>OX454417.1:70835376-71499346 GCA_949715475.1 Microchrysa polita | reverse complement strand
TTGGCGATGTCAGCTTCCCTAACACTAACCTTACTCATTGAAGTTACGCAACTTTAATTTCATCTTTATAACGAATTTTCTATCTTTCGCAGTTACATAAATATCCCTTCGAGGAAGCCAGCCATTGACTTATAAGTGCCTATCATCATATAAACTCAACAGCTTTCACCAAGCCCCAAAACTGTCGAAATCACACAATGAATCACCGTACTGTTATCTCAATCGTTTCGACATTCTCTTCTCCGAAAACTCGATATGGCATTCTGATTAAATCTTATATCGATTTCCAGAAAAGATCTTCTTACGGCATTTATCATGTCACTTCGTCTTTAGTAAGTAGATTTACCGACACTCGGAACTCAACTGTATCTTTATCCTCTTATATCCATTTCAACGTCCCAATTCGTTGGATACGTACAGTAATCAATTCATTCCTTTTCCTGCATCTTTGTAATTGTAATCATTGGGGGCTATATTGCGTCCTACTATACTAACGGCATCCTCGAACCTCGAACACCTACCTTACGTAGCATAAAAAAATAAGTTGCTTTCACCACAGGCAAACATACTTACTCCACTTCACTCTGGTGAAGACGATCGAAATAATCCATTTCGTCGGGCAGCAGGACACGGGTGCTCGGGAATTAATGGCAGCAAGTGACAGTTTGCAGCTTTTTCTTTTTGGTCGTAGATTCATTTCGTGTCTTCTACTCCCAGGATCTGATAGCAAAAAAAGTTCCGCGCTGAGGGGATACAAAGATTCAACATCAGCAGGCATACACTTTCTTCTGTTCATGCTGAATTGTCGTCGCGACAATGCCATTTACGATAGACGGGTGAAGGTTTTGAATTTGCCATCCGTGTAGATTGACTTGTTAAATTGAGAGAAGGGTGAAAATGCGGATTTGAAAATGTTATGCTACAATAGGTAAAAGAAATGATGATGACAAATAAGAGATTTGAATGAAAAATTCGGAAATCCAGCACAGTCGTAGATCAGAGCGCAGTGACCGCTTCTGATGAAAATGCAAGGTTTTAGGGTCAGAAGCTACAGCCGTCCAAAGATTCAACTTGAAGTGCCAAATTTGGCACCTATCCGATGCCTAGACAACGAGATATAATCGCAATTTTATGTTTTGAAATATTTATTTCGATAACTCGGGAGCCCATCGGCTAATTTTTCTGAATTTTAACACACTCGTAAAGCATTTTTGCGACTACATTAGGAATATATGTAGGCAACTAGACCGTGGATTCAGTGTAATTTACTGAAATAAGGTAAGCAGATTAAAGAATATTGGCAGATTATATAATCAGATTAGGCAATATTCGCAAGTTACTGCTTTCATATTTTTCAATTGGTAAATGTTTCATAAGCTAGCTTGCTATTCGGAGTGGCCATAATTTCGGGGGTAAGGGAAATCTGAATCTGGAAATCTGTCGAAGAGAAATAGACAAACGAATTTGAGAAAACAATGGTCGTCATAATTTTGCACGTTGTGAATTTTCCGCACGTTTCAAGACTTACTACCAAAAAGCAAAAAGGTGGAACGAATTCACTTAAATCCGCTAATTCGTTCATATGATGTTTTTGGAGACCAATCTGGTGGCGCAAATTCACTAAATTGAACTCGTTGTGAATTTTTCACATGTTTCAATGCTTATTCCGCTATTTAGTACCGACTCAAAACATATAGCGAAAATTTATTAGCATTCTTCTCATTGGGCCCATGGTGCGTTAACTCAGCCGTTTATAGGCGATTTCGAGACAACGTTACATTGCATATCATTTCGGAGTGTAATGTTGCAAGTATCAATCATCTTATGGTTCAGAAAATAATAATGAGTGAGGAAATGTTGGTTTCATCTTTCATGCAAGACTTAAAACAATTCTATTAAAGAAACTTGGTATTCCAGAGCACTTCATAAGTTTCAATTCTTTCAAAAATCACTAAGTCCATCCTTCTATAAAACTACGGTGATCAATTTTTCGGATGACAATACGAATGTCACTCTATTATAATCAAAGAACACTACCGATTCTCTACTATAGGAGAATATTGCTGGTGTGTGTTAATTTAGAGCAAGGAACACACAAAGCACTTTTCTATAGTGTTGATGACGTAACACACCTGTGCAATAGTCTCTGCATGTGTGTGTTATGTCATCCAATCAAAGCCATCTTAATACAAGCCCCGAGGCAGAACACGGTCATATACTTAAACGTCAAATCATCGGCTTGAGCAGATGGAAAATTTACATTGTGGTAAAGGCAAATAGGGTATGTATAGGCTTGTATCCTGCGTACCTGAAATTTACTTTACACTCGAAACATTAAACGAGCCTCGGATACCTTGGACTGATTCAACGGCAACGACTTTTGGCTATAAACAACGGACTACGATCGGTTTTTGGAACGTTCGGACGATGTGGGGTTAGTGTAATAACACAAGGCTCACAGAAGTCGAACAGGAAATGACCGCATACAACATCGCTATACTAGGACTGAGCGAAACAAGATGGCTCGGATCGGGGGCGACTTTATCACCAAGCTCTCGCACTGTACTGCTCTACTCTGGAAGTGAAGACGATAATTCACCTCGGCAAGCGGGCGTCGGAATCCTGTTGACTAGGAATGCACGCCGATCCCTTATCGACTGGAAACCTATATCCGACCGTATCATCACAGCCACGTTCAAATCCAGAGTACGAAACATCACAATTATTCAGTGCTACGCACCGACTGAACCTGCAGACCAATCCGCAAAGGACGTTTTTTATCAGCGACTAGGCGACACCTTTGATAGGGCTCCCAGGGGTGACATGAAAATCATAATGGGGGATCTGAACGCCAAAGTCGGTACTGATAATTTAGGCTTGGAACACCTTATGGGCAATCACGGGCTTGGCGACAGGAACAACAATGGCGAAATGTTCGTTTAGTTCTGTAACTCTTGGCAACTAGTCAATGGCGGAACGTTGTTCAAGCATAAACCCTGCCACCTAACAACTTGGATTTCTCCTGATGGCAGAACAGAGAACCAAATTGACCATATTGCTGTTTCTAAGACATGGAGAAACTGCCTCTTAGACGTCAGGTCGAAGAGTGGGGCTGATGTTGGCAGCGACCACCATCTTGTTAACGCGAAATTTGGCTTACGAACGGCAGCGATTCAACGATCTCACAACACGCGAATCTTGCCACGATTGAATGTGCAAAAGCTGAAAAATTCCTCAACTAGACGTGCATATTCGACCGCCTTGCACGAAAAAGCTTGTGCAGCAACATCTCTTCAGAATCCTACAATTGAAGATAGATGGAATTTTGGAAAGGATTCTTTTATTTCATGTGGCGAAGCGACTGTGGGAAGATTGGATCGAGGTAGGAGACCATTTATCAGTGATGCTACTTGGTCTCTTATCTCAGCACGCAAAAGAGTTAAGGAACAGATTAACTCTGCTGCTGATGATTCAGCTAAAAATCAACTTCGCGCTGAATACCGTTCACTGCAAAAAGGCGTGCAGAGAAGTGTGAGGCGTGATAAGCGTACTTACATCAACGCTTTAGCGAAGGAGGCAAATGATGCGGCTTACCGTGGTGAAAGCGGTACCCTATTTAAGCTAATTAACCTTCCGGCGGGCGCAATACTAATCCTAACACGATCGGGCGCAATGCATCTGACAGATTAAGTGCAGAAAAAGGGATGAAACTAAGTTTCTGTATATTTTAGACTCTTATTTATTGTTGCATTGTCTTTTTGAAACAGTTCTACGAAATCTTAGAAACAAAAACTCGCTCACATAGTTTGATACTCTTCACATTTTCAATTTTCTAAGAATATTTCGCTTTCAATACCTTCAATATTTAAAAAACCTCCAACAACTCGACCGCTTAAAAAATGTGAGGTTATTTTACTAAAATCACACTATTGAACGATTTGGTGAGCCTAAAAGTCAACACAACGTTATTACGCAATGTGAAGAGTATAACATGTGGAAATTTTCATAGAAAAGGAGAAAATAACACAATCGGGCGCAATACATCTGAGAGATTATTTCATCCCCTCCAGCCCCTCAGACATATCATAGATAGAAACTGAAAACTGCTTTGGGTAGTTGATCGATAAGTATTAAGCTACTGTGAGTTTCAGATCTCTCCCGTTTCAAATCGCTGATTGGCGCAACAAAAACTGGTCACTTAATCTGTCAGATGCATTGCGCCCGCCCGAAGGTTAAACCAGTAATTGGAGAATCGTTCACAACCGACCATCCTGTGAAAGATAAAGAAGGGTTACTGCTTGTTACCGAAGAACAGCAACTTCAGAGATGGAAAGAGCACTTTTTTGAGGTCCTTAACAACAGTTTTGGGCCTGCAAGTGCATCTTCATCGGCAGAAGAAGACGTCCCTCCAGTAGCCAGTATTAATTCCAGACGACCATCTAAGACGGAATTAAAGCGGGTTATCGAATCTATGGACGCCGGTAAGGCCCCGGGGATAGATGGGATTCCGGTCGAACTATTTAAAGCGGATTCGAATGCTACAGCGGATATTCTACTTCCCCTCATCAGAGAGTGTTGGGAAACCGAAACTCTTCCAGTAGAATGGAAAAAGGGTGTAATTATTAAAATTCCCAAGAAGGGTAATCTTAAGGATTGTAATAATTGGGGCGGTATTTGCCTACTTCCAGCTGTATCCAAGGTGGTGGCTA
This sequence comes from Microchrysa polita, assembly GCA_949715475.1. Lineage (NCBI taxonomy): Eukaryota > Metazoa > Arthropoda > Insecta > Diptera > Stratiomyidae > Microchrysa > Microchrysa polita. The sequence goes on along the minus strand of OX454417.1, from coordinate 71,494,637 downwards.
AAATTATTTTGAACCGGATCAAGTATGAAGTTGATCGCACTTTAAGCAATGAACAGGCTGGCTTTCGTGAGGGTTTTTCATGTAGCGACCATATAAACACCCTCCGAATTATTATTGAGCAATCCGCCGAATGGAGATCCCCATTGCACCTCATGTTCATTGATTTCGAGAAGACGTTCGATAGTGTTGATCGGGAGTATATTTGGAGAGCTCTTCGTAGGAGGGGCATACCAGATAAAATAATTTCCATCATCAAGGAATCTTATCAGGGAGCCCAATGTCACGTTTTGCACAAGAGTAAGCTTTCAGATCCTTTTGAGGTGCACAGTGCAGTGAGACAAGGTTGCATTTTATCACCTATTCTTTTCCTCATAGCCATTAACGATGTACTAGTGAGCGCGCTTCAAAATCAGAGGAAAGGTATCAGATGGAAAATGTTTGATTACCTGCAACTCCTGGACTATGCTGACGATATTTGTATGCTTTCAAATAAAAAGGAGGATGTAGCTCAAATGGCCGATGCTCTGCATTGCGAAAGTCGTAATGCTGGGCTCAAGATAAACGCTGCCAAGACCAAGTACTTGAGCTCCCATCCTGGGGGACAAAGCGGAATTTGTGTTTCGGGCCAGGCAGTCGTAAATGTTGACGAATTCCGCTACCTCGGAAGCATAGTCACAGCAGATGGCGGCGCGGACGCTGATGGACAATCGCGTATCAATAAGGCTAGGGCAGCCTTCTTCACTTTGACTCCTTTCTGGCAAAATAACAACATTTCCAGGCGCACCAAAATCCGAATCTTCAATTCTATTGTAATATCTGTGCTTCTTTATGGCTGTTCAACTTGGAAGGTGACCAACGAGATAACAACTAAGCTGCAAACTTTCGTAAACCAGTGCCTACGGCGCATCCTACAAATCCGCTGGCCGGAGATTATTTCTAATGATGATCTCCTGAGTATCACAGGCCTGGATTGGATAGGAACTTCTGTCAAAAGGCGAAAGTGGCAATGGATAGGTCATACTCTCCGAAGAGGGCCAACAAATATTGCAAAGCAGGCCCTAGATTGGAACCCTCAGGGAGCCAATGCTAGACGCCGTGTTGGACGACCAAGAAACACGTGGAGAAGATCGGTTAATAGCGAGGCTGCTTCATTAAACAAACAGTGGTCAGACCCAAAGACGATGGCACAGAACAGAACGAGGTGGAAAGTAGCGTAGTTGATGCCCTATGCCCCACAAGGGGTTCACAGGAACCAGAGAGAAAGGCAAATCGGGTTGGGTCGCGGCAAACTTTACACGAAAAGTATTGGTTCCCGGTCGATTTTCGTCGCGAAAAGTGCAATGTGTCGTGAATTGAAGTGTCTAAAATGCAGTGAAAGAAAAAATCCCGACAAAAAGGGAATTTTCTACGTGTTTTCGCGATTTTTATAAGAGCAGACACGTTTTTTTTACATGCGCTGTGCTTGTGTTAGTGCATCGTGCAACGTATACATACGCACCGCCGTCTATATATTAAGGCCGCAATGTAGACTCGTAAACGTCAAATCGGCATATTAATTTGCATTGCATTGTTGTTGCTTCTCATGACATTATTGTTGTTTTCCCCTGTCCGACGAACAATTTAAGCAGGATCCGTGACGTCATCGTACTAACTATCCTTTTAAAACTCATCGCTATCTAGTTGTTGCGCAGATCTGAAGCTAACAATATTTTAGGTAGCTACCGGAAATTTCAACTAAGTAGCTAAATTAGAAACATGTTAAAATTAGTATCAATTTCGAAAAAGGTCTGGCCAGACCCCAGTGTCAGTCCGAGGGTTAAAGGAGCCTCCGGAGGTATAAATAAATAACAGGCGCGACAATCCAGCATTGGACTAAGGCTGCAGGATGTGTTAGTGACATCCTATTTCCAAGATCTTATCTGCTTTTTTGTTGAGGTAATGAGATCGCTGACGCTCAGCAGTGTTATTTATCCCCATAAATGGGTACTGGTTTAACATCTGAGTGAGATCATAGTCCGTCACAAACTCGTGAGTTCGAAAAACACCATGATCCACGGTGAGATTCGAACTCATGACCCTGTGCACCGAAGGTGCGCGCACTAACCGCTAGACCAGCCAGACTCCGGAGGTATGGCAAAGTATATATATATATATGTAAATGATTAGGGTCGGTCCCTGATTCGAATAAGCCATGTCTGTCTGTCTGCACGGAGAGAAAATGTGCAATGAATTCAACAAAATCATACAATGAAATTCACAACATACAATTTCACTCAATTTGTAGCGAAAGTTATTAAAATGTAGTGAAATTGATTACAATTCAGTTGTTTTTACTGGTGCTGGCCTATTGTAAAAATGATTGCAGTGTAATGACAAAAATCATTGCTTGATATTTGTTTGGATAGTAACATTTATTGTGTTTATGGTCATTTTCACCACTGTCTGTAATAATAATTATTGCATGGTGTAATAGTTTTCATCCTTTCGTAAATGAAATTAACAAGAGCGCGTAATAATTATGAAACTGTCATAAAATAAGATGACTAATTTATTCGCATATCTTGTAATCTTAGGGCTCCATGACATAGTCATATTTCTAGTCATATAATTGAGCCTACTCGATTCATTCGGTTAATTTTTTATACGTGCACTAAACGAAATCGAGTAGGCTTAAGGATATGATAATATCTATTATAATATATATTACCAATATATGACTGTGTAATAGCGCCCTTAGATAGCTTAGGTGTAGGACGTAGGACTACGAAACGATAGGTCCCCGGTTCAATTCCCAGTAGAAGGAAATTGTAAAAAGGTAAAGTTAAAATAGGGAAAAAGAAGTTAAGGATAAAATAGAAGTAAAAAATAAAAAAAAGGTAAAAATTAAGAAAGTTAAAAATAAAAAAAAATCACTTTTTGTATTTTTTTCTATTATTGCCAAATTATCTTCCTGGCAAATTTTATTACCAACCAATTGTTAATTTTATTACAGCTCAATGACATTTTTCATTACAGATGTAATAACTTCTACATCAGTTGCAATAGGGTCAAAAATCATTACAAATGCAATGGTTTTATTATAGTTTTAATACCTTTCTTCATTACATTTTTTCTCTCCGTGTGTCTGTCTGTTCCCACGATAACTCCAGAAATAATGAGGCTAGCGATTTGAAATTTTGGTCAGATGTTTGTTTTGATAAAATCTTGGACGGTATTGAAAATGGGCCAAATCGGACCACGGTTTCCCCTACCTCCCATACAAATTACCTTACTTGGTATTTTAATTCGACCGTAACTTTCGATACAATATCGCTATTGACTTAAAATTTTGATCAATACCTAATTCGGACATATACTTTAAGTTGATGGAAAGTGGAGTAGGTCCAGCTTTCCCTACCCCTACCTCCCCTACAAAGTTATATTCAGCCAAACCTTTTGATAGAATGGCGCGAAGAACTTCAAATTAGTATCAAATGACAGCTGTTGGATGCCTTGATAAGATGTTAAAGACGTGCCAGGTCCGACCCATCCATACCCTCCCTCCCCTACAAAAAAAAACATGAAAATTAAAATTGAGCCTACTCGATTCATTCGGTTAATTTTTTATACGTGCACTAAACGAAATCGAGTAGGCTTAAGGATATGATAATATCTATTATAATATATATTACCAATATATGACTGTGTAATAGCGCCCTTAGATAGCTTAGGTGTAGGACGTAGGACTACGAAACGATAGGTCCCCGGTTCAATTCCCAGTAGAAGGAAATTGTAAAAAGGTAAAGTTAAAATAGGGAAAAAGAAGTTAAGGATAAAATAGAAGTAAAAAATAAAAAAAAGGTAAAAATTAAGAAAGGTAAAAATAAAAAAAAATCACTTTTTGTATTTTTTTCTATTATTGCCAAATTATCTTCCTGGCAAATTTTATTACCAACCAATTGTTAATTTTATTACAGCTCAATGACATTTTTCATTACAGATGTAATAACTTCTACATCAGTTGCAATAGGGTCAAAAATCATTACAAATGCAATGGTTTTATTATAGTTTTAATACCTTTCTTCATTACATTTTTTCTCTCCGTGTGTCCGTGTGTCTGTCTGTTCGCACGATAACTCCAGAAATAATGAGGCTAGCGATTTGAAATTTTGGTCAGATGTTTGTTTTGATAAAATCTTGGACGGTATTGAAAATGGGGCAAATCGGACCACGGTTTCCCCTACCTCCCATACAAATTACCTTACTTGGTATTTTAATTCGACCGTAACTTTCGATACAATATCGCTATTGACTTAAAATTTTGATCAATACCTAATTCGGACATATACTTTAAGTTGATGGAAAGTGGAGTAGGTCCAGCTTTCCCTACCCCTACCTCCCCTACAAAGTTATATTCAGCCAAACCTTTTGATAGAATGGCGCGAAGAACTTCAAATTAGTATCAAATGACAGCTGTTGGATGCCTTGATAAGATGTTAAAGACGTGCCAGGTCCGACCCATCCATACCCTCCCTCCCCTACAAAAAAAACATGAAAATTAAAATTTTGGGTTTTGCATGTCTTCTAGGTCTGTACATGCGTATAGAGTATACACTCATCGTGCTATTCGCACGATTAGAACTCGGTATCGTTTATATATATACTTTGCCATACCTCCGGTGGCTCCTTTGACGTGTTACATAATATCGGCGTAACAAAAACAATATACCCTATACCATTTTATGGGTTTAGGAGGGTATAACTCATGATACCTACTTTCACTTGAACATCATTTTTAAACAATAGCAAAAACTTTTCATTTTCAGCGTCATTCATTACATTCTATGTCATCCACATCACAGTTGCATTCTTAACTTTCACCCAGTGAACTTTATTCTGCGTATTCTTCGAAATCATCACTTACGGAAATAGCAACAGTTCTTCTTGCACCCTCACTGTATCAGCGGGCATCAATGCTATAGTGACTTTTGAAACGAAAAACGATGTTTTAAAATCCTTTTTCCCACTATCCTACTATTCTATATTAAGATCCCTCCTTTTGCAACTATATAAAGACTAGAGCAGAATAGTATGCAGCAGGGAAGTGAGTCAAAAATGAGGACACATCATGCATTTTTCAAATCCATTTACTTTCAATCCTTAGAAAAGCCATTGTCGTGAAAGACGATATTAACGAATTCGTCGTCGTAAAGACTTCTAAGGCTGTAAGGACGACATGCATAGTACATTGCAGTAGAATATTCGAGTATGTACGGAAAATGCGACGCTTTGCTGTAACGATGTCGTTTAAATTGTTGATTGTGTGTATAGCAATAGAAAGATATTCTATTGAGCGACGCTAAAAGTCACCTCGCCTTGATGATGGTTCGGCATGAGATTTGGATTTCACTCTGCTGCAGTCAGGATATTCTGCAGTCTCAGGTGAAATTTTTCAACCAAATGTTAAGGTGCTATGAAGTGCATTTACCTTTGCTTCTTTGCGGATGTATGCAAACGTGTGCATTGGACTCCACAGAGTCAATATCGGAAGGGTTGGTAAGTTTATCTTTGATGAAAAGTGGTTCGTTTGAAAATTTAGTTTATCTGTGCCATTAGTTTTGTCTTTTTAGTTTTATATGAGCAAACATGAAATCTATAATGGGAACGAAATATTTTCGAAATTAAGGAAGAATCCTGCTACAATTTGCTTTTGTACTATTGAGTGACCTTATCATTGGACTGAATATTAATACTGTACACTTTAGACTTAATTCTTATAGTTTTCATAATACTTATGGTAACCCATTTCCACGTCACTTCCCTTGACGACTATACCTTTTCAGCACATGAGTATACACATTACCATACAATAAGAGCAAAACGAAACGACAAACAAGAAGTTTTGTTTCCCACCCCCATCATCGTCAACATTTCCCACGGTATCCCGGACAATGTTTCGTTTCATTTCGACCCGATGTGTGGCACGACTTTATGCTGAATGCTCCAACAGCCCGAAAGACTGTGGATGGAACATTAAAAGGGCACTGGACCGAGCATAATCCCATTGTCGAGAGAGGTGTAATTTCTCTCCAGCAATATATACGATTTCCGTCCAAATTAAGTTTCCCTGAATATTCAATAGACGCCCATAATCCGAAACAATAAGTTCCATTGCTATCGGCAAAAAAAAAGTCCAATTTAACAGAAAACCATAGAAAGGAAAAGGACTATCCCAAAATTTGTATCGTTGTACTATTAAAGAGGTTAATGGCCGATCCGGTGCTGTTTGCATAATTTCCAAACGATTACCAGTCATTATTGAGGTGGGTCCGACCGATACTGAAAAGAGCCGAAAAGTCTCCCGTCTGGTTGAGTGTTTATATACATTTTTTAATGTCCTTCGGATGTTACAAACAAAGGATTCGGCAGGGCAATCTTACCGAGAAAGATTTGTTCAACGTTTCTATCGCGCGCTCTCATGGAATTTTTCGATGAACATCTTTGCCGTGCTATCAGTTGTTGTAAGTTGTACTTCATCGCCACTGGTGGTGTTTTGTAGTTGTCGCGTTTAAGGGTGGTGTTTATCATAAGCGACATCTTGAAATTGCCATTCTGATAACGTTGTCAGTACTTTAAGTTCTTATGGCGAAATACTTATGAAAAGTGATCATCATCGTTTGAAAAGTGCTTTAACAGTGGTAGGGTGATATTGTCATGCTGATGATGCCTGTCTGGGGGATATATACGGCTAAAGTTTGAAGTGTGATTTTGTGAGGTTGATACGCCATCAGGACCAACAAGAACAATAAAATGTTTGAAAAACATTTGCTTATTCTTATTCTTATAGTCCATAGATATTTTGGAGGTATGTAGTTTCTCGCTTTTTTTAATACACCGCTGCACTTCAGATAAGTCACTTCTGTGTTACTAGTGTGATTGAGGAGTCTGTACATTCGAATATGTTCCAGGAGACGGAGTCGATACATCTACTACCGTGAAAGTTAGGCTAATGAAATGATTCCTCAACGCTCAACGAGTCAGCAGTGGCATGCGCATACTGTGGCTCAGAGCGGAGTGTTGTCCTGTCCTCTACATCAAAAGGGAATATCGCATGCCTATAGGAGAGCAGACCAGAAGATAAACGAATCCTTATTTGTTCCCTGTGCAACATACGGATCCCATGATTTTATGGGCTCCGAACTTACCAGTGACGGACAAGAGCTTTGTGACAATTGTCAACGCGTCCCTTTGTTTAAATTTTTTCGAGTATGCAATGCGGTGTTTATCGTGGCCCTGCAGATCTTGATGGTTTGAGACCCTTTTACATATAATCGCCGCCGCAGGCACATGCATGCAGTTTTATAACTGCAGGCACGCCCAACTAACAATTTTGCTCTGATAACACTCTACAAGAGCAAGCATCAAGACATCAACTCTTGAAATTTAAGTCTTCAAGAGTACGATAAGATCCTTATAAAAGTCTTATAAGTATTAAATGACGCACTTTAGAGTCTCATTATAGGAGATACACATGTCTTATAAGAAGGCTTTAACGCTTCTTATTGGCGTAAATGTTTACTCTTGTAAGAGTCTCAAAAAAATACTATACACTTGATATGAGACGCATGCTCTTCTAATAGGTGTAGAGAGAAAGAGTGCGTATGATATTGCCACATTCGCTGTCTTTTTTCGTCAAATATACTTATATTACGAGAACTTCTAGTAATTGTCATGTGTTATTATTTCGACCTCAACTAAAATGAAATTTTTTCACGCAGATTATTGCTTGGCAAAACTCTGTTTTTTCCAGAAATATGGGTCGACATTTTAATGCGATTAAAATTTGTTCGTTGAATATGGCTATTTGACATCGAAAAATGGCAAAACCCCCAAGAAATAACCTATTTTTTTTTAATTTTTTTAATTTTGGAGGTAACATAATTTTTATTTACTGTTGATGACTAGTATAAAACTTTATTGAATAATAATTTTTCAACTTCAAGAATGACAATAATTTCTATTTGGCATATCTATGACACATAATAACACTTCAATTCAAATTATCATTTTCCTCGAAACCACAGCTTAGAACGAAAAACATGGCAGCCATTGATGAAATCTTTATACAAAGCTAAAACTCTAGTAACAAGAGGGCGGCTCTTTTTACTATACATAAATTCTTATTGCAAGAGGGCGGCTCTTTTTACTAGAACGAAATTCTCATTGCAAGAGGGCGGCTCTTTTTATTAGACCGAAATTCTTATTGCAAGAGTTTGAATCTTTTTATAATAACTAAAGTCCTTCTATCAGAGTTTAATTCTTTTTACTAAAGTTAAACTCTTCTGATGGGACTTAAAGACTCACAACAAGCGCCTAAGTCTCAGTATATGCCACATAAGTTGACTTTTGATTATTTCTGTCGCATTATGATACAAACAGAAATTGGGCATTATTGTTAAGAGCACCACAGACCTAGCGATTTATTGGTCAATCGATTAAGCAATCGATTGCACACAATCGATCTCACGCCCCTACATCACACACACTAGGCAATTTATCGCGCAATCTGAAACGACCAGTCTCATGGTCCACACAGCACGACATAGTGAAAATTATTTATTTTGTGGCAATGGAGGATGAACATCAACATTGCTACTTTTGATAGAAGATTACCGCCACAACCACGGCATGAAGAATGACTACCGGTTTATCAGCAAATGAAAACACATGATTGTCATAGCAGATTGTCCGAAAAATTGCATGGCAATATTTTCCACGTGTCAAATCAAAATAATTCGATGGTCACATACACCTTCCAATTTAACTCGCAATCAAAAAATCTCTTCAATCGCTTTGTTATTCTTTTGTGAACATATCACGGAATGAGCGCCGCGCCGCGCGCGCCGCCTCGTTGAAGTGAAAATTCACATTCTCCATAATGATCCTAAGCCCGGGAGGATCATCCCTTTTCAAATTCTATTAATTTTTTTTTAACTTTTCGTCGAAATGCGGACGTTTGCTTAAACTTCTCCCCGTCGAATGTCATGTTCTCTTCAAAGACAGACTTGACAGATTGCACAGCTTTTATCATTTGTGTAATCACAACACTCTCCTTATAAGTGTTTAAGTATACATTTCTTATAAAAGTATTATAATAAGATGTTAAAAACTTAAGCATTTATAAAGCTCTCATTATAAGAGTCATATGAATAAATCTCTTGTAAGAACATTTTTGTGAGAGTTTAAGTCTTGAAGAGTTAAACTCTAACTAAAAAGTCCTTATGAGAGCTCATGACAACAAAATATAAACTTGTAACAAGAATATGACTCTTCAAGAGTAATAATCTTATAATAAATGTACTTAAAGAGTTTATTTGAATCTTGCTACTCGAGCTACATATAAGAGTAGTAGAGAGCTTTACTAGAGCCTTATGAGAGCTTTTTTCAGTTCACAAGAGCTAAATTCGCAAGAGTTTGTTAGTTGGGCGTGCCGGGCCGGACAGAGGCAGTAGAAAGGCCTCACATAGAGCAGCCAAGCATGTTGTTTTCTTTTTCCATATAACGCACGGCCGAATATAGCCCAGCCGACTCCGCCCATCTTATCCCCAATTCCTGGTAAATGGTTATGGTTTCAGCGACATTTAAAGCTAGGAAAATCTATAACCACTAACTCAAAAACTTCCACCAATTCCGCAAAAAGCCATCTATCAAACTCCTCAGTAAAATGGTCAAGCTCGAAGTTGTAGTGAGCTACCGCCTCACAGTGGGGTGGTAGAGGCAAAAATTCAAAAAAATGATACTATTTGAGCGCTTTTGTGAATGACTTAACGCATAGTAAACATTTTGAAGTTTCTTTTTACAACAAATTTCGGACCGATATCTGTCACAGTAAGAAATCAGCGGCTCTCAAAGTGTAGACAATTGATTTTGCAGTTTAAGCACATTTTTCCATAATAAAGTTTCAATGAAAACGCTGACGATAAAATAAATTCCCATACAACTTGGCTTTATGATTTTATTTTCAATTTTTAGGTTATAATAAATATGTTAGCATAACAAAAATTAAAAAAAAATTTGGAAAATAAAAATTTAATTTTAATTATTGAAGGTCAAATTTACCCAAACTTGATTTTTCAAAATTGAGTTTTAACAACTACCTCCACGTGCCTCCAAGGGTCTGTTTATGCTACATTATTCCCGAAAGTCTCAAGAATACTAATATGTAAGAATCATGACCCCATAGAACCCCAGGCTACTTTTATAGCCGATTTTATTATGTCATGTTGGCTGTTTTAGGCACGATTTTTTAACTCTACTGTAAAATATGTTGGGTCCCTTTGAACCGGAGATAGCCGTAGTTTTCATCCTATTAAACTAGTTTTTAGTATAGAGTATAAAGAGACTCTGTCTTGGCTTTCAGCCAAAAAATAAAATTCACCCCCTCCCTTCCCCCGAGGAGGAGGTATGGAGGTGTCGGATTGAAAAGTTCTAATAGGCGAATCAGGCGTGTCCTTGGTCGGAGCAACTCAATTTTTGGCAAAAGTCAACTTCATTTTATTATAAATATTTCCCTAAATTATCCTGGCTCAACTATTCTATTTCTTTCAGAGTTAAAGTAACAAATGTAAATGTCAAAAAATGATAATATCCCATTTCATTTTCTGGTCTAGGGTATAATTTATCAAAATAAGTCAATTGTATTATATGTCGTTGCAAAGGTAATTTTGTGTAGTCTTATGTGTCCTCGAACCATTTTGCTGTAACTTTTACAGTTTTAGAAATATTTAAGAAAAACTGAAAAATGATTAACCCTCCCCCCCCCCCCCCCCCCCCCCCGTAAAATCGAAATAACTTCACAACGGTTGATCCTATCTGCGTGAAACATCCCAATAGGAAAAAGAGCGCTCCAGAAGGGCAAAAGGAGCGCTTCTCGGGAAGCAGAGAAGCGCTTCCCATTCCATTCCTCTTCATGTACTATTTAGCATTGCATGTCCGCGGCGGCAAGCAGTTCCTTAAGATGCGCTCCAGAAGCGCTTGTGGAGAAGTGAGTGGTAAGCGCTTTTGGAGCAGCTACAAAGAGTCTATAGTTTTCTATTACGATCTTGAAGTGCTCCCTCACCATTCGTAATTATACTTCTGTGGAAGCACTTCCTCCGAAGCACATTTGGAAATGATGAGGAAGCGCTTCTACGTCGCTTCTATCGGAAGCGCTTCTATTTTTCCTATTGGGATATTTAATTCGATTTAGAATGGCCAAATACATTAAAATTTCGCCCCATTGTGCGCTTCGCTTTACGCGAGACTTCAGTGGTGCACTTAATCTCCGGACTTAGGGTCAGTTTTCGTACATCTTATCTAATTTATCTGATTTATCCGCTCAGAAGCATTGGCTTGTGGCGTATAAAGTGCAGTGTTTCCTTTTGACATTATCCACTATATGACTCACAGAGTACAACGCGAAAAACAACTGTTTCCACAAACACTTCTCACCACGACGAGCTAACTCTTTAAAGTAAGTGAACCTATACAATTGTCGTGGAAATTGTGATTTTCATTTTAAAAAATTCCTTTAGCTTTGCGAGCTGCTTGATAGAATTGCAATATTTGGTAAAATAACCGTTAACTAAAGCTACAGTCAGACCGTGCTAGTACTAGCTACTAGTGCATGCATACAAGAAATCTCCACGGTGACGACGACGTCAACAACGAAACAGTGTCATATAAATGGGTGACTACGCGTTGTTACGACGTTCGTTACCGAGAGTGTGTGCAACTAGACGCGTTAATAGTCACCCTATCTACATAGGAATTAGTTGTATGCGCGAAATTACCACGGTGACGACGCGACGTCGTAAACAATCAAAAAAGTGTTATGCAATTTTACTAGTAAGTAGTAAAATGTATTTAATAGTGGAATAGGACATGTTCAATTATTATTCTACTGGGAAGTGAATATACACTACAATTATTTCTCGGTGGATTTCGAATTAACGGCTCAACGGATCCACACGAAATTCAGTGGGAATGTGTATAATGGTAGGGTATTTGCTACGAATACCTTTGAAGTAGGAAAATGTTAACAGGGTGTCCCAAAGGAGGTGCAAAAGTAGATCATTTTATTTGTCATCGGAAAAGGGTGTATATCGACATGAAATTCAGTGTAAATTTGTAGAATGGTAGGCTATTTGCTACAAACACCTTTGAGATTACGAAATGTCAACAGGGTGTCCTAAAAAAGGTGCAAAAGCTGATTATAATCGGGAATAAATTTTGTTTGAATGTGTAGAATGGTAGGGTATTTGCTACGAATGCCTTCGAGGTTACGAAATGGTAACAGGGTGTTCGAGACGAGGTGCGAAAGTCGATTATTCTATTTGTCATCGGAAAAGGGTGTATCGGCTCCTATATCGACATGAAATTCAGTGTAAATTTGCAGAATGGTAGGCTATTTGCTACAAACACCTTTGAGATTACGAAATATCAACAGGGTGTCCTAAACGAGGTGCAAAAGTAGATAATAATCAGCAATAAATTTAGTATGAATGTATCGAGTGGTAGGGTATTTTCTACGAATACCTTTGAGAATCAGAAATGTTAACAAGGTGTCCCAAACGAGGTGTAAAAGTAGATCATTTTAGTGTTTTTGAATCAGTAGAGGGCCAGGTGTCTAAAAACTGTTTTTGGTAAAAAAAAATGTTTATCATATTTATTTATAATTGTGACTGGCATATAAAGAAGAAGAAGACATTTAAAAAGAGATAAAATACATTGCATATTAATTACTCGTTTCTTGTTTAAAACAACCACAGAGGATGTGAGAAAGACTTGTTCTATCTTTACTATTTGAAATGGTAAAATGAGACAAGTGGGGAAAAATTATAGAAAAATCCCAGATTTGATTTATGTAATTTAATCCAATCGAAACCTACCGGCTAGATCGAATCCTATATTACTAAATTACTTTTGCACCTCGTTTAGGACACCCTGTTCCAATTCCAAATCTCAAAGGTATATGTAGCAAATATCCTACCATTCTACATATTTACACTGAATTTCATGTCGATATACGAGCCGGTACACCTTTTTCCGATGACAAATAAAATTATCTACTTTTGTACCTCCTTTGGGACACCCTGATAACATTTCCTTACTTCAAAGGTATTCGTAGGAAATACCCTATCATTTTACATATTCACACTAAATTTATTGCCGATTATAATCAGCTTTTGCACCTTTGTTAGTACACCCTGTTGATATTTCGTAATCTCAAAGGTGTTTGTAGCAAATAACCTACCATTCTGCAAATTTACACTGAATTTCATGTCGATATACGAGCCGATACACCCTTTTCCGATGACAAATAGAATAATCGACTTTCGCACCTCGTCTCGAACACCCTGTTATCATTTCGTTATCTCGAAGGCATTCGTAGCAAATACCCTACCATTCTACACATTCAAACAAAATTTATTCCCGATTATAATCAGCTTTTGCACCTTTTTTAGGACACCCTGTTGATATTTCGTAATCTCAAAAGTGTTTGTAGCAAATAGCCTACCATTCTACATATTTTACGCTGAATTTCATGTCGATATACGTGCCGATACACCCTTTTCCGATGACAAATAAAATAATCGACTTTCGCACCTCGTCTCGGACACCCTGTTACCATTTCGTAATCTCGAAGGCATTCGTAGCAAATACCCTACCATTCTACACATTCAAACAAAATTTATTCCCGATTATAATCAGCTTTTGCACCTTTTTTAGGACACCCTGTTGATATTTCGTAATCTCAAAAGTGTTTGTAGCAAATAGCCTACCATTCTACATATTTTACACTGAATTTCATGTCGATATACGTACCGATACACCCTTTTCCGATGACAAATAAAATAATCGACTTTCGCACCTCGTCTCGGACACCCTGTTACCATTTCGTAATCTCGAAGGCATTCGTAGCAAATATCCTACCATTTTACACATTCACACTGAATTTCGTGTCGATCGGTTGAGCAGTTAATTCGAAATCCACCGAAAAATAATTTTAGCGTATATTCACTCGCTGGCTGGGTGCTAGTCGAATTGAACATGTCCTATTCCACTAGTATCTAGGAAATGTGTCTGTTGACTAGCTACTAGTCAAATTGCACAACAGTTTGTTGATTGTTTACGACGTCGTCACCGTAGTAATTTCACGTTTGCAACTAACTCCTGTATATAGGGTGACTAGTTGCGCGTCTAGTTGCATCACACTTTCGGTGACGACGTCGTAACAACGCATAGTCACCCATTTACATGACACTGTTTTCGTTGTTTATTACGTGTCGTCGCCTATGGTGATTTCTCGAATGCAACTTTACTAGTACTAGTAGCTCGCCAAATGTGACTGTAGCTTAAGAGAGCATTATTTAAAAATTGTTTCCGATCAGAGTGCATAGAAATTATATCATTTTAAAGCAAAATATCCATGAACCTAAGCATTTGTCGCGCATTGTTTACTTTTTATAAAGTCGCAGATGCTTCCTAAAATGCGTTACAAATTAAATGACAAAGTTTTAATATTCTTTCACTATACGAGCGATTAGGACTGCAATGGTGCATTCAAAACGAATGCTGTGTGACACAGCCTCCGCACACCACACAACTTGTATGGGGCCACTCACGCTGTCGTCACTTCTATCCATAGTGTGGATATCACGCTAAAAAATTCAAAATTGTTTTGAGAATAATTTTCTCCCTTTTCAGGGAGTGCAAAAAAAGTTGATTCGATCGGTTTCGACTGGCGGTGCACGGCTCTTCTCATCAGATGCCATCTCAGTAGAGCCGTGCACCGCCACGAATGGCATTACTGGGAATGACCAGGCAGCTGGAGGATCCACTCTTATATAGCGTGGCCGAACCTCTCTGCTGGCGAATCATTAAAGTGTGAGCTGCCACTTGCAGTTCTACTGATCCGCCACTCAAAACATACACATTTTCGCTCTTACAGCAATGGTGCATTCAAAACGAATGCTGTGTGACACAGCCTCCGCACACCACACAACTTGTATGGGGCCACTCACGCTGTCGTCACTTCTATCCATAGTGTGGATATCACGCTAAAAAATTCAAAATTGTTTTGAGAATAATTTTCTCCCTTTTCAGGGAGTGCAAAAAAAGTTGATTCGACCGGTTCCGACTGGCGGATCAGTAGAACTGCAAGTGGCAGCTCACACTTTAATGATTCGCCAGCAGAGAGGTTCGGCCACGCTATATAAGAGTGGATCCTCCAGCTGCCTGGTCATTCCCGGTAATGCCATTCGTGGCGGTGCACGGCTCTACTGAGATGGCATCTGATGAGAAGAGCCGTGCACCGCCAGTCGAAACCGGTCGAATCAACTTTTTTTGCACTCCCTGATTAGGACTGACTTACCGGTTACGACTTTATATAATGACAAAGATTGGATTCTGGAATGTTCGCACCCTACTGGACAATGGTTCAGAAGGACCACAAATCGCACGATTTCTGCAATTGGAGAGTGAATTCGAGCGGTATAAGCTAAATATCCTGGGGCTGAGCGAAATTAGATGGTGAAACAGTGGGGAATATATTTCTCCAACACGTAGCACGGTGTTATTGTACTCCGGAAAAGCTTCTGGTAGTATCCGCGAATCCGAAGTTGGGCTTCTTTTAACCAGAGCGGCGCATAGCTGCCTGATTAGCTGGGAACCCGTTTCAGATAGAATTGTAACCGCCAGGTTTCGGACAACAATAAGAAACATTACGATAATACAGTGTTATGCTCCTACCGAACCTGACACCGTCGAAGCTAAGGACTCCTTTTACGAACAACTTAACACTGTCCAGTGCAAATCACCTAAAGGCGACATTGTTATGGTAATGGGAGATTTGAATGCAAAGGTTGGTGCGGATAACGATTGACTGAGGCACGTGATGGGGACGCATGGTCTGGGTAAGCGGAACGATAACGGTGAGAGGTTTGTAGAATTCTGCAACTTCCATCGCCTTGTCATAGGAGGTACTATGTTCGAACATAAGCGGTGCCATAAAATCAGCTGGACCTCTGTTGATCGGCACCGGACTGAGAATCAAGTTGACCATTTTGCCATTAGCAGTAGATTCAGAAGTTGCCTGCTGGATGTCCGTAATAAGAGAGGCGCCGACGTGGGTATGGGTAGGATTCACCATTTGATGGTTGCTGCTGTTCGATTGCGGATTGCAGCCGTGCAATCTCGCCGAGATAGTTCATTAAGACGCCGCGCCGTAAGCTCGACACCGCCAAGCTAAATAATCCAGCTGTTGCACAACAATTTTGTAATCATCTTGCGCAGAAAACAGCTGAGATCTTTAGACTCCCGGTTAGTGACTTAAATGTGCACTGGGATGCGAATAAAAATGCGTATGTTGAAAGCGCTGAGACCATCCTTGGCCCTGATCCGGCTTGTCGGCCAAAGCCTTGGATGTCTGACGCAATGGATTGTCGAGCGGAAAGAGCTCAGGGTGCGTCTTGCTTCGGCAACAAACGACAATCGTCACGACATCGAGCTCCTGTATCGTTCAAAAGCCCAAGAAGTTCGGCGATGCGTACGTCGTGATAAAAGGGCGTACACAAACTCTATTCTTGCAACGGCGGAGGAAGCTGCACGGAACAGGGACTTAAGTACCGTATTTAGTGTCATCAAGGAGTTGAAAGGTGGTCGAAGCTCCAATCAACATCCCGTAAAGGATACTGATGGAAAGCTACTTATCCATGAAGAAGACAGGTTGAGGCGTTAGAAAGAACACTTCGCCGCGGTTTTAAACCGTATGCCTAATGGTGAAGATCCCACTAATGAGGATAACGTAGCTGCCCAGCAAAACGTAAATATACGGTCGCAACCCCAACCAAAATTGAAATAATTAATGCAATTACTGCACTAAAACGTGGTAAGGCTGCTGGTCTCGACGGTGTTTCTGTCGAACTCTACCAAGCAGCACCAGATCTTACAGCCGAGTTGCTACATCCACTAATTACTAGAGCGTGGGACGAGGAAACTTATCCCACTGAGTGGAAGCAAGGTTTGATAATCAAACTTCCGAAAAAGGGCAGCTTGACAGAGTGCAATAATTGGAGGGGTATATGTGTGCTTCCCGCGGTCGCTAAAATAATGGCTAGAAATGTCTTGAATATGATAGGACCACTTAGAAAGCAAAATCGATGAGGAGCAGGCTGGATTTCGAAATGGGTTTTCTTGCGTCGACCACATTAACACCTTACGTATTGTAATTGAGCAATGCATCGAATTCCGATCTCCGTTGCATTTGCTCTTTGTTCGAGAAAGTATCTGGGCGGTCTTACGCAAGAGGGGTGTCCCAGAGAAAATATTAGGGCGACTTACGTCGGTGCTAAATGTCGCGTACTCCACAAAGGTAAGGTTTCGGTGGACTTTAAAAGTTCTTAGAGGGGTCAGACAGAGTTGCATTCTCTCACTAATTCTATTTCTTATAGTGATTGGTGATGTACTCAATACAGCTTAACCTGCGGAACCCCAGAATCGCGGCATTCCATGGACTCTGAAATCTCACCTACAACACCTGGACAACACTGATGACATTTGCCTGCTCTCGCATAAGATAATGGATCTGAGCGAAATGGCGATGGATCTCGAGAGGGAGGCAAATGGTTTCGGGCTAAGGATTAACACAACCAAGACCAAAATTCTTAGCCTGACTGGAAATCCCGCTCTTCCCATACGTATCAACGGACAACCTGTAGAACATGTAGACGAATTTGTCTACTTAGGGAGTATTGTTGCTGTTGATGGCGGTACGGATCAGGACATCATTAACCAAGCAAAGTGCTTTTTCGGCATGTTGTCCAAACTCTGGCAAACCAGTTGTCTCAGTGCTGAACTCAGTTCAACAGGGATGGTTAAATAGCAGTAGGTTACTGGATATGCCATCAGACCATCTGGTCAAAACTCTCCATTTTGATCCATCTTATAGTGCAGCTATATGGGAAAGGGCGGACTGGACTGACAGATTCAAATCACTACACCCTAGTACCATCAAATTCTACACGGACGGCTCAAAGACCGATACAGGATCTGGCGCTGGAATTACTGGCCCAAATACCAATATCTTTATTCCCATGGGAATACATCCGACCGTGTTTCAGGCGGAGGTGCATGCAATTGAGGTGTATGCAAGACTATGCCTTGACAAAGGCTACACCAACAAGAAAATAGCAATTTTCACTAGCAGCCAAGCAGCAATTAAAGCGCTGACGAGCTTCACTGTCACATCTAAGCTCGTATGGGTTTGTCAGGAAATTCTCCAACAGGTGGGAAATCTCAACAGTCTCACCCTCTTTTGGGTACCTGGGCACTCGGGGTTTTACGGCAACGAGCAGGCCGACGAGCTCGCAAGAAGAGCATCCACTACTCCCTTCTATGGTCCAGAACCTTATTGTGGACTACCACTCTGTATATGCAGAAACGTAATTAGTGAGTGGGAAAAAGCCAAGGCCACCTCACACTGGGAATCTCTTCCAGGGCTTAGGCAGTCAAAACTTTTTGTTGCTTGCTACTCACCCAATCGCACCCTTGGTTTGATGAAACTGAGTAGAAACAGGGTTAGGATTATTTGCGGGCTCATTACGGGGCACTGCCGTTTAAACGGACATTTAAAGCGCTTGCGCATTGTTACCGACGCCAGTTGTCGCTTCTGTGAAGCTGATGACGAAAATGCCTCTCACATCCTGTGCGAGTGTGAAAGGCTAGCAAGGCGCCGTTTGGAATGCTTCGGTATCGCATTTCCCTTGGAGGAGGATATCGCCACTATAAATATGGCCCAGCTGAATCGATTCATCGAAGTCAGTCGGTTGGATGAGTTCATCTAACTCATAGTAGGGGCAATGGCACAATAGACCACCGGTCGCAGTGCCTGGGGCAACCCTGTTGCCTGTGCCCTCCCTAAATCTAATCTAATCTCAGTGTTAAGACCAAGCTGGGGCTGTTCCGCTCCCTGATTCTTTCGATGCTATTATATGGGAGCAGCACTTGGAAAGTTACCGCTGCAGTTACCGAGAAATTGCAAACTTTCGTGAATACTTGTCTTCGTCAAATATTAAGAATTTTTTGGCCCGAAAGAATTTCAAATGACCCGGCGCACGGGTCAAATGCCTATCGACGAATCGACTCGTAGGCGAAAGTGGCAGTGGATTGGTCCATGGGCGTAGCCAGGATTTCGGTCAGGGGGGGGGGGCAAGCCCACAATTTTTTCAAAATCATGATTTTCTTAGGAGTTGAAATTTCCGGTCGCAGAAATATTGTTAGCAAATTTAGAGTAGCCTGGTTTGTGGTTGGATTGGTGCACAGGGTCATGGATTCCAGACTCACCGTGAACAAATTAATTTTATGGTGTTTTTCGAACTCACGACCTACGTGACGGACTATGATGTCGCTCAGATTGTAAACAAGTATCCATTTATGGGGATAAATAACATTGCTGGGCATGCTGCTGATCTCAACACCTCAACAAAACAGCAGTTTAGATCTTGGAAATTGGATGTCACTTACACATCTGCGGCCCTAATTTACTGGTGGACTGCCACGCATGACATTTCTTGTTTTTTTTTTTGCTAAGTTTAGAGTAAAATTTTTAAAATGGAGATGAGAATGATTTTCTTCTGCATTCTGATTACATTCAACTGGCCTCCAATATCTGCCTTTTAGAGCGTGGTTTGTCTATTTTCAGTGCATTTTTTGCATCGCGGACTGTATATTCCACTTGCGAAATCAGTTTGTTTCGTCTGTCACTTTCATCTTAGCAAAGTAGCATCGTCAGAATATTTATAAATCCTTTATTGATTGAAATATGGTTAACAGTTTTAATAAGATTTCCTCTAAATTTATCAAAGTATTACCTAACAGTGGCAAAATTTTATTGCTGGTAGTTAACGCACCATGGCCCACAAAGCTTATACGGTACTGAGAAGAAAAAGAAGAACTTGAAAGACACTGAAATACGAGACCCGATCTTTACAAGGTCCTTAACCTTAACCATGGAAGGTCATGCTTATTTTTAGTACGGAAAGGTCATGCTTCGTCGATTCGACGACGCTCGACTTTGACGCCTCATACAAATCACCTTTCTCAAAATATTTATAAAATTTGACAGATTTTTAATCGTAAGTTTATTTAGAATGGAAAAACATAGATTTTGGAGCCGATTCCGATCTTCCTAAAATGAGGAAGAATTTTGAGCCATTTTCCTGATTTGTCCTATTTTTGTCCTAGTAAATATTTTTTCCATAATTTTTGAAAAAAGAGGTCCCACATTTCAAAAATTAACACATTTGTTACGAGCTAGTTGTATGGACACAGACTTATCGTCGAATCGACAACCAGCCATAAGAAATACTAGTGTTCTAAAAGTTACACAAAGTTCATCCTTCGTTGTTTCGACGACGCCAATTTCCAAAAATCCAAATTACCCTGCTTACTTCGTCTAGTACGTACCCGGCAGCGTATTTAGGAACCCTAGTTCAGTTCGTCCCCAAGCAGGTGACGAAATCGGTTAGCTTTTCTAATGGCTAAGTACCAAAAAACCCTCGTTCAACTCGTCCCCACACAAGGGGACGAACTCGCATAGGGTTTCGAGTACATTTTGCGTCGAAAACAGCCAAAAACCCTCGTTCAACTCGTCCCCACACAAGGGGATCCTTTATTGTTTTGTGTAACTTATGAATTTTTTAAATGGAGATTAAACATGTATAAAAATCAAATTAGAAAAACGAAAATTTTGAATTATTGACTTTTCATTTTATTTTATTTTCTCTCACTGCTACTAGTAACAACCTTATCTGAACAGCATAATTTCCGGACCTCAAACCTAAAATTTGCAATATGTAAAGCGGAAATGCTTTTGATTTAGTCCCAGTCAGATAAGCGGAAAAATCTCTTATTTTACTGAATACATTGAATGACAAGAGAAACAGAAGCACCAACACAACCTAAAAAAGCATTATCCCCACCTTGCAATTTTCTTAACAAAACATTTTTATTTTTAAAGTAAATTTGTCCTAAAGTATGTATTCATATAAAGGCTTGCAGCTTTGCCAAGCAGAATCAAATCTGTATAAAAAAAAACACTTTCGAAAAACCATGTTTTCGGGATTTGGAACTCTCTTGTTACTCGCAAAGTTTTTATGGCTGTTTTATGCGAAAAATCTACTAGAAACCCTATGCGTGCTCATCCACAGAAAAAGAGACGAGTAAAGATAGGGTTTTGGGCGGTTTAGGCAATAGAAAAGCTAATCGATTTCGTCCCCTTGTGTGGGGACGAGTTGAACGAGGGTTTTTGGCTGTTTTCGACGCAAAATGTACTCGAAACCCTATGCGAGTTCGTCCCCTTGTGTGGGGACGAGTTGAACGAGGGTTTTTGGCTGTTTTCAACGCAAAATGTACTCGAAACCCTATGCGAGTTCGTCCCCTTGTGTGGGGACGAGTTGAACGAGGGTTTTTGGCTGTTTTCAACGCAAAATGTATTCGAAACCCTATGCGAGTTCGTCCCCTTGTGTGGGGACGAGTACATCGGCACGGTAAGTGCTGTACAAAAACTTAGCTCCAAATAATGAGAATTGTCACCAAAAATGGGACATATTTGATGATGCGTAGTCAATTCGACAAAGCATGACCTTACAGGGCTAACAAAGCAAAGCTGTATACCATTTGTCACCCTTTCAGATGAAAATAAGTTGAATTCGACTTTCTTCCCGGTTGAAATTGTGTACTCCAGAAACAGGAAATATGGGACCCACGCAGCCACAGTAGCACACTCACAAGTGAAATATGTGTGCTGGTACGTTGCCTCCGTCAGTTACGAGAGGCCACTCGCTGTCATCTATTTGCATGCGCCTCCTGACTGCAAACTGTCCGGATCATGGCTTCTCCGGCGGCATTCGGAGTGGTAAAAGAGGCAGTGGTAATTTTTTTGAAAATGTTGTATAGTGCAGCGATTTTTTTTACTACATCGATAAGGATTTTTTACCATCTTCAAGGACCAGGGGGGGGCGACCGCCCCTCCCTGACCACCCCTGGCTACGCCCATGGATTGGTCATACGTTGCGAAAGGGTGATCACTGCATTGCTGGTCGCGCTATGAGATGGAACCCCTTTTCCCAAAGAGGCCGACAAAGAGGCCGTCCTAAAATCACGTGGCGCAGATCGCTGTATAGAGAGTGTGTGTCATTAAAAAAGACCTGGGGTCAACTTCGATACATGGCCAGAAACCGTATGCGCTGGCGAGTAGGTGTAGTAGACGCGCTATGCCCCACTAGGGCAACTTAGTACTCTACGAGGGAAGGGTAAAAAACACATTATAATGAAAGAAATGGTCTATTCATAATACCACTAATGCTTATCAATGCATTAGCTCTAATTGCCTGCCATATGTATGTTTATAGCTTAAATTCCCAGTGTCAATTTTCCATTTACATAGTATGTACATATAATGATTACCTATATCCGGCATCAGCTAAATACAATATGCATACGATATAAGTTCAAAACCAAACATAAAGCCAAAGTTAGTTGGAGGATACCTCGAAGCAGAGATATGAAGCTCAAATTTTGTGATATGCTGTTAATGATGTTCATTTATTTTTATCTAAGTGAATGTGATGCCAAGGTAAGGTTTCTTTGCGGACACAGAGCGGAGCGGAAAATAAACTTTTTAACAACGGTCCTGATTTTTTCTACTTCTAACAATCGCAGGAGTTATATGACGTATTTTTATCTAACGTAATGTGCAATGATGCCGATCCGACAGTAACGTACAATTTCACATGCATTACAAGGGCAATTAATCGAACCACTAAGACAAACAATGTTACAATTGCCATTGCGCCCAACGTATCATTGAACGAAATTTATGTAAGTTAATAAAAATTCATTAATCCACTAATTAGCAAGCAATGAGAGCCTGAATTGAAATTATAAGACTGTCATTCAAAACATCATAAATATTTACTCATGTGAAGTTAGCCGAATAAATCTTCAAATCACGTCCGGAACCAACGCCGTACACATTAAGGCCGCAATGCCCAGCCAGCATTTAACACATTTGTAATCCTTATTTCATGTACCACGCGTAAGCACATATACCTTATTCATTCATCACGTTTTCATACAAACAGTATATGACGATGTCGCCCTATTTCATGTATATATGCATTTGCGCATTATTACGGATAAACATTATAAAATCGTTATTCGTAAACATTATGTAATAGTTAAGTATCATATATATTCAATGCATCAATGAATAATTTAGAAAAAAACACGTGCGACGGTGACTCTCGAGCTCATAACCCTATGCACCGAAGGTGCGCGCCCTAACCACTACTCCAGCCAGACTATACGAATGATCATGTTTTATTCGTGATTCTAATCACCCCAGCAACAAAAATCACACTTGAGGAGAAAACCATTATATTTCCTATATGCATGATCCGTCGACATTCCTTCAGCTGACCATCATGTATCTTACTTTCAATGCGTCCTATAGATACATAATGGCGATTCGTGATTCATGAAGTAAAACTTATTTGTGACTATGTCAAGTAACGGGTGGTCCAACTAGAATACACGATGTTAGTTGAGTGTCACACCTTAACGGTAAGTTTCTCGCCCAACTTTATTAGACATTTCTTTGCTTCAATGATTGGCAAATTCAACCATGGAGAAGTACACAATTGAGCAGCGCGTTAAGGTCGTTGAAGCCTTTTACGAAAATGGACGTTCAAATCAAAATGCTTTTCGTGCACTTCGTGATTTTTTTGGTCAATATAATCGACCAAATAACGGACTTCTTGTGGCCAGAAATCGAGGATATGGACCTGGACGATATGTAGTTCCAACAGGATGAAGCCACTTGCCACACAGCCAACAAAACAATGGCTCTTTTGCAGGAGAAATTCAATGGCCGTGTTATCTCTCGTCTTGGCGATGTTAATTGGCCGCCACGATCATGCGATTTGACACCGTTCGACTTGTTTCTCTGGGGATATTTAAAAGAAAAAGTGTACGTCAATAAGCCAAAAACAATTCAAGAGCTAAAGGATGAGATAATTCAGCATATCAACGATATTCAACCTCAATTATGTGACAGAGTCAATGATAATGTGTACCATCGGATAGAAATATGCCACCCACGGTAGCCATGGCGAGCATTTGGCCGATATTTTGTTTGATACATAACTGCCATAGATCCTTCTATCCTAATAAAAAAAAATTTGATAGTTCTCTAAAAACTTTTTGTTTTATTAACAATTAACTTCGTGCATTCACGTTGGACTACCCTTTATGCACAATCATGCACAAACGTTGCCGTGTCCGCTCGAACTGTTCGGGACGTGATTTGAAGATTTATCCGGCGTTAAACTAAAATATATAAGGCGATGTAATGCTTTGAAATTTTATATTGCGTTAAATGATTGGAATATTTATGTTGTATATGTATTTGCCGGCTTATCCTAAGATACCGTGAAAGATGTGTTTGCTGAATTTAAGGCAGAATAATTCATAATTTTAGCATCACCTATTTCACAACTTTATTATCGCATATTTCAAGACGTGCAATGCCAAATTATTGTACACTTCAACGACTTGCTAGAACCATCTCTTCTTTTATTGCTTATCAATAGTCGTTTTTTTTTTGTACTCCGGTGTGGGTTAGTTTTGTATAAATACAGGGGATTACACTAGCAACATAGTTAACGCAGTCAGTAATTTATTTAGGGTACCCACTCTGACCAAAGTTATCCCGGAAGAATTGTTGCAGATGTGACACCCAGGGCGCTCTATCACGAAAAATTTTTATACAACATTAGCTAGATGCCACGGGTGGAAGGTTTAAATACACTTAATAGGTGTCTTTTTTAAATTAGCGCAAAAAAACGATTCGGGTTAAAAGCTGTTTACATCTAAAGCAGCAACCATGAACTTAGTGAGAGGCTAAAGTTTCAAACTTGTGATAAACCATATTAACCAGTAAATTAGCATGGCCTACACAAACAACAAATTATCGTGGCACCTAGCCAATGGTTTTGATATTAGCTAATGCTGTAATTTACTTATTCGTGATTGAGCGCCACTGGGTGTCACATCTGTAACAATTCTTCCGGATTAAATTTAGTCATAGAGTGGGGGTATTACTGGGTTATCGGGATTATGTTGTTATTGTGAGCCCATGTAGTTACACTAAATTAACCTACAACGCAGTACAAAAAAATACACGCCTTTTATATCGTTTCTTTCCAATTTTACATTTCAAGGTGAAAATCAGCCTATATCAAAAAAGCAATGCAGGCTATCGACGTGTTATAATTGATGCAGAGGAGAATTTTTGCGGATTCGTTGATGGTACCTCGAAAAGTTTGCTAATCGCCATGCTATGGGGTCCTATAAAACGGCACAGTAATATAGGTCATCCTTGTCCTTATACGGTAAAATAGCCATCAATCACTAAATGAACAAAAATTTACATTTGATTTAATGAAATTTGTTCTAGGGTATCGTTACTGTACGTGATCTTATCGTATCGGATGAATTTTTTCCGCCTTATTTACCAGAAGGACAATTTAAACTCAACATACATATTAGAAATGGTGCCGATCGAATCTCATCATTACGTTTAACTGCTTTTGGTGAAATAAAACCTAAAGGAGCATTAAAATTGGATTTTTAGAATTTATGTAGGGCGTATTTCCATTGTGATTTTTTTTTAATCCAAACAGAAGCTGTGGTTAATGTCGTAAAAATGTGCTAGAAACTCTTATAATCAAAATATGTTGCTAAATAAATTTATAAATTTATTATTTATAATGTGTCTACACTGAGAAAAATTATAAATCCATATTAAAAATGAGGGGTATAGTAACAAAACTAGCTTATGTCCATTTAAAAAAAAAATGATTTTTATTGCATTTAATACTTTTTGTGTTTTTTCGCTATGTCCACCCTACGTTCAGTTTCCAAAAGCGCCATATCCATTACCATTTCGTCTCAAACCACTCTATGTCATATTTTGATTATAGTGGAAAATTTGAGAATTGCTATCAAAAGCCGCTATGTCCCAGACATTTTAACATATTACTGTTAACCTTCGGGCGGGCGCAATGCATCTGACAGATTAAGTGACCAGTTTTTGTTGCGCCAATCAGCGATACAAAAAGGGAAAGATCTGAGTTTCAGTGACTTAATCTTTATCGATCAACTACCCAAAGCAGTTTTCAGTTTTTATCTACCATATGTCTGAGGTGGCGAGAGGGGATGAAATAATCTCTCAGATGTATTGCGCCCGATTGTGTTACAAGGGTCATTTCAAATTTTTCCGGCCCTACCAGAAAAGAGTCATAGTACATTCAAGTTCTCCTGCCAACCAATAGATGGTCTCTACTCATGTATGCAAAAAAAAATTCAAGTCATTCCGATTAGTACAAAACACATAGCACCCTTGCAAAGTTGACAGATGAGGTTCGTTGACAACAATGGATAAATTCGAGTATCGCGCGGTTATAAAATTTCTCCATTTGAAAGGGGAAAAAACTCGGAAAGTGGAAGAAGAGTTAGACTCTGTCAGGAATGTAGCCAGGATTTTGTTTCGGGAGGGGTCCACATTTCTCCGTGGGTACTACCAAATTTTCAGTTTATCATTTTACATGGGCGAGGGCCCAGGCGACCTATTTTTGCGATTTTTGAATTAAATAGTAATGCATAACGACATTGCCCTTAATTTTAAAGTTCATATGAAAACCTTAGTTGTCCTATATCATTTCTCAGTTAGGATATCAACATGAGTTGAGATCCTAACTGAGAAATGAGACAAAATCCACATTTTGTGTAAGGTCCTGAAGTCGAACTCTAGGCTCTTGCGCGCATGCTTGTTAATTTATTATCATTGAGGGGCATCTTACTGTATAAGTATGCAGGCATGAGTCACATCG
Organism: Microchrysa polita; assembly: GCA_949715475.1. NCBI lineage: Eukaryota > Metazoa > Arthropoda > Insecta > Diptera > Stratiomyidae > Microchrysa > Microchrysa polita. Next base: position 71,467,665 of record OX454417.1, on the reverse strand, counting down.
TCACTCATCAACAGTTAGCACCAAATTATAAAATATCGGAGTCCTGGCTGTCAGAAATGTTCAGATACCATTTACATACTTTAAACACTTGAAGTGTTGGTAGATGCACATAATTTCATATATAAATGTGGAGCCTGGAAAGCTACTATCGTCAGTCGTTGCAATAAAAGAGATTGTAAGCGCTGGCAATATTTGACGTTAATTTTTTACATTTTTAAAGGCCTCCTCTACAGTATAAACATAAGTGAATGCAACTCGAACTCAACAAATTGTTGAAGAATAAGCTCACATCAAAAGAGCTAAATTATTTTTAATTCAAGAATGAAAAAGGCTTAAAGCGGAACTTTTGGCTTTAAAATTATTTTTTACACGAATCCTGTTGAAGAAGTTTATTTGAAATTTTTACTTTTGTTTAATTTTTGTCCAGCTGTGGTGCGAGGCACTTGCCAGCGCGAGACTATCGCCTGGCGCGCCACCGGTTAAGTTACCGTAAATAAATAACCCTTAACTAATTGTGAAAATCTTGACTTATCGTTCCATTCTATTCACCAACTGCGGTGCATGTCTGTAGTATTTATGGCATGGCAACTTACCAGCTCTATGGGAACTACGCGGAACTTTGTCTGCTTGGAGGAGAAGAGCCCCAGCGGGAAAAATATCGAGTTATTCAATTTTCGGAAATGTCACATTGGAATTTTTGCAGCAGGACCTCTAAGCGTCCAAACAGACAAAGTTCCGCGTAGTTCCCATAGAGCTGGTAAGTTGCCATGCCATAAATACTACTGACATGCACCGCAGTTGGTGTATAGAATGGAACGATAAGTCAAGATTTTCACAATTAGTTAAAACTCGCACCCACGAAATTGGGAACCAGAATTAATACAGTAATTGTAAATAACCCTTGTTTGGAGTTCTTTCACTAGGTTTTATTGTGAAAATTAAAACAAAATCCTCCAACTAAAAAAACGAAATAGCATTTATTGCTGCATACCCATCCATACGATCATTCAAGGCCGCAAGGACACGGTGATTCCATAGGTTCGAATCCAACGAGACTTCATAAAAAATTACAACTGGGCAAGTTGTCGTTTTTTTATATGCAGTTTCGTTATGGATTCGACATGTGTGTGTATGACCTTAATAAACTGTTCACACTCCGTCGCAGCGTATAGCCGAACTCCAACTGACTCCAATTTAGTGCACAGTTGATATTTGCCTCTCAATGCACATTTTCGAAATTTATGAATTCTTTCGGACACGGACGTACGCAGAAAATTATTCAGGGAGGGTTTTAAGGAAAAAAGATTCGATGTTGCAGAGAATCCAGCACTAGTGAATTATTCAACAGTCGCTCAACGCGACCAAAGCATTGAGATCGCCAAAGATCGTCACTAATTTATTTAAGAGCTTCAAAGTGGAACTCCTTCACTCTTCTAATTACGTTAAAAGATAAAACAAATCTATTTAATAGCCAAATAGATTATCATTTGGTGAATGTACAACGATATCCATCAGACACACAGTTTGATCAACCCTTGAGAGATAATCATATTGTTTACCCCTGAAAAGATAATCATACGTCGATTCGACGTGTTGCTAGTTAACATCCTTATAACTTCTTTGTTAAGAGTAACATGTTGCTAAAAGGTAGATATATAATCATTTGTATTTAATATTAATCTGTTAAACTCGTGGTTTTGCAAAATTATCATTTGTTTGTTTATATAATATTAATTTTAAAAAAGTGGTACTAGGAGAAAGTGGACTGTCCTTTCAATAGATTAAAATAAAGGATATCTTTATCGAAACAGGCTTTTAGTGGTTATATCCAAGTGAATACACATTCACATTATGAAGATTTATAAAAATGTCAATTCGGGGCAATTAAAATATTTTTCAGTACAAATTTGTTAAAGATAATCATACGTCGATTCGACGTATATTTGACTTATGACTCCCAATATCTTAGGCTGTGTGGCACCCAAGCCAATAATTTTGCCACGTAATTACGCCTACAGACATGAATTGAGTTAAATCTTGGAACCAACAAATTATGAAGCTTCACTAATGAGATATAATAAAAAGAAAAATTTCTGTACGTCGATTCGACGTAGATTATCTCTCTAGGGTTAAAAATGCTGAATTAATATAGGTGCCTTTTTCCAAGTTCCATTTTTTATGATAAAACGGATTCCGTTGATTTTTGAAAACATTTCGGGACCCCTCCCCCTCCCCTAGCTACGTCCCTGGACTCTGAGTATGGTGAATCGTCTCCCTCACTTACAACCGTGAAACATTGGGTGGGCGAGTTCAAACGCGGTCGTACAATCATTTTTTACGATGAACGTTCTGGACGTCCAAAAACTGTTTTCACGGAAGATATCGTCAGTTTATTGCACACAAACGTAATGGAAGATCGCCGATTAACCATTAAGGAAAATGCTGAGGCTTGTGGGATATCATCTGAACGGGTGCCTCGTTTGTTAACGATCAACCAAAAGTTTATCTTGCTTGTGGTATGTAGGTACACGGTCATTATTGCACAGGCCACATTTGGTTTGAAAGGAGTCTTGCCAAGATTGTTGTATTGAATTTAATATTAAGTACAAACGTTCTCAAAATTGAAGGATTTAAATGAAAGTACACTTAAATTTAAAGCTAAAACAAGGAATAGAGTTGATACCGTATCGCTATTTTCAACTGTCTAGCAAGTTAAGTTAACTTAGGCCACGAAGCGTTTAAATCCATTTTTTGGATTCTTCGTTCTGTCAAATTAATGCATTTTCTTCGATTTTGACAGAACGAAAATTAAAAACAAAAAGGATTAGGATGTGTGTGCCTTATTAGGGTAGATAGGCCGTCGTCTTCAAATCATAGGTTCGCGGGATCGAATCCTATTGTAGGCGCAGCGCGCATGTAATTTACTATGCTTAAATATCACCAACACCTATAGATGTCAATGCTGCGTTGCGTGGGCGTTTTATTAAAAAAAAACGATTGATGAGATCATTAATTTAATAAACTTTACAACTAGGGTGGCCAGATGCCCCGTATTTTACGGGTTATCCCGTTTTTCGGGCAAGGAAAGTCCAAAAACCCGTAATCCAAAAGATAAAATACGGGGCAAACAATGGATGATTCGCAAGGAAAAAACTCCATCAAAGGGTTAGGGACAACTATTTATTGTATTAAAGTCAACCAAACACTTCGAAATTTGTAACGTAATCAAGGTAGTAATAGGCACTGTTAACATAGTATATGAATTCGTTGCAGTATTTGCAATCAGGATTCGATTTTGCCGAACACACTTACCTGTACTGTCTGCAGCCCTTACATTTGCAGCACGAACTGAAATTTGAGCAACTGGAGACAATAGTCGAATGTCGAAACATAACTACAGTCAACTTGGATGAACTTTATGAGGAATTTTGTGTAATTTCGCCCCTAATTAATAAATATGTTCAGGAGATGAAGAGGTGCCGATGAAGTGATAATCCCTGACACATGGACAAAATTATTTAAAGCTGCCAATAATACCAGCAAAATATGATTAGGATTTTGAAACTGGTCTTTTCTATCCTGGTAGCTTATTTAGGAACCTTTAATCAGTTCGTCTCAACGCAGGTGATGAAATAGATCAGCTTTTCTAGTGGCTAAGTACCAAAAAACTCTTATCGATTTCTGAAAGTGGACGAGTTCAACTAGGATTTCGAGTAATTTTTACCCCAAAAACAGCCAAAAACCATTGTTCAGCTAGAACGAGTTTTTGGCGTAAAATATACTCTAAATTCTTTGCCAGCTCGTTCATTACAGGGGACGAAACCGATAAGGGTTTTGGGTAGTTTTGGTACTAAAAAAGCTAATCGATTTCGTCCCAAGCAGGTGAGGAACTGAACAAGGTTTCCTAAATACGTGTCGCGGCAATAAATAAATTATTCTCCTGTAAGAATATTCTCGCTTTGCGGTAACGCATAGAGGATAGCCGGAACCCACTAAATATTCGCTGTAAAGGCTGACCCTCAAATGCAATTTTAAAATGACATGTAAAGATTTTTATAACTTTTCATTGCAAAATTAAGAGTTTGGAGTCTGTGTCATCAAATAAGAAATATTGTTACAAAAAATAAGTGACATATCGGTATAAGACAGTTTTTTTTAATGTTTGCCCCGTAAAAAATCTAAAACCCGTATTTTATAGGCTAGTGACCCGTAAATCGAAGGCATGCAGGTGGTCACCCTATTTACAACAAAAACGCCATTCTTAATATAAGAACGCAAAGAGTTAAAAAAGCTCTTAGCAAAGTTATTTTAAGTACGATTTAATTTTAATAGAAACACTGTAACATCAAAATCATGTTTAAAAAGAGTTGATTTAAGGTCGAACCACATTTTTTTAGTCATCAGTCACAGTCAGAGTAATTTCCAAAACAAAATGGCAGATTGTCAGTCAATCAATTAAATGACAATCTGTCAATTTGTATGGAAAATGACTGTGACTGATGACTGAAAAGTGTGAAAAGAGTGTTTTCGATTGATTTCACTCTTCTTTTTTCTCACTGTAGGGGGCCCCACTCAAGAAGTTGTCGGGAGGGCCCCGAATGAAGTTGTTCCGCCACTGAGCTGTTCCAAAAGATTCCTACCGAGTTTTTACTGTCGACGAAACCTGCATCCATCACCATACTCCGGGGACCAAACAACAGTCAATGCAGTGGGTTAAGGGGGAAGCAGATCCAAAGAAGGCAAAAGTAGTTCTTTCTGCCGGAAAAGTAATGGCGACAGTTTTTTTGGGAAAGCCGTGGAGTAATTATGGTTGATTACCTTCAAAAAGGTAAAACCATTAACGGAACCTATTACGCTGCGTTGCTGGACCAATTGAAGGCGGAAATCAAGAAGAAAGGACCACACTTGGCGAGGAATAAAGTGCTGTTTCATCAGGACAACGCGCGAGTCCTCACATGTATGGTCGCAATGGCGAAATTGAAGTTCGAATTGCTTCAACACCCACCCTCTTCAGCAGATCTAGCTCCGAGTGACTTTTGGAAACAAATATGGGTCAAATAACGAGGTTGAAGAGGCAGTAAACCTGTATTTTTAAGTAAACCTGCATTTTTCATGTTTTTTTAAATATTGAAGCGATTGAGAGCAGAATATTCTTAGAAAATTTAAAATGTGAAGGGTATGAAACTGTTGCTAAAATTTTGGAGAACTGTTTCAAAAAGACAATACAATAATAAATAAGAGTCTAAAATATACAGAAACTCAGTTTCATCCTAATTTCTGCACTAAATCTGTCAGATGCATTGCGCCCGATCGTGTTAGGATTAGTATTGCGCCCGCCGGAAGGTTAATTTCCATAGGAAAAGAATCGTTTTATTTTCTAAAGTGATTGCAATGCAATAATAATTCCCATTATTTGATTTTAAAATACGTGAGTTAGTTCATTGTGGTGCTTTGTGGTGCTTTCTGATCGTGCGAATTAGGTTTTAAATAAATTGGTTTGTCGAGGAGTGGAATGTTTATTTGAAATAATGAGTAATATTGTGCAATTTTCACCTGGTGCTGGTAATCCTGAAAAATGGCAAGCCAATCGTAAACAAATTGAGAGGTACGTGTATGACAATCACCTTGCGTATTGTCGGTAATTCACTGTAGATTTATACATAAATACTAGAAAAATATTCCTGATAACGGTATTTTTTCAGGTATTCATCTAAGACAATACCACAGCAGCTAAAATGGGGCCACAACATTTCAGCATTTAAGTTTTGTAACTTGACTATACGGGACGTGACATTTATCGCGTTTCAAAGAAAATAACCGTTAGGCCAGTCAATAAACCGAAATATAAGGCGTTAGGTCGCAAATTGCTCGGCTCTGGTTTTTTGAGATATTGTTTTTGTTACGAAAGATAGCAGAAGTGTACCACCAAGTTTGCAACTTCGAAAAACCTGTGCTATCCCCGTGACCGTCAAAAAACCTCAAAATTTGCGGACTTTTTTCATATTTTTGTTTGTAATTTCTAAAAGGTGCTTCCTAGAAGTAAGTCGGGCACTGCACTTTTTTAGCTAAGAAAATCTTCTTTAATTTGAGTGTCACGCCAGGTTTGTAGGTGCAAAGGATCCCAAGATACAGCACTTTAAAAAATGTGTTTTTCTTTGTAAAAAAGTCCGAAATTGTAGTTTTAGTCATCTTTCGAGCTAAATATCCATGTAAATGCGGGGAAAGTTATGTGTCACGAAGCTATTGAGCAGTTACTTAGGTTTAATTGGAGCGTGGGCGGAAGCCTGTGGGACCAGTAGTTCCCTATATATCGGAAAAAAATGTCGACGAAGAAGTCTGACGTATTGCGAGACTTTGTAAACCCTAAGAAAAACATAATTGAATGGAAATGCAATATTTAAAATGAAATTTAGAAGAATTGTATATAGAATATATCAAATTATATCAAAATTATTTTGATTGTTTGGGTTGACGCCGGTCGTACTACTATCAAATTATTGCAGTACCTCACCGAATTCCTGCGCAATGTAAATAATGATAAATTAGCGGAGCAGGCTTGTTCTTGTAGAATGCCCGTCCCAAAGACGGCTCTTTTTGCCACTCCGGAGGTTCGTGTGTTGTCAGATCTAGTGGTAACGAGACCGAGGCAAATTTCGTACGCGGCCCAAATTTGAATTCCCATTACATTTGAATGAAACTTCAACTTCTCTTGTGTTAATATGACGATTCGGATTCCATCTGTTTCTGGATGCGTTGAAGCTAATCCAAGAACACAGTTGGATGAATTTTGGCTAAGATTCAAAAAGAAAAAAGGTTTTCTTACAAGAACCTAATATTTAGGGGTTGGTTTATATGACAGCCCCATGACGTAATGTTCCGATTCCATCCATTCCTTCATATGTTTTGAGGCTTTACTAGGAACACATTTGGGTGAGGTTTGGTTAAGAGTGGTTCATAAAGAAAAAAGTTTTTCTTACAAAAACCAAATGTTCAGGTGTTGGTTTGTATGACACGCAAATGACCTAGTGTTCCGATTTCATCCGTTTCCAGATATGTTTTGAAGCTTTACTAAAAAACACATTTGAGGGAAGGTTGGTTAAGATTGGTTCATAAAGAAAAAAGTGTTTCTTAGAAGAAACTTATTTCCAGAGGTTGGTTTGTATGACAGCCCTATAACGTAGTGTTCATGCGTTCCTAGATATTTTTTGAGACCTTACCAGGAACACACTTAGGTGAAGTTTGGTTAATACATACATAAAATAGAAGCGTGTGGAATTTCAAATGACATTGAATTAATTTTTCAAAAAGACTTAATTTGTGATTTGTTTGTAATTTGTGTAATTTTTTTTTACTGAGTGCTTTCAATAAGAATATGTTTTTTAAACGGAACTGCTATATTACATTTTTGTTTATTTACATGGAATTAAATATGTATTTTTGGTGACGAAAAACGCAGTTTTTTAGTTCTGGGAACCTATCCCCAAGATTTTCATACTCTTCTTGTTTCGATTTGCGTTGTTTCGCTTTGCGTCGTATTTTTAAGGAACGCATCTGCGACGCAAAACGAGGCTGTGGTGTAAATAATTTTTGTTAATTACATTGTTAATTAACCGTACCCGAGTAGGTACCTACTATTTCCGATTGCATCTTATTTGTTTAATCATTATCGAAAATTACGTTTATATAAGTCGTACAATTTTCCAGTTCGTTGATCTGCGTACAATAAACTGTACCGCACATTAATTGCATGCTAATTATGAAGTTTAATAGGCTTATGGAATTGAGGTTAGAGTTAATGAAAAGGATAAGTGCGACACGTTAACATTTGGTAATAACAACCATTTTGAAAAGCCGAGAGCCAAATTACACACTAAAATGATAATAAATAGGTACGTATTACTTTATGCGGCTTCGCAATTAACCAGAGAAGAAGAAATGCTGACCATAAATGGCCTTGTAATAATACTAGAAGACAATGGCTCCGGAACAGGAGGGGGGGGGGCAGCGGGGGCAACTGCCCCTCCAATATTTTGGCTAAGGGAGCAATTAGTACTAAATATATATTGCACTTTATTAAAAATGACGAATAATTTATTTTATATTTTGATTATGTACATATTCAATTACTATTATTCTAGTGGATATTTTTTTTCCATGATGGAATACCTGGTTCGCAGAAACCTGCATACTTGACGTGCATCTACTGTATGTATTTGTATACTATACGATACGAGTATGCATATCATTCCATTTTCATTTCTTCTTCGTCAACAAGATTACCTCAAATTAACGAAAAGGCCAACGAGAGCGAGACCATTGACCGTTGATCAACGAGGAAGCTTTTATTTTCCTTGTCAGAAAACCGTGCCGACGGTATAGAGAATCTCACAGTAAGATTGGGCTGCTATGCTGAAGATTTCGATAATATTGATCTTTACAGTGAACTCTTTTGAAGAATATGCCGCTAGAAACATTACTGTTGACACTTCCAGTATCAGCAGCATCATCAAGAAGGTCGTTCAATGCCAGGAACGTAGCCAGGTGAGGGGTCCATGGGGTCCGGTCCGGACCTCTCCCAAAATGGGTAGAAGGTGCTATTTGTGTAGCACCGATACCGAAGGTATGTATTTGAAAAAATGGTAAAATTTGAAAACAGCAATCTTATTGATATGAAAACCCCAAATACAATTAAGCATTTAAGAAAACTTATATTGTGAAATATTTTAGTACAAATTTAATGGCGATTTCCTCCTCTTCATGACGGTGTTTCCCCAAGCAACAATTCGTTTGTTTTAAAGGAGCACTTCACACTGTAGCAATCATATAGTACCACGAAATTCATTTATCGTGTGACATCGCTTCAAGTAATATTTTGATCCGATGAAACATCCTTAAAGTATTTTCCGGAAAGCTTCTGTCATCATTATGGAATTCAAAGATTGTGGTATAAAACTTCGATAAAACTGTCTCTCAACGTCAACCTAAAAAAGACACTCCTTTAAATACTCCACACTTGTGTTTATTGGATGATACAGCACACACATGCAATAGTCTCTCTAAGTTTACTCACACATATGCATATAATCTTCTATAGCACAGTCGGTGGCATTTTTATAGTGTGACATTCGTATGGTCATCCAATAAATTGTTCAACGTAGTTTTATAGAAGGATGGACTTGTGACTTGTGTGATTTTTTTAAGAATTGACACTTATGAAGTGCTCTGGAATACCACGTTTCTTGAATTGAATTCATTGAAATATTCAATGAAACCAACATTTCCTCACTCCTTGTTAACTTATGAATCAATTAAGATAAAATCAGTGCAGAAAATGTCTGCATTTTATTGATGAATGTTCGGATTTATTCAACTTCAACTGATTGACATATAAAGAAGAAGGTGCAATGGAGAAGAGTCGATAAAGAAGTCTTGAGCACTTGTAGTGTTTACGAGCAATGTTAACTATATGTGAGGTTGGCCGAGTGGTTAGGGCATCGGACTGGCGTACGACAGTCGCTGGTTCGACGCTGGCTGCGGGAATTATTTTTTTTCTTTTTTTTGTTCAAGAGAAAATGATGACATAACACATGATGTATGTCTTTTTCAAAGCGTAGTTCAGTGCTACAATAAGGTGCAATTGGATCAACAAACGGCGCCAAACGCCATTATTGGACTATTATTGAGTGTTTATACCCTGTAAAGTGCCCCTATTATAATTTATAAATTCACAGAATCTCTTGAGATTAAGTTATTCCATCGTGTTTGGTTGATTTACCCCTTTAGTGAACAATCGAGGCAATGTGCGTACAACCACATATTGCTGCAACCATAGGCAGTGCCGAATTAAGCAGGCGCGAGGCCCGTGGCAAGAGTCAAGGGCGGGGCCCCTGGCTTTGTATTGGGTGATCATTTATGGAATACACTGGAACCACGATTAGTCGAACTAATAACGTATTCTAAAACTAACGCAACATTTAACATTCACATCTATATTTCGGTTTCATTAATCTTGCCTAAAGTAAAATATCTAAAAAAATTTTAGCGTATCTACTTTTGCGATTATCCAGTGTGAAATGATGTTTAGTGTGACCTGTGGATGGTACACTTCCCCTGTGACACTTTTGGCGTCAAATCAAATGCTTAAATGTATCGTATCTCTCTGACCAGCTTCTCCTTGGCTAATACTGTACGTTCAGAGGATTTCATTTTGACAATGACGAAAAAGAGGACATATCGATTTCTCTAAGAATATTTTAAAGTTATGTATTTCCAAATATGAAAGCAATCTTGCCAGCAAAGGGCGAAAAACATTTTTTTTTAATCGAAAAAAAAAAACTAGTACAAGGTTGGTCTGATAAGTTCCTAGCCTACAAAAGAAAAACAAAAATTTTGGAAAAGTGGCGATTTATTTTTTTATATAGTCTCCTTTTAGCTCGATACACTTGATCCAGCAATGCTCCAACTTCTTTAACCCGTCTGAATAATACGTTTTTTCGAGGCCTGCAAAGTGGTCCTTGTTTTAATATAAAAATATATTTAAAAGAATACTTATTTAAAAGACGTCTTTATTTATTTAATATTAATATAAGACTGACTTATACAAATCAGGTTACTATTTTATATACATACATATTTATATAACATTTCCCTTCTTTATTTTCTTTTCTTTTTAGTTTGATCCTTATTCATCTTCTTCTTTTTTGGCTTTAATTTTTTGGTTTATTTCATCATATCTTTTTTACTTTTTGCCTTTCTTTTCTACTAGATTCTTCTTTACTTTACTTGCATTTCGCTTGTTGTTCTGGTCTTACTTTGCCAAAAGCGAACAACGAACACAAGATTTCTTTACTTGTATTTCGCTTGTTGTTTTGGTCTTACTTTGCCAATACCCAACAACGAACACAAGATTTCTTTCTTTTTTTCTTTGGTTTTTTCCTTTCGTTTGTTTTCTTTTCTTCTATTTACCTATCCTTTTTCTTAATACAGGATCAAACTTCATTTTTTTTTTAAATCTTTCGGCAACTTCTTTTAATTATAATTTTTTTTTCGTCTTCGGGTTTGCGCGAAAGTTCCTTGGACATCATTTTCGCATAGTCCAATTACCGACTGCGCCATGTTTTAATATAAAAATATATTTAAAAGAATACTTATTTAAAAGACGTCTTTATTTATTTTATAAATATTAATATAAGACTGACTTATACAAACCAGGTTACTATTTTATATACATACATATTTATATAACTCGTGGCGGCGATGACCTCCTCATTCGACTAAAATTTCTGCCCGCCGAGTGACTTTTTCAAGTTTGGAAACAAAAAAAAAGTCGCACGAGGCCAAATCTGGAGAATACGGTGGATGGGGCAGCAGTTCGAAGCCCCATTTGGCCAGTTTGGTGTTGGCGGGAGGAGGTGTGAGCCGGTGCGTTATCATGGTGGAAGAGCATTTTTTTCTGTGCCAAGTGGGGCCGTTTTTTTCTTCAATTCGGCGTCGAATCGGCCTAATAATTCGGCATAGTACAGATACAGACCTGTGACCGTGTTGCCCTTCTGCAGGCAGCCGATCTGGATCACACCTTGTGAATCAAACTAAGTTCAGTAATACGCGTATCATGTTACGGTGAAATTAAATCTAAGGAAGCATTCATTGACAATGGGATTTTGAAATTTTACAATAAATAATCGTCCACACGAAGTGTTTTTTTTTTTAAGAAAATATAGGTATAAAATCAAATATATTTCCATAAGACAGAGTTTTGTGCATAATACATATCAAATAAAGTCTAACAGAGAATTTAACCATAGACGATTCCTCAAATTTCATTTAATCCCTGACAATGTTTGGTAATATCAAATTTATTCTTTTACCGAAAGGATTTTTTTTTTTTAATTTCCTTTCTCATTGACTTGCAGAAAATACGATTGTTCACATTAATTTTAAAGCACGTCATCCGTACTTCATACTCCTATAATCTGTAGTAGTCCTATTCTTTTCTTAATATAAAAATTTCCAAAGATATTCCTTGAAAATATATTTAGATCCAAAACATTTCCGTTATGCCCTCTTATACGAGTACTACACCGAATCCTACTTGCTTTTAATATTCCCTTGACGATCTGAGCGAGTTCACGAGCGTGCAATATACGAACACGAAGAGGTTTTTTTTTAATGTAATAAATCCTCTTTATTTTCGAGCATCCTCGACACGACCATAATATGAGGTTTCGCATTTTATTTATAGATGAGAGAAGCAAGGCAAAAGCACACACTTATGATGATATGGTTTTTATATTCGCTTTTCGTCTTTTTATTTATTCTATGATGGAAGCAATCGACTTTTCTACATTTTCCAAATACATACATAATATCTTTCAATGCCATATCGGGGGTAGTAAAGTAAGAGCTCAACAAAGTTTTTTATTAAATGAAATATGGTTGATATGCGTTATGTCTTTGAGTATCTAAGGAATCACCTAATATTTTATGATATATTTTTTTTTTTTTTTTGTTCTAAGAGGTTGTCATGTCATGGTATACGCGTAAAACAGATTTCATATTCACTTGAGAGTCAAGTGGAATTTTTTTATTTTCAACTGAAATTAAAATAAAATTGAATTAACCTATTGCATTTGGTCGACAGTGGGTAGGAGGATAAGGATTCAATCTGTTTAACGTGCCTGTTTAGTTTTTTAATACAGTAGAGCGTCGATTATCCGAACGTCGATTATCCGAACATTCGATTAACCGAACCGGTCACTCAGCTTCTTTTCTTGTGAAAGACATTGAATATTGAAAAATCAGAGGTCTGAAGGAAGCAACCTCTCATCTGCATCGCTCAATTAGATAGAATTTGTTAGTTTTGTTCAATTTTAGTCGTTTTAAATGTTTTCAGTTTGTCACTTAATTTCACATTTGGGCTATTTTATAATTTTTATATGGAAGCCCGATTAACCGAACTTTCGTTTATCCGAACCACCCTTGTCGAGATTAGTTCCGATAATCGACGCTCTACTGTACTTGTATGTTCTAATCAAGTTAATTCCGAATGTCGCATTGCTGTTGTTGAGGTCCTGTTGCCCCCAATGCTAAGGTGACCAGACAGTATTTTGGCTTGCCGTAAGGGATCCAGAAGCGTAGGACAAAATTTACAGCATTCTCGATTTGTTTTTTGGATGAAAAATAACGGTAAATTTTGCTAATTTTTGTCCCCGTTACTCTTGTCGGGATGTTCTCCAATTTCACCGTGATCCGACAAACAAAATAAAATAATATTCTTAATGAACGAAGTTAAATAATTTAGAGTTATGAATAGTACTTACAAAGTTAGCATTTTTGTTTGGAAGGATAATAAATTCGACTTTAAACTTAACGGTGCGTTGACGAACCATTGGCGGAAAATAATATCTTGTGTTTGCTTATAAGAGACTCGACATTTTCTATGCAGGCCTGTCGGCTGTTAAAAAAAATGCATTTCAAACTTGCATAAATGATTATTTAAAAATTGGAAAGGCGTTTATTCTATTTCAAATTCTTGCACAGTAAAACCTAGATTTTCTGGACCTCCAAAATCCGGAATGCCGACACTCTCGATGTGGATTTATGCCAAGTTTTGTTTTAATTTTGATAACATTTGTAAATTTTTTTATCCTTTATTCTTGTGTTCTTTTAAACTTAATGGAATGTATATTTCGAACAAAAGATTAAAATTGGTTAAAATTGCTAATTTTTATACCCTTCGCTCATAGAGTGAAAGGGTATATTAACTTTGCCATGAAGTTTGTAGCGCATTGAAGGAAGCATCTACGACCTTATAAAAAGTATACATATGTGATCAGATCAGCATGACTTGGGGAGTCGATTGGGCGGTTTCAGTCTGTCCGTCTCTCTGTCTGTTGCGACGCGTCTGTAGCGTCCCTGGGCAGTAGTCGAGTCGCCGCCCTTCGTCACTAGTTTAAGCTGAAAATAGATCAGTCGCATTTATGGGAGGTGTACAATTTTGTTTAACGTACGTTGGTTCCGGCGTTTCTGGAGGTAGCAGAACTTCAGTGAAAATTGCTATGTTAATTTAATTCTTAGAAAGGTATTTGGATTGAACTTCTAATCAAAGCTAATGTTCAGAAGTATATACATATAATGCTCATGTCGTCATGTCATGCTCTGTGGCCGTGATCGTTCGGTCGCCACTCTGTGAAATAGACACTCAAAGAGAAACGAGTTTCCAAACTCGGCACGACTCGTCGCAAGTTTATTATTCAGAAGAAGATGATAAGAATTATTCTTATCATAGAATAATAAACTAACAATGCGACTAGGAAGTGGTATGGCTGACAACCGTATCACAATCCGAATTCATTTGTCTTTGTAACGTTGATGACTAGACACGGTAGTCATCAACGCACCATGCTCCACTAGGAGTTACGGTAATGAAGAAGAAGATATATATCGATACCTTAAAGCACAATAGTGCTAAGTCCATTTTTTCGATTTTGAGATTTTTGCATCGTAGTATTCCTTGTCAAGTTCTCTATCGAGTAGTTTATCTTGAAATAACATTTACCCAGCTAAATCCAAGGAAATTAACATTTACAAGAAACGCTATGTCCTAGGTTGATCGAAAAAATTTTGGACAAAAGTGCTAAGTCCAGTTTTAGCGCTATTTTGTGCTAAGTCCATATTTTAAACAATTAGAAAGTTAAATTTGTGGTAGTACCTTCCATAAAACCATTACCATTATGAAACATAAAAAGGATTAGCCAGGGTTGCTTCCTGACTCGAATAAGCCGGATCACAGGATATTGTGATGAATTGTTTGGAAAGTGTTTACATTGGCATATTTTTTCTTTGAATGGTATTGAAATAAGTAAAAACTGACTGAAGGATCATCTACCTCCGATACAAAGGTTCAAATGATCACTGGTGGTCAATGTAAGGCCTTACATCATCAAATGCTTTAATTTGGATTCTCTATTTTCTCCACAAAAGGAAACCTCCATAACATACATTGGGGTTTCTGTTAAATGCCAGCTTACATTGAATTTAGTGTAAGGCCATTCCTCTCTAAAATCTACAGTTCAGCGTGAAATCTGGCATTCGCATGTTCAACGCGTTGTAACGATATAAAAATTGTTTTAGACCCAAGAATTGCTTACTATGTCCACAAAAAATTTTTGGAAGCTCTTTATCATGCAGGCTGAAACAAGGGTCCTTCGGGTATTAACAAAACCAAAAAATTAACTTGCGCCTATAACAACCGTAAAGGTACGATTATACTAAATATCAAATTGGATTTTAACAGAGTTAAACAGTGGTTGATACAGTGAATAGTGTGCTCGCCTTCGAAGCACAGGGTTGTAGTTTATGGTAGTTTTCCAATTCACGATCTAATTGGCGGGATATGGTCTCATTTAGATGTTAAGCAAGTGCCCAATTATGGGGATAAAAACCTCTGCAGAGCGAGCTGTTGATCTAAGCAGTTTAAATCTTAGGGATTAGATGCGAATGGCAGCTATTTATTTATTTACGATTTGACGGAATCGACATATCTCAAGATTAAATTGAAGCTGACTGAAATCAAAATCGCAATCCATGAAAAATGGACTAATTTGAAAAAGATCTGCCAAATTAAAAAAAAGTAAATGTATAACTATTGATATACGTATGCTTAATCCTAATGAGTGTCTTGCGTTTGCATTTCACCAGCTTATGCATGCAGAGAGTTGATAATATTCGAGTCTAAGTTAAATTGCATTCAAAAGAAAGGGGATGTCGTTTGGGACTGATTTATGGGATATATGTGTGCATTTCTAGTTCATATACCTATTATTATTACCACCACTCCGTGAAATTAAAGAATTTGAATCTTTCTTCTAGTTTTCATATCACATATCATACGATTGCCAGAGAAGCTTAAAGTCCGCCGAGGTTACTCCCAGCATAAATAGAAATAGGTCCGAATAAACATTTATTAATCAGTTGTTTAAAACGATGTGATTTTGGCAATCTTATTAAATTCACATCTCTAGTCGCAATTCCACTGCAGGAAATTTCGGGCAACACCTAAACATGCCGCACTTGTCCAACGTGCAATGGATCTGGGCAACACACGTGCGTTTAACTAAATAAAATGATATCTTATATCGAAGAATCAAATCAAATTTTGTCGCCGTTGAAAAAGACGATCCAGTTTAGCGTGATATTTGGATTAACGTAAATACCGATTATCTAGTCAAGATTGTTTTCATTTCTTGAAAAATTCTGAAAACTTGGAACAGTGGCGATTCATTTTTCAATATAGTCTCCTTTTAGCTCGATACACTTGATCCAGCGATGCTCCAACTTCTTTAACCCGTCTGAATAATACGTTTTTTCGAGGCCTGCAAAGTGGGCCTCCGTGGCGGCGATGACCTCCTCATTCGACTGAAATTGCTGCCCGGCGAGTGAATTTTTCAAGTTTGGAAACAAAAAGAAGTCGCACGGGGCCAAATCTGGAGAATACGGTGGATGGGCAGCAGTTCGTAGCCCAATTCGACCAGTTTGGCGTTAGCGGGCGGACGGAGTGAGCCGGTGGGTTATCATGGCGGAAGAGCATTTACATTTACTGTCTCAGCTGTCTCTCGCACCTTCAATCGGCGCTCTGCCAATACGAGATCGTGGATTTTTGTCATGTTATCCTGCATGCTAACCGTTTTTGGGGCACCTAGACGTGGCTCATCAAAAACCGACGTGCGACCACGTAGAAACTCGTTAAACCAATTTTCGACGGTCGACATCGAAGAAGAAAGGGTCACCGTACACAGCATCCAAAAGCTCTTTGATTACGCTGTGCGATTTCCCTTCCAAAAACCAGAATCGAATCACCGACCGATATTGCTCTTTTTCCATTTTTCTAAAATCGGCGGACAGTCCAGCTTTCACACGCGGTCAAAGCAAAACTACGAGTCTGATCCGGCTGAAATTTGGACAGTTGGCGTCTAGAAGATAGTAAATTGCTCTTGCAATACTGACACCATCAGGCGGGGAGGCTGGGTACTTATCACACTACCCTCGTATGTAGTAAAAATATTACATATCAGAAAAATCAATTCCAGTTTTTTCATAAATTTTTAACCCTTTCGAAAGTTTGGTTTTATCTGAATGAAAAATTATCCATTAAATGTGGTTTAAAGGAGTCCCTTCTGGTATTTTAACGTTTAGATAATTATACAAAAATACGTTTGTCCCGCAGTTTGATACCCAATTTGCACAGTTGTCGTTTCAAAGTGCAAGCTCTCGCACCTGACGTTCATCATATTCAGAAATACGGTGTTATTTCGGTCAAAAATCAGTATAGGCACAATTTTTATAGGAGAAAAGGTATATTTACATGACAATATTGTAGTAGTTATGTAAGTTTATTATTTATTCTTTACATATATGCTTTTTGTGTATTTTCGTTTTCGGGACCTATGTGTCCCATCGGGTTTCTTTGGTGGTACTAATATGTCCCACTCAGTGTTTGGGAATACTTTTCATTTTCAAATTTAATTATAATAAAAACCTTTTCCTAAGGTGTCCTTCGGAGTATCTAGCGGAAACTAATAGAATACGAAATATTAGAGCATGTGATAGAGATTTATGCGTCCTGGGATTATTTTCACGGTAATTTTGACGTTGGAACATTGGAACATATATGTTCCATCTAAAAAACCGGACGGGACATAGGTGTCCCGACCCCCACAGGCCTCCCTAGAGGAGTTGGGGCTACAATTTTGTACCTCCCTATATCTAAGACATATCCCAAAGATGATTCCATTAATAAAGCCTTTCTAAATCTGCTAGATTTTTTTAGGTTCGAAAGGGTAAATGCCTTATTATTATAACTTATGTAACATATTTCGAAATTCCGTCAATAAATTAACAGTCGAAAATCCATACGGAATTTTGGAGATTGAGTGCAATCTTGCGGTTGAAAAATAGAATGGTAAATTATGCATTATTTTTAAAATTTTGTTTTGTTTTATTTGAATATCCTTTATGTGAGAAAAAGCGCAAGTCCCCAAGCCCCGGAAGCATAAAGCATGACTGGTTGAAAAATAGTTTTGTATAATAATAGTTTATTAGTAATTGATAGAGGCGATTTGCGGTTGATAAGTGGATAAAGAATTTTAATATGTGCATCAGCTTTTTTTCAATACAGCGTCCATATGCGGTTTAAATGTTAATTTCTTATCAAGAAGTATGCCCAAGTACTTGATATGCAACGTATTCCAGTTTATTGTACTATTTTCAAGCAGTAATGGTTCACTGGGCAACAGACTATCTTTTCGTTTCCTCGAGAAGAATAAAGCCTCTGTCTTATCTGAATTTATTTTGATCTTCCATTTAGTGAAAAAATTATTCAAGATGTTAAATCCATTTGACAGATTTTCACTAATTTCACATGGAAAATAGCCAAAATAGCAATGCCGTATCATCTGCAAAAAGACATATTTCACAATTACTCGGAATTGGTAGCAGGGATTTTTTTTTCACATAAACTGTTATTGAAGTCACCAAAAAATGTTTTACCAAAATCTACTAAATGCATAAAAAATTGAGGGAGGAAATGGAGGTCGATAAATTCCACCAGGCCAATTTGCACTTTTACAAATTGCATTTTATTCGACCATAATTTTTTTGAATTCTTCATCCCACCACAACACCTCGAACATTGCTGTGGAATATCGGTCTGAAATTTTTCAATATATGTTTTTTTTTTCATTGATGCAATGAGCTCCACTAGGCGGGCTTTCTATGCCCTTTTGTTTCCGTTTTATGCAAAATATAGTTCATTTGAAATTTCGGTATCCGCCAATGTTGAATACGAATAAATAAATTCCAAAAGCGTGAACAATTTTACAAAAAAAAAAATATCATTGTTAAGCTTGCCTATATAAATGCCAGCCCGACCGACTACGATGATTGCCAACACTTCGCCAAAGTCCTTTAGAGAGTTTAAAGTTGAGTGTTTAGGATGGTGAAATATATGAGCAATTTACAGGCTTATACATATACAAATTGGATATTTGGAGTGGAAAAGCACACGAAACAAAAAGGATATTTTTTTTGCGAATCGTGATTCAACATAAATTTCGCTAATCGACTGATATAAATGGATATTGCAAAAAAAAATAGAAAATTATATCCTGGCTTTGCCACTTTTATGCACGAGAGTCCTTTCAAGTAAATTAAACTTTAATTTACAGTGGATTTAACTTTGAAGAGAAATTTAATAATTTTCAATTTATACCCCAATATTTAGTGTAAACATGGCGGGTATATGTATATTTCAATAATAATGAACTGAACTGCGAAATATGGTACATTTGACTTGAGAACAATTTTCATATTTCTATGTATAGGAACTCTGGGAATGATTTTGAATAAAAACTGAAAAAAATCGATGAAAACTTCAACCTCTCCTGAAATATTGTAAAGAGTACTGGCTAATTTTATTTTCTTCAGTTCCGAGTTTCGTGTCATGTATTTCAACCTTGATTGACTCCCAACGGGTCAGTGACCTATACAATCATCAATAATTCCAATTTGGTCTTACCTTTACCCTCTCTTCTCTCTGTAGCATATTGCTAAATGCTGATTGTGTATTCCATTGAAA
This sequence comes from Microchrysa polita, assembly GCA_949715475.1. Taxonomy (NCBI): domain Eukaryota; kingdom Metazoa; phylum Arthropoda; class Insecta; order Diptera; family Stratiomyidae; genus Microchrysa; species Microchrysa polita. The sequence continues at coordinate 71,448,032 of OX454417.1, read as the reverse complement.
TTCTATGCTTTTGACATAACAATCCGAATGACTATACCCAATTTATTTCATAGCACGAACAATATGACATGAAATATCCGAACATGTCCTCCCATACAACTAAAATTCTTTGCCTTTTACTTCTTTTTCAACTTAAACCTTCATTTATTGACATCTCATCCAATTTTATGTCATTCAGTCAATTTCATCGAAAAAAACCGCAAATTCGATGACTCCACCAGTTTCTTTCTGTGAAAAGTTGAGAATAGGAAAAAATCATCCTTTTGTATGTGGGCCCATATGAGTATTCATCCAAAAGATACGCACCATGAAAAGAATTGCCTTTTTCAATTCCTTTCACTTTCACGTTATTCGACATTCGAGTATTTCTTGACTTTTGGTGTGAGAGATACGTATACTTACAATGAATGCGAACGAACATCCTAATTTCATCCCTTATTCAGGATACTTTTGATATACACGGTTATTATGGTTCTTATTATTATCGTCCTCGTATACTCGAAGACTGACTATTCGCAAAGAGAATAATATGGCGGATAACAAAATATGGTCGTATGAATGAAAGCTGAAGAGAAAGGCTCTAGGGAAGCCGATAAGGTTCTTACATGACTTTGTGTTGTGCCAAATGTTTCGTCGACTTATGGAAAAATTTATAGCCTGCGGTGAAATTCCGTAAATGCCGATATCAGGAGTTTTGCTATACGGCCGCTTATGCGGTATTTTGCGTACATTACATACATATTTGACTTCGGGGTAGATTAGATTGTTGAAATGGCGGATGTTTTGTTTTTGCTGATATTTTATAGCAATTGGGATTTTTGCAAAAATAACAAAAGAATCGAAAGGTACCTTTTTCATTTTTAAAGTGGCGTTTTTACTATAACTCGAATCGGTCTGAAATTTTCTGCCATTTCTACGTTTATAGTTGAAAATAAGTATGCCAAATTTTAGGAAAGTGTGACCACCCATCCCGGAGATAGGGAGCAAAACTTACCAAATTACCCTTTAACAGGGGCAAAAGTACGGGACTGCCGTCAGTGAAGTGCCTAAGCTTCACGCTCTTACCTCGCGGTCCATCGGGCTGTTTCGACCTTCGCCATTTTATTGACGGGATATAATTGCCTAATGGGGATTTCTTCGTCCTGTGCATGCACTCACCTTCACCCTTCGGAAACCCAACCCCGGCCGCAACACCAGCTAGTTGACTTGAGTAACAACCTCCAGCCACCTCGAGTGCAACACCATAATGGGAAGAGACCATGGTTCCCTGGGCAAACCCATACCCATTTTTCGAATGAAAATTCGTAGACATATTCCCTATCTAATTTTCAAAAAACCCTCAGCAAAATTTTCATTTTTGGAAACCTAAGAGGGGATACATACGAACAAATTGAAATTTTACAAATTTACTGTTATTTACTTTTCATTAGCAAAAGTGCATCAGTCTTAATATTTAACGTATATAAGGCGACCAATCTTTGTGCAAAGTTTCATATCGATCCCTATAACGGTTTAGAAAAACGGAGGTCGAAAAGGAAGTTTAACTTTAAACGCCAATTACTTGTTTACCGTTACTCAAAATTGGAAAATTCTAACTGATATGAGATGTACTCGTTTAGATCTTTGATTTGAATACCCATACGTCAATCTCCGATAAAAACTAAAAAAAAAACGTTTGGGACACCCTGTTATCTTCTTCCTATCAACTTCTAAGGTATTTGTGCCAAAGACTGGAACCATTCTACACATTCCTACCAGCTTTCATGACAATCGGTTGAGCCGTTCGCGAGTTATTTAGTGAACGGACAGACGGACGGACAAAGTCGATTTCATAAGGGTTTTTTGAAAAAAAAAAATTTCTAAAAAACCCTAAAAACTCCAAAAGTACGTTTCTCATTTTTAAACTGGCGTTTTTTCTAAAACTCGAATCGGTCTGAAACTTTCTGACATTTCTACGTTTTTAGTTCAGAATAAGTATGGCAAATTTCAGGAGAGTATGACCACCCATCCCTAAGATAGGGAGCCAAATTCACCAATATACCCTTTAACAGCCGCAAAAGTAGTTGAGTGTCATCTACGGGACTACCGTCAGGGGAGTGCCTAAGCTTCACGTTCTTACTTCGTGATCCTTCGGACTGTTTGGACCTTCGGTATTTTATTGACGGGATCTAATTGTCAAATGGGAATTTCTTCGTCCTGTGCATGCACTCACCTTCACCCTTCGGAAACCCAACCCCGGCCGCAACACCAGCTAGTTGACTTGAGTAACAACCTCCAGCCACCTCGAGTGCAACACCATAATGGGAAGAGACCATGGTTCCCTGGGCATACCCATCCTCGAGGGACACTATTTGCTAAAGACTTTTCAGTAGCAAGTGTGATCTCTTCCTTCGGTTACCTTAACCCTTTCATTCCCAAATTAAATTCCTTCGAGCAAAAAAATAATATTGTTATTATTTCGTCTTTATTTGTGTCTAAAAATACATTTTCAATGAAAAAATGGAAAAGAAATTATGGGTTTGGAAAATAATAGTATGTAAACTGCAGTTTACATTGGGATTGAGTGGAGACTTTTTCAAATACAAACAGTTGATCGCAAAATGAGTTATTTATTTTTTTATTACGGAAACGATGAAAGAAATTGTCTCAATGAGTAAGAGTAAGGTCCCACCCATTTACTGGAGCTATGTTTAGAAACCAATAGTGTAAAATCCGGCCAATCCAGACCTCAAAATCCGGATGATTCGTTTGATAATCCGGATTTAGGGTTATTTATTAGTAAAGTTGAAAATTAAATTAGAGTTCTATAAATTAAATTAAATTTATAAAAACTGGCGAAACTATAAGTTTTTCTGATCGAATCTACGGTGCTAAATTTATTAAATTTAGTTAGAATTTTAGCATAAATGATATATTATAGACGAGGGTGGAGTCTTTATCGGTGCATTTTGGAAATCCGGACAATTCGATAATTCGGGCATTGGTCCCAATTAATCCGGAATATACCCCAATAGGTCGAAATCGCCCAATTTTCACCATCTGAATGGTTTTATGCTACTTTCTTCTGCCTAGTTCATCTTTTTCATATCGAATTCATCCCAATACCGGCAACAATATTATTCCATAAATGCCCAATGTAAACCACAGTTTACATAGCTTTCAGCGTCCCCCAATGCCGCCCTATTCAATTTTTGTCACAGAAAATTCTGGCAAATTAATCTTTTGTTGTTGGCGATTAACGGTATATTTTTTTACGGATGGATTATGCACCTAGAATTATGTAGAAGGGGAGCAATTCACCACTTGTCACAATGTACGAAAACACCCTGAAGGCCTTCATTCTAAATGCGTTCATAAAAATTTCAATCCATATGCATTAACTAAATGTTTACTATTTGAATGCTGTTATACATATGTAAGTTTCAGTGTATGTCACTAATTTTTATGTAAAGTAAACCAAAACATGGAAAAAGTGTTTTAAAGTTGATGTAAACTGCAGTTTACAATGGGAATGAAAGGGTTAAAGGTTAAGCCTCACGCTGAATTCAGACGTACATATCCCAGGTTCGTTTGACCTGTGACTACCCATCAGCTTAAAGCGATAGGTAGCGCTGCGTTTCACATCAGGATGGTGGTCCTTCAGCATACTAGTCAGAAATTTGACTCGGGCCGTGTGGTCATCAATCCTATCTATGCCCGTAGGCATTTCGCCAGAGTCATTCTCCCTAACTAGCCCCTCGGGTTATGCGAAGCCGCCACCTCAGAGGCTTTACACGATCGCTTTTAGCGGACACCTCCCCAGCAAGGAATCGTCAATGCCCGAAGCTCTGCGTACAGATTCACGCCATGGCACATCAACCATACTAGGAGCCCCCTGTGGTTTGCTCAGGTCCGTGGTGTCGTAACTCACCAAAAATCTGTATACACAGACTCCCCTCCGGGGCGGTAAAGGTACAGATGTAGCTTCATATGAAAAGAAAAAACTACAAAAAAAAAACCTTGTGTGTACGGGCGCCTTAGGTGGGGATTTTTTAAAAATATTTAGTGGTTTCAGTTGTGGGACCCGGCGCCATCACGTGCATCAAGTTAGCGAAACAACTTTTGAAAATCGACTCGGCGGCTTTACAGTAATTTGCCGCTATTTTGTTGTGAATTAGTTGTGGAAAAATTAATTTAGTCGCTCTTCATTTTCACTGAGAAATTGGGTGTTTTGCTAAGTTGACGTTAACTTAACGAAACAAGTTTCAAGGATCAAGTCGGGACTTGTACCGTTCTCTTCCGGTATTTGGTTGTGAATTAGTTGTGAAAGAAAAAAATTTGTCGCACGTCATCATCAGCGGGAAATTTCGGTTTGCTGTTCGTGAGGTCACTATGGCGCAACCCCACTTTACCCGCTCGAATCAAGTCGCGGAGTATGTCATAATTTGCTGCAAGGATAATACGAGTGAGATCTTTAAATAACGATTTTGTCGCTCCTCGCTATTAACGGGAAAATGCACTTTTCCATATTATGGTGACGTCACTTTCTCAAAAAACCTGCTTTTCCTGATCGCATCGTTTCGGGGAGTATGCCAAAATTTGTCGCTTGGCTAATAAGAATTCGTTAAGAAAAGAATGATTTTGTCGCTCTTCGCTATCCGCGGAAAACTGGATTTTCCATATTATGACGTCACTATGGGGGAAACCCGCTTTTCCTGATCGGATCGACTTGGGGAGTATGGCATAATTTGCCGCTTGACTAATACGAATTAGTTGTAAAAAGGATGATTTTTTCGATCTTCGATATGCGCGGGAAAACGCTTTTTTTCCATATTATGACGTCGCATAATGACGCGTTTTTTTGCCGATAGCGAAAAGCGACAAAATCATTCTTTTCACAACTAATTCGTATTAGCCAAGCAGCAAAATATTGCACTTTCTGTTCAACTTGATCCGACCAAGAAAAGTGGCTTTTCTCCCATAGTGACGTCATAATATGGAAAACCGCGTTGATAGCGAAGAGTGAGAAAATCATTCTTTTCACAACTAATTCCTACTAGCCAAGCGACATATTTTGACATACTCCCCGACACGATGCGATCAGGAAAAGTAGGTTGTTTGAGATAGTGACGTCACCATTATATTGAAAAGTCCTTTTTACCGTTATTAGCGAGGAGCGACAAAATCGTTATTTTAACATCTCATTCGTATTATCCTTACGGCAAATTATGACATACTACGTGACTTGATTCCAGCGAAAAAAGTGGGGTTGTGCCATAGTGACGTCACAAACAGGAAATCGTAACTTCCTGCTGATGGTGAAGAGCGACAATTTTTTTTCTTTCACATAACTAATTCACAACAAAATAGCGGAAGAGAACGGTACAAGTCCCGACTTGATCCTTGAAAGTTGACGTCAACTTAGCGAAACACCCATTTTCTCATTGAAAATGTATAGAGCGACAAAAGTTGTTTGGCTAACTTGATGCACGTTTGTTTGTTACCTTCTGTTGAGTCGCCGACACAACATGTTCTCATTTGGAAGAGCAATTCACCTTTTTGTGTTCTTCGTACCCTGGTGACATTTTTGTCCATTCCCTTCAACTTCGGTTACGATTTCATTCTTTTTAGAATGTCTGCAAAGGATATCTCGCCGGGCTGCGAGATGACCATTTTAATATACGGTGGTCATCATATAACCGCTGTCCCCTTGGTAAAGTCAAAATAGTACGAAATAGCAGTCAGAAAAAAATCACATGAAGAATCACAATCTGGTGCCTAAATGCGGCAGTTTCCGGACAGCCTGTATAGTATTGTACACTTCAATCATATACAAATAATACATATATGTCCAAATTGGTACAAAATGTTGTTCCTATGAAAATGTATCTGAAATTTCCTAGAGCTTTCAAGCGAATCGCATGAGCCTGTGTGCGTGTCAATTTGAGAGAACGTTTTCCAGTTCAAGAGAGTCAAGAGACTCTTTTTATCTTTTAAGAATCACTCATCGCTTGCCATTGCCTGCGACTTCCGTGGTGTGTGATGGATATCTCCGTACTCCGTGACGCATGACAAGTGGGTCCGAGGAAGAGAGCAAGTTGCCGTTGCGGACAATATGTTATGTTATGAACACAGAAATGATTATGAAATTCATTCACTGCCACGTGCCGCCCGCGTCTTGTGTGGTGTGCGATGTATGGCACCGCGGTGCGCCGCGCGCAAGATAAGTGGACCAAGTTGTGAAGAGAGGAGGAAACGACACGAAAACACGTTGCTGTGCATGCGCCTACGAAATTTAAAATTCGTCTGTGGCATGTGCATCTATATTTTGAGGTTCAGATTATCTGAGCCGATGTCATAATGAAAAGTCTCTATTGGAGACGATAATTAATATAAATGTAGGTGAGTTTTAGGGTCAAAGACATGGAGTTTCAGAAAAAGAAAACACCTTCTTTGTTAGTCCCTTCGGGCATTTTACTCACTCCATAACGTGACAGAATAAAGGAAGTTCAAATTTTGACATATTATTATTGGAAAAAGCTCTTCCTACATGTTGCGACCAATTTATTCAATACCTTCTCTAAATTTGCATTTATGCGATCCCGTCTAGACAGCTGTAGATTTATCAATTTATAGTATACATAGTATTGTTTTTTGATATGCCGGCCGCAACAAGCATAGCAAAAATTAGCCAAAACTAAGGCCCGTATTTATAAACATACCTTACTTTAAAATAAATGCCATTTCCAGTAGTTTTCATTGAAATAATTTATTTTCTCGAGACAATGCATCCTTGACTTAAGGCGATTTCAAGGAAACTTTGAACTTTTGCAATAGTCAACCTCACTTGAAGTCAATGTAGCTAGTTACCTACCTTAAGTTATTATTATATTACAATTGTGTTAAAAGCTTAAGGTCTCCTTGAGTTTCGCCTTAAATCAAGGATGCATTGACTTCTAAATATAAATCATTTCAATGAAAAACAACTGGAAATGACATCTAATTTTTGAATTTCGGCATACTTGACTATAGGTCGCATTGAGCTAAGCTATGTCTGCCCTGTGGCATGGGTTAAGAATAATGCCTCCGCTTCCTCTGGCGTGTCGCAGAAGGCGACTAATGGGGCAGGGGAGAATAAAACTGTCCTGGGCTTCGTACAAATCACCACAATTGCGCCCGACGTTGTTTGTGCTAAATTGTGTGGATATGAACGAAGCTTAATATAAATTGACCCATGTGGTGTTGGGGTTAGAATTATGCCACAGCGTTCCCGGCTTGTCGTAGAAGGCGACTTGAGGGATAGGGTGTGTAGGCTTGTAACTTGCATACCTGAAACTAAACTACACTCGAAACATTGAACGAGCCTCGGATACCACGGACTGATTTACCGGCAACGACCTTTGGCTACAAACAACGGACTACGATTGGTTTTTGGAACGTTCGAACGATGTGGGGCGAGTGCAGTAGTACAAGACTCACGGAAGTCGAACGGGAAATGACCGCATATAGAATTTCGATATTAGGACTGAGCGAAACAAGATGGACCGGATCGGGAACGACCTTATCAGCTAGTTCCCAAACTGTGCTACTTTACTCTGGTAGTGAACTTAAAGCCTCACCCAGAATGGCTGGAGTCGGCATCCTTTTGAACAAGAAAGCTCGCCAATCTCTTATAGATTGGAGGCCTATTTCCGACCGAATAATAACTGCCAGATTCAAGTCCAGAGTAAGGAACATTACTATAATTCAGTGCTACGCCCCGACTGAGTCAGCCGACCAGCATGCTAAGGACGCCTTTTACCACCTGCTTGGCGACACCTTTGACAAGGCTCCCAGAGGTGATATAAAAATTATTATGGGGGATCTCAATGCTAAAGTTGGGTCTGACAATGTTGGATTGGAACATCTTATGGGCAATCACGGTCTGGGTGTTAGGAACGACAATGGTGAGTTGTTTGTAGAGTTCTGTAACTCTCGTCAGCTTGTCATTGGCGGCACCTTGTTCAAACACAAACCTTGCCATTTAGCAACCTGGATATCTCCAGATGGCCGAACAGAGAACCAGATTGACCATATAGCCATCTCCAAAACATGGAGGAATTGTCTCATGGACGTCAGGGCTAAGCGTGGTGCTGATGTAGGCAGCGATCACCAACTTGTCATCGCAAACATTCGATTGCGCACCGCTGCTATTCGTCGCACACAAAACGAGCGTGTATCGCCACGATTTAATGTGCAAAAACTTAAAGATCCATCAACAAAACGTGCAATTTCTAGTGCATTGCACGAGATAGCTAATGCACAAACACCAGATACTCCTTCATCAATTGATGATAGATGGAACATTGTGAAGGACGCTTTTATATCGTGTGGCGAAACATTTGTGGGCAGACTTCAGCGAGGTAGGAGACCATTTATCACCGACGATACATGGTCTCTGATAACTGCACGGAAGAGAATTAAAGAGCAATTGAACTCGGCTACTGACACTACAGTCAAGCAACAACTGCGGACCGAGTACAATTCTCTTCAAAAAAGAGTGCAGAGAAGCGTAAGACGTGATAAACGCAACAACATCAACGCGTTAGCGGTGGAGGCAGAAGATGCGGCTTACCGTGGTGACAGTGGGACCCTTTACAAGCTCATTAAGCCATTGACTGGCAAATCTTTTACCCATGAGCATCCTGTAAAAGATAAAGACGGGTCTCTGCTAGTCACAGACGAACAACAACTGCGCCGTTGTAGAGAGCATTTCATGGAGGTACTTAACAACAACTTCAACCCTTCAAGCCCACCTCCGCCGGAAGCAGCAAGTCTTCCGCAAATGGCCAGAATTAATACAGGTGTACCATCCAAGCTGGAAATAATTAAGGCCCTTAAATCATTGGAAGCTGGTAAAGCCCCGGGGGCAGACGGTATCCCCATGGAACTTTTAAAAGCGGATACCAACGCTACATCGGATATTCTTCTACCCCTGATCCAAGAGTGTTGGACAACCGAGAATCTCCCTCATGAATGGAAGAAGGGCGTCATTGTTAAAATCCCTAAGAAAGGAAATCTCAAGGATTGCAATAATTGGCGTGGAATCTGTCTCCTCCCTGCAGTCTCTAAACTGATGGCCAAAATAATCTTGGACCGGATCAAGACCACGATCGACCGCACTCTGAACAATGAACAAGCTGGTTTTCGTGAGGGTTTTTCATGTAGCGATCATATCAACACCCTCCGAATTATAATTGAACAATCCGCTGAATGGAAATCCCCGTTACATCTTATGTTCATTGACTTCGAGAAGGCGTTTGACAGCGTTGACCGGGCTTATATCTGGACAGCCTTGCGTAGGAGAGGCATACCAGAGAAACTTATTTCCATCATAAAGGAGTCCTATAATGGAGCCCAATGTCATGTCTTGCACAAGGGTGAATTGTCCAGTCCTTTTGAGGTGAATAATGGAGTCAGACAAGGCTGTATTTTATCACCAATGCTGTTCCTTATTACCATCAACGACGTAATCTGCGATTGTCTACGCGACCATAAAAGTAAGGGTATCAGGTGGAAATTATTCGATAACCTTCAGCACCTGGACTACGCGGACGACATTTGCCTTCTCTCAAACACACCAGATAATCTGCCTCAAATGACGGATGCTTTGCATCTTGAAAGTCGAAGCGCTGCCTTAAAAATGAATGCCGCTAAGACTAAATACATGAGCTTGTCATCAGGAGGGCAAAACACCATTTCTATCTCCGGACAACCGATAGAAAAAGTCGAGGACTTTACTTACCTTGGAAGCGTAGTGACCGCGGATGGTGGGGCTGATGCCGATGTAGAGTCGCGTATAAATAAAGCCCGAGCAGTATTTTTCAGCCTGACTCCTCTCTGGCAAAACCACAACATCTCCCGAAATACCAAACTCCGGATCTTCGAAAGCAATGTAAAATCTGTGCTTTTATATGGGTGTTCCACGTGGAAGGTGACCAGTAACATTACCACCAAACTGCAAACTTTCGTGAATCAGTGCCTACGACGCATCCTACAAATTCGCTGGCCTGAGGTTATATCTAACGACGACCTCCTCAAAATTACTCGCCAAAATAGGATAGGCATAGACATCAAAAGGCGAAAGTGGCAGTGGATAGGTCATACACTTCGAAAAGAGCCAAAAAACATTGCTAAACAGGCTCTAGATTGGAATCCTCAGGGAACCAATGCTAGCCGTCTTGTGGGACGACCCAAAAATACATGGAGAAGATCTGTCGAGGCAGAAGGAAAATCTATAGGCAAATCGTGGGACCAGCTAAAGGCGATGGCTGCTAATAGGCAGAGGTGGAAAAGAGGCGTAGTCAATGCCCTATGCCCCACTAGGGGTTAAAAGGAACCAGAGAGAGAGAGAGAGATGTCTATAAATACGGGCCTAAAAGTATACATTTCGGCATCAAAACCAATTTTCCGATAGCTTTTTTTTTATTAGTTGTAAGTTAAGAAAATATACAGGGTGCCCGGAAACTGCCACATAAACGAACCGGATTGTGCTTCCTCAGGTGATTTCCAGCAAAAAAGTTGTACGGAACATACCCTTTTAGCTTAACCCTTTAGCTGCCACAGGCATTTGAAGATTTTTGAAAAAATCATTTTCTTTTACGACTAAAACGTCATTATCCTCAAAAGCTAGACTAGGTAGCATAGCAAAACAAGATGATTATTAGGTACAGATGATTATCACCCAAAAAATAAAACTAACCGCACTAAAATCGGATAAGAGGTTTGGTTTTTACGGAACTTCAAAGTCAAATTTTTGTGATTTGACCCAAAAACAAAATATTTTTCCATCTCAATTTTCTGCAACTTCTGCCAAGGTGAGGTGTTCGTACGATTCTTTACAAAATTGACGCATAGTCCAAAGATCATTTCTTTCTTACATCATTTTATTCTATCTTCCGTATTTCTAACAGTTTTAATGCCTTAAGTACAGAAAACTGTGGTTAATTTTAGCTCTATTTCAATTCAATTCAACTAAAACTGCCCCTAAAGATCTGCAATTTGGTAAAATTTATTCAAATTATATCAAAATCGATCCAAAATTGAAACTCATATATTCGTTGCTCTCTAATAGAGACTTTTGCGTTTTGAGACTTCTGATACAAATTTCGTTAACCAACTTTCATACAAAAGTTGGCATTCTCATTTGTTTCAAACAATTAAATCAATATGATTTTATTATAGCAGAAGAAAAAAAATATGGTCATCGAACGACAAAAATCTTACATCGATGGATTTTTGCAGGATTTTTGGGGATGGCCTTCTGATTATGGGAAAAAAGTCCCAATAGATTAGAGGTTTGCAGCCATGAAAAGGGAGGAGGGGTACTTGCGTTTTCAGAGCTATGGAGGTTTTTAAAAGAGTCTAAAATGAAAATATTCTAATTTATTTTTTAGTCTAGCGCCAAATTTTTCACTAAAATCCTAATGTATTATATACAATATACAATTACATGGGTAATTTTATGTGGTTTTTTTCGTTCTCAGACCATTTTTCTGTATATTTTGTCGGCTTCGAAATGTTTGCTAAAAAGTAAAAAAAATAATCCCTTATCCCCTTTTTCCAAGGTTGGAGCCCTCCAATCGTTGGGGACTTTTTTCCCATAATCAGGACGCCATCAGCATCACCAACCATCCTGCAAAAATCCAGCGATATACGATTTTTGCCGATCAAATATCGTATTTTTATTTGATCAATACTCAACTCATTCTCGTTCTCATATCCCTCTAATTGAATCGAGTACAGAACTAGACAGAACAACCTGCATACAAATTTTCAGTTGATGTTCTGTATAGAAATATAACTCTTTTCAAATGTGTATGGAAGTTGTGTTGCCTTCTCCTGCACTAAATCCACTCACTCTACCGCATGCTACCACCACATTGCATTAACAGCGCGGCATGCAACTTACGAAATGCACTAATGAGGTCAGTGAACGCATGGCTACCTGTTCCGCAACCTCAAGAAATGCATTGTGATCAAATCATCTTTCATCTTTTTTCAATACGCAGTTTTCGCAGGCGCAGATACTTTTGCGTAAGCCACCCCGACCCATGGCATGAGACAGTGGAAGAAGATACACTCATGAAGTCGACAAATGCACGAAAACCTGCTCTGGCAGAGTATCTAAACTCTCTTCAACTTGAACTGTGTAGCAAAAGAGCAAATAGCTTTAATAGCCTGTATACGTGTATCTGTATGGTCGTATTTGTGACATTGGGTGCAGATCAGACGACATGGCCAAAAAAATGTGTACCCGATTTTGAGTGAGCTTTGGACATATATGTATTATTTGTATATGCTTCAATACTGTTGCTTAAGTCAATCAGAATGAAATATACTTTTTCGTCGTGGAAGATACATTTAGGGATAGGGAACATGGGTGTCAAATTTCAGGAATTAATTTTAAAGGAGTTCCCTGTCTATTTAAAATTCTATCTATATGCGATCATTTCCTGTTCGACTTCGGTGAGTCTCTCCAATCTCGTTCTAATACTCCAGAAACCAACCGTATTCCGTTGTTTATAGCCAATGGAAGTTTCCGGTAAATTCGTCCGTTCAACGTTTCGAGTGTAATTTATAGGAACAGATATTCAGTAAGTTTTAAGCTTACATATACTCTTATAGGCTTCTACGACAAGACGGGGGATCACTGGGGCATAATTCTAACCTCAAAACTACAGGGGTAAATTTTTTATAACGCTTATACATATACATACATATTTACTGATGAGCGCAAACAGCTGTCGCGCGCAATTGTATAGATTTGTAGGAGACACAGGAAAGTTTTATTCTCCCCTGTTCTTATTAGTAGATACGTCGGTCATAGTAGTGGCACTATTATTGACCCGTGTCAGAGGTCAGACAGCTAGGACTCTGAAATCAAAATTTGATGTATTGTGTCCAAATTACCATTTCTGAAAAAAAAAGCTAAATTATTTATATAATGCCAACATTGTCCTCGTAGTATAGTTAGATCGTATATTTTTCCCATTGAGCCGGTTATAGAATACATAATGCCATCTGTTCGTCCACGTATCCTTTGGCTTCCTGACAATTCTTTTTCAAACTGATAAAAATGGAATGTCATGCAGATTTCTTTTGGCTTCGCCATCTCTGGAGAAAAATAAACATTGTCAGTGTTTATAACGATTCTCCAATTTTCTACTTCCTGGAAGACACATTCTATTTAATTCAAGCATCCCATGCATCATATAGTTTTACATGACACAACATCGAGCCAGAACGTTGTCCTCTGACTTTTGACAAGGACTTTAGTAAACGCGTTGTCCTTCTTCCTTACCGTAGTCATCGTCTTCTGTCTTTATTTGCTTGTTCTACATATGGGATATGTATGTAAATAAATTGAAGATGAATGCTGCATGTTTGTTTTAGAGTCAAACAATGTATGATGATAGTATGTACAATATCCTACATACAATATTGTGTGTATCCTTTCTGTATACCTATATAAAGTTGGCAAGACAATGAATAAGAGCGCACACAAGGAGTGTACATACACACTTGGCAGCATTGTTCAGAGGAAGTGAACTGAGCAAAGAGGATTCACTGTGTGTCGTGTCGACATATTAAAGGATCTTTATCCTCAATGTTTGCCTTTCCGTGTTTTCTCAGCCTCTTATCCACTTGCCCGACTGTAACATAACCCGCACACTCTCATCTCATTCCTTTTTCATTTATGTATGTACAGTAGAGCCCCGATATTCCGGATTGATTGGGACCGAACCCTATCCGGATTATCGAATTGTCCGAATTTTCGAAATGTACTAATTTACACCTTGGTGGACAGTATTTATACTCAAATCATAAAAAATATAACCATTCTAACGATAAATTAATAATTTCGTATTCAAAATTTGCCTTATCTTAAGTTTATATAGCAATATAAGCTTGAACAAACTTTATGAAATTGACGAATTTTATGAAAATATAAACAAAATTTGGCACAAATCCGAATCCGGATTATCGGGGTTCTACTGTATAGGTAGATATAGCATAGGTAGATTCTTGTCAAACGGACGTTAATGCTTCAAATATCAAGCTTTATAGGTGAGACATCTTGTCTACTAGGTGTCTTCATCATTTCATATTGTCAAGGAAGGAGGATTTAAACACGACTCCTGTCCTGGGTGATGTTTAATACTTTTAGGCTTCACCTGCAAAGAAAACACTAAAGAGAATCGTGTATTCTTGTTGGAGGCAGTAGTATGACTAAATAATGCCGACAAAGCATTTATCCTTTCGTTGAGAAATTGCGGAAACAATAAAACGGGGCATTGTATTGCCTAATGGAGAGTTTATACGAGAGTATAGGATAGGCGCACTATTTGGCGCACGTCAGCAATTTAGGGAGTTTCTCAATGTGAACTCGTACATTTGGAATGAGGCGAACGAAGGTAATGCTGAGATATATGTCGGCTGTGACTAAAGATAAATTATTGTGAGAAGCTTCCGAGATTTGTCACGAGATAGTCTTTCGGGGCGGCTATCAATCAGGACTCTGGGTCCTAACATCAATGCACAGATGTTGGTCACATGATATTGATTTCGGGGCAAAAAGATTAATTAATTGTTTGTTCGTATTACAAAATTACAGTCGAACTTCCCTAAACGGACACTTCTAATAACCGGATATTTCTCATAAACAGACAATTTTATTTTCCCCAACGTTTTTCCTTATATTTTACTAGAAAAATAACTTCCAATAGCCGGACACTCTCATAACCGGACACGGACAGTGCTTTTATACCCTTTCTGAACAAGCAAGTCTCTAATAAACGGACAGTTCCACAAATAAAATTCGAAATTCTTGCATTACAGAATTGTATTTCGAGCAAAGAAGTTTTGAAATTACCGGAAAATCGGTCTTTTGCGTAAAGCACTTTCCGGAAATCGCTGCTCAAAGCTTGTTTATCTCTCCGTGTAGGTGGGATTTCTTAGAGATTCAGGAGTTCAATTAATGTCGCGGAATTTAATCGTGCAGTTTTCTATTCTTTTAAAATATGAAAAAAAAATTTGTCTTTTGAAGAAAAAGTGCAAGAACAAGTCATTTTAGAATTCACAAAAAAATAGTGTTGCCGATCTCGAAAAAAAATTGAATTAGAAAAACACGGTTGAAATGAGACATCGTGGTTTTGAATGGATTCGCAGCGCAGTCCAAATTAGTTTTATAAAATGTTATTCCTTTGTGAAATATTCTCATAAGCGGACACTTCCAATGAGCGGACAAAATTTCAATCCCCAATGGTGTCCGCTTATGGGAAGTTCGACTGTATATGAAATTTAAATCGTAAGTTTGTATCAGTTACATTAATTTATTTATTAACCTTCAATAAAATATCATTGAATATGATTGTATTCCCACGGCTAGACACAACCGTGAATTCGCAAAATTCCAATCGGTTCAGTAACCTTTGAATTTATCAGGCTGTATACAATTTAACCCCCAGCAGTCTCTGTTGGTGCAATAAATTTGTACTGAAATAATACCATAATAAGGAGTTAATAAGGTCATCACTCATCACATACTCTTCATGCATTATATGCGCGTAAATTCATTACGGTCATCCATCAAAAATTATTCTGCGGAAAATCACTATCGTAATTATTGCTACTATGTACAAGAACTATACCTACTCGTTTCGTGTTCGATAGTGAACATAATTTAACCCGCAGCAGAAAGCAGAAAGCAGAAATCCTTCCTTATCATACTATCCGTGCTCGTTACAATTTTAATTAATAAACAAAAGCCATTTAGAGCCAACTCCATAACGCATTTATGAATAAACCGTGTGCCAAACGGAAAATGACTGCGCCTTGCGTACAGCTCGAAGAGCTCATAGTGAATCCTGAATCCTGTATTATATACGAAAGGAGTTTGCAAAATTTCCATTTTTAATTATAAAATTTTCTACTCCACACTTTAATGGAATTCAGTTCGCGCAGCTCGTATCGTTACTCACACTCGTATATCAAACTGTCGTAATTACGAATGAAAACAACGATGAATTTGCGTAATTAATTTCATCTGAAACGCGCAAGGATTCAATGAGAGGAGATATTAACTTTTGAAACCATTACTCTATGATGTTGTGTAATATGGAAGGAGTTTGTTGAATATGGTTTCGCGTTCAATGTAGAAAATTGCAAAATGTTACTTTGTGTGTGTAAAGTAGTTTGGTGGGGGAAAGTTTAAATTTATTGAAATAATAAATTATTTTCTACTGATACCATTTTAGTTACTATTTTGGTAAATTGCATTTTGTGTCAAATAGTTGAGTCAAGTTGTGGGTAATAGTAGTAGAAGGTTTGAAACAAAATGAGTTAAATGCTAAAATTAATGCAATTATTTTTTTAATTCGTAAGTTAAATTAAGCATATTTTTTAGATCAACAAACTAATAAAGCCTTAATTGATGGCTTTACAACTATTTTAGTTTAAGAAATATGTAAATTCAAAAATAAGCTCAACAGACATCAATCCCATTGAACACATATGAAACGAGCTCAAGAGAAGAGTCGGCTCTTCTCGGAGCCAGAAATCCAGTTCCTTCGTCCACTGAAGAATTGAGGAGTGGAACGGTATTCCTCAATATACCATCAGCAACTTGATCAGATCAATGAATTGACTGGAAGCTGTCATTAGAGCAAGTGGAGGCAATACCAAATACTGAAATAAGTTATTTTCCAACAGTTTTTGTTTTAATTTTCAAAAAATACCGGCGTACAGAGGGCTGCGCCCGCAATACTAGGGTTTTTTTTAGAATTGTGCACAACATTAATGAAATGCTTCCAGTAAATCTATTTTTGGATAGGTCTAATTACAGGCAGTGGAACAGAATGAAAGGCGCTAGCCTTTCATTCTGGAACGCGTTTATTATAGATTTACTATTTATCCAGTTTGCATAAAAGTACCCCAAGGCAAATCTACAGACATTTTTCGATTAAAGATTTCTGATGGCCTTTGAGCAAAAAGAAACTCAGGTAAACGTAAGGATGGCTTGGCTTTATATATGAACTGAATTATTAGCTATAAATCTACTATTACTGTTTTTTAATCAAGGCAAAGCAACTTATATGAAATGATTCCATTGTGTCCCCTGACAACTGACATAAGAGCCCACGCAAGCTTTCCTATGAGTATTGAACAAGTATATTTTTGAAGCTATTCAGGGACACCCTGTTAACTTGGTCCAACAAACTTTAAAAATATTTGTGGCAAACACTATTACCATTCTTTGCATTTCCACCAAAATTCATGTTCATTGTTTCATCAAGTTAAAACATATGCATTGAAGAAATGCTTAAGAGGCTTCTCTTGCGTTGTGAACGGCCCTTACTAAATACTTACTTGGCTATATTTCCGGTTTGGATACAGCTATTCGAATGAAAATTCGTAAACATACTCCCTATGCAATTTTCTAAAAACCCTCAGCAGAATTTTCATATTTATAAACCTAAGAGGGGCTACACACGAACACATTGAAATTTTACAAATTTACTGTTATTTACTTTTTAGCAAAAGTTAACAGTCTTAATATTTAACGTTTATAAGGCTATAATGACCAATCTTTGTGCAAAGTTTCATATCGATCCCTATAACGGTTTAGAAAAACGGTGGTCGAAAAGGATGTTTAACTTTAAACGCCAATAACTTTTTTACCGTTACTCGAAACTGGAAAATTTTAACTGATATGAGTTGTACTCGTTTAGATCTTTGATTTGAATGCCCATACGTCAATCTCCGATAAAAACTAAAAAAGTCGACTTTTGTCAAACGTTCGGGACACCCTGTTATCTTCTTCCTACCAGCTTCTAAGGTATTTGTGCCAAAGACCGTAACCATTCTACACATTCCCAGGGCCGGATTTTCCATATGGGCAACCTGGGCAGCTGCCCGGGGCGGCAAATTTTGAGGGGCGGACATTTTTGAAGCTTTCTGTTGGTTTTATATTCTATGACTCTGACTCAAGGAGCAGTTGATATAATTAGGAAAAAATGTTAATTGCTTTATAATCCAGTTAATTGCCTTCATCCAGGGCGCCAAATGTTTCGATTCTTCGCATTTAAATTTTTTTACTTCACACAAAATTCTGCTGGAGTAGAGGCAGAAAATTTTTTCAACATCATGATTTTCTTAGGAGTGGAAATTGTCGGTCGCCAAAATATTGTTAGTTCAATTTTAAAGCCAAATTTTACGGTTTTGATAAGGGTATGATTCAGCTACAAAATGAATTTTGATAAAATATGTTGAAAGACACGGAAATATGAGACTCGTTCTTTACAAGGTCCCTAACTAGGCAAAGCTGTATACCATCGCTGAGTTCTATGCTGAAGGACCCTCAATCGGTTGTGAAAAGCTGCACTACCTATCGCTTCAAGCTGATTGGTAGTCGCAGGTCAAACGAACCTGGGTATGCACGTCTGAATTCAGCGTGAGGGTTATATTTTAAGGGCCGAAGGAAGACCGGTCGCACCTAAATTGGAAAGACTCTAGCAAATAGTGTACCTCAGTGCTTGGTCTGCCCAGGGGATTATGGTACCTTCCAATCATGGTGTTGAACTCGGCACCTGAAAAGCTTTTGTTTGGTTTATAAGGAAAAGTTTTATTTTTCCATCCAGCAAAAAATGTATCACTTTTTATATTTTTAAACCCGTTAGCTTTCTACAAAAGTAAGGCATTCAGCTTTTCTCCTGAGAAGCAACAGTGCCCAGTACACGATTTGGTTTCGGGAAGGGTTAAGATCTCTCTGCATTGACTATCATTGTCTATATTTTCTAAGTATCACGTTTCCATCGTGTATCGGCTTACATTATTTTTTCACAAATTTTAGGTTTAAATTGTCATATTTTTTAATGTAGAAAAATGCTAAATTCTACTGGCAAAAAATCGTTTAAGATGACAAAAATCAGCAAAGCGTATAAAAGCCTAATGACTTTTGCTGAATAACATTGCGAGCTTGCATTTTCTAAATTTTTGTTAAATTCATTTTTTATCCGAAAAATAAAAAAAAAATAACGAAATCGGAACTTAGTTTAATTACATCAGACAAACGACATCTCAGAAATACTACGAGATGTGGAGAACAAAGTAAACCTCAGAAATTGAGTAAGTAATTTGAAAACATTCTGAACGCAATTTTAATAAGATGTGAAGCCGAATGTAATGTTTTCATGTAATCATACGAACTTCAATGCTTTTTTTAATAATTTCTGAAAGGACCTCTGGTTACGTCCGTAAGAGAAGCAGGGTATTTTCAAGCAAACGAAAGACATGGGTAACTGGAAAAAAATGAAATGTTCATATTAGATACGTCCGTTAACGTTACCATGTGGATGCGACTTCTACTACCTCCAAGCTAAACTACTGGCAGAGGGCGGCCATTTGCCTACTGCCCAGGGGCGGCATACATGTTAAATCCGGCCCTGCACATTCCTATCAAATTTCATGACAATCGGTTAAGTCGTTCTCGAGTTATTTAGTGAACAGCAGCGCCCGCTCTAAGGGGGCGAGCCGGACGGTCGCCCGGGGCGCCAAATTTTAGGGGCGGCTTTTTAGCTAGCACTTGAATAAAAAAAAAATGATTGAAAAAAGCCGAAAGAAAAAAAATCAATACCTATCAACTTCGATTTAGTGGATAGGTCTGCGGTTACCTTTCTACAGATGAAAAAAGAAGGGTGGAAAATAAAATAAAGAATAAGGGTAAAAACCGGGTTTTTTTAGGTTAAAGTTGTGATTTGAAGATACATGATCCTTGTGACGCTATGAAGAGCCCACAATTTATACGAAGTGATGCATTTAGAATCCCAAAATGCTAAGTAAAATCTGCGCAAATTTTACGTCTGTGATGCTAGCACCCGCCCTACTTTCGAAAAGCAAAGTGAGACTATTCGTTCAGTTATGTGTTGATTAAGTTATTTTTTGAAAAAGAAACAAAAAACATGCTTTGGAGAATTACTCGTATGTGCTAATTTCCTCCTCCGATTGAACATTTAGTTCATCTTCTTTTCACCAGAATTAGAGAGTTTGCGTGAAACCTAGTTTTTGCCTAATTTTCAGAGTACGAAATTGCACGAAATTTTATTGTTTCATTTATATGAGATTTGATTTCCGGAAGATGAGATCTAAAGTTGTTGTTTAGTCTGTCGAGTAACAGGAGAGCAAAACCACTAAATATAGGTAAATATTGAACTCCCAAAGAAATTCATATGAAATCAGAAATAGGGAGTCGAATAAACGCTGAGCACATTAAGGCGTTTAAAACAGACTCCTCTGTAAGAATTGTTATCCACAAAGGCATTATCAATAATAATTTGGAGTTGTTTCCCATAATTTCCATCGACTTTTGGCAGCGTACTTTAACTTCAATTCGCCAAACCTTCGCGTGAATGGATGACTTAAGTTGGTTCCCATTGCATTCATTCAACTAGCATTGGAGGGCAAACTGCGAAGAAGATGGTTTGCATTTAAGCCATATGAGAGATCGAACCCCAGAACAAATTGCCAGAGCTTCCTAATTTGTGTTCGAACATGCTAATATCGGAATTTGGCTAGGTTCCCCCGATTGAAATGAAATTTCAAACGCCTTGCTGAACTGTGGTGAATTAGAGTACCTATGAATGATAGCCATGTAACCATGCATTTTTGTGTAAATTATTTTGGAGCAACGACCATTAGTACAAGCACTTGATTCAAGAGAAAAAACCCCTTTGAATCGATTCTACAACAACCATTCTATACATCTAGATCATTGTTTCCCAAACTCAGGGGCGCACCCCTTAATGAGGCGCGACGATTAGGGAAGAGGGGCGCCAGCACAACTCTAATGTATGCTGAATTATGCTTTCCTTCAACACCAACCATTCTGACTCCAATTTCTTTCGAAACTCACCAGGAGTGATCCGTTGTTGCAAAATGTTGCAAATCGGCAACAATTTTTTTTCGTCGATTAAATTCGTTTGATGACCATACAGCTGATTGAAATTATTGACTAAGCTCGCGATTCTAAAAAGGACCGCACCAGTCTGCTAGTTTTTGCATGGATAGAATTAATCTTGCGGATTTTGGTCTTTTGGAATGACTGACGGCCGAACTCACAATGAAAATCGGCATGCGGAGATCACGAAATTTAAATACTTCGAAAAATTCCAATAGTTTAAAATATGGGCTGCACTAACAAAAAAATGTTCAAACAATTTAAAATGCGAAAATAGATCCTTGGCAACGCCAATTTTTCAACACCTATTTTCTTGGGAGTCGCCAGGATCAGCAGACCTCGCAAGGGAGCAAAAAATGAAAAGATTGGGAACCACTGATCTAGATACTATGGATATCTAATATCAATGAGTTTGGTACAGTCCCGATGGGCGGCAATTTGTCCTCTTGCCCGGGGCGGCGTAAGTGCTAGAGCGGGCGCTGGTGAACAGACGGACGGACAGACGGACGGACGGACAAAATCGATTTCATAAGGGTTTTTTGAAAAAAAAAATTCTAAAAAACCTTAAAAACCTAACCACAAACCATTTTCAACGACGTGTATCAATCAATATAAATATGTATAAATAAATGCTATACAACAGAGAAGAGAATTGATGTGGTCATCATGAAGTTGCCATTAAAGGAAGTCTTGATCTTAAAGGTATAATGAATTTGGCGCCTCTTTCGGTTGGCGCCCTGTTCAAATAGGTACACAGTCTGCACATATAGTAAAACCGGCCCTGTTTACATTTGTCAACGGTTACCATCGTAACCCAGGTAAGTGAGATTGTCTACATACTCCATATTGAGGTCCTCCACTGTGATGATTAAATTTACTGGCGTTCTTGTTTTTCATTGCATCATGGGTGGTTTTATCCTAGTTGGTATCCAACTTCTTTTGCGGCGATATTGAAGTTATGCAGAAGGTTTTGTGCATCGTCCTCCACTTTTCGAGACACGATGTTGATGTTGTCGGCGTACGCTACTAATTCTGTCGACTTGATGAGTAGCGCTCCGCTGCTGTTATATTCATGGCTCGAATTAGTGCAGTCAAAATATCCCAAATCAGGCATCCAAATAGAAAAAAATAGAGTAAGGCTAATCTTTGTTGTTTTTGAATCAGTGGGCTTTCAGGAATCTACAACTGATCTTGCTAAAAAAAAATTTGATCGGTGCTTCTTTCCTGTCTCAAGGACACTAAATGGAATAAGTCGGTCTTAAATGGAAAATTACGGCTTTAGAAAGGTCAGATACGGGAAAACCCAAAAAATTTTAAGTTGAGCCCAATTTTCTCCTTTGAGGGTCCTTAGAACAAGTAACAAATGCCGGATATGGAATGTACTTGTCATCCTCTTTGATATGACACCCCACATGCCCACGTTCGACTAAGATGTGCAATTAGTGTCCTTTGATGTCCTTTTTCAGAGCTTTCCGATCAACTTTTTTCTTAGCAAATTTAATGGTAGAGTCTCCAGCTATTATAGATTCTAAAAAGTGATGGAAGTAGTGACAACTTGGATTATTCTCGTAGTTATGGCTTTAGAAACATACACGGAAAACGCGAAAATTTTCCATTTAAGCTCGATTTATTCCGTTGAGAGTCCTTGAAACAGGAAAAAAACACCGGATATGTAATGTGCTGGACGTCCCCTTTGATATGATACCCCGCAAGCCGACCTCCGGTCAAGGATTTAAGAGTATCCTTTTTTGTCCTTTTTGGGACCTTTCCGATCAAATTTTTTTTTTAGCGAAATCAGTTGTAGATTTCTGGGAGCCCACTGATTCAAAAACAACAAAAATTAGCCTTACTCTTTTTTTTCTATTTGTAATGCTAATATGACTGCACTAGAATTACAAACTCCAGAGCAAGGTTGAAGAGCGTCGGCGCCAGTCCATGTCTTCATTGATATCAGTGGCGCAACCACGGGAGGGGCTAAGGAGGTTAAAGACCCATGAATTGGGAAAAGAAAAAATGATGCGATGCAACACATTGCAGAGTTTATAAAAATATGGATCGTGTTCATGGGCATCGGTAATTCACCAGTTTCGATAGTGTGTGAAAATTTAAGCATTTTTAATAGAATTTTTGAAAAAAAAAAATTACAAAAAAAAGGAACCTAATAGGTAAAATTGGAAGCCCTTCCACCAGATGCACACTTCGAACGCTTCCTCCTTATTCGCAAATGCGCT
The DNA here is from genome assembly GCA_949715475.1 of Microchrysa polita. NCBI lineage: Eukaryota > Metazoa > Arthropoda > Insecta > Diptera > Stratiomyidae > Microchrysa > Microchrysa polita. Next base: position 71,424,827 of record OX454417.1, on the reverse strand, counting down.
TCTATGGAGGCGCTTCTACCATAGAAGGTTTAGAGCCCTTCCTCTCATTCGCAATTGCGCGTCTTGGGAAGCAGAGTTCAGTGGAGAGAACATTGCAAATTTTCAAGTGCAGGGAATCTTCAAAAGTTCTTCTAGAGCATTTCTTTTCCTATTGAGAAGTGCGTAGGTTTGTTATGATTTTAGCCAAAAAGAGCATATGAACTAAAATTTGAATTTTTCGTTGCAATTGAAGTTGTGTAAGATTTTACGCCTAGAAATTTAATTGATTTAATTTAATTTCTTTTTCCTTGTATGTATTTAGGTACCTTTTTAAAATATATAAAAACGATACAGAGACCTCAATAAAACATATTACATTTCGTAGCGGACAAAAATTATGAGTTATCGTCTATACTTAGCGATTTCAATCCCGGCTACATATCATCCCCAAGTGAAATTAAAAAAATTATCAAATCACTTAAAAAAGCTCCTGGATATGATAAAATATCAAATTTAATTCTGAAGAACTTGCCCAATAAGGCCGTAATAAAACTAAATTTTTTATTTAACGCTTGCTTAAAAACTTCCTATTTTCCTTCTTGCTGGAAGCATGCAAATGTTATACCTATTCCTAAAACTGGGAAAGACGCTAGACATGCCGACAATTATAGGCCAATCAGCCTTCTACCTGTAATGAGTAAATTATTTGAAAGGATAATATTAACTCGTCTGAACGATGTTATCGACAGGTTGAATATTATTCCCGATTTTCAACTAAGATTCCGAAAGAAGTGTTCCACAACGCATCACGCATTTCGGCTCCACAAATTTATTAAAAATTCCTTTAATAGTAAAAAATCAGTAGGTTTGGTTGCATTGGATATACAGAAGGCCTTCGATTCTGTGTGGCATGAAGGGCTTATCTATAAATTAACTAAATTTGGTATTCCCTTATTCTTAGTCAAACTAATTAAATCATTCCTGTCAGAGAGAACATTCTCAGTTCAAGTCAATAAAGCATCTTCTTCCATAAAATCAATTCCTTCAGGAGTTCCCCAAGGATCATGCCTAAGTCCCACCCTCTTTAATATATTTACAGCTGATATACCGAAAATGCCTGACTGTAACATAGCATGCTTCGCGGACGATGTTTGCCTGTACTGTAGCGGTGATGACCCGGTGTATATTTCCTCAAAGCTAGAAAAATATCTGGAATTACTCTACCAATTTTATTATAGGTGGAAAATCAAACTAAACACTTCTAAGACTCAAACCATATTTTTTCCCAAAAAACGAAAGAGTATCCATAAGCCATCGTCTCCTCTAAATTTCTTGGGTAGTCCAATCAAATGGGAAAAAGAATTAATGTATTTAGGTTTCACATTCGATATTAAGTTGACTGGTATGTGTCATATGGAAAACTCATCCGAGAAAATGATGAAAACATTTTGTTCCCTATACCCATTGCTTAATAAAAATGCCAAATTATCAACAGACAACAAGCTTCTAATATATAAAATGGCTATCCAACCTATCGCGGTTTATGGATCTCCTGTATTAGCTATATATGCAAAAACTGTAAGGAATAAACTACAAACCACTCAAAATAGGATTCTGAAATGTATAACAAATAAATCCTTCTATTATTCAATTGCTAGGTTACACAACGAAACAAAAATAAAGACAACAAATGAATTAATAAACAATACTTCTCCTAAATTTTTGACAAATTGCTTCAATCATGATAATAGTTTCATAAGATCATTAGTTAGTCCAAATAGAATTTAGTACTAATATTACTTAGGTTAAGATAGGTTAATATTTTACTTTTCAACTAAGGTTTTTTGGTTCATTAATTTTAGTACACTCTAAAAAATTTTACTCTAATAATAGGAGGAAACTTTTTTTCCTTCTATTATAGTAGTAAATTTACACCACGATATGAATGGGAGTAATTTTACGCTTTACGGTGTAAATATTTACTACAAAATTGGTGTAAATCTACAAACGGTAATAAGTAAATTTGCACACATAAATAAGTAAACTTACTCTTAGACTTATGTAAATTTAAATCAGAAATAAGCAAATATGCACTGGAAAAAATGTAAATTTACATCCGGGTTTATGATAATATTTTCGGCAGCCGGTTCTTCGAAGTAAATCGTCCTGTAGCTACCCGTTATTCCAACGGCCAAGAGCTGCCACACCCCCTTCGGTTCACGAGCAAAAAGCACTACAACAATAACAATAATATGCTCACACGAGCGCACTTCGGACGGAACAGACTAACTGCACACAGAACAAGCCACTTGTGAGATACAGGAAAATGCAATACTCGTAATGTCAAAAGTATTGTAACACACTCAGTTTTACACAATTGTAGGTGTAATTTTTTACACCAAAATCGTAATATTACATGAAAATAAAGTAATGACACATCTTCACACCAAATGTGGTGTAAAATTACAGCAAAATAGAGTAATATTAAAAAATCTGTGTAATATTACACTATTTTATGGGTATACTAGAAATTTTGTTGAAAAATAAACGTTTACTGTTATTTTGCGCCAAAAAAGGTGTAAAATTCAACGAGTTTTCGATGTAAAATTCAACCTTGTTTTTACAGTGTAGTCTGGCTGGTCTAGCGGTTAGTGCGCGCACCTTCAGTGCACAGGGTCATGAGTTCGAATCTCACCGTGTTCCATGGTGTTTTTCGAACTCACGAGCTTGTGACGGACTATGATCTCACTCAGATGTTAAACGAGTACCCATTTATGGGGATAAATAACACTGCTGAGCGTGATGCTGATCTCATTACCTCAACAAAAAGCAGATAAGATCTTGGAAATAGGATGTCACTAACACATCCTGCGGCCTTAGTCCAATGTTGGATTGTCGCGCCTGTTATTTATTTATTTTTTATTTTAATTTTTTCCTTAAATATCCCTATAATTAAGTTATAAAAACTTAATTTAAATTCACTGCGCAATGCAACCACATCATATCGTAGAGTTAAGGCCTTCGCCGGCATCTAATTTAAGCTAATAGTATGGGGCTACGAAATGTAAATTATGAATTAATAAATGAAATGAAATGAATTACATTTCGTAAAAATGCTTTCAGCCAAAATCGCAGCAATTCACATCCAAGATATCAATTGGTCCTTTATAAGATAGAGTTCTGTCAGTGCTCTTTCACCTGATTAGATAAGATACCCTGGTCCATTAGAAGCATATTAGTCCAGTTTTTCTTTGTGGCTAAATTCTCATTTCATAAATCAGACATTTATCTGAATGTGGTGGGCCATTTGTTTCAATACACCGCACAACTCTTGATTTTACTCTTAAAACATTGTGAGATAACCTTCCCTATATTTCCACTATAGAGCACGAGTATGACAACAACAATCCATAATACATAGACTCACGGAGGTGTCACTCTTCATCCACGGGAAATAGGAATAAAATAAAAAAAATATCAATTAAATTTTAAGTCACAACAATAGGAACCTAACGGTATTCTAAGGAGCAATCATTACAGAATCAGAAGTGTACCCATTGTAGTGCTGGAATGGGTGATTCAAAATTATGTTTTCACGAAAGCAAGCAAAAGAACGTGCTAGTTACGAGTATATGCTATTTATTACAACCGCGTTTTCACGACTCTAAGCCACAAACAAATTCACACCGAAAATAATCGCGAAAGCAACACCACCGAAAAGCGTCCTTATTATTATTTTTGAATAAAATTATCTGACTTTTTTAAATGGAAGTACAGAGGCTTTATTAGATGTGTTTTTCGCTTGTTTTTGAATCATAACTTTTTTTATATATTCATAAAGATGATTAATTTTTGGGTTTTTTGATGAAGGAAACTGATCGACACGTTCTTACATTTTGAAGATTCGAGGCACATTTAAGGTTTTGCGCAAACAAATAGTGCCAAAATATCTTACGGAGATATTCATATTAGGTCCGTTTTATTGGGTCAGAACAGGATAGAACACCTCAACTTTCATTAAAATTTGATAGTTGCTCTTCTGTATAACTACATTGCATAGCTGTATATAACATGAACGATTTGAGCTTTCAATGCGAAACGTTTTTAAAATTTAGGGCTACTGAATTCCAAGCAACACAATCAGAAGACGACCTTCTGCCCCACCATAAGCGCTACTGTCAACATATGAATGATTTACGGGCGGAATTAACTTTGCAATTTCTTGTTTCGAAATTGTCCAATAAATCTTTGTCACTATACTACTGTCATCACCTACTTTCCATATTAACTCTATTTACTTGAACCATATCCGTACGTACATGTACGCTTACAGGAGCAACCTACGTTTAATGTTGGTGACATGCGACGACGACGCTTCTAAGGACGATAAAGCAACCCCCCCCCCCTCATTCTGACAAAATGAGTTACTAGCTCCAGAATACTTTGAGTCGTTCTCTTAGTCCCGACTGAACGCAATTTCAGTGTTGTTTCTTCCCGCGGAAGGACCACCCCATCTAGCGCTCCTTAGATCGTCTTAACGCAAAAGTATTTGTCGACATTCGTCACACAAATAAATGTGGCGCCGCACCGGTCGTGTACATACAGTTTTGCACAAGGACTAATATAATGCTTAAAAGGCTTTGGGCTGGTTGCGGCTATGGATGGCAATACCTAACGGTGCGATGTAGAGACAGAGCAAATCCACGAAGGATACACAACGTATACACAGCCGCCTGACGGCTTTTATAGAGCTTAAATGAAAATTTGTGGAACGTTAGAGCATGATGAGGATAATGAAAACATATGCTGATTGTACACGTACTATACAAGGAACAGAACATATGCATACTTCACGATGCCAAGGATGCTGCTGTAGAGATGCTATTACCGCAGTCATGTTCCTTATTTTCGCTATTCACTTCGCATATGTAATAAATCAACCGACACAATGTTCGCATTTTGGCTAAGAAGATAACACACAGCCTTGAGCTAAATACTTCGCAGTGAGCTTTTCAGTCATAGAAGACTATTACAATGTCAATTACATTCATTAATCACTCGCACCGTTATGCTGTTTCGGCAATCATTAACGAGACAACGCGACGAGCAACGAAGTACTAAATGGAGCAAATGAGATTTCAGGGAGTTTCAAGAAGTGAGCTAATCTAAATTGTGCATTTCTGGAGGGATTTGTTGTTGGCGGCACTATAAATCGAGTAAGGGAACAAGGATTAGAATTAAGTCGTAAGGTGTTACGGTGCGGGAAAACAGCATGTGGATTGTGGATGTAATTATGTCAGAATTGCTGTGTTGAGTAAATTTCATGCTCAAGGAATTGAATTGGAAAGGAATTGGTAATTCTAATAAAAAAAAAGAAAACAATTAAAGTCATTGTCAGTGGCGTACCGATTTTCAAATTTGTTGTGTTCGAAATCAAAGCAAGGGCCCTTTTAGTTCAGGCTTTTGATAAAATCAGAGTGAATGCCAGACACTGTCTGAGATTATTTTATAAATTGGTAGGGGCTTAGTCCTAAAGCTTAAATTTAAGTTTGCACCACTTGGAAAATTTTCTAACGGTACTTATCAGAGTTTTTGTCTTGTTTGGTTTTTTTTTTTTGCGTATATCTCCGCTCCTGATGGTTGAACTTTCAAAACAAAGACACCAAATTGTTCGGTACGAAATTTCCTTCATCTTTTGTATACTGACTCTGCATCTCAAAGCAGTAGATAAAATGCTACATCGTGTCAAAGTGAAAAAACCCGTTTTGTAAATCAGTTTTTTTTTGCAAATAAGTCGATAACGATGAATTTTCACGCAATAATTTATTAATATTGACTTGTAGCTTATTGAATTCCCTACAATCTAAGTATCGGTGCATCTGGGTCTGAGAATGGGCAGCATAAGAACTCAGTCTTTGTTATACTTACCCTCAGTCCATGCTCCTCCAGAATGTCACACCATTTTGTAAGTGCAGCTTGCAAGGTAACGATGTTTGGGCTACTGAGGACTATATCATCGGCACACGTGTTAATAAGTAGCCGCTACTTCCTTAACTGTTTAGAATCTGTAATAACTGAAGATTCTGCCATTATTTTGCTAAATAAAATGTTGAAATGGAAGGTCCCAAAAAGGACACGAATTAATCTCTGATCGGATGTAATCGTGAGGGCTGTCATATTAAAAAGTACGTCGAGTGCATTATTATTATATTCCGGTATTTTTTCTTGTTGCAGGCCGCCATGACGAATTACAAATTTTCCGAGTCCGTGAAACATTAAACAAACACCGGATATGTAATCTACTCAACATCTCCTTTGATATGACACCCTGCATGCAAACCTAGAATCAAGGATTAATTAATAGAGAGTTTTAGCGAGTCGTAAAACGGTTGTGGTGTACGAGTCGGCATTATACGTATTGAAACAGGTGATGATAAAGTTATGAATTGTCATTGCATCGAGTTCTTCTGGCTTAAATTGCCAAACACATCTTTCACGATATCCTAGGATACGCTGACAAGGAAATATCTCAATTTATATTGGACGTTTTAAGTATTTTTACGGCTTGCTCTAATGTCTTTTTGTCCCTTTTCAGAAAAATGTAAATAAGTTACGGGTAACACGAACCTTTTTCATTTAAGCCCGAATTATTTCGTTTAGGGTCCTTGAAACAGGAAACAAACACCGGATAAGCAATGTACCCGACTTCAAACTTTTTGCTCGCACAGGAACGAAAATTAAAGCGAACCCAGGTGGGATTGGAGCCTTTGATGACAACTGGGAGATATACGCAGGAAACCTAAACAAGACAAAAACCAGGGGCGGCGCTCAAGGGCCCGCAGGGCCCGCGTGGCAGGGGCCCACGAGACTTAGGGGCCCAAAAGCCACATGAATGATTTCTCGAACCATGAAAACAGCACGACTCGAAAAAAAAACACGCCGACGTGGATATTGTTTGTAGACAAGAAGAGATATACATTTTTCGAAGCCAAAACAGATGACAAATGTATTGTTCCTCACCAGGTCCCTTAGATAAACAAATTTAATATTGTCCTAAGATCTTTGAAAGTTTATGACAAACCAGATCCGGATCCTGAAATGGCATGGCTGCCCCTTTTGCTGTACCTAACTGAAGCCGCGGTTTGTTATCCGACTCACCAGTGGCGTAACGTACCATGTATTCGGTCGAACACGGGCCCCTAGGGGCCCCTAGCGTAGTGACGATAATAGTACATTTTGGACTGCGATTTAAAATAATTTTTTAAATTTCTCGTACAAATTTAGGATTCCCTTCAATTTTTGATATAAAATACAATCTCTAAGCCGAAATTCTCTAAGTCGAAAACCTCTTCAACACCAGCAATATTTTATAATTCTTCTATTCCATTTCTTAAAGGTTTACTTCCCCTGCGTCGAAATAACTTCCGTTTTACATTATTGCTTAAATAAATTCAAATATACACTTCGAAGTAACGGGAGAGAAGAGTAAAGGTTAGGTATGCAAAAACAAAAAGGTTCAACTGAGAGTAAGGCTCCTGGATTCAATGCTGATCAGAACGCAAGAGGCTTCGATATTCATAAGGTCTTTAAAGACCCCACGAATCGGTTCCTATAATTGTTTACTCTAGATTAATTAATTTGACAGTTTTCTTAGGCTTCTTTTCAAGCCGATTTTCGAGAAGAACTTTTATGAACAAAGTATTCTACAATTCTATACTAGATAGGCTAAATCTTCCGTCGGAAGATTAAAAATTGGTTTTGATACGAAAATTGTATCATATCTGAGGGGTCATGTGCGAAACCTACCTACATGACTCCACAAATGATGAGTCTAATATTATTATAGAAGTTAGTTTTTTTTTATATAAAATTGTTAGATACTAAATTCTTATTTGATGGTTTCGCAGTTTAAATCTATTGGTTGAACTCTCCCTTACTCAAACATTTTTTCTTGATAAGACCTAATTCGATTTAGGGAGGTTTGTCATTTTTTGCAATAAATTAAAATGAAGATTATTTCGAAAAATGGTTGAGACGTTACTAAAGTCAGCCGGAGAAATATATTTACCCATTAACAGAAGAAATGGTTTCATCCATCCCTTTAACAAACAGCTCTGGTACTAAAGTTAAAACCCATTACTGAAAAAAATGCAATTCACATAACTTTGAAAATACATGTAAAGTTTACAGTAAAGGCCACAATCGGCTCATTTATTCGTTCTGTCCGCATTAGAAAAAAGGATTTACCCATGCTTCAAATAGTCAGAGTTGAAATTTAGACGGATTCTACTGTACTGTCAAATTGAGTAATAATATACGGACGATAGTGTGCGTTGTCAAGTGTGAATCGCATTTTACCATACCCTAATAGCCTATTAAAAAATCCTGGCAAAAAAGTAGTTTCAACAAATACATTGTGTGGGGGCCCCATTTTGATCTCGAACACAAGAGATTTTAGAAACGTTACGCCACTGCGACACACCCTTTTCCTTGCCATATGGGCAAAAAATTTCCCTGTGTACCTCTGCAAATAAACTATCTTAAAACATGTTTGATGAGAGTACCTTTTCGAAACTTTCAGACTAAATTCCAATCTACTTTGTCATGAACTGCCAAACACGAACAAAATAGTTTGAGAGTGGTATTAAACTTAGTTCAAACTATTTAGTTAGTACGGCCTGTATATGTCGTTGAAGACTAAAATATTTTAGCATGCTTGCGGTATATACACGGTTATTTGGGCTGTGGTGCAGAGGCCACATTTGGTTTGAACGGAGTCTTGCGAAGATTGCTGTATTGAAAGTAATATTAAGTACAAACGTTCTTAAAATTGAAGGATTTAAATTAGAGCACACTTAAATTTAAAGCTGAAACAAAGAATAGAGTTCAATTAATAACGTGTCGCTTTTTTCAGTGGTGTAGCAACTTACAAACTTTTAGGCCGCCCACAAACGAATCGCTTGAATCTAATTTTTGGATTCTTCGTTCTTCGTTCTTCGTTCTGATGGCAAATTCATACATTTTCTTCGATTTTGACAGAACGAAAATTAAAAAAAAAAACAAAAGAGATTCGGATTGACCGTGTGTGTGCGGCATTAGGGTAGTTAGGGTGCTCGTCTTCGAGTCATGGGTTCGCTGGATCGAATCCCATTGTAGGCGCAGGTAATTTACTATGCTTAAATATCACCAACACCTACAATGCTGCGCTGCGTGAGTGTTTTTATTTTAAAATTAAACAATAACGATTGATGAAATCATTAATTCATTAAACTTACAGCAAGAACGTTATTCTTAATTTAAGAATGCAAAGAGTCAAAGTAGCTCTTAGTAAAGTTATTTTAAGTACGACGTTCTTAATTTTAGTAGAAACTCTGTAACGTCAAAATCATGTTTCAAAAGAGTTGGTTTAAGGTCGATCCACACTTTTTAGTCATCAGTCACAGTCATTTCCTACACAAATTGACAGATTGAAACTTGTATGGAAAATGATTGTGACTGACGACTGAAAAGTGTGGATCGACCTTCAAGAGTCTTTTCGATTGATGTTATTCTGCTTTTTTCTCAGTGTAGGGGGCCCACTCAAGAAGTTGGCGGGAGGGCCCCGAGTGAAGTTGTTCCGCCACTGACAAAAACCTTCATAAGTACTGTTAGAAAATTTTTCAAATGGTGCAAACTTAAATTTAAGATGTCTGACTAATACCCTATCGATTTCTAAAATAATCTAAGACAGTGCCTGGCATGCACTCTGAAACCGGGTTTCACGAACGATCGCCTATTTATACTGGTACAATGGAATTCTCGATTTCTTTTATATCCAAGGCATATAGAATCTGAGGTCTTAGTCCAATGGTCCAATGTTGGACGTGGTTGGTATGTCGCGCCAGTTATTTTTTTATTCTTTAGTGTCCTCTGACCGAAGTTGCTTCTCTGTTCGTCAATCGTTGCTTTGTTTTAAATATTTTTAAATATTTCTTCAGGGCATTCGGTGGCACAGTCTATAAAAATGCTCCTACGGCAGCCGGTTCTTCGATATAAATCGTACCGGAGCTACTCGTTGTTAAAACGGCCAAAACTGCCAAAATCTCTTTCGATTGAAGAGAGAAAAAATCTCTCGAGTCGCTACAACAACAACAACAAATATGTTTCTGAACGAAATTATAGTTTTTCAATAACTTTTTAATAAGCAGCCCTCACAGCCATATTTGTGGTGTCAGTGCAATATTTATACCCTTTGCTCATAGAGTGAAAGGGTATGTTAACTTTGACATGAAGCTTGTAACGCATTGAAGGAAGCATCCCCGACCATATAGAAAGTATACTAAAGCTATGAAGGTGAAATTTTGCACAAATGCTTCTCTTTGCTGTAGGCAGCTTGTATGTTTGAATCGCTAAAATCTGACAATGGGGTCATGGGGCTGCCATACAAACCCAACTCCCCAAATAAGGTTCTTCAAAGAAAAATTTTTTTATTTGTGCACCAATTTCAACCAAATTTCACAGGAATGTGTTTCTATTGATGACACAAAATATACCTATGTAAGAATTTGATCTATTCAGACCATACAAACCGAAACTCCCCAAATTAGGTTCTTCTAAGAAACATTTTTTAACCAATTTCACAAAACTTTGAATTAATGTGTCTTTATCAAAGCAACTAAAAACGTCAAAAGAAATGGAATCGTACTATGGGGCCATGCTCCCGCATCCCCCCATAAAATTTTTTGAGTAAATATTTTTAATTGCCCACTTATTCCAACCAAACCCCACGCAAATATTGTTTTGTCGACGCAACGGAACTTTCGTGAAGTCAAAAGTAAAGAATGGGGGGGGATTAAATACAAGTAGTAGGTACGCCCGGAAAAAACTTTTAGCCCGAGGGGAGCGAAGGGTATCCAAATTTCGGCCGCGCCCGAAATTAGCCTTGGTCTCGTTTAATTTTAATTTTCGGACCTTGTGGCATTGTGCGTGTGCCGGCAGTTAACATACGTTTCTAGAGTAATTATATCTGAGAAACTGATAAATCAAGACTAGTATACAATGGAAATGCTTTAATTTGATATGAAAATTCGTCAAAATGATTGAAACATTCGATTTTTTAAAATGGAAGTTCGCAAATTTTACATGAAAACTCGTCAATTTGAAATGGAAATTCGCGCACATGATTTTCAAATTTGCCAATTACGAACGGAAATTAAAATTAATTTGTCATGGATTATTTAAAATGAAAATGCGTAAGCTTGAATGAGAAATTTTTAAATTTGAAATGGAAATTCGTCAATGTTAATTGAAAATTCATTAATTTGGCGTGGAAATTTGAAAATTTGATATAGACATTCGTAAACTTGATTTGAAATTCGTTAGTTTTTTCGGGTTTCGATTTAGAGTTTCGTCAGTTAAAATTCGTCTATTTTCAATGATGATGATGAAATTCGTCGACATGATTTCATAATTTTGAAATAGAAATACATCAACGTGATTTGCAAATTCATCAAATTAACATGGAAATTCGGTAATTTGTAATGGGAACTCCACAGCAACGAAATATCGTCTAAATAATTTTAAAATTGGTCAATCTGACGTGGAATTTCGGTAATTAGAAATGGAAATTCATCGAAATGATTCTGAAATTGATCAGTTTGGATTAAAAATTCGTCATCATGATAAAAAATTCGTCTATTGGGAATGTGTTTGTGTCAATATTTTAAAATATTAAAAAAAAATGTGGTTCTCGGGTTTTTGGGGGCCCTTTCGGCGTGTTCCACTGAACACATGGAACACCGTACGTTACGCCACTGGTCATTGTGCTACCTTCCACAATAGTTCTATAAACAAGGATATCTTAAAAATATAAAGACATTGATCTGACAATTCTTAATAAATTTTCAGCTAATTTTGAAGTCTAAGCGTAGCTACATACACACCCACCCTGCGCCTACAGTATGGGCAATGGTACATAGCTTCACCTCGACTGGCAATGCATACAATCGCTGCCATCCAGACAGATAGACAAATATAAACAAACTGGCACGAATATTCAAGAAGGATTTTCAGTCATTTCTTAAACTTCACGTCCCCTTAAGTCTACTATAGTTTTACCAAAAAATTATAGAAATTCACAATGTTACAATTTCGTCCTTCCAATCTTTTGAATTAAAAAATTCATGAAAAAAAGTTTATCATAACTCGTTACAGCAACTTTCCTATTCTTATGGCAGTCATCCATCCACCCTCGCTAGAAAGATCTTTCTTCTGAATTTGAGACGGTTTCGTTCCAAAGTAATTTTCTTTATTTTTTTGTTCCTCCGAGTATTCTCAGTACATATAAAAAGTCCTTTCTGTCTGATATACAACTATTAGCATTATAGCGCGGTCGACTGGACTGGACATTCTTCTAACCAACATTGGGTTGGTACAGAACAAAATGAAAAAAAAAATAGAAAAACCAACACGCCGACCATTTTTCAGTGGCAAAAGGAAATAATTTCGTGATTCCGCTTCAAAGCTCACCACATCCAAATCCATATAACCGTCCGTAATATATGTACGTACAATGGGAATGGGAAAAGTTTCCTTTTTTTCTGGATTCCGGTCGACTTGTTCCCGACCAGGACATACATTCTATGTACATTGCTGCTGCTCATTAATTTCTGCTATGCACACGGGGTAAGGACTAAAAGGACATATAGTGTGGTCCAAGGCTATTTTATCATCGGATGAAAATCTTCGTATGGATCGAGTGTTAGATTTTTCCTAACTTTTATTACTATTGATTTTCGGGGTGGATTCTGTAGAAATGAGTTTTTCAAATGAGATCCTGTTGGAAGTTTTCTAACTGAAAGAAAAAAGTTTGAGCACGTTGATAAGAAGAAATAACAGGAAATTTGGTAGCACGCGAATTTAATCCTACATATAAGGGGATTTTTGGGGACGGAAAGAAGAGTCAAGTTAATTCAAAGTTTAGTTGTGGATATGAACTTACAAGAGAGAGATTGTGAAAAAAGTATACAGGATGTTGAACACGATAACAAAACACAACAAGTTAAACCCTCGCCTATGAGGATTGATTGATATAAGGAGTAGATCTGTGTTTCCATCTTTGAACATTTAAGGCAATTTTCGAAATATTCCCCAAGAAAGTAGAAGATCCAGTTTCGATACAGAATTGTGAGCAAGGGGGGTTTTGTTTTACTTAAAAAAATTTACTTTTGCGGGTGGGGTTTCTAAAACGGCATAGTCTGCAGTCAGTATTAGTGGGCAGGCTCTTTTTGTAAGGTGATACTCCACTTCGCGAGCTTATGTACTAGTTTTCCCTATGGTGGCTGGTGCTTATAAGATCTCTGGATTGCTACAATCCTGGGAGATTATTACATTGCTAATTGCTATAGTTTCTCGTGGTCCGATCATATTTAGTAGATTGGCCGATATGAGTTTGGCCCTCCTGTCACGTCCGTTTATTCGATTTAGGAACGGGTACCAAAACCTAGTTCATTTCGAATGTTCCTTGGAAGGTGTCCTACCTCAAACGCGCTTCAAAGACTCCCGACAAACAACTGGGGAATTTTTCGAATTGCTTTTCGCGCTTTGTTTTCGAGTCCAACCACTTATGGAGGTTTCCCATCCTCCAGTCTAGAAGCAGCTTCTTGAAGAAGTAGGTACTTGGTACCCTCCATGAATAAATCGAATGGATGTTGGCAAGACATCAGCCGAATAAATCCAAGCCTCGCAACTTGACGCTTTGGTCCGCTGCTGGATTGAGGTAACTGAAGTCGAAATGATAATTTATAGTAGTAGTGAAAAAAAAAGTGCAAGAGGAGGAGACAGCGAAAGATATTCTTTTCGACTTGAAAAGGAACTGAATTTTAATAATGGAGAATTTCGATTTTTAGGCAATTTTACTCCCTATTTACCTGCAATACAACGAATAGGCCCAAAATATCATCAAGTTAACTGACATAATGAACCAACTGCATACCAGCGATATACCTACTGATCTAGGGCAACGCCAGCAATCAGAATCTTTGACACATGCACTAACTCAAACCCAAGTATTCGGATATGTATGCTATTGGTTCTCGAAAGAAGATTTTTCTTTTTCTTCTTATGCACACTAGCTTACCTTACCATCCGCAGGTGAGAGGAAAATATCGGAAACATAAAAGTTGGGGTTGGATACGATATGGATTATGTAACGGTTACCCGTACATACTTATCTATAATTTAAGCTTAACCCTAGAGTGGGCGCGTCTTTCCGAGAAACGTCAGTGGGCGCGTGGGGAGCATTTTGCCGCTCCTTTTCACTGACTATTTTAAGTAGAAAGATAGCAATTGAATTAATTTCTTTTCTCAGGATTTAGGTAAAACACAAATAAACAATGACAAATTAACATACATATTTATTGAAATCTGTTTTAGGAACTTTTTATAGTTTCTGCAATAAATACACCATAAAATATATCCGACATTTCAACTTTGCATAAAATATGTTGTTTTTTATAAGTGATATTTTTACTTACGTGAGAAGTCGCGCGATGAGCAAATTGCCACCTGGCGACACCTGGTGGTAACAACCTCCTTTTCTTGCAGCACTCCGCGCACTGGAAACGTACGTACGAACGTACTCATATTTGATGATTGAGCAAGTAGTTACTTTTAAAAAGTTCGATTTGTTTTGCTTACTCTTTAAGTATGTTGGAAGGCTGTTATACAATCTAGATGCTTGATACTTGAAATATTTTTGCTCAATTGATGTTGATGCAAAGTTAATATTTATATTAATTTGATTCGCTCTAATGTTAATATTATGGTTGATTAAGTTTATACTGTTAGTTTTTGTCATGTATACCAATGCCTTTAATAAGAATAAATTATGTATTTTTAGTGTGTTTGTCAGTGTGTAAATTTCTTTGATGGAATCGTTTGTGGAACTCCTGAGATAATTTTTAATATTTGTTTCTGTGACGTTTCTATGCACTTAATATGAGAATCGAACAATAAATAAACAAAAATTATGATAAATCCAAGCAGCAATGTGAGGGTTAGAATTAATTCTGGAAGCTGTTGCGTCGCAATAAATGGTGATGAGCTTGATGCTGACCTCATTACCTCAACAAAAAGCAGATAAGATCTTGGAAATAGGATGTCACTAACACATCCTGCGGCCTTAGTCCAATGTTGGATTGTCGCGCCTGTTATTTTTATTTTTCTTACGGTCAAAAGTATCGACTCAACCTAATAGCGCGTGTATTTGTACGTGTTTTTTGGAAAGTATGATAGTTATTCATAAAAGTCGTATGTCGTTTAAAAGTTCGAAACCTTAGCTACCTGTTGGTACCCTTTTTATCAACATTTGCTTTGCACTTTTTAAATTATTGCCACTTGTAACAAAAAACCCAGAAAAATTGAAGTTTCAGGTAAAGGTCAGGCAGGTAAACTACCCCTATAAAAGCGCCCGTAATCGGTTTCTCATTATCAGTTGCATCAGGAAAGTTAGGTAACTTACATCTGAAGTAATTTTAGTCACTGTTTGGTCATCAATGGATACGACGCTAGAACAGGCGGCGAACCGTCGCTCGCCGTCTTGGAATGAGTCAGTCTGCTGTCTCGAGAGTTAGCAGGAGATTTCGAGAGACTGGTAGCTTTAATTCGAGACCAAGAACGGGCCGCCCTCGATCCACTTCAGAGAGAGACGACCGTTTCATTGTAACAAGCACGTTACGAAATCGTTTCCTCACGGGTGTTGCTGCGCAGCGGAACCTGAGGCGTGTTCGCGGAGTAGCTGTCAGTGACCGCACGGTAAGGAGACGATTAAGGGAAGCGAATATCACTCCAAGACGGCCTGCCAGGGGCCCCAAATTGACTGCACGACACCGACAAGCGCGCCTCTTATTTGCTCGTAATCATCTTACTTGGAGCGATACGGAATGGAGCTCAGTATTGTTCACTGACGAGTCGAGAATGTGTCTGCATGGCAGCGACAGAAGATGTCGAGTCTACAGGCGTCCAACTGAGCGATTTTCGCAGTGCTGTTTCACTGAAACGGTTGCATACGGCGGCGGTTCCTGTATGATGTGGGCTGGCATTTCATTGGAGGGAAAAACGGATCTCGTATTCGTGCCCGCAGGAGGCCGAGGAGGAGGGCTGACAGCTGAGCGATACGTTACCGATGTTCTCCGTGTCCACGTTGTGCCCTATGCAGCATTTATTGGCGAGAACTTTACTTTGATGCACGACAATGCCCGGTGTCATGCGTCGCGCCTCACTCGGCAGTTCTTGAATGAAGCCAATATGTCGTCACTTAACTGGCCTGCGCGCAGTCCCGACATCAATCCCATTGAACACTTATAGGACGAACTCAAGAGAAGAGTCCGAGCCAGAAATCCAGTCCCTTCGTCCACTGAAGAATTGAAGGCAGCCCTATTAGAGGAGTGGAACGGTATTCCTCAAGATACCATCAGCAACTTGATCAAATCAATGCAGAATCGACTGGAAGCTGTCATTAGAGCAAGAGGAGAAAATACCAAATACTAAAATAATAAATACTTAACTTATTTTCCAACAGTTTTTGTTTTATTTGCAAAAAACCTAACCAAAATCCATTTTCATATTTGCTCATTTTCGCTACGTTTTCGTTCAAAGAGGATCAATTTTAAAAGTGCTCACCAAATATTGGTTAAAATGGTACCAACGTAAAGCTGAGGCCTTAAGCTTTTCAATGACATACGATTTTTATGGATAACTGCTATACTTTTCGAAAAACACGTACAAATACACGCGCTTTTAGGTTGAGTCGATACTTTTGACCGTAAGTCTATATGCAACCTATGGACTGTCGTGCCAGTTACACGGCTTACAACGGATCGGTCCTTCATCCTCGTATAACCTTATAACCATAACCTTAGTCTCAGTTCCACTGTTTATACATGTAACTCGTATGTAATTCATACTATTTCATATAAATCATTTATATTCAGGAGTCAATGCATCCTTGATTTAAGGCGAAACTCAAGGAGACCTTAAGTTTTCAATAGACTTGAAATATTATATTTCAAGGAAGGTGGGTAGCTATTTTGACTTCAAGTGAGGTTGACTATAGAAAATTTCAAGGTCTCCTTGAGTTTCTCCTTAAATCAAGGATACATTGACTCGTGAATATAAGTGATTTCTACGAAAAAGTATGGAAAATGACACTTAATTTATTGAATTTCGTCATCCTCAACTCAAGGTCTCCTTGAGTTAAGGAATGTTCATAAATACGGGCCTAATCTATAAAATACAAATTTTTTATCTAAAAATTTTATAAACAAAAGTGCATGACTGCATGATTTGTGGTGTCATGTATGTATGTATTTAGGTTCCTCACATGACCCCACTAATGTGACACAATTTTCTAATCGAATCGAATTTCTAATTTTCCGCCCAACAATTAACCTTTCGTTGGGCGCGCGGGCTACGATTGTAGCCTACACTTCTTTAATTTGCGATCATTTTCAGGATATAATCCGAAAACATTCGAACTGCTCAGTCTGTTAAAATGTTGCTTCTTAATCGATTAAGAATATTTTTAATATTTTTTGAGCCTAGAAACTAATATTTTTTTTGCGGTCAAAGTCCACTGGGCTACAAGTGTAGCCCGCGCGCCCTATCATGTTACTTTTTTGGTACTCATAGATATCCTTTAAAATAAAAATATTATTATAAAACATTGTGCAAAAAAAGCAACATTAAAATGTTTGACAAAAAAAAGGGTTTCAAGATAAATGTACTAAAATTAGAGTACTATTTTAACGAAAAACTTGGAGTCGAAGTCAAAGTCAGTTCTAACAGCGTGGATATGTTAGTTGTTGCTTACATTACTTAGTTTCTGAATGAAATTTTTATCAATTCCAGCGTAAATATTTCGAGAACAGTTAATCTGAATATTGTCAGTTTGACTAACTATATATTAAGCTTTCTAGCAAAAAACTGTACTCCCAGTGTACAAAAATTGTGAATATTGGGTACCCAAAAATGGGCTAAGTTTGGAGTTCCACAAACTGGGCATTTTTAACTGCATTTTCTCGCTCAATGTTCAATTTCGAAGATTTTTTGTTGATTTCTGAAAATATAATAATAATATAATATAATTTATTGTGGCTTTCATTACGAAAAGTAACTATTTTGTCCACCTAAGTAAGTTAATGTGAAAAAAGACTAAAAATAGACTAATCGGCATTTTGCCCTCTTTAATTATATATATTTTAATGAAAAATTAAGGATTTTATATTTTTTATTCTGTACAGTAATCAAAAGACCGTAGACCGAGCAGGAAAAAAAAATTTAACAATATTTTTTATATAATTTTTAATTTGGGCTACAATTGTAGCCCGCGCGCCTAACTTCGTGACAAATAGGTGCGCGCCTAACGAAGCCAATTAATCAGAATGAGTATAGGAGATTTAAGCCATGTAAATTCCGCTCGAAAATAGGTAAAATGTCTAACAAAAATGTTCGATTAATCTGAAGCAAACAATTTATGAACGGGCACGTCGAAGAGAAAAAGACCTATGAATATGAAGCCTCTATTATTCTGAACATCCAGGCAATGAAACCAAGAAACTTACTGGCTTGCTCCGATATCCATTCGCATAAGGAGAACTTTTGTCTTTCCGATATTTTCCGCTACACGTCCCCTATATGGTCGATGATACATTAGGTGTCGCTCGTGTCGATAAGAAGACAAAGACAATTCTTCTTTTGAGAGCTGACTATAAAATATTGTTAGAGTTAAATAGCCTTAAAGAAATTCGACTTAGAGGCAGCGTTTTATATCCAAAACTGACGGGAACGACATTGAAACCCTACATTTTTTCGAGATAAGGAATAATTGGACTTAGAGAATATTTGGACTGTAATTGTGATTTTGTATGATAATAGTGATGGCCGAGAAAAGAAAAACAGGACTACCACGAAGTATCTAGGTGTTGGATAGATTAGGCGCTATGATAGGTTGGGCTGGTTACGCCCAATACTGCAGCCTATTGGCTTATTGTATTTCCCATTAGAGCGAAAGAGTTTCAGGTTAGCTCTGTCCCTTCTAAAAGGCTTATAATTTTCATACAAATGCTAACCTGGACCTTTATTCAGGTCAGCAGTTTAAACCCGAATAGCATGCTATTCAGTTTGAATGAGCTTTTCAAAATTCGCCTAAGTGTATGCAATTCCAATCACTTCTAGTATGTTTTCCAATGACTAGCTAAAATTAAATTTTAAAATGAAAAGCTTCTAAGGTATAGTTTACATGTTGCATACAATTGTGTGCAAAACAAATAGTTTTTGTTTGTTAATTCGTGTTAAAAATGTCGTTTGCCAAATTCTTATTCTGAAAAAGTTATGATTCAAAATAGAGCATAAAAATATGTTTTCGTTGAAAAAATAGCATTTAAACTTTTGCGTTTGCAAAGTGAAAACGTGGCTTTAATATCAATGAGCAATATTTTGAAATAAATAAATTGTTTGTAAATCTCTTTCGAGATCTCCCCGTGCTGCAAGGT
Organism: Microchrysa polita; assembly: GCA_949715475.1. Lineage (NCBI taxonomy): Eukaryota > Metazoa > Arthropoda > Insecta > Diptera > Stratiomyidae > Microchrysa > Microchrysa polita. Next base: position 71,405,319 of record OX454417.1, on the reverse strand, counting down.
TTATGGCTATAAGTTCTGCCGGGAAGACAGTTGCATAGTGTCCTAGGGGTTTGGAGATACATACTGGCTGTGTTTTTCAACATCGCGGGAAGGTTTGCTGACCTAGACGCGCAAAAAAAACCATCGAGGGTAGCATTCGGGTTAAATTTCAAATTCTCACGTGGGCATTGCAATTCATTTCAAAATATTGTTCATTTATATTAAAGCCTCGTTTTCACGTTACAAATGCAAAATTGTAAATGCTATTTTTTCATCAAAAACATACTTTAATGCGCCAACCATATTTTTTTCAGAATAAGAATTTGGTAAACGACACTTTTAACATGAATTTGTTTGTAACAAGAACAAGTTTTTTTTGCACACACCTGTAAAATGTAATGTAAAATTAGAAGCCTTAGAAGCTTTTCATTTTAAAATTTAATTTTGGAAAACATACTAGAAGTGATTGGGATTGCATACATTTAGGCGAATTTTCAAAAGCTCATTCAAACTGAATAGCATGCTATTCGGGTTTAAACTGCTGACCTGAATAAAGCTCCGGGTTAGCATTTGTATGAAAATTACCCCGTATAGTCTAGGTTAGCTGTTAAAAAAAACACGGCCACTATAGTTGTTGGTTTTAGTATTCTGTTCCCTGTTCATTCGTTTTTCTTCGACCCATCTGTGTACCACACTATATGTTGATCGTCGTTCCATTTACTCCAGTCTTCCCTAACTGTAGAGGTTTGAATGTTGGAGTCGAAGGTACACATGTCCGGGGTATAATCGCTTCCCATATCTAGGACTGGGTTTGCAATGATTTCTGTAATCCTACAGTGTCCTACCCTTAGAGGTGTCCACATGTTCGATGATTATCTGTACGCTGTCAGTCTTGCCTCTTCTGTGATTGTAAGATCTAGTGGTGGCAGGTCAAGTAGTTTCTCTAGAGTTTCTCAAAGTTGTAAAAGGTGCACTGCGCATGGCGCCGGCTATGTTTGCGCAGGCCAGTCTTTGTACTGATGCCAATTTCGCTGCGGCTGGTTTTTGTTTGATTTCAGTCCACCAGACAATCGAGGTCAGACAGGGTTCGACCACGGCCTTGTAAATCCAGTGAATCTTTCGTGGTTTTAACCCGCTCGTCTTCCTTATTGCTCTTTTAGTTGCATATAGTGTCTGTTTCCCTTTTGTGATCGTGTTTTGCAGCTGTTTGTTCCGCGTGAGTCTGTTGTCAAGGGTGACTCCCAGATATTTTACCTCAGTGGTAAACTGCAATTGTTGATTGAATATGGTTGTAGCATTTAGCCCTTCCAAATTATGTTTGCGACTGAAGGTCATTAGTGTTGTTTTGGGGGGATCGGCCAATAGGCCTACCCTCCTGCACCAATCCCCCACTTGAGTTAGAGCTTGTTGCATGAATTCTGAAATAACCCCTGGAAATTTTCCACTTATCAGGATGCTGATGTCATCGGTATAGAAGCCAGTGTTATTTAGCTGGACCAGTAAGCTGCCGACTACAAGGTTCCATATAAGGGGTGATAGGATACCTCATTGTGGACATCCTTTGAGGACAGCTGTATACATGCTTTCACCGAATAAGTTTGATGTACTTGTCTTCCTTGATAGATAGATTTAACCACCGACAGAGGGTGTGTTCGACTCCATGACACAAGGCGCCGTGTACAAGAGATTCAAAGGAAGTATTGTCGAAGGCCATTTCTATGTTCAGGAAGGCCGCGAGCCCTATCTCTTTGCTTTCTAGTGTGGTCTCAATCTTTCCAACTAAATGGTGTAGTACTGTTTCACGCGATCTCCCTGTCTGATAAGTATGTTGGGGTTCGGGTACAAGGGGATAAAGCGACAGGCACCTGTCCCTGATATGTTTATCGACGAGCTTTTCTAATGACTTGAGAAGAAAAGAGGTTAGGCTTATTAGCCTATACAATTTCGCTGTGTGGCCCTGGTGATTTGTAATGTTCGAAAGAGTTGATGTTTAATTTGAAATTTTCAGGAAATAATTTGAAAGTTTTGAATGATTTGATTAACATTTGATTGATTTCTTCATACCTCCCTTGATGGTGCCTTGCTCTTAACCAAATATTAAATACCATCTTAAGCCCCGGATAGAGTTCGAGCGGAATGAAAATGAAACGGTAATGAACCGGCATAAAAACCGTGGTGACGGTAATGAACCGGCATAAAAACCGTGGTGAATTTAAAATTTTAGCTTCGAAAATTGCTGCAAAGGCGTTTTACGTCCTAAATCATCTTAAAAATAACTAAAAAAATAATTTCCCCCTTGTCCGAATGCATTTTCAACGTGAAAATGAGTCGACTCTGTAGCATATTCTCCGTCGGGCGTGGTGAGTTTTGCAAACGTCAAACCGATTCACTGTCCACGACGAGTTCATCGCGGAAATTATCTAATGACCGGGGAATCGAAAAATAACACATAAAATGGCAGAGACAAATTGTGAAACCATTCTCGGATTTTAGTTTATGGAATACCCCATCATTTACCACATATTCCACGACAGTAAGTATGCATTTTCATTGAGAAAATCGCCGCGGACAAAAATTTCATTTTCATTCCGCCCGATCTCTATTCAGGCCTTTACACAGAAACGAATCCTTTAAAACTTTTGTCCTATTTACCGCACAACCGTAGAAAAAAATAGCAAAACTTTGAACAAAACGCAAAACCTAACAACATCATGCAGTGATAATAATTCTTCTCGATAAATTGTCGGGATAAAAAACTTTTTAAGCTGAATAAATGAGTGTCATGCAGCTTAGGTTGCTGTTGGCTTTGGCTGTTGAACTCTATGGCGCGGCGGCCGGCAGCTCTTTCTATAGGTGGAGGCGAAACATTTTTCGCAACATTTTTCTAGGATCAAATAGCACAACAACAACAACGTACCCTACATGTACATAACAAAGATACCGTTTTTTTTTTTGCTCTGATGTTCCCGGGGTTGGGACAAGTTGAAAATGTTGAAAGAAAGTCATGAAGATACGACTAACGACACAACGACGAGAGGAGTGGCGTACAACCACCCACAAAGCTCTTATAATCGTCCTCTGCACAGGAGCAACATGCAGGACATATTCTCATTTTATTTTCGGTTTAGACTAGAAAAGGGATTTCCCACGTAGATAAAACCGATATTTATTGTGTTCGGTTTGGGTTTGGATGTTGTGCTTGTCCTGGTGAACGGAATGTGTGGATGCAGAATAAGAGTAATGAATGACAATGTGCATTTGAAGGAAATTCCGTTTAAAATATACTGAAGACTTCTGATATTTTATTTTAGTTTTAACATATTATTGAATAGGTTCCAATGGCTTTAATTTTCACCGCATCTTACATTTTACAGAGACAACAGCTTTCTCTTTGGATGCAGTGCGAAACAGGATAACTTCACACCTTCACTGTCTACACACTAAAAAATTTTGGTATAAATTTTATAAATTTTCTTATCTATATAGGTCCATAGGAAAATTTGTATTAAATTTATAAGTTTCAATCTTATAAATTATGTTTATTCTATAAACGATAAAATTAATAGGAGTTATAGTGTAAATCCAACAATACCAATGGTTTATTTTTTATAGGAAATCATTTAAAAGTGTTTTATATGAATTTGGTATAAAAATTATAAAGAATCGATAGATCCTGGTTATAGGACAGATTATACAAATTATAAGAGAACAGGTATACATCGAAGAATACTAACTATTTTACCCCATGATTCTCAACCTATCATGTCATAGTCAGTACAAGTATGAAACCTAGTTGATTTTTACTTGATTGCAAAATAAAAAATAAAAAATAAATTCGCGAGCGCGCAGAGCGCGAACGCTGCGTTGGTGAGCGTAGCGAGCAGGGGGCGAAGCCCCCTAGTAACTCATAAATCTTATATCTCATTAACCTCTTCTATATTTTATTAACCTCTTTACGCTCTAAATTGCATAATAAATTACCTACCTACAGTGGGATTCGATCCCGAGACCCTATGATTTGGAGACCAACGTCCTACTTACTAGACCAACCAGACTCTATGAGTGATGAAGTTTGTAATTGATACCATACATTGAACGAAAGCACGCACAAAATTTTATCCTAGAAAAGAATAAAATAAATATGAACTTGGTATAGATGAGCCTTTCTAAACCATTTTGTATAAAATTTATCTGAGTTTTGGTATAAAACGCAACGAAAAGAAAAGTTCATAAGAACTTTGATAAAATTTATACCATTTTTGGTATACACTGACTTTATACTTTCAACGTTATAAAAATGTATTCTAAAATTGGCATATATCACTTTATATTAAAAATGGTATAAATAATTTTATCTTTTATCCCAAAATTTGTTACCGTGTATGAGTCACATACGTTGTGTTTCTCTTCGTTCATCTCTATGGGTCACATGTGCCTCATAAAACTAGGGTAAAACAAAGGTTTTTTTTTCAGAAGGCAGGCGTGGTGGTAATGTCGACTAAAACGGGTCCTGTACAAAACAACTTCTACTGAATTCCTATGAAAATAAGTTTATCCTGTTTGTACTGGATGGAAGATGCCAATGAAATGGAGCTTGCTAAACATTAGGTACACCGGTACATTATAAAGTCTCCTCAGAAATAATTTTAGGAGTCCTCAGACAAACGTATAGCTTGGATAATGCTTGAGGGATCACACCCCAACAAAAACAGAAAACAAAACTTAAAGTCTTATCCATAGAATGTTAAGAATTTCTAACTAAGCCAAACAATCCACGTTCCTGCAGCGTATTACCAATTTCATCCTCCGTATAATATTCAATAATTCCAGACAATTTCACCATTCTCTCTACTTTCTAGTATGATGCAATCTCGGTAGGGTTACAAAGAGTCTTTTGTCCATATCCTTATTATATACGAAACGTACAGCAGGTACAAAGTGGATGTGTTTCGTTTCTATCGTGTCCGAGACGTTTTATACAGGGAAAGAGTAAAAGCATATTATGAAAAGCACCATGCCCTGTGGTGACCGGAATACATTTTTCATAGAAGCAAGCTTCATAGGTGAAAATAAAATGCTAAAAGGATGTTTTTTCCAGTTTGATAATTTTCCACAATGCCAGGAGCCGTGAAAGATATGAACGGTAATGGAAGTCGACTGTGAGCGGCTGAAGCTATTGCTCCCTGGTGTTCGTTCAATGGTACATACTTTACGAATACACTTTCTGGGTTCCGGTACGCGCAAGTGGTGAGCAGAGTTATCCTTTTAATCAGAATATTCCCTTGAAACCGAACATTGTACATTTATAATTCTATGTGCGGTATATGATAGCTGGCCTATACTATAGGAACATTTCTGTACGCTTTCCAGGAAAAATTTATGAACAGAACGAGCAAAAAGTCCTGTTGGGAAAACACGGTTGGTTGAATATTTTTTTCGTTATGAATAAAATCTGGTTTCGTTCATGTAATGCTTTGCCCCAAGATGTAAATTACAAATGGAGTTTGCTTATCATTACCGCGATTAATGTTCATCTGACAGAAGAAATCAGTATGTATAGCATATACAGACTACCTGGGTGGTTTGTATCAAATGTGGAAGTCGTGCTTGCAGCTTCACTTCGTCGATTCATATCCTCCGTTGAATTGTGTTACGCCCTAATTTGTCATCCAATACCTCATGTTCAACTACCTGTAACCGCGTGTAGGTACCGGATTGAGGCTTTTCGCGGCGGGACTATTGCTTCCGTAACAAGCCCCAGTGAGACAGGCGTGGGCGCCTAACGTTTCAATGCGTCACTGTCTCGTCGGATCGACGATTCGTCAAACCTCAATTGAACTCTTCACCTTCTTCCTTCCATGCATTACACTGCTCGCCAAAGAGCAATACTGCGCGGAGGCCACAGAATTCCACCCACCGTGCTTCACACTTTAAATTATACAAGCTGATATAAAGAAACGTATGTATTTCCGTTCAATTTTTAATCTTCCGCGGCCTCGCAACCGCCACTCGGCAACTGACCACTCGTCCTTGCCACGGACTCGATAACAGACCACTCGTCCTGCCACGGACTCGATAACAGACCACTCGTCCTGCCACAGACTCAACAAAGGCCACTCGTCCTTGCACCGACTCAACAAAGACCACTCGTCGGTGCCGACCATTCGTCGGACAAGACCATTCGTCCTGCTACGGACTCGACAACAGACCATTTGTCCTTGCCACGGACTCGATAACTGTATTTGCTGACCATGTGGACGCACAACTGTATTAAGCCACGCGACAACTGTATTTCGTCTCTGGCATCGGCTCGATCAAAACTCGCCCACTAATCCTGCCAAAGACTTGAGACTTGTTCTCGCTACGGACTCGGCAACAGATCACTCGTCCTTGTCACGGACTCGACAACAGTCCAATCATCCTACCACGGACTCAACGTCTTGCTGCTCGATTTTCTTGACTTACCACTGTGGAAGAGACAAAACGTGCTGCCAACGCTTTTTAATTTTTCGTCGTTGTGTCGCCAACCGACGAACAATGTAAGAGCTCTAAATGACTCGAAGTGAGCTCGTTGTCACTAGGATCACACTATCTGTGGAGGTGTGTGTCTTCGCTAATGCGATTTTGAGCAACTCGATTAGATAGTGGTCCTCAAGTCAGCTTTCGATAGGAGGTATGAATTTCAACGCTCAAGAGCAGGTTAAATTAAACCTTCCGGCTATCTTCGATGCTCGGAAGGTTTCAGAGTTTGCATTAGTTTATTCTGTGATACAGATACATTTTGAAAACGCAAGGAACGATTGTAATAATAATATTTAAAGTTCAGAGTCCTAGCTATTACCGTTAAAAAAGATACAGCCGTCCAAAGATGCCCCAAAATATGAAAATTTTTACCTCTGTATCTGCTCCAGTTAGCGAGATAATCGCACTTTCGTGTTTTCTATGGTGAACTTCCCCAGCCAGCATTGGCATCATATATCGTAAACATAGACCAAAATAATCTATACTTCATGCATCACAAGTCGACGTTCTGTATCGATAGACCACTCTGTTGAAATGCAACACATGATGGCCAGCTGAAGGAATGCCCACGCATCAGCTATTCACTACAATGTATAGCTATTTTTTTTCTATTCATTTGAAACCCACTATTTGGATATTGGATGGGCTTAGTTTTCGTGATTTCTTCCGTTCGTTGAGACTGCGTACCTAAGTCCGCAACAATCGGATGAAAAAACAAATTTTTTTTTAAAACGAAAGTGTTTAAAAAGTGTGTAGGTCGCGATTGCAGTGAAGTAATTATTTATTTTTGATGTACTTTTGCTCAGTGTTATTGTGTTTAAAATGTTTCTTTTTTGTGCGTCTGAAATCATAACGTTGCTAGTAAGTGATAGTTTATTTACCTAGTTCCAAAAGGACCATGGAATCGGTTTGTTCAAAACTCAACAGATTTTTTTATACACATTACTCTTGTAAATAATCTAATGACTAAAAAAAACTTTAGATAAAACATTTACGTACAATCCTTCTACATTCGAAAATCGTAAGCCAGGTGATTTATAGATAACGTTGAAATCACTAGTAGTGTAGTTACTACGTGATAAATAAACCTAGTACATCAGATTGCAAAATGTGGTGGAGACAATTTTTTTTTCGTTTCTTGTGTTTTTTTGGAGTGCTGAGCACGAATCCGGAGCTTCCCACCAAAAATTCGTTGCGGAACAGGGTCAAAATCGCCAAAAACCCTTAAATTTTTGCTGTTTTTCCGTTATTTGGCCTCTAATTCTGAAACTGTTTATTTCTGCGAAAACTCTCCATGAATATTTTAGAGAGCACATAATTGCGCGTCCAAAGAGACATAAATATTATAAATCGGTTGAGCGGTATTACTACAATGGATAATTTAAATTTGCCATTTTTAACATAGTTCCATTTTATGAATAAAATTTTAAGATTGAACGGTTTTTCATTTTTGGTCGTAAAAGTTGAATTTTTACTTGTACATTATGTATTTTGGAGTGCAGAACCTGAATCCGTAATTTTCCACCAAAATTTCGTTGCAAAACAGGGTCAAAATTGCAAAAAACGCCAAAAAAATGACTATCAATTGTAGCAATACCGCTTAACACATTTTAATGATTAATGGCGCGTTGGACCCGCAGTTATGTTTTCTCTAATATTTTCATGGACAGGTTTTCGGAGAAATGTACACTTTCGGAGTTACAAACAAAAAAACGGGAAAACTCCAAAAATTTAGGGTTTTTCGCGGTTTTGACCCTGTTTCGCAACGAAATTTTGGTGGGAAGCTCCGGATTCGAGCTCAGCACCCCAAAAAACATAAGAAACAAAAAAAAATTGTCTCCACCACACTTTGCAATCTGAAATCACCTCGGAACTACACTATAGTGATTCACAGCGTAGTATGGTATTGGGCGCAGCGCATAGTGTCCCATTGGTCTTCATTTTGATACCTCGCATAAACTAATTTTTATACTCTTCGCTTATTAAGCGAAAAGGGTATATTAACTTTGTCATGAAGTTTGTAACGCATTGAAGGAAGCACCACCATATAAAAATGTATATATATGATCAGCGTGAAGAGCTGAGTTGATTGGACGATGTCCGTCTGTCCGTCTGTCTGTCACGTTTTACTCGGCTAGGTTTTTGTTAATTTAATACATACAGGGTGTCCGGAAATTGCCGCATAAACGCACCGGACTGTGATTCCTCATTTATTTTCCAGGAAAAAGTTACATGGAACATACCCTCTTGGCTTAACCCTTTAGCTGCCACAGGCATTTGAAGATTTTTGAAAAAATAATTTTCTTGTACGACTAAAACTTCAATATCTCAAAAGCTAGACTATCTAGAATAGCAAAATAAGATGGTTACTACAGCCAACAAATTTACCTAAAAAATAAAACTAACGGCACTAAAATCGGATAAGAGGTTCGGTTTTTACAGAACCTCAAAGTCAAATTTTTGTGATTTGACCCAAAAACAATATATTTTTCCATCTCAATTTTCTCCAACTTCTGCCAAGGTGAGGTGCTCGTACGATTCTTTAAAAAATTGGCGCATAGTCTAACGATAATTTCTTTTTTACATCATTTTATCCTATCTTCATTATTTCTAACAGTTTGAATGCCTTAAATGCAAAAAACTAAGGGTTAATTTTAGCTCGATTTCGACATACTTTGAATAGATTTTACCAATTGCAGATCTTTAGGAGCAGTGTGAATTGAAATGTATTGAATTCGAGCTAAAATTAACCCTTGTTTTTTACACTTAACGTATAAAAAATGTTAGAAATAATGGAGCTACAATAAAATTATGTAAGAAAGAAATGGTCGTTAGACTATGCGCCAATTTTTAAAAGAATCGTACAGGCACCTCTCCTTGGCAGAAATTGGAGAAAATTGAGATGAAAAAATTGACTGTTTTTGGGTCAAATCACATAAATTTGGCTTTGAAACTCTGTGAAAACCAAACCTCTTAAGTTAGGTATAGTAGCAAAAACTATTTCCTTTAAAAAGCTTTGTTTAATTTAAAAAAAAACTTAGAGTTACACTGTTTTCATACAAGTACCTATAATCCTATTTGCGGTCGGTTTTTTGTCTCCGGCCGATTCTCTCCATAAATCATCAGTAAGCTTTGATAAAATTGGTACAAAACATCAAGCATCACACACATCAAGCACATCAAGCTTTAATATGATATGCGACTTCAAGGTAACCAAGGCCAACTTTTAAAATATACTTGAACACATTTAATTTGATTCAAGTGTTCATATATTTTCAATTCCATTCAAGAACATCGTCTTAAAAACTCTATCTCTCAAAAAATATAACATTCATTCCATAATCTTCAGTAACAATATAAACCATTATAAATATATGTAGCATAATTCATTTTTAATCTCCACGAATCATGCATTATTGATCCATTTCGTATAAGCCATTAACATTCTTTACGAGCAATGCATTAAAAATATATGTTACATAAGTATTGCGTAATCTTTATGACTAACGATTATGTAGTCTTTACGATTGATGCATTAAAAATGTATGCAACGTAACTATTACATAATGTTTACGAATAACGATTTTATAATGATTATCCGTAATAAGGCGCAAATGCGTATATACATGAAATAGGGGGACATCGTCATATACTGCTTGTATGAAAACGTGATGAATGAATAAGCAATATGTGCTTACGCGTGTTGCATGAAATAATGATTACAAATGTGTTAAATGCTGGCTGGGTCATTGTCACCTTCTATTGTGACTACCTCCGTGGACTGTCACTTGTCACTTTAGATGTTAGCTCATTCTGTTTCACACTCTCGTTCTGTACGAATCAGTTCCTAGTTCTTATGGTAATAAATATTATATAATTGTCTAGAAACCGACTTTACAACAGTGGCGACGAGGATAAAGGAACGCGAATCATATCAACCATAACCTAAATCATCCGTCCCAACCTGAAAACGCAGCATGGACGAAACTGCACAAGTATTAATGAAGCAACTTTTGGAACAGCAAGATTCTCAAAATCGACCGCCAATTGACACAAAGCTAACATTGATAGATCTCGTCATCGTCCATGAAGCGCAAAGAATTCTCTCATTAAAGAAGGTAAAACCCCACTGGTCGATTCGATCGAGCAGCCCGCGTTGTTTGGAGTTAATCACGCTAACGGAAAGTGGAAATCGCCGAATGCATACGGGAGATCATCATAATCAAACAGCACGAGTGTAGCGACTTGCAAACGTATCGAAAAGCAAGTCATTGCTCTACTGCTCGCGCAAGAAAAAATCAACGCCGGAGACAAGGTCGATACTCCCATCCACCGAAAGTCCAACAAATCAAAGGGCTAGAAAGACTCACCTCTCAAAGAAAATTCATCACCCCAATCAACAACGGCGCGCGCACAAATTAAGTTGCAACTCGACACGGCTTCGGATATCACCATTATCTCACGTTCTCAAAGTTTGCGAGCCTAAATTGGAATCTACAACTCTTGAAGACCGCAGTGCATCGAATAATATTATTCCGTTGCACGGATATTTCGAATGCACCATGAAAGTTAACGGAATCGAAAGTAGCGGCCCTTGATATGTATCAGCACGTATCAATTTGCTGGGAAACGATTGGATTACGTTAAGTTCCATTTGCGGCAGCTCCAGTTATCGAAGAGATACTTTTGTGACTACAACATCTGGGAGTCATCACACTGGTTGAGTATTAGGTTTTGGTGGCCCCAATTGTGGCTGTCAAGAAGAGCAACGGTAAAACTAGAATCTGCGATGACTACTCGACTGGGCTAAATGACATTTTAGATCCAAACAAATTTCCTCTTCCAACGCCTGAACAGATTTGGGCAACCTTGCCTGGGAACAAGATATTCAGTCATATCGATCTGTCAGATACATTTTGCAAATCGAGCTCGACGATGAATCGAAAAAGTTGCTCACGATAAATACACATTGCGGTCTTTTCCAAGTTAATTGACTTCAGCCAGTAATAAAAACCGCCCCCGGAAATTTCAGGAGCTCATCTCAAAAATGGTAAGTGGGTTAAGTGCGGTACTCATGGCTTTCTTGACGACTTCATCGTAAGCGGTATTGACGAAGCTGACCACCGTCGATTTAAGTTGTGTTCCGATAAGTGTGAATTCGGAGTGTCAGAGGTCAAGTTTTGCCGCCATATAATCAATGCTGACGGAATACATCCACAACCTTCGAAGATTGTACTGATCAAAGACATACCATCGCTATCGGATGTATCCAAACTGCGAGCTGGGCTGAGCGCCATTAATTATCATGGGAAATTCATCAAAAACATCAAGGAAAGAAGAAGAACCTCAAAGAAATTTGTCTTCAGACTTGCTGTTAAATCATTTTGATCCTAAGAAAAAAAAAATAGTCGTCGCAGCATATGTATCGAGATATGGAATGTGCGCTGTCCTCATGCACGAGTTTTCCGATGGAAGTCTTAGACCGATGATGCACGCATCAGCTTCATTCAACGCTGTGGAGAAAAACTACCCACAAATTCAATTGCCGTAAAGAAATTTTATTGCTATATTTTCGGTCGACACTTCGAACTTCAGACGGATCACAAACCGCTTCTCACAATATTTGGTTCCAAATCTAGAATTTCAGCATACACAGCAAATCGACTACAACGATATGCACTAACACTTCTCGCATATGACTTCAGCATCAGAACGAAAGTTTCGGATACGCTGATATCATCTCCAGATTCATTGGTAACCACACCCGACCTAATGAAGACCTAATAATTGCTTCTATTACAACAATGGCAGAGACGGATTGTTTTGCAGTTGATACGGCACACAATTTACCTACCACTTTTGTCGATATTAAAAAGGCGACGATGGCCTGTCCCGGCTTCAAAAGGTGTCACAATTTAAACTTTACTGATAGTGCGGTGAAAGATTTATTTAATCAAAATATCGGTTTAAAAATCACCGAAAAATCCATAAAATTGTCCTCAACGAATTTCACATCGGCCATCCTGATATCGTGCGCAGGAAGTTGTTGGCCCGCAGTAAAGTTTTCTGGCCACGCTGTGAAAAAAACTGTGAAATGTTGTGAGATTTGTACCCCAAAAAGCACCAATTAAGTGCGTTCCCAGTTGATGGCCCGTTCCTCGAAAAAAATGGCTCTGATAATGGCACTCAGTTCGTTTCCCAGGAATTTCAGAAGATCTGCAAGTTAAAAGGCATTCATCACTTGACGACTGCACCGAACAATCCGCAATCAAATGGACAGGCTGAACGATTTGTCGACCTTCTAAAAACAAGGCTAAAGAAATCAGTCGGTGAAACCGATCAAAAGCTATTAGAAATGAAGTCGCCGTCTGAAATAATGAACAATTGCAGAATGAAAACAACGTTGGACTTGATGAAACCCTCACCTGATCGCCAAATGCCAATGTCTGGCTGGTCTAGCGGTTAGTGCGCGCACCTTCAGTGCACAGGGTCATGAGTTCGAATCTCACCGTGTTCCATGGTGTTTTTCGAACTCACGAGCTTGTGACGGACTATGATCTCACTCAGATGTTAAACGAGTACCCGTGGGGATAAATAACACTGCTGAGCGTGATGCTGATCTCATTACCTCAACAAAAAAGCAGATAAGATCTTGGAAATAGGATGTCACTAACACATCCTGCGGCCTTAGTCCAATGTTGGATTGTCGCGCCTGTTATTTATTTTTAAGCAAAGAAACAGAAAATCGGCCGCTATTATCGGTTAAGGTGGAAACAGTTCCAACCAAATGACAAAGTTTATTTCAAACAACAAACAACAAATAAAAATTGGTCACAGGTCAAGGCAACAGTTATCGAGAGAATTGGGACAGTGAACTACCGTATCAAGCCAGTTGCAGATAGAGTCATCAAGCCGCATGCCAACCAAATGAAATACCGACACGCGGGCAACGAGCTCATGGACTCTTTTGCACTCATCGACGTTTCAGGCAATGAAGTGGAACAGTTAATCGTTATTTGTGAGAGATGAGCCCAATAGCCACGAGGTCGTCTCAAAAAAAGGTGCGATCCAATCGAAGAACGAGATGATGGAGATGCAGTATCATAGCCGCCTAGACGTACACCTAGTGTAAATGCTGGCGTACCTCCAAATCGGTATGGGAGCGATCTTTAGCGGGAAGGAGTGCGGTGAACTTCATTGTGACTACTGCCGAGGACTTTCACTTGCCACTTTAGATGTCAGCTCATTTTGTTTCAGTTCTTATGCTAATAAATATTATATAATTGTCTAGAAACCGACTTTACAACAGTTTCATATTGTGATGTGTCTAGACTATACGCCAACCCAAATTGTATTTCCGTACATTGCACCAGATGGCGCTAGTGTCGATAGCGACAATAGGGTTGACCGATAAGACAACAACAACGACTTTCTGGAAGTTTCCGGAAAGTGCGTCACCGAAATTTCTGGAACAGTGGAAACGAGTATATAAGGGCGTCGACGAGTCAGTATAGTTTTACTCATGGATTATGTCGGATCATTAACTAGTCAGTAATTATTGAAATTATTGTAAATCGTGTATATATCCGTGTGTGTTGTAATAAATTGTGTTACAGTAAAGCGAGTGTTGTTCATTATTGTGTACACAAAAATCTATCGAACCCACTGGAACGTCTAGAAAAGACGAGAAAGAAAAATATAACAATTGGTGTCAGAAGTGGGATTTTCAAGTACTTGGTATTGTAACTCGTGCGCGGAATATACGACGTGAAATTTCGAGAAAGTTCGCGTTGGAATCGGGATTGTGAACTTACGCGGTCGTGTTGAACTAGATTCAGTGCGTAAAACTGTGTGACGAGTGCATTCGGGAATATTCGAGAATTCTCCGAGAATTTTCGGGAAAGTTCGCGACGGAAAGTTCTGGAAATTGAACTTATGCGGTCGTGTTGAACTAGTGTGGACAGATTCAGTGCGTAAAACTGTGTGACGAGTGCATTCGGGAATATTCGAGAATTCTCCGAGAATTTTCGGGAAAGTTCGCGACGGAAAATTCTGGAAAGTGTCCGCAATTGTTTCGGACTAGTGTAAAGAGATCCGGTAAACGTGAAATTGCGTGTGTCAGTGAACATTCGAAAACTCGACGAAAATTTTCTTGAAAATTCAATCAACATACAAGTCTACACTAAAGCACATACTAATAACTTAGTAGTTTTTCTTATCTGTGACTAAAGTAATAACATTCAAAGCAATGAAGAAGAAAAAGAAGGAAACGAAATATCTGAAAATAAAGGGGACAATTTGATTTTTTTTATAGCTAGCAGTGGCGTTGCAAATTTAGTGTTTGGGGCTGTTATGGTTTAATACTTTTTGCTTTTTCATTGGTTGGTGTATTCAACCGCAATGCACTGGAATACACACTATTTAAAATTTTGTATTTAAACGAATTTACACCACGCAACGCTTTCCAATCCCATTTAAATGTACTTTTCGCAATAGTGTAAATTTTGATGCTGTTAATATACAGTTATGCAACACGAACGTTGCTGATTAATTAATTTTAAGCATCTTATAATTTGGAAATTTCGGATTCATTGCCCCCATTTTTCCGACGCCCCTACTACGAACTTACAGCATTAAGCTGCGCATGTGCATGATTTTGTTTACAATTAATTTTCCATATAAAATTCAAATGAGAAATGTCATCTTGTAGCTTCGATCAAGTTACCATAGAACATATTTTGGTCCCGAAAAAAAGTTGCATATCTAGTGTATTTTGCGGCTATTTGCATTTCCTTTTCAGATTTTCTTATTCATTGATTCAAAGTTTGGTTTTTTTTTTGCGTAAAATTAACGTACTCTAAATTAGAAAGGCTAGAGGCGACTACTTTCCCGAAGTGAATTTTGACACAGAAAATTCTGGAAAGTGAACGCAATCGTGTCGGACTAGTGCGAAGAGATCCGGTAAACGTGAAATTGCGTGTGCCTAGTGAACATTCGAGAAGGCGACGAGCATTTTCTGAAAAATTCGCGACATAAAATTCGGGAAACAAAATGCCGTTTAATATCTCGCAACTAACAACGGCCGAATTGAAGAGTGATTTGGCGAAACGGAATTTTTCGACTTCCGAAAAAAAAAGTTCATTGCTTGCTCGGCTGATGGACGCACTGTAAGATGAAGGTCAGGATCCCGTTACGGTAGAGATTCCGGAGGAGTAAGAACCCAGCTACGAAACAAGTCACGGACCCACTGATACAATTTCTAATATCCGTGAAGGCGGAATGATCTGATCGATCAGCTAAGTCTGAGGGGGCACTCATCGCATTAAGTGAACGATCAGCCAATATGGAGGAATCGATTAAATCCGAACTGAAGGAACAAAATGAACGGTCAGCTAAGTCCGAGGAGGCAATAAGCAAGATGGAGCAATCGATAAAGTCCGAGCTGAAGGAACATAAAGAAGCGTTCAGCCATTTAAAGAACAGCCTCGAACAAACGAAAACGGAAGTGCTGGAGATAATCGATGAGAAATCGAGAGAAAATTCTGATAAAATCAAGTCGGTGGCGGAAGAAGTCGAGATGTTAAAGAACGATCTGGAACGTTTAAAAGCAACGAACGTTAACCATCACCAGCAGAATTCCGTAGTAATTGAGAAATTCCAGAAATCAAATATCGATCGAGAAACATCGAGAACAAGTGCAGTAATAAAACCTGACTTGACGATTAAGAGTCTGAAAGCGCCGACTTTCGATGGACAAATGTCCTGGAACATCTACAAGACACAGTTTGAGGCTGCTGCGGTGATAAATGGTTGGTCGGATAGCGAGCGCGCCACGGCTCTGGTTCTAGCGTTGAAAGGACCTGCTGCTGAGATCCTGCAATCGATTCCTGCTCCACTTCAAACATCTTACATGGAGCTTGTGAAGGCGATGGATGTGCGATACGGAGACGAGCACATGAAGCAAATATATCGATCACAGCTTCGAAACCGGACACAGAAGCCATGAGAAACACTGCAGCAATTAGCGCAAGATATTGAACGGCTGTCTCCGACGACCTCGGAGCCAGAACATCGGAACAAAACAGCAGTCGATGTGTTCGGCTACAGCTCTACTGGATCGTGAACAGGCGTTACGGCTAGCTGATAAGCGGACAATCAAGGACGCCCTTGCATACAGCTTAACATTTGAAGCTGCGAAGCAAGCTGCCCGTAACTGTGTGTGAGTTCGAGAGGAAGTGGACGATTGTGTCTGTCAGCGAATGGATGCATCAAGACAAGTTATCATTCGGTGTTGGAACTGCGGTGAAAAGGGTCATGTCCAAAGGAATTGTCAACA
Organism: Microchrysa polita; assembly: GCA_949715475.1. NCBI lineage: Eukaryota > Metazoa > Arthropoda > Insecta > Diptera > Stratiomyidae > Microchrysa > Microchrysa polita. The sequence goes on along the minus strand of OX454417.1, from coordinate 71,388,482 downwards.
GCCGAGGGAGATCAGAACATTCTGCAAGAAGTATGCCCAGCAGGCGAGAAAAACGAGTTGGTCAAGAGGGAACCGAGTTCGAGAAGTAACGGATAATTACGTTTGTTGGAGAATCGAGACGATTTGTTAACAAAGTTCCGATTCGACGCTGGAAATGCGGTGAACAGGGGCATGTGCGAAGCGCCTGTGTACAGCAGAGGAAGGCAGGCACATTCTGCATGAAGGTTAGAAACGGAGGTTCGAGACGATGCTGGAAATGCGGTGAACACGGGCACGTGCAAAGAAACTGTGAACAGCTGAGGAAGGCAGGCACACTCTGCAAAAGGTTGTCAACGGCGATTCAATTCGGTGCCCGAATTGCGGTGAAAATGGTCATCGGCGAAGGAACTGTCGTCTGCCGAGAAAGGCAGGAACATCCTGTGTCGACGAGTCAGTATGGTTTTACTCGTGGATTATGTCGGATCAATAACTAGTCAGTAATTAATTAGTGAAATTGTAAATCGTGTATATATCCGTGTATGTTGTAATAAATAGTGTTACAGTATAGCGAGTGTTGTTCATTATTGTGTACGCGAAAATCTATCGAACCCACTGGAACGTCTAGAAAAGACGAGAAAGAAAAATATAACAATATAAACATTTTATGGACGTTCAACAGTTCCATATGAGCATTTTATGGGCGTTAAAAAATTCGATGTAGACTGCATCGATACCCACTTTTTGCTGAGTCCTAGCAATCAACGTTTCATAGATACAGCCGTCTATAAAGATGCCACTTTCTACTCCTGTATCCGCTCCAGTTAGCGAGATAATCGCACTTTCGTATTTTCATATGAAAATTTTCAAAAAAAGGGGTTCCAAAAGTCGAAAAAAATTTGAAAAAAAAATCAAACTGAAAAATAAAAAGAAAGTAGGTATAATAAGGTAACTTGATTTTTGGAATTGACTAGAACAAGACTAGTACATTATATCCTGAAATTCAAAAGATGACAGGATTGTTATTTATTTGATTTCATGAATTAATTTAAAGAGGTTACGCACTTATTTACTTGTCTAATTAATTTACTAAGCATTACCCTTTCGACGGCAAAATCATTTCGACGTTTTCTTTTTTTTTTTTGTCAACTGAATTCTTGGCGTTCTAGGAGCAAAAACCAAAAACAAACAGTGTGATACCTTAATTAATTTCCATTTCAACTTTATGCTTGAGAAAGTTCCCTGCTGGCTTTTCGTATATGTATACTACATACCTAATCCCCAAAATAAATTAATTTCTACTGGGGAAATGTACAAGATGTTGATTATAGAGTAGTAGAGTAGCGTTTCGATTCGAAAGTATACGGATTGCTCGTCTCGTCGTATACAGTTTGGTCTAAGTTTACTTACTACCACAATGAATCCCATTTGTCACATGAACTTTTGATCATTTTGGTTTTTCGCCATGACACGGAAAATCCTTTTCATTTGTTGTATCTTTGTCTTTTCCAGCTGAAGCGGATGCTTAGCTTATACTCTGGAATATGTTTGGCTCATATATAGGTATACTTGTACCTTGTACATTAGCTGATGAAATAGATGTCCAGAATAGTCGTATTGAAAAGGATGTCCTTGGTACGAGGTGCATGACAAAGTATGTATGTTTATCACCTCGTATACATACAGTCCCAATCAATAGGATAGTTCCACTTGTAAAATGGCTGTATCTCGGTAAGTGATAACGGTATTTTCTTCAAACTTGGTGACAATATTTTCAGTAGCCTGCTAGTTCTTTGAATAATAACAGAAGGTTTCAAATCCGGAGTCCCGTTAGGATTTTCTTACGAGAATTCTTAAAAACAGTAGAAATGGTGAACTCAATAGGATAGTTCTAGTAGAAATAAAACATCAAATAACGGTACGAAAGAATAATTTTACTCTGAAAATGTTGCTGGTAATAAGTTGAACTTTATTGAAGTAATTTAAGCTCAAAAAGTTAATCTGGGATAGAATTGTATAGGTTTTAACGGTAAATTAAGTTAATTTCGTCCTCAGCTCCTCTAAACGGTCGCCAAAGAGCTTCACTGTTCTTAAATTATCGTCTAGCGGTATAGATCTTCCTTGCCATCCATCTCCACACATTTTTGATTGTATTTGGATCTAGGAAGTATGGAGTTCTTCCCAAAAAACTTGAGTAGTTGGTCTTGAAACCAATCTTTTATCAGTCTTGCTCCGTATGATTGGTGTCATTATCTTGTTAAAATCTTAAAGGAATGGCATGGAAAATGTCGCAAGTTTTAGGCATTACACTAGGAAGAATATCTTTAAAAGCCTGGGTACACTAAATACCCCTAATTTAAAAAAAGCTCAATAGTTCCATACCAAGATATTCTACCGCAATGTAGAAACTGTATGGATTGGACAAAGGCGTTTTTTTTTCTGGCGGAATAGATTAAATCTCGGCGGTCCAGATGGATTTAGGTATAATTCCCATGATTTGAGCAAGAAGCAATTAATTTTGTAGACGCATCACTCAGAGTAAGAAATGTCGAAGTATAGGTAGACATTTTGGTTTTGTCCAACGGTTTGTAGTGTGATAAGTATCTTAATAAAAACAGAATAGCTTGGTTCCGAAGTCGAAGTATGGGTTTGAATATCTCGATATGGAACTATTGGGCTTGCTGAAATTAGGGGTATTCACAACGTCCAGGCTTACAAAAACATTTTGGGAAATATAATTCTTAAAATTACCGACATTTTCCATGCAACTTCTTTGAGATTTTAACAAGATAATGGCGTCAATCATGGAGCAAGACTGATAAAAGATTGGCTTCAAGACCAACCAATCAAGGTTTTGGAAGACCACCATCATTTGTAGATCCAAATACCATCAAAAATGTGTGCGGATGAATGACAAGGAAGATCTATACCGTTAGACGATAGTTTAAGAACACTGAAGCTCTTCTGCGAACGTTTAGAGGAGCTTGGGGCGAAATTAATTTAATTTACCGTTAAAAACTATACAATTCTACCCCAGATTAACTTTTTGAGCTCAAATTACCTAAAAACAGTTTTACTTATTACCAGCTACATTTTTCAAAGTAAAATTATCCTTTCGTACCGTTATTTCATGTTTTATTTCGACTGGAAATATCCTATTGACTTCATCTTTTGTACTGTTTTTAAGAATTCTCGTAAGAAAATCCTAACGGGACTCCGGATTTGAGACCTTCTGTCATTCAAAGAACAAGCAGGCTACTGAAAATATTGTCACCAAGTTTGAAGAAAATACCGTTATCACTTACCGAGATGCAGCCATTTTACAAGTGGAACTATCCTATTGATTGGGAGTGTATATAGAAACTATTTCAATTTTGCTGGAATTCTTTCGTACTTAATTCTTATGCAATCGCACGTTGATCCTCGTGCTCTAGTGAAAAATTCACTGGGAAATGGATTTTTCCCTTTTAACAGGATATTTGTTCTTTCTTATTCGTCTTGCGCTATAGTGCTCGTATAGCATTGTGGATGGTTTTATCATAAACTCAAAATGTTACTCTGCAGTTTCTCTCATGAATTAGTGAGAGATGTATCAGTGAGAAGCAATGAACTGAATACATACCATAATCGCAGAGTATGAAGACGTTATGTTATGATGTACCAACAACCCGAATCAGGTCATCAGTTCTTATGCACCCCACGGGCAACTTTAATCAAGATTTTCATATAGTTTCAACCTCGCAACCCCACATTAAAAAGTTAGCAATCGTCAGTTCTACTCAATATTAAGTTCAGTGCAGAGTCATACTAGATAATCCTTGCCACAGTGCCATATCCAAACAAAAAGATAATATTATGTCACCACGACGAAAAGATATAATTTCTCAATGTGACGTAATCATAATGAAGCCATTAGGATCCTAGTTTCAAGAAATGTGCAAGGCCATCTCAGATGACAGCATTGTCACTTTGAACGTTACACTTTCGAAAACTTCTTCCAACCCCGCTGAAATTATAGTTCGCCATTGTGTCTTTAGCCGGGCTGGGTGGTATGCAATACTTCAGTAGCCCGTTCAGTTTTTAAAAGTTCCATTGCCGGTCTCAGTTTCAGTATGATAATAGTGTCGTCGTCCAGGCGAAGCTATAAAGTTATGAAACTGGGTCTGGCTTCCGGGATGCCGGCAGCAGCACTATGTGTCGACTAGGAGAAGATGAAATTCTTAGTGCTCCCTTGCTCAGCTATAGTGGCGGTACCATCGTATAAATGGAAAATAATTCTTGGAAGCATGGACATTGAGATGTATATCTATTATCCTGGCAAATGAAACTCTTAGCGAACTTCGTCTTTTAGTTAGGTATGTATTCATAATAGCTGGCTATTGAATGGAGGCAAACAATCCATAAACATCTCAATTTGTTTTTTTTTTTTTTAAAGCAAGGACAAGGGGGTACAGTCAGAGGAGTGCCTGAGCTTTACGTTCTTAACTCCCGGTCCTTCGGGCGTTTTGGACCTTCGACGTTTTATTGACAAGGTCTTATTGTCATCAAATGAAGCCCAACCCCGGGGCTGCACCACTAGATGGTTAACTTGGGTAACAACATACCAGCCACCTCGAGTCCAACCCCTTGATAGGCAAGGACCATGGTCCCCTCGTCATATCCATCCCCGAGGTACACTATTCGCTAAAGAATTCTCAATAGCATGTGTAAACTTCCTTGGGTCTCCTAATGGTTAAGCCTAACGCAAAATTTAGACGTGCATATCCCAGGTTCGTATGACCTGTGACTACTAATCACCGTAAAGCGATAAGTAGCGCTGCTTTTTACATTCGGATGGGGGTCCTTCCGCATACTACATAGTCACCAATTTGACTCGGCCCGTGTGGTCATAAATCCACAAACTAGTTGGTATAGGCGCGTTGGCATTTTGCCAGGGCCATTCTACCTAACTAGCTCCTTCGAGGCTCGGGTTATGCGAAGCCGCCGGCTCCGAGGCTTTACACAATCGCTTATGACCCTTCCAAAAGAACAGGGAGAAAGTCATTTATGCCGTAAACCACCCCCCATAACTCGAGTGCATCAGGTTCGTCACAAACCCCCGGCGAGAAAAATGCAAGGCGCATTGCCAATGCATTGCATTGCATTAATGGCAAAATAAAGAGCAGGTAATTATAGTTTGTTTTGGACCCTCTTCCGTGGGTGCGTCCTAGTACCAGTAGAGTAGATGGTATGTATATATGTACTGGAAACCACACACCTTGCCCATTCCTGGCTGAAAAAGACGTAATGCCATATGTTCTGCTCATTGCTAATGATTCCTTCTCTGCGAAAATGCTGTAAATGTTATTGTGCATAATTTCATGGCTTTTTTAAAAACAAGGGACGAGCCCCATCTCACTGCAAATATTTCCATACTATAAAGCTCAATAGTGTCCATGTCCATTTCTTAATATTTGAGCAAACGCAAAAATACGTAAAGTTTCAAACCCTGTTTCCTTCTCACATAACTATTTTTTTTGCAAATAAAAATGTCAATGCAGAGGGTATCGAGAGCTACATTCTGCTGAAAAGTTGAGAGCCCTAGCTATCACCGTTCCAGAGATACAGCCACCTAAAGATGGGGTATATGGTCATTTTGACCCCTCGGAAACGCCTTTAAAGGCCAGAAAAACGCACTTTTGTGTTTTCATATGAACATTTCCGAAAATAGGTTTTCAAAACGTCGCCGTAGAGGGCATCGAGTGCTACATTTTGCTGAAAAGTTGAGAGCCCTAGCTATCACTGTTCCAGTGATACAGCCATCTAAAGATGGGGCCATTTTCACCCCTCGAAAAGTCGATGTAGAAGGCATTGTTTTGTTTAAAATGAAACGCACAATATTTCCGATTTCACTTAGATATTATATTACGATATGCGTGTTACAATTTAATGAAAAATGATTTGTTGGGAACCGGTGGCGGACGACTGACTTGGTGACACGACTTGTGAGCTCTCCCGACTCGCACTCGACTAGCTGGCTTGGCGACACGACTCGTAAGCTGTCCCAACTCGACTCGACTAACTGTTCTCGGATCAGTGTTGCCGCCACGGTAGATTGTAAATTCAACATCCTCCCCCACCAAAGAAAATTAGACTGCAAAATTTATAAAAAAAAAAAAAAAAAACAAATTTTAAAAATTCGAAATACATAATTCAATCAATAAACGTGTTATTCATGCGTGGTGTGTTGAGATGGGTAGGTAAAAGCGCTATTTTCGTTATCGGCCTTTTGAAAACGTTTCCCTTCATTCGAACTGTTACGACTCGAACCAACGAGTCCTCTCCAGGATGCATGTCGATAATTCGTGCTAGAGGCCACTTGTAGGATGGTATCTTATCCTTCTTGATAAGACATAGATCTCCGATCTTCGGGTTGGGTTTCTTCTGAAGCCATTTAGGTCGTTGTTGTAAGCGTCGAAGGTGCTCGTTTGACCACTGTTTCCAGAACATCTGCGACAGCCGTTGGGTTAGCTGCCACCTATCCAAACGGTTTAAGTTGACTTCGCTGACATCAACTTGAGGCGCGGCCAATAGAGAATCGCCAACCAAAAAATGACCTGGAGTGAGTGCGTTTTCATCTGCAGGATCATCTGATAAGGGACAAAAGGGTCGCGAATTTAGGCACGCTTCTATCTGAATCAACGTTGTAACTCTTCAAAAGTGAGCACCATTGCTAATACTCGACGAAGATGCAATTTCATCGATTTTACTCCAGCCTCCCATAATCCACCAAAGTGAGGAGCAGCTGGAGGGTTGAACTGCCACATGATGCCATCGGATGTCAAGTGGTTTACCGAATGATTTTGTCGATTTCTTTCAATTCCTTATTAGGCCAGTCAATAAACCGAAAAATAAGGCGTTAGGTCGCAAAAAATTGCTCGGCTCTGGGTTTTTGGGATATTGTTAGGATAGATACCAGAAGTTTGCAAAAAACCTGTGCTAACTCCGTGATCCTCAAAAAAACTCAAAATTTTCATATTTTTGTTTGTAATTGCTAAAAGGTGCTTCCTACAAGTAAGTTGTCCACTGCACTGTTAAAGCTAAGAAAATCTTCTTTAATTTGAGTGTAACCCCAGCTTTGTAGGCGGAAAGGATCCCAAGATACAGCACTTTAAACATTGTTTTTTGAAAAAAATTGTAATTTCAGTCATGTTTCGAGCTGAATATCGGCTTAAATGCGCATTTTACGGAGAAAGTCATGTGACATGAAGTTATAAACCAGTTCCTTAGCTGTATATATGTCGGAACGAATGGAATCAGACCATGGGGTCATAGGGCTGCCCCTGAAAATTAGGTTCTTCTAAGAAAAACTTTTTTCTCTATGTACCAATATTAACCAAACTTCACCCAAGTATGTTGCTGGTTAAGCCTAAAAAAATATCTAGGAGGGGATGAAATCGGAACACTACGTTATAGGGCTGTCATACAAACCTCTGGAAATTAGGTTCTTCTAAAAAAAAAAATTTTTCTTTATGGACCAATCTTAACCACCCTTCCCCCAAATGTGTTTTTTAGTAAAGCTTCAAAACATATCTAGAAACGGATGAAATCGGAACACTAGGTCACAGGGCTGTCATACAAACCAACCCCTGAAAAATCAGGTTCTTCTAAGAAAACTTTTTTCTTTATGAACCAATCTTAACCAAACCTCACCCAAATGTGTTCCTAGTCAAGCCTCAAAACATATCTAGGAATGGATGGAATTGGAACATTACGTCATAGGGCTGTCATACAAACCTCCTAAAATACAATTTCGGAGTTTTTGAGGTTTTTTGAGGGTTTGTTACGCTTGATCTGATTCTGTTCGTAACTTCGCGTCTACACCACCGGAGATTTGATTGAATTGAGGCGCGTCGCGGCGGACTACTTAACCGGACCTAGTCTCAGAGGAGACGGGCGTGGGCGCCACGCGTTTCAAAGTCCTTGTCTCGACGGATCCGAAACGCGAAGGGATCTGACGATTAGCCGACGCCTCAATTCAAACACCACACCAAGCAATCAATTCGGCAGGACCCGTACCCCGCCCACCGTACTTCACAAACAAGATTTCAATTTTACAATAATACCTATATTTATTTCGACTCACGTAGCACACACAATGATCGCCCTGGTACGGCTGAGCTTGATGACGACGGTCTGAGCACTCGCTCTGGCACGGGCCGATGACAACGACGATGACGCTCCGAACAACTCGCCCTGGCACGGACTGATGAAGGCGACGACGACGGTCGCACACAGAATTGTCACCCTGACATGAGCTGGTGAAGATGATGACGATGGTCTGAGCACTAGCCCTGGCACGGGCCGATGACAACGACGATGACGGTCCGAGCAACTTGCCCTGGCACGGACTGATGACAACGACGATGACGGTCCGAGCAACTCGCCCTGGCACGGCTGATGACAACGACGATGACGGTCCGAGCAACTCGCCCTGGCACGGACTGATGACAACGACGATGACGGTCCGCGCAACTCGCCCTGACACGGACTGATGACAACGACGATGACGGTCCGAGCTACTCGCCCTGGCACGGACTGATGACAACGACGATGACGGTCCGAGCAACTCGCCCTGGCACGGACTGATGACAACGACGATGACGGTCCGAGCAACTCGCCCTGGCACGGACTGATGACAACGACGATGACGGTCCGAGCAACTCGCCCTGGCACGGACTGATGACAACGACGATGACGGTCCGAGCAACTCGCTCTGGCACGGACTGATGACAACGACGATGACGGTCCGAGCAACTCGCCCTGACACGGACTGATGACAACGACGATGACGGTCCGAGCAACTCGCCCTGGCACGGACTGATGACAACGACGATGACTGTCCGAGCAACTCGCCCTGGCTCGGACTGATGACAACGACGATGACGGTCCGAGCAACTCGCCCTGGCACGGACTGATGACAACGACGATGACGGCCCGAGCAACTCGCCCTGGCACGGACTGATGAAGGCGACGATGACGGTCCGAGCAACTCGCCCTGGCACGGACTGATGGCAACGACGATGACGGTCCGAGCAACTCGCCCTGGCACGGACTGATGAAGGCGACGATGACGGTCCGAGCAACTCGCCCTGGCACGGACTGATGACAACGACGATGACGGCCCGAGCAACTCGCCCTGGCACGGACTGATAACAACGACGATGACGGCCCGAGCAACTCGCCCTGGCACGGACTGATGAAGGCGACGATGACGGTCCGCGCACAAATTGCCATCCTGGCACGGGCTGATGAAAATGCTTACGATGGTCACGCACAAAACTCCACTCTCGCACGGGCTGACGAAGGCGTCCACGGCAAAACTTGCTGGCCACTTCCAGGAACCGTTACGGCTAAACGGGACCTCCCTGGTCCGTTATTCGTGTTGGTGCTGCGAAGAAAAAGGATTAACCAAACCACCTGTCGAGGTCCGTGTCCAACCACCCAAAGAGAGCGCATTGCGCTTTTTCGCGCCTATTTATGACATTTGCCCACGTCACCAGGTCATATGGTGGCCGTTATCCGAATTATTGTTTGGTGCTTCTCGTCGTGGCCAACGGCGTTGATGTCGCATGGTGGATGGTGTGTGTGTTTGATCACCAGCAGTTAAGGTGGGTGCTCGTTTTATTAGTAACAATTTTTAAAATGGGTTATACAATTCTGAAGGTGATTCTCTTTTTATTCTAATTACGTTAACCGCATAGTGGGCTGGGGTAACAGGTTACGGGGTTAGCACAGGTTTTTCGAAGTTGCAAACTTGGTGGTACACTTCTAGTATATATCCTAACAATATACCAAAACAACAGAGATGAGAATTTTTTTGCGACCTAAAATCGTTAGATGACTGGGATATATCTGCTCTGAATTATTCTCGTAGCTATGGCTTTGGAAAGATACGCGGAAAAAACGATAATTTTCCATTTAAGCTTGATTTATTCCGTTGAGGGTCCTGGAAATAGGAAACAAATACCAGATATGTAATGTACTTCTTCTTCTTTTAGCGGTACAGAAAGGTGTGAACCGCTGTGTATCTATATGGACTCGTTTTATAGTTCGTCATCGGTTTCGTCCGCAATCTCCAGGGACAAAAACGTGGCAGCTGCAATGGGGTTTTCCCATAGTGAGAGGGGGGTGAGATTAGTGGGTGCAGCTGGGCATTGAAACAAATGGGCTACATCGTGTGGCGTGCCAGCGCAGTTTGGGCATACGTTTAGTATATTTGGGTCTATGCGAGATAGATACGAATTTAGGCGTGAGCAGAAGCCTGACCGAAGTTGGGCTAAAGTCACTCTGGTGGCTCTCGGGAGCCTAATCTCCTCAGGCGAAATAGGTGGTGGAATCGCTGAGAGGACTCTGTTCGTACCTAAACTCACAATAGACCTACTCACTTCCTCAGTGTGAATCATTGCGATGGCAGCCCGGTATGAATCTTCATCGAAAGGATCCCTTTTGTAACCCTGGACTTCTCTCTCAATGTCACGAGGGCCACGTTTGATGTTACGTGGGGGGGGAATTTTGTCCATGAGGTTACGATTAGGATGATCCTCTCGATAACAACCTACTAAATATTGTTTTGTAAGTAGTCGATTGTGGTCACGTATTGGCATCAAATGTGTCTCCTGATGTAGGTGGTCCTGGGCAGACATCAGAAGGCATCCTGTAGCTGTGCGTAGAGCAGCATTTTGGCAGACTTGGATTTTGTTCCAGCTTGTTTTACAGAGACCTTGCGACCAAACTGGCGCCGCAAAATCAGCCGCTGCTCGACCCACCGCTTTGTAAGTGGCTAGCATTGTCTCTTTATCTTTGCCCCAGGTGCTACCAGCCAGTGCTTTAAGAATTTTGTTCCTGCTGCGCATCTTTTCGCATACCGCTTCCGCGTGATGAGCTGAAGTCATCATTTTCTCAAAGTGAAGCCCGAGAATTTTTGGATTTGCAACAGCAGGAACTGGTTTGTTGCCAATACGTACCCCAACCGGCCACTTACAATCACCTGACCAGGTGGTAAGGAAGGTCGCAGACGATTTGGACGCTGAGATGGTTAGGCCTCTGCTATGGAAAAAGGCTTCTAGTCGCGCTAAATATCTATTGATATCTTCACGCATGACATCCCTATCCGCTCCCGTGGCGAGTACAGTGCAGTCATCGGCATAAGAAATAACTTCAATGCCGTCCGGAGGTGTTGGGAGACCGGCCATATAGATGTTAAACAAGGTGGGAGAAAGAACCCCACCTTGTGGAACACCTAATTTGATCTTTCTGAGTTTAGAACGACTGCCTCGAAACTCGGTGAAGGATTGCCTACCAGCTAGATAGTTGGCAATCCATCTTACCTCTTGAGTCGGAACATGCATATTGAGGAGATTTGCCAGAAGCATGGAGTGATTAACCTTATCAAACGCATTTGATAGGTCAATCGCCACCATGATAGTTCTATGGCAGGGTGTACTGTGGTTTAGTCCGTCTCTTACACGTGTAGTGATCGCGTCCAGAGCGGTGGTTGTACTATGCATGCGTCGGAATCCGTGCTGATGGGGATCTAGCTTTGCATGTGAAACGAGTGTGGGGTGGATGAGGGCTTCCAGCGTCTTTGCTACAGGTGACAGGATCGTAATCGGTCTGTAGGAAGTTCCTAGTTTGGCACTTTTCCCTGGTTTAAGGCATGGGACTATGCGACCTTGTTTCCATATGTCGGGGATGACGAGCGTAGACATTGACAAGTTAAAGACTGCCGTGAGGTACTCAATGGCAGGAAGACCGAGATGTTTGAGCATGGCCATTGAAATGCCATCAGGTCCAAGGGCCTTAGAATTTTTTGCATTCTCAATGACTGTTTTAACCTGGTCCGGAGTATAAATTGGTACGGAGTCAACAGTTCGGCTGCGAATCCGTCTTCTAATTTTGCGCTTGAGGCCATCTGACTTGGGATGTTCAATAAATTGTTTATTGAACTGGCTCGCACACTGAAGAGGATTGCTAGTTTCTTTTTTGCCGAAGGTTATGGCTATATTGCCCTTATCTTTTGTGGGGTTCGAAAGGGCACGGACAGTGGACCATAACTTACTTGCACCTTCTTTAAGGTTACAGTCATTGAGGTGCTCGTTCCATTTGGCCTTCTTGTAGTCTTTAACTTGTCGCTGTATTTGGATGTTGAGCTCCCGAATTCTGGGGTCACCAGGGTTAGCGCGCCTAATGTTGTCACGTTCATCAGCTAACCTTGCGGCACTTGTTGGGAAGTTTGGACGAACCTTTGGAATGCGCCCTGCAGGGATGAACCGTGCCGCAGCTTTGGCAATGACGCTCCTAATGTTACGTTCGGCCTTATGTATATTGGTGGGAGGGGGAAGCGCGAAGAACTTCGATGACGTGAATGTTTTGAAACCTTCCCAATCAGCTTTTTTGTGATTGACAAAAGTTCGCTTCTCTGACTTGGTCAGGTCAGCTGGTTTGTCAATTCTGACTATGATTGGGAGGTGATCAGAGGGAAGACCGGTAAGTGTTTCCCAGGAGGTCTCACTAATTAGGCTAGCACTGACAATTGTAATGTCTGGTGAGCTAATACAATTGTTTGCATCACGGGTTGGGGAGTTTTCGTTGAGGGTACAGAAACCTGATGCGTCCAGAGATTCGGCGATAGCTTGACCCCTGGCATCGTTGTGAAGCGCGGAATGCCAGAGTTCATGATGGGCATTGAAGTCACCAAGAATGATCCTGTGCTCTCCATTAAGAAGAGGACCAATATCGAAATGGTAGTTTGTACAACTAGAGTGTGGTGGTATGTAGATGTTAAAAATTTCGATATTGGTGCTCCCTGATGAAACTGAGATGGCTTGCAATTCCGCCGTACCGTCTGAAACTACATCTAATACACGGTAATGTACGGACCTGTGTATTAGGAAGGCAAGTCCACCTCCAGGGTGAGAATCATTCGTGGCGCCTTCTCTGTCCTTGCGTAAGATGATATATTCACCATCAGCGTTGAATGGTGAATTCGCGTGGAGTTTCGTCTCTTGGATGGCTGCAATCAGGATTCTGTACTTTCTCAAGAAGCTTGTGATTTCAGGAAATTTCCCTAGGATGCCATTACAGTTGAACTGCAATATGGACACCGGTGTAAAAATTGCTGGCGGAGGGGCGGGAGTTAAGCTGTGTCTTACGTTCAAGGCAACATTATTGGGGGGAGTAGGGGGCGTTGGTGGAGGGGAGGGGCCTGGTATTACCCGAGGCTGCCCAGTATTCCTACAGCCTGGAGCAACAAATGTCCCTTCTATGTAATGACCCATCCTTCTCAAACCGGAGCATCTAAAATGCACCCACTCCGAACAGCAACTACACTGAAGTGACCTGGCATTAGAACCGATACGTCGGTTGCAGACACTACACATCCATACCAAAACAGGGCCTGGATTTGTTTCAATGCCGGCGCGTAAAAGGAGAATTGAGAGCAGCCGCGCCGAGATGTGATGCTCCCAATAAGACGAAAAAACATATATAACGAGTCCATACATATACACAGACATACACAACCTTCCTGCATCGAGACCTTCGAGGCTCTTGCCAGGGAGGCGTTTTGGCAACTCTTGGCCGTTTGTTGTTGCAAACGGGTGTGGTCCGCCCCGAAGAGGCGTATTGCAACTGCAAAATAATAATGCAATAGCAATGGTTGCCAGTAGGACCACTCGGCGTCCCCTTTGATATGATACCCCGCATGCCGACCTACACTCAAGGATTAAAAACTATCCTTTTTTGTCCTTTTTGAGACCTTTCCAATCAAATTTTTTTTTTTAGCAAAATGAGTTTTAGATTCCTGGGAGCCCTTTGATTTTTAAACAACAAAAATTAGCCTTACTCTTTTTTTTATACCCTTCGCTCATAGAGTGAAAGGGCATATTCACGTTTCTTTAGTCTCAGCCGGTATGCAAAGTAGTCGGATACAGGATGCCATTGAATGCCAAGAGATTTAAATCCTTGATCGAGATTCAAGTAAATTGCTTCTTTCATTTCGATATCGTCAGCGTGCAGATCCGCAAGTAGACGATGGTCATTTGAAAGCCACTTCCTTAATTTGAAACCTCCTGACTTCAGTATCGTTTCTCAATGGCTCGAGTTATATCACTATCACCAGAACGCAAGTCGTCCACGTAGAAGTCCTTGTACACAGATTCAGCACCACGTGGATATTTCGTCTTCTCCATTTCCGCGAGCATGTGAAGTGTGCGAATGGCAAGAAATGGTGCACATGTTGTCCCGTAAGTCGGTATTCTTGAATTTTTTCGTTTGGATCGCGTCTCCATAAGATTGTTTGGTAAAGTGAGTCTTCTTCGTCCATGTTAATTTGAAGATACATTTTGGCGACATCAGCCATGTATGCGTACTAGGAAGTCTAAAGCGCATTAGTACATTGATCAAGTTATTCTCGATAGCGGGGCCAGTTAAAAGAGTGTCGTTCAACGATATGCCACTGGATGTCTTTCGCGAAGCGTCGAATACTCTTTGCAGACTGCATGATGAGGAAGAAAGTTCTTGTAGCAGTTTAGACCGCAATTGATCGGTGTCATGTAGCCTAAGGCGATGTATTCCTCCAGGCATTTAGTGTATTCTTTTTTGAGGTTGTTGTCCATAGTAAGTCGTCGTTCCAGAGATGCGAAGCTTGATTCAGCGATGTTTCGGGAGTTGCCTAGACTAGCTTTGATTTCGTCGTTCTTAAAGGGTAGCTTGACTTCAAATCTTCCATCTGCTTGTCGACGAGTCGTTTCTACAAAGTGTTTCTTTCATCTGTCATCTTCTTCGTTAGAACACTTGTCGATATCAATCTCCTCTAATTCCCAGAATTTTCTCAATTGTGCGTTCAGAGATTCATTTTCCCTAACTTGCACACTGTAACTTTGATATGTGCCTCCGCTGACATCGTCTGCCTCTCCTCCAATGACTACCCATCCAAGGCGAGTGTTTTGTGCGATAGGACCAGATAAAAAAATAAATAACAGGCGCGACAATCCAGCATTGGACTAAGGCCGCAGGATGTGTTAGTGACATCCTATTTCCAAGATCTTATCTGCTTTTTGTTGAGGTAATGCGATCGGCATCACGCTCAGCAGTGTTATTTATCCACATAAATGGGTACTCGTTTGATATCTGAGTGAGATCATAGTCCGTCACAAGCTCGTGAGTTCGAAAAACACCACGATCCACGGTGAGATTCGAACTCATGACCCTGTGCACCGAAGGTGCGCGCACTAACCGCTAGATCAGCCAGACTACTATAGGACCAGATGGCAATCTCAAAACGTCTCCAATTATGATGTCAGAGTAGATATCGGCTCCAAGTAACAGGTCAATTTTACCGGGTTTGTCAAAATGTGGATCGGCTAACCGGATGGATTTAGTATCATCAACAACTCTCGAGTGGATACGCTTTGATGGAATCAAATTAGTTAGCTTTTCCATATAAGCGCATTGAAGTGTATCTTCCCTTCGTCTAGCGTATGCAATGTTCCACTCATTCGGCCGTTCACTGCTTTCGGACTTGATCTGCTGATACCGGAAACACAAATGCTGCTTTTCGTTCGTTTGACTCCCAGACGTTGAAATGCGAACTCAGTGTTAAGAGTAACTTGTGAACCTTGATCCAGTAGTGCGCGAAGTATGATGTTACCATTAGGTGAGGCAACAGTTACAAACGCAGTTGCTAGTAACACTTCCCTCTTGGATATGGCATTAACTGAATTGACTTCCACTTGATTGCTGGTTTTCGGAGATGGTTGCATGGAATCGTCTTTGTGAATCGTTGTGTGATGATTTCGACGGCATTTGAAACATCTTGCACTATTCGGACAACTTATGGCAGTGTGTCCCACTCTCAAACAATTCAAGCATATCGACTTTTGTTTCACGAAACTCAATTTCGCACCGTGATCCAACGACACAAATGGTGGACATTGTCGAAGTACATGACTTTCCTTGCACATAATACACGATACTGTACTCAATGACTGAGAAGCATGAACGGCACGAGTGTTGTTAATCGATTTGTGTTTAGGTTTATCTTGTCCCACGGCTTCTAATGCTCTGAATTTTGTTTCGATGAACGTCTTCAACTGGTCAAATGTAGGCAATTCCGCTTTCGATGAAACTTGTTGTTCCCAAATCTGTCGAGATTCAGCACGTAGTCGTTTTACTCTCAGATATACGAGTGTTGCTTGCCATAGATTCTCCAAATGCGTCGCTTGATTGGACTGAGTAGCTTCCAATGTTCTATCGAGTAGCGATTTGAGTGACATTCCTGATTCAGATGCCGTTGACAATGAGAATAATTTTCGAAATTGTGCATTAACTAGTGCTTGCTGATTATCATATCGGTTGCACAAGAGCTTCCAACCGATTTCGTAATTGTTGTGAGCGATCGTCAAATGTTTCAACAAATTCGAAGCTTCACCTTCTAAGCTGCATTTCAAATAATGAAGTTTTTGAACGTCAGGCAGCCCTGTCCGATTGTGAATAAGTGATTTAAAGAGATCACGGAATGGAATCCATTCTTCGTTCTTTCCATTAAATTTCGGAACTGAGATACGTGGCAGGTTGACTTCACCAGGCGATTCGTCTGCAATTTATTGATTTTGTTTGAACGATGGCTTGTTCCGGTTCAATGGTTTTGGGAATGGGACTACTGGGTGATCTTAGATCTTCAATGTCGGACAGAAATTGGAGGTACGTCTCTTCAAATTGACCATAAATGTCTTCAGTAAAATAAGGAAACTAATTCTTCGGGTTTGACCTTCAACAAATCAAGTATACGATCATGATTTTTGTCGAGTTTCGAAGCGAGATCAAGCAGCAACTCATAACGTCTAGTGAGATAGACGGCCGATTTTCGGTTTGTTTCAAAATTTTCGATTTGCCGTTTTAATTGCTGGAGATAGAGCCTCTGTTTGGCAATGAGCCGATCCATGTTGCTAGCGGTATATGGGTACTTCGCGCAGAGAAGAAGCGATGGGGACGTGCGTAGATGTAGGAGTTGCGCAGAAGTGTATAAGTGTAGGCGTGATGACGAGTAGGACTATAGCGGGGTTTGTATAATTAGAAGGATTTGCATGCATTCAAATGTGGCTAGATGTGTATGCATTCAAAAGTGGGGATGTGCATGCATTCAAATGTGTATGTATATGCATTCAAAGAGTGTATGTGTATGTATTCAAATGTGTGTGTATGTATGTGCATTCAAAAGGTGGATGGATATGCATGCAAATTGTGGATGAGAATGCATTCCGTGTGTCAATGTGTATATGCATTCAAAGGTGCGTGCGAAATATGTTCACAGCAGGCCAAATGTATTTCAAGCGGCAAAGGTAATTTGTAAATGTATGTGTATGGCGGGATGTGTATATTATATGCATGCATTCAAATGTATGTGTATTCCAAAAATGTATGAGTGTGTGTGTATGCATGCATTCAAATTTTAATGAAAAATTAATTAAATTTCATATTACCATTTTCTTTTTCCGCGCGTAATCCTCATTACTCGAAAGTCCAATACAAAAATGTCCTTCATAGTTCACAATGTTATGACACATCACACTGTTTTTCGCACGATGCTTCACTGTACTGTATTCGGCACGTAACACTGTTCGTCGCACATGCACAATGGGTGAGGTTATAAAACACAACGTTCGCGCAACGTTACCTTTAATTTCAAATCAACCGGCCGTTATGGATCAGAAACTTCTCCCTACAAACAGATTCCCTACCTTACCCAATGTCTCACTATAACTGTATTTAAGTCACTGTTCAAAGTCACAAAATTCGTTCTATTCGCGGTTTGAAATGAAACGCACAATATTTCCGATTTCACTTAGATATTATATTATGATATGCGTGTTACAATTTAATGAAAAATGATTTGATGGGAACCGGTGGCGGGCGATTGACGCGGTGGCTCGACTTGGTGACACGACTTGTGAGCCCTAGCCCTCCCGACTCGCACTCGACTAACTGGCTTGGCGACACGACTTGTAAGCTGTCCCAACTCGACTCGACTAACTGTTCTCGGATCAGTGTTGCCGCCACGGTAGATTGTAAATTCAACAGGCATGGGGAGCTACATTTTGCCCCAGCTATCACCGTTCCAGAGATACAGCCATATATCATCTCGTTTCTCTCGAGGAGGCTGCCTGACTCTCGGCACGACAATATTAACTCAACTACGGTCTCGCCTATACTCATACCTATCTAAAATAAGCCCGAACATTCAAAGCATCAGTCCGAACTGTGATGGTGCTCCTCCATTATGTCGAGATGGCGAAGCACAAAACATTAATTTATCTAATTACAAATAAAACAAAGAATTCTCTTTTCAATTTTCTATATTTTAATGGAAATCAATAGCAGAATAAAAAAAATCATAACTTACATTACATACAGTTTTAGTTCCCTAAAAGTTACAAATCAAAACAAAAAGTTGCAAATCAAAAGGAAACGTTCAACTCCTCTGAATTGATTCACTTAAATAGATTATTATTTTTTTCAGTATTACTTTAAACACTTTCAACATCATCATCCCGATTAAGTAGTCTCGCTGTACCCGAGTCTAATGAAGTCAACCATGCGGTTAACTTGATTTACCAATCATATACAGCAAGCGACCGCTTTCTGTGCATTTCATATTCACATTTTTTTTTATTTAAATACAATAAATATTCCGATGAAACAGGTCTAAATGATTGAAAATAAAAAAAGAAAGAAAATAACGATACGATTCTCTTTTATGATGAATTTGTGAACTGACGTTCCGAAACATAGGCTCCACCACATGTGAGAATTATTGTCTCACTCATCTCTCTTATAGCATTAAATTTCCCTGCACTATTTCGATAATCATTTTCTGTCTAAAGTAGGGCATATTCTCTTGTGAAAATGTTATATCGCGATTTCGTGTTACATACTCGGCCGTCATACAACTGAATACGCCACAATCGCTACCGTTCATTTGTCGCGGCGAATTGGCTACGCTCTCTTTGCGAAAGGCGGACGTGTCGAACGGCATTTTTCGTTTGTCCAACGATTCTTCGCGGAGATAGTCTTCGAGGGCGTTGAGCAGTCGCGGATTGGGCGTGCCCATTGAATCGTAATATTTGATGTGTTTCTCCTTGATGTTAATGATTGCCATACACCAATGCACCTGTCCGACATGCACCGGCACGGGAATGACATCGTATGAGAATATGTCGACTTTACGAGTCCATCGTTTCACGCCACTGTGACCGGATTGAAGGAGGCGCGGCACAAAGAATGTGTTCATTGAATAGACGCGGGGTAGACCTTCAGAACTGCGCTGTTCGCTACGATCCATCAGAAGATTCATGTAGAAATTGATGACTTCGTCGTTAAGCCATGTATCGCCGAGCAATGTGTGAATGTCGCGACGAGTGATGTTCATGTTGAATTTCGAGACAAGGACCTGTGGAGGGAAATTAAAGTGAGGATTAAACATTTTTACCGGTTTAACATTAAAAGTTGAACAAACAGTTATTGAAAAGATAGAGAGTGAGAAGTGTCACGACAAGCCTATTTCGCTGGGAGCAAAATTATAGTTAGCTTGACACCGAAGCGCACGCATCTTTACAGCGTAAATTATATGTCACTAATCTAAAAGTACATTACACTGCAAAACTGACTGACTTTGGAGAGCATCTAAGGTAAGTACGGGAAAAGATGGCAATCCGTACCATGACTTTGGCAAGGATTATGACCAATAAAGGCGGCCCAAATCCATTTAATTGCCAAATTTAGCGGTAAACGATACCAAAATAATGAAAGTAATTGTCGTTTGTAGCCTATCACCTTACAGAGTGCCAGCTCTCATTGAGTCTACAATCGGATTGTACTGTGGTCGTCGAAATGAAACGTATTTGCGGATTTGGGAATTTAGAAAAGCCTGAAATTACAGGAAAGCATATGACAGTGGTAACAGCGTTAGGCGAGGTGAGCCACTCCTTAACCTTATTCCCCGCTGGGAAACTTTTAATAATGGAACATTGTTTTGGCCAACTCCTGTAGTAGTTACCACTCTAACTTTAAAATTTTATGAAAAGTGGTAGATACACTATAATAGTGGTAACGTCGAAACACTGCCCAGAAGACCTTATGTCTTTATATATTTTGACTGCTCTACACGTTGAGCACACGCAACTGAATGTGGAATTGGTCAGAGAATGTGGTTCTTTGCAGCATCAACAAAGAGTTTGGAAGAGAAACAACTAGATGGAAGTCATTTAATCGGCAAGGCCAATAAAATTAGCCGAAGCCGTCCTTACGAAGTAGCATCGAGATGTGGTGCCGCAGGGAACATGGCGAAGGAGGTGATCTTGTTTCCCCACCTCAACAAAAAAACCAGCGACTGTGGTTGTTGTTGTTGTTGTTGTAGCGGCGCAAGAGAGGGGAGGGGGGAACTTGTATCATCATTCATAAATCGTAGGCATCCTCTCCTCAAGGTCAAGACTTAAGAAGATCGCAACTTCGATGGGGTTCTCCCATAGTGTGATAGATACGGTGGGGTTTTGTCCATGAGGTCATGATTTGGGTGTTGGCTTCGATAACAACCAACAAGATATTGCTTAGCCAGGAGATCGTTGTGTGCCTTGAGGTCTAGCAGCTTAGTTTCTTGGTGCAGGTGGTCTTGAGATGACAGGCGTACGCATCCAGTAATAGTACGCATGGCTGCATTTTGGCATGTTTGAATCCGTTTCCAGTTGGTTTTGCATAGGTTATTTGTCCATATCGGCGCTGCGTAAATTTACCACAGAACGACTGACGGCTTTGTAGGTAGTGAGTAAAGTCTCCTTATCTGTGCCCTATTTGCTGCCAGCAAGGGACTTCAAGATCTTGTTTCTGCCTTTCATTTTGTCACTAATATTGTCGGCATGGCTTTTGAATAGGCCGTGGTTATCAATTGTGACGCCAAGAATTTTAGGGTGACGGATAGTGGGAATTTCGGTGGCATTTACTCTGATGTTAAGCCGTAGGTTGTATTCTTTGTTGTATGTGGTTAAGAGGGTGGCCGTGGATTTGAGCGCTGATAGCATTAGGTTCTTGATGTTGAAGAAAAGGTTAAGCTCTTCCAAGTAACCATTAATGAGATCGCACATGTCGGGAATGTCGTTGCCAGATGTCATGATGGTGCAGTCGTCAGTATAGGATATAATGTCGATTCCTCCAGGTGGGGTGGGGAACCCTGACATGTATAGGTTGAACAAGGTGGGGGAAAGTACCCCGCCTTGTGGTACTACTTCTTAGTTTAGATTTCCCATTTCTAAACTCGGTGCTGGATTGACGTCCGACAAGGTAGTTTGCGATCCGATCGATTTGACTATGTGCGGCGGTGTGGATGAATTGCGGAGATCCGTCAGTAGGCGCGAGTGGTTCACCGTATCAAACGCTTTCGACAGATCTAAAGCCACAAGAATGATACGCTTAATCGGCGGGGGCTGGTTGATCCCATTGAAGACCTTAGACATGATTCGGTCTAGTGCAGTGGTAGTGCTGTGCATTTTTCGGAAGCCGTGTTGGTGATTAGCGAGTTGTATATGCGTCGCAAGAGTCTTGTGAATCAGCGATTCCAATATTTTTGCCACAGGGGATAGAAGCGTGATTGGTCGGTAGGATTTTCCTAAGGAGTGTTGTTTACCAGGTTTGGGTAACGGTATGATACAGCCTCTCTTCCAAATTTCTGGTATGATGAATGTTCGTAACGAAAGGTTAATCGTGGCAGTGCTATACTCTAAGGCCGGTGTGTCGAGCTGTTTCAGCATGATCATTTCTATACCGTCTGGACCAAGTGCTTTTGAGTTTTTGGTATTCTTTATGCCCATGGCAACTTTTGTAGTGGTGATTTGGAGATGTTCATCAACTTTAGTGTTTCGGATGTCTCGTGTGATTTTGCGCTTGAGTTTATCCTTAGTTGGGTGTTCGACGAATTGTTTGTTGAATAGGTTTGTGCATTTATTATCGTCGCTCACGATAGAGTTACCAAACTTGATAGAAACCCTCCCTTGAGTTTTAGTGGGGTTTGATAGGTTTCTGACCGTGCTCCAGAGCTTGCTCACACCAGTGTTGGAATTTAATTTTCTAAGATGTGATTGCCATATGCCTCTCCTGTGGTCGTTGACCTGTTTGACTATGATGTCATTAAGGTCGTTGATCCGTGGGTCACTTGGGTCTGCACTTCTGAGTTGATCCCTAGTTTTTGCCAATTTAGCCGCAGATGTTGGGTTTTAGGCTGGGAATGCGGCCTGCTGGAATGTATCTCTTAGCTGCAGTGAGAATAATTCGTCTAATTTGTTTTTCAGCCATACGTACATCACTTGGGGCGGTGAGACTAGCAAAAGCCTCGCTGGTGAACCTTTTAAAGCTGTCCCAGTCAGCTTTGTTGAAGTTGGTGTACGTCTTCTTATCGGGATGGATGAATTTCGACGGCATATCCAGAGTGAGTATAATTGGCAGGTGATCAGATGATGTTGTGAGGATTGGCTCCCATGAGATGTCATTAATAAGTCCAGGGCTGGCGATGATGTTACCCCTGGTGTCGTTTTGAAGGTTGGAATGCCATAAATCGTGGTGGGCGTTGAAATCACCAAGTAGGAGGCGATATTGTCCGTTTAATAGGGGGCTGATATTGACTTTGTAACCGGTGGGACAGCTGGAGACAGGTGGAATATATATGCTGTAGATTTCAAAGTCAATATTTCCCGATTTAACGATTATCGCTTGCAGCTACATGGTGTTATCGGCGGAAGTGATATCAACGACGCTGTATGGCAAATTATTGTGGATGAGGAAAGCCAAACCTCCTCCTGCGTTCCTTTCACGGTCTTGTCTGATGACGCTGTAGTTCCCATATGACCTGAGTGAGTGACTAGAGTTGAGTTTGGTTTCCTGTATTGCCCCTATTTAGATGTGGTTTCTGTCCATGAGTGCTGTTAGTTCAGCGATTGTGTGCTGGAGTCCATTACAATTTAGTTGGACTATCTTCGTGCTGGTGTAATTTGCATCGACGATACCTGGAGCTGGGGTCGGATTGGGTGGAGCGGGCCTCACAGCATTTGCCGGGGTGGAAGGTGATATTTGTTGGGAACCTTGGTTAGGCAGCTGGTGACTGGATGAGCTTTGCCTTCCGTTTCTACACCGGATCGCTCTGTATGATAGTGACCATTGATTGGTATTGGTGAGTCCCGAGCAGTTCTTGAGGTGGACCCATTGTCTGCAGCATGTGCACTCAACTGACGATTGGACATTGGACCAAATTCTATTGGCGCAAACCGAGCACATCCATGGACCTGGATTCGTCTCGATGCCGGCACGTATTAGAAGTATGAGGAGCCGCTGGGCCGGCCAGAACTGCTCCACAAATGAAAAAACGGTGAATGAATGATGATACAAAATATCCGACCCCTTCTTGCGTCGAAGGGGGTCTTTGCGACTCTTGGCCATGCCTGGGGCATGGGTCGTTCCGGGACGTAGACCCGGTCGCAGTAGGAACGAAGGCCTGTGGTCATAAGGATCAGTCTTGATTTTTTTTATTGAATCGAAGGGTGTTTCGGTAGCTCTTACCCATTATGACAACGGTAGGTCCGGTGTAATTTGCATCGAAGAATCGGCTACCGTATCATGACAATACAAGCATCAACGATTACAGCAGTGGGATTTGAAACCACACTCCGGCAATTCAGAGGTAGAGTGTCTTCTCTTTAGATCACACCGTCATGTCACCGCGATCCAAAAATCCAGGCGTCTTGTTCCCATTCCCTGTTGTGGAAGCCCCTAATTTAAACGACAACAAATGTTTCAAGATCTAACAAGCGCCGCTTATATTGAAGCTGAGTATGCACCAATAATAAGGCTTCCGACGCTATTTTAGTTATCGTTTTCTCTGATTGACCGGCAATTTTGCTTTCTTCAGAAAGAGCAAACAACAGTGGGGTAGATGAAGCCAACATTTAATTTATCAATATGACATGATAGTTCGACGTTCGGTATTGGCCGCCTCTATTGTTAATCTCCAATTGTCGAGGTTACGCAACGTTGTCCTTTCAATTTGGAATGTTCACTGATTGCTCCCAACAAGCTCTCGGTCGTCCACGCAATCTGGCTCCGGTCCACTGGTTACATGTTCAATAGTCGTTCTTCCTTTGAACATGTATCGCCCATTGCAATCGACTTAGTTTAACCTGAAAGCCGAATTTTAAAAGCATACAATTTAGGTTCGGCCACATTCTCTTTGGCTGGTACCAGCCCACTCACATCCTAAAATCTGGAAGTCTGTAAAAACAAGCGGAGCCCTCGATTTCTATACCCATTTGAAATAGAGAGAGAACACGACGATTGCTTAAAAGCACCAGCAGTGGGTATATGCGCTAGTGTCACTTAACAGGCTAAGAGCACCTAGCAAAGCCAAAACACAATTACATAAGCATCACACGGTGTGTCATCTACCAGCTCTAACCCTCAACAAGGCCCAGCGCCGCTAATCAGTCGATATGGCCCTGATCCATCAGGAAGCCGTAGCCTAGCTCGTCCAACATTCAAAGTAGAACTCAGCACCGTTTACCACTCGGAGTCTAGCACTGTTTACAGCCCGAGGGCCAATAACGTTTAACTTGCAGGGCCGGCTCTGTCCACCGGGATCGGGGTCTCATACCCGCCCGCATGCCTGCAATGATCGAAATTTTACTGCTACATCACGCTGCCTCACACGAAATTCAAAAATTTACACTTGTCTGTGTCTCACTCTCCTTGAATCGCCTTGCTACAGACCAAATCGTAAGATTCGCTAGTGGAACGAGCTGCCCACAAACGGCCACTGACAACAGATGAACAGATCCGATCTCTTTCACTCTCTCGCCTCGCCATCAGTGCGAGGCAATTCAGTCAGGGCGCTCGCCTACGTAAGGTAAAATGACATTTTCTTCACACAAAGTCGCAAGGATACTTGGCCTCTTCTATCAAATACGAACTTCAACGGTTTCGATTTCATTAGAAAGCCGCTTGGTCGGTATATCAGACTACACCAGAGTTCGGTTCCTATCGCGGCCGGGTCTTCGCCCCGGAACCACCCATGCATTTTATGCATGGCCAAGAGCCGCACACCCCCCTCGACACATACAGGAAACAAAAGTTGCATCACATCATCAACATCTTTTTTACACTATCGGAGCAACCCATGCCGGCCCAGTTGCTCCAAATTCTACTTATACGCGCCGGCATCGAAATAAATCCTGGTCCATGGATGTGCTGCGTCTGTGGTAAAAGGATTTATTCTAACGTACAATCCTCAGTGCAGTGCTCATGCTGTATGGAATGGTGCCATTTCAAAAATTGTTCTGGGCTCAACAAGACGGATTTACGATCAACAACAACGATCAGCACCTTCATAGCACCAAATTGCAAAATCTGTGGCCAACAGTCTTCATCGACCTCACAACAACCCACTAATCAGGGCCAACAATCATCACCTGTCACCCCCACAGTCTCTGCACACCACACAGCACCACGACACACTCTTACACCAGCACCACCACTGCAAGTTGCAAACTACTCCACCACAAAGATAGTTCAACTAAATTGTAATGGTCTACAACATAAAATTGTTGAGATCACTGACTTTATGGACAGACATCACATACTAGTTGCTGCAATCCAGGAAACCAAACTAAATGCCGATTCATCGCTAAATTCTTACGGAGGCTTCAACATCATCCGACGCGATCGACCCACTGGCTCAGGAGGAGGTTTGGCTTTCCTGATACATAACTCACTGCCATATTCATTAATCGATATCGCTGCCGCCGATACCACAACAGAATTACAAGCGATATCAATCAGGTCGGGAAATGTTGATATAGATATTCTCAATATCTATATGCCACCAGCATCAAGTTGTCCCACTGGTTTCCAGGCCAACATTTCCCCCTACTCACCGGGCGATATCGCCTATTACTGGGCGATTTCAATGCTCACCATGATTTATGGCACTCAAACCTCAACAACGACACCAGAGGCAACCACATCGCAAACCAACTAGATGATTCCGATTTCTGTCCATTGAATGACGACTCACCAACCCGCATTGCAGGATCATGCAGAAGCTCGCCTGACATATCCATTGCCAGCCCTGGGCTCATAAACAGCATTACTTGGGAACCGTTCATAACTTTCTCGTCAGACCATTTGCCTATCGTCCACACGATTGATAAACCGTCTCAGTTTACGTACACTGAGAAGAAGACATACTCGAATTTCAGCAAAGTCGACTGGATTGGCTTCCAAACCTAAACAAATGAAGCGTTTTCTGCCCTTCCAACCCCTACTGACGTACGTACTGCTGAAAAAAACCTGAGACGGATTATCCAGAATGCGGCCAAAAGATATATTCCAGCGGGCCGCATCCCAATCATGAGACCGCATTTCCCATCATCTGCTGCAGAACTGGCAAAAACGAGAGATGAACTCCGAACAGCAGACCCAAATGATCCTCGCATCGGCGATCTCAACAATATCATAACCCAGCAAGTCAACGACCACAGGAAACAGTTATGGAATTCGCATTTAAAAACATGCCACGTAAAATCCGGCGTAAGCAACCTTTGGAGAACGGTACGTGCACTATCAAACCCCACAAAACCCAAAGGTAAGGTAGCTATAAAATTCGGTGATAACACATACAACAACGACGACAAATGCGCTCACAAATTTAACCAACAATTCGTCGAACATCCCGAAAAAGATAAGCTCAAGCGCAAAATTACCAGAGCTATCCGAAACAGCACCACTGACCAACACCTCCAGGTTACCTCAAACGAAGTCAAGCTTGCAATCAAAAATGCGAAAAACTCTAAAGCGTACGGACTAGACGGTATTGCCATGACTATGCTCAAACACATCGACTCCCCGGCCATTGAGTATATCACTGCTACGATGAACCTGTCGCTGAAAACCTTCATCATACCCGAGCTATGGAAAAAAGGACGTATCACCCCCATACCGAAGCCAGGCAAAGATCATACTCTAGCAGAATCATACCGTCCAATAACGCTACTGTCCCCCGTGGCCAAAATACTTGAGGCACTAGTGTTGCCTAAACTCCTGGAGCACGTCCAGCTCGCCAAACACCAACACGGTTTCCGGAAAATGCATAGCACTACAACCGCTATAGACAGGATCACCTCCAACATTTTCAATGGACTCAATCAGCCGAAACCCTGCAAGCGCACTATCCTCGTAGCTCTCGATTTGTCAAAAGCATTTGACACTGTTAACCACACAGTACTTTTGACAGACCTACGCAACACTACTCCTCCGTATATCCACAAATGGATCGCGAATTATCTTGCCGGTCGTCAATCCTGCACCGAGTTTAGGAATGGGAAGTCCAAACTCAGGAAAATTAAACAAGGCGTTCCACAGGGCGGAGTCTTATCTCCCACCCTCTTCAACCTTTACATGTCAGGACTGCCCACACCACCCACGGGACTCGAAATCATCTCTTATGCTGACGACTGTACCATCATGGCGACTGGCAACGACATTCCCGAAATGTGCGACCACATCAATGAATACCTGCTGACACTCAACGACTTCTTTGTGAGTAAAGGCTTGAAGCTCTCAGCACCAAAGTCCTCCGCCACCTTATTCACCAGCTTCAACCAGGAGTACAATATGCAACTCCCGATATCTATCGACACAAACGTCATCCCTACTATTCGGACTCCCAAGATCCTAGGTGTCACTATAGACAACTCCGGCAAATTTAACACACACGCTGATAACATCTGCTCTAAACTCAGGAGCAGAAACAAAATTCTTAAAGCTCTTGCCGGTAGTACTTGGGGCACCGATAAAGAAACACTTCTGACTACCTATAAAGCCATCGGTCGCCCTCTAGTCAATTATGCAGCACCGACGTGGTCAAATGGTCTCTGCAACACAAATTGGGGCCACATACAAATCTGCCAGAACACGGCACTTCGCACCATCACCGGCTGTGTTAAGATGTCCTCAGTGGATCATCTGCACCAGGAGACTAAGATGATGACTTTGAGAAACCACAACGAACTTCTTACCAAACAGTATCTAGTCGGATGCTATCGTACAAATCACCCGAACAATGAACTCATGGACAAAACACCACCGCCACGACGAATAAGACGCTCTATCAGGGACAAAGAGCGCGAAGTCCAGCGATACAAAAAGGTTCCCTTCGATAACTCCGGCTACAAGGCGGCGATTGCAGACATACACACACAAGACGTTCGTAAAGCTACTCAAAGCCTCACAAATAATCGTGTACTTGGCACCAAACCTCCAGCCATATCTCCTGACGAAGAACAATTACCGAGAGCTACCCGTACCACCTTAGCCCAGCTCCGATCCGGTTGGTGCCCGCGACTAAATTCTTATTTATCGCGTATAAATAATGAAATTGCTAACACCTGCCCAGCCTGCGGAACCAGTCCACACGATGTAGACCACATTTTCGATTGTCCAGCTGCTCCCACGCAACTTACACCACTTGCGTTATGGTTACAACCAATCGAAGCAGCTTTTTTTCTAAACCTCGACCTCGAGGATGGAATGCCCACCATCTTCGAATAAATATGATGCAACAAATTAAACGTTTCATGTCTGTGCCGCTAATACAACAACAACAACAACACCAGAGTTCCAGCAAGTTAGTTAACCTCAGTTAGTCATCGGCTCAATGAAAAAATCCGTTAATGGTAAGAAATTGAGTTGTAGGTCTTGTTTTGGTAGTAGCGGTGCAGAAAGGCGTGACCTGCTGTGCATGTACATTATCATCATGATTAATGCTATTCTACACAGGGTGGAGTACTCTCACCTTTACTCACCATAATTGATGACTGGCTACTACACACTGGTTCTTTCTGATTCCTGCCCATTCCTTATAATGCATAAGACCTTAACTATGCCCACTTTCCCCTCTTTCTGCCCCCTGCCATCGCCTGATCTGACTGTTTAATCATGCAACTTGGCTATCAACTAATCATCTCCATGTCGTTCTTGACCGTCCAGCACGGCATCTTGCATAGACATCGTCGGATGGGATGGACAGAGAATAGGTCAGTGGATAGATATTGGTCTCATTTCTAAATTTCCGTAGCGTACGACCCAGCGTATTCCCAACTGGACTAGGAGCAAAAAAATGATCAAATTTGGTTTGGCTTAGAGAGGCTGGTTTTCGTGCCTCAATTCCTACCTATCTTGAATAGACCCGGGCATCCAGAACATTTGTCCGAGCTTCGATAGTTCGCCTCATGATGTGGACTTGCTTCGATGGCCCGCTGCTACCACTAACTTTACCCCAAGGGTATTATGGGACAGCCCGGTTGTTGTTAATACGTTCTTGTGGCTTGAGGCAACTGACTAGACTACAACATCTTTCATCAGGGGAAATGACAATGCTGAAAGGTGTACTCTCACCTTTGCTATAGTCCCTAGTGTTAGACGATCTGCTCTCGCTACTTAAAGCGCAAGTTTTTTTTCCAATTTAATGCACTGAGGACATCACTATTGCATCATCAATGTGGCACGATAGGTGGACGCCACGGCGGCCTCAATCATTGGCCACGGCGCGGGGTCATGCGATCTTATATGTATTTCAGTTTCGGAAACTTAGCAGCTGGGTGTTGTTCTCTCCTACTGAGTACTCTACTCCCAGCGAGCTCTCGGTCGTCCATGCAATCAGAGGAAAATTCGATGCCGTGATCACTGATTTGAAGACCTCGCTTTTGTGCTCACCTACTGAGTACTTCCAGCGAGCTCTCGGTCGTCCATGCAATCGATTCCGTGATCACTGTCAATATATAGTGCACCGAAATTGAACTTAGTATTAATCCAAACAAAACTTTTTTGGTACTGTTTACGAGAAAACTTAACTCTGCACTTTAACTAATTCCTCAAAAGGAGAACCTCTCACTTTTTCTGGCCCAAAACACAGCAACGTAGCACCATGAGGAGCTGTAATAAACAGCAACGACTTGAATGCCTGCAAATTGATACGAGTATCATAATACTTATCAGCAATCTAGGACATTCTTGCCTATCAATCTGGTCGGTGTCACATTACATGAAATTCGCTTCAGCAGGAATTCTTCATTTACATTGCGGATCGTTTGGCAAGGTTTACATATGTCGCTAGGACAGAACACGACATATGTCCTGGCATTTTCGTACCTAATACCAGGATCTCAGTAGCAATGAGTGTTTGCCCCAATGTCCTCCATGCAAAGATTCACAACACCGTTGAAATCTGCGGAGATCTTAGGCACTATCAAAGCACTTTCTTTGAATAAGTTCCCTACGGAATAGTTCTGTGAGTGCTTTAACCTTCTCCAGAATCCTTTCCTCTCGTAACTCGTGTCCATTTATTGGGTACCTGGTTACACGGGTGTCGAAGGGAAACGAAAAAGCAGATGAGCTAGCCTTCGAGTTTCAGGTTGAAAATTTCAAGAGATTGCCCTGGTTTACAACTAACGAAGGGTCAGCCCCTTCAATTATTCCAACATTAAGTTTCAGCGCAGGACTGTTGTCAATCCACTTGATGCCTACCTTATGGGACACTAGCTTTTACTATAATCTTCATAAGATTGGCCTATGCGGCTGAATTTTTTTTAAATGGACAAGTGCAGACTTATTTTTCGTACACGAATCTCCGGGTGTATAAAACGGTCATCAGCCTTGATACAAACAATGCGAAAAATTAACCCTAATCCAAGGTTTTAAGGTTCATCATCGAGTTTTCCGCCCGTTCACGAGCAAGATGAATGGTGCATCCCATCAGTTGCTAGCGATGGGCTTCGGAAACTCGAGGACAAGATCTTATACTCCCAACAATTGGAGCACAGACCGTATAAGGTGTGAGTACTGCCATTTTGGGGGGCCAAACAAACAGAGTATACCTGCAATGGGCACTGGTGGGTTCGTGATTATGAAATTTAAGATGTAATGCTCGTTCAACTAGTGACGTTATGCGGCAATATTGATTAATCCTTCGCATTCGATGTGAAACCACTGTAATTGATATTTGCCACCTTTGATTGCAGGACTACACCTATCAATTTATGCGAAAACTGCACAGCAGTCACTCGATCGGATGATCAACAACGCTGAAGTGTGTTAGAATCATTGGCGAATTGCTTAAACTGCTTGCAATTGCGTTTAAGTCTAAAACCGCAATTTCATGCAGTTTTCAGATTTACAGACTCGCTAGATGAACATGACGACTGAAGTCGACATAATTGAATATTATGTAGATGCAGGTAAATTTGACCAGAAATGGTGGTCTTCTTCTTTTAGCGGAACAGAAAGGTGTGAACCGCTGTGTATCTATATGGACTCGTTTTATAGTTCGTCGTCGTTTTCGTCCGTAATCTCCAGGGACAAAAACGTGGCAGCTGCAATGGGGTTTTCCCATAGTGAGAGGGGGGTGAGATTAGTGGGTGCAGCTGGGCATTGAAACAAATGGGCTACATCGTGTGGCGTGCCAGCGCAATTTGGGCATACGTTTTGTATATTTGGGTCTATGCGAGATAGATACGAATTGAGGCGTGAGCAGAAGCCTGACCGAAGTTGGGCTAAAGTCACTCTGGTGGCTCTCGGGAGCCTAATCTCCTCAGACGAAATAGGTGGTGGGAGCACTGAGAGGACTCTGTTCGTACCTAAACTCGCAATATACCTACTCACTTCCTCAGTGTGAATCATTGCAATGGCAGCCCGGTATAAATCTTCATCGAAAGGATCCCTTTTGTAACCCTGGACCTCTCTCTCAAGGTCACGAAGGCCACGTTTGATGTTGCGTGGAGGGGGAATTTTGTCCATAAGGTTACGATTAGGATGATCCTCTCGATAACAACCTACTAAATATTGTTTTGTAAGTAGTCGATTGTGGTCACGTATTGGCATCAAATGTGTCTCCTGATGTAGGTGGTCCTGGGCAGACATCAGAAGGCATCCTGTAGCTGTGCGTAGAGCAGCATTTTGGCAGACTTGGATTTTGTTCCAGCTTGTGTTACAGCAAAATCAGCCGCTGCTCGACCCACCGCTTTGTAAGTGGCTCTTCATCTTTGCCCCAGGTGCTACCAGCCAGTGCTTTAAGAATTTTGTTCCTACTACGCATCTTTTCACATACCGCTTCCGCGTGATGAGCTGAAGTCATCATTTTCTCAAAGTGAAGCCAGAGAATTTTTGGATTCGCAACAGCAGGAACTGGTTTGTTGCCAATACGTACCCCAACCGGCCACCGACAATCACCTGACCAGGTGGTAAGGAAGGTCGCAGACGATTTGGACGCTGAGATGGTTAGGTTTCTGCTATGGAAAAAGGCTTCTAGTCGCGCTAAATATATATTGAGGAACATTACGCTATCAGCTCTTGCAAGAAGAATTTTCTTGTTCTTGTTATCGACACTAGCGACACTTATCTTACAATCCGCCATATAGCGGACACATAGCGGCAAATATCGGAAACACAAAAAATCTCCCTATGAGAACGGATAGCAGAACAAGCCTATATTGATATCTTCGCGCATGACATCCCTATCCGCTCCCGTGGCGAGTACAGTGCAGTCATCGGCATAGGAAATAACTTCAATGCCTTCCGGAGGTGTTGGGAGACCGGCCATGTAGATGTTAAACAAGGCGGGAGAGAGAACCCCACCTTGAGGAACACCTAATTTGATCTTTCTGAGTTTGGAACGACTGCCTCGAAACTCGGTGTACGATTGCCTACCAGCTAGATAATTGGCAATCCATCTTATCTCTTGTGTCGGAACATGCATATTGAGGAGGTTTGCCAGAAGCATGGAGTGATTAACCTTATCAAACGCATTTGATAGGTCAATCGCCACCATGATGGTTCTATGGCAAGGTGTACTATGGTTTAGTCCGTCTCTTACACGTGTAGTGATCGCGTCCAGAGCGGTGGTTGTACTATGCATGCGTCTTATTCCGTGCTGATGGGGTTCTAGCTTTGCATGTGAAACGACAGTGGGGTGGATGAGGGCTTCCAGCGTCTTTGCTACAGGTGACAGGATCGTAATCGGTCTGTAGGAAGTTCCTAGTTTGGCAATTTTCTCTGGTTTAAGGCATGGGACTATGCGACCTGGTTTCCAGATGTAGGGGATGGCGAGCGTAGACATTGACAAGTTAAAGACTGCCGTGAGATACTCAATGGCAGGAAGATCAAGATGTTTGAGCATGGCCATTGAAATGCCATCTGGTCCAAGGGCCTTAGAGTTTTTTGCATTTTCAATGACTGTTTTAACCTGGTCCGGAGTATAAATTGGTACGGAGTCAACAATTCGGCTGCGAATCTGTCTTCTGATTTTGCGCTTGAGGCCATCGGACTTGGGATGTTCAATAAATTGTTTATTGAACTGGCTCGCACACTGAAGAGGGTTGCTTGTTTCTTTTTTGCCGAAGGTTATGGCTATATGAAGGTTATATAAATGGTGGTCGATGCCAAAGCCTGCTAGTCGAGTTCTAAAAGTGATAAAAAGGTATCCCATGCAGTTGAAGTGATAGTTGGGATGAGATAAAATATAAAACCTAAAACAACATTCACTTACTTCATCCGGTGGTCCACGAATCGCTCTCTTTAGAGTTGTCGTTTGTTCATCCGTGAACTCAGGGAATTCCTCTTCTTCTTCCTCCTCCTCTTCATCCAACACGATCGTCTCTCGTAGTATCAAGCATTTGTCGAGTTTGTCGCGAAGCAATTCCTCTTGTAACTCCGAATTACGGCTAAGCTGTCGAACACTACTCGGAAAAAAGAATCTTTATATAAACCGAATATGAATGTGCCCTAAATGTTTGTAACATTAACAAGCGTAAGGGCATACGTGACGTAACAAATTGATTGACTTACGTTCGTTCTACTTCATCAATTCGTTTTTTCTGCTGTTGCCGTTTGTTATTGTATTTATTCGTCACGTTGGACATGAAATTAGCTTGAAGGGCAGGTGTACGATCCAGTCGCTCTTTTAAAGAATTGACCGGCGTAACGGTGGGCCTGAAATGCAATTTTAGTAATCGATTGTTTGAAATATTTTCAGTTTATTGCTTACAATGATTTGACTTTATTTCGCTCCTCCTGCGAGACTCCTTCGTAATCTCGACATACCGAAATCAACTGTCATGAGAAAAAAATTGTTAAATGTATAATTCGGCATTCAGAGTTATTCTCACCTTCAAATCATCATCCGACAAATCAATAACTTCTTTCGGCTCGTCATCATCATCAATTGTGATATTCGCCACAATCGATTGACGCTTCTTTTTCGTGGAGCTCCGCGCTTCGGCCAACTGTGCCAAACGCTCCTGATCGCGATCAATGTCTTTCGATTTATACAATTGCGGCATAATCTTTTGCAACAATTGCATATATCGCTCCTTATCATTTGTCTGAAACTCATTCTGACTGCATGTATTGACGCCTTTCTTCTTCTGAAAAATGGACGATGGTTTTTGCGAAATGGATGACGCTCGTGATGAGCTGTCCACGGCATTCACGCTGCCATTCATCAGTTTCGTTCCGCCGCTCGCTGTCGTCTGATCAATCCCATTGACAACATGATTTCGCACTGAACCAAAACTACCAGCCGTATCGTGTGTCAACTGATAGGTTTTTCGATGCAGAAGCGGGGGCACCGGTTTGGACGATGGTAGCTTACATGTGAAACGACTGTGCCAACTGTCACGTGGGTGAGATGATTTTGTGGCCGACAGGCCACGATTGATGGGTTTCAAAGCTGTCAATGCCGGGATGTCGGTAAGATGACCATTGATGATGGCCCGATGACCAGTGTCGACACTGTTGTGGCTTAAATTGTTCGCAGACTTGAGACTTTGCACGATGACGGGAATATTTTGTTCGGCCGTAATGGATGAGTTGTCTTTGCGGTAGCTATTCATCGTTTTGGTGGTGTTGTTGTTGAACAGGTTGAGATGACGTGGATTTTTAAAGACGAAATCATCCTCATCGTCTGAGTATTCAATTTCGGCATAGTGGTTGTCGGGATGAAATGAATTTGAGTTGGTGTTACTTGTCCGATCTGAAAGAAAGAATAGAAATATAATTTTTTAAATAGATTCGGAAATATTTTAAAGGTGAATGGTTTTAGAAAACTATGAAAGACAATAGCAACTGAATGTCACTGCTTTTCTGCTCGATATGGCATTGAAATACATACTAGTATGCCCTGTGCTGGATGGTTGCAGCATCCTGTTTAGACACCGACTAGTATAGCGCCTAAATGCTTCGTTAGCAAAGGTATTCAACGCCCGAAAATGTTCTTCAGAGTCACCACACTCCTTCGGATCAACTGTTCAATCCATCTGACGATGGTTACAACTGACAACAGGTTACAAGATAGTCAGGGTTACCCGATGCGATGATCAAGTGTGTCCTCTACGGGACTACCGCCAGCCAGCTTTACGCTCTTATCTTCCGGCCCTTCAAGGTGTTTGGACCTTCGGTAGTTTATTGACAGGATCTAATTGTCAAATAGAGATTTCTTCATCCAGTGAATGCACTCACCTCCATTAGCCTTCATTCACCTTGTAATTATGCAGATAAATAACTGCTGGGGTCGCAACACCAGCTCGTTGACTTGCTTAACAACCTCCAGCCACCTCGAGTCCAACTCCTTGATGGGCAGGGACCATGGTCTCCTGGGCATACCCATCCCCGAAGCACACTATTCGCTAAAGGCTTCTCAATAGCTGGTGTGATCCTCCTTCGCCCCTAATGGTTAAGCCTAACGCAAAATTCTAACATGCAGGTTCGTTTGACCTGTGACTACGTTTCACATCCAGGTGGCTCGTTCAGTTTACTAGTCAGTAATTTGACACCTCCCCACCAAGGAACCGCCGAATCGGCCTGTATGATTGACATTCCACCAACGAATGGGAATAAGTCAGCCATGCCAAGAGCTACCCGACTCGGGAGCACTAGAGCATCATCACTCGAATGGTCTTTCTACAGGTGTAGTGTATCATGGTGTATCAACTATACAAGAGCCTCCCTGCACTGCTCGGTTACGTGGTGGCGCAACTCACCAGAAATCTGTGTCCCACTACACAGATGCTCTGTGTCACAAGGACCTAGACTCCCCTGCGGGCCGAAGCGATGATCAGTCAGAAGAGTCCCGACGAAATTCTAAGAAGAGTGAAATCAGAACCACGGCTGAAACAGATGAGCAATAACGTCTCTCAAATTCGCCAAACAAGAAATGGGTAACTATTGTTCCAAATGAAAGCCCGCGGTGCAGATTCAGTAGATGCAAGGCAATAGCTACCGGTCTGCTGGGACTGAAACCATAACAATAAGAGCATTGCGGCAGGAGACCAGGATAGAGAATCTAGATCTCGACGAGGTCACAACGAGAGAGGATGTCCGGACAGCAGCGTTCGAGAAGA
Source organism: Microchrysa polita (assembly GCA_949715475.1). Lineage (NCBI taxonomy): Eukaryota > Metazoa > Arthropoda > Insecta > Diptera > Stratiomyidae > Microchrysa > Microchrysa polita. The sequence goes on along the minus strand of OX454417.1, from coordinate 71,351,988 downwards.
AGTAGGCAAAGTCAAAGTGAGATAGACGATTTGCTGGTTAAAATTGCATTTATCTCCGAAGATATGCTTTAAATGTTTACCATTCAGCCGGATTGCAATAGAGTCAGCCCAATTGCATTTTGTGCAAGGATCTGAGTGGATTAAAACAAAAACAGTTAGGATACGATACCAGCACTTTCGAAATAACGACTGAATCGCAACTGTCCCTATTCAAGTGACCCAATTTTCAACATAGAATTTATTAGTGCATCAGCATAATGTTGATGAAACATAACTGTTGTTATTAAATGTTTCATTTTTTTTTCTCGCAAACTATGAGCAACATAATAGCCTTTGTAAACAAATACTGAGTTATCCTCTCCGCTGCAAGGAAAAGGATATTTTGAGATAAACAACTCTCGAAAAGTTTGTGCCTATTCAAGTGACTGGGAGTGTACATGTATCAACCACTGCAGTTCTTTATCTCTCGGTTCGTGCTTTTCTTAGAAATTATCGCGTAAATTCAATTTAGTTTGCGTAGTTTTATCGTGCAATTTTCTATTCTTTTTAAATAAGTGTCATACAATTTGCAATTGAAGAAAAATGCCAAGTCAGATAAGAATTTAGGAAAAAAAAAATAGTGTACTCGCTCTAAAAAAAAATGCGGAAATGACATAAAGATAAAAGTTATTTTGAAAATGTGGAAAGAGCATGAGAATGAAATGACTAAAAATTATTGGCGAACGCGTCGACAATACTAATCGTTATCGCGGTTTTTGAATTTGATTTGCAGACCATAGTTCAAATCTATTTTATAAAATGTTATACCTTCATGAAATATTCTCATAAGCGGACACTTCCAATAGGCGGACAAAATCTCATTCTCCAATGGTGTCCGCTTATGGGAAGTTCGACTGTAACATAATCACCGTGGACCCTGAGGAACGAGTTTCAATGAAGCATCGTCTCCTGGATGACAGAAATAAAAATTCTGTGGGAACTCATAAAGTGAGTAATCTCTGCAATTTTTTTGGTGAATGCCATTGCAATTAAACTGGAATATGGACAATCGAGTGAAGACTGCTAGTGGAGGGGCAGGAGTTAAACTTGGTCTAGCATTCCTGCTCATATTATTGGGGTGTGTGGGGGGCTGTGGAGATGAAGATTGGCCAGGTCGCGTCCCTCGGCCTACGGTGTAGGCGCATTGCGAATTCTAGCGCTAATGTCTCAGCCTATTTCTACAGGCACGTCTTTCTAGGATTGGATCATTTCGTCGCCGAGTGCGTTGCTGCTACCTTTTGATTTAAGACATCCACGGTATGTCTATAGCCTTGGGTCTGGGTTCATCAGGCGGACGCGTTTGAACATGGCAATACCAATACATTTGTCGTTCTTTGAGCTTTTCGGTGATTGGTTGGTCAATGGACAATCTGCCTCCGTATGCAGCTACTATTTATGTGATCCCTTTTGGTTACACTAAACTAACATCCCACAGTAAATATACAATTCTATTCAGTTATTATCGAATCCCTTATGTTCTAATTGGGATACTTTCTTCTCCAGTTATAATACAGACTACCGTTACTGACTAAAAACCCCTACAATGAGCCGCGACCAGTGCACCGTCACTCTTAGCTTATGAAAAATTCCCCAAGCAAGATCATTGTTCCAATAAAAATAAAACGCCAACCAAACACACTCACCATTTTCCATGGTATATCAACCGACAAAAACATTAGAAAATCCAATAAAATGGAAAAATAAATCACAGGAAAGTTTCAAGATGACAGCTCGAACTACCACGACAGCAGCTGTCAAAATTCGCACAAGTCACAGAGCAAGTGCGCCATTCCAAATTGTGCGGCCGGCAAACATGCATTTTCGATTTTTACAATTATCTCGAGCCGCAAGGAAGTCTGAAGGAGCCCTAACCTGCATTTTAGATACATTAAGTGGGCTATAATAAACCTCATACGAAAGTTCTAAGCAAAATGCTAATTTTAATCAACAAGGCCCCAAGAGGAGAGAAGATAGAGAAGTCATGTAATTTCGCTTGTAAATGAAATAGTAATTGGAAAAGAAACGAATTCTTAATCAGGGAAGCACTTACTGTATGATCTCCTCTGGTTCATATTAGCAGCCGGTTCATGAAATCGCTGCTGGGTGAACTGGTAATCTGCAAAAAGACCAAACAACAATTGACCTACCGGCATATGCAACAAAATCACACGAAAAACTCACCTTCCGTGGGCTGAGGAATTATCCTTGGAAAAACATCGCTGACACGGCTATACTTATTCCTGGACGGATGGTAAACGTCCTCCGAGCCCCTGCGGTGGTCAGAAACAAACAAAAAAAAACCGGAAAGAGACGAGACAGTGTTGGGGATTAGAAGAGGCTATTGAACCCGCAGACGTTAACGCCAGGACTTACCTTCTTTTCAGCGACTGATCTCTTGACGGAAACGACAAGCTTGAGATAATGCTCTTGATCCGAGTGAAAATATCTGAAGACATTGTGCGGATTTCCTTTGCACAGGGCGGCGGATATTTTGGCGGCACACTTAACAGACTAAGAACAAGTTCGCACTGACAAAACGCGTCTCGCGAGTCGACGGTGTGAACACTGATCTAATTGGATGCAGCGCACGGGCTGATTTGGGACATTTTAGCTGTGAAGATGAATTTGCACATTGCACAATCGCGAATGGGAAAAGATTAGAGTCGAATTCGTTGAAATTTTTCCACTAGAACACGCTCGCAGAGAATGCAATGGGCGAAATCTGCAACATGCCAAAATGATACACCACCAAGAGCCCGACGCACACAATTGACTGTGACTTTTTACCGGTTGTGTTGGCTGCACTGCCGTGGTTGGCAACTGCTAAGTGGTTCGTATATGTGGAGAGGGTTCGTGTTGGCGCGGAGTAATTTGAAAAGTCACACAAGGTTTTCCGCGTATCGTCTTATCGTATCTAGCGTATTCCGTTAGTTTCGTTTAATGAAATTGCACAAAAAAATACTATTACCCAACTGTCATTGTTTTAGTTTGACTAGGTTTAAAAGCCTCTATAATAAGTTTTAGTTGGTATCATACGCGGTGACGTGCTCTGTGGCCGTGATCGTTCGCTCGCCACTCTGTGGAGTTACGGTAATGAAGAAGAATGTACGCGGTCGGGATAGTGCCATCCGTAATTCGCATCGCATGTGCGTTGAATAATAGTAAAAAATCGTTAGTTTTGTATGTGGTGGCAAATTGGTTTGTGCATTATGTGTGACATTTTCCCTAGCGAAGATATTTCCTTGAAACTATTTCGACACCGTAAAATGCTGAGAGCTGCTCGACGTCAAGATTATTTCAACCGATGCGAAATTTCACAAGGTAATTATACCCTATACTATAAGGTGATCAGACTCCCGACGGCCCAATGCTGTACACCATGCGGAATTCGGTACACCTTGCTGAATTCGGTTTTCAGACGAACCCTTCAATCATACTATTTCTCGTGGTCGAGCCCTGAAGTTTTCAATGTTCGCATTTACAAAATATCATCAGCATGTGAAGTACAAAATATAAGTTTTAATTCGCAAAGCTATAACAAATAAGGGCAACGTAGCCAGGATCTCAATCAGAAGGGACAAGCCCAACATTTTTAAATTTTTAAGACCATGGGCCCGGAATTTTCTTGGTTGGTTAGGTAGGCATGTAAGTTAAATCTACGACAAACATTAGGATTTAACCAGGGGCGGCGCATTAGGGCCCGCAGGGCCCGCGTGGCGGGGGGGCCACGAGATTTAGGGGCCCAAAAGCCAGATGAAAGATTTCTCGAACCATAAAAATAACACGACAGCGAAAAACAACACTCCCACGTAGATATTTTTGTAGACAAAAATATATACTTTTCGAAGTAAAAACCAATGCTAAATTTGGTGTTCCTCTTTCACCGAGTCCCTTAGATAAACAAATTTAATATTGTCCTAAAATCTTTGAAAATTCATGAGACAATTCGGATCCTCAAATTTGCACTAAAAAAAAATTGCTCCTGGCATGCGATATTTGCTCCAACTGTTACCGTGGTGTGTAATCCGACCCACCCTTTTCCTTCACTGAAAAAATCATTTGCTAAAAACAAGAAAAAGGTACATTAAAAAACAGCCGAGGAAGATTTTTTCCTGATTTAAGATGTATTTTCTTGTTCCAAGAAAAGTCTTTGCTTAAAATAAATAAATAAGCATTATTTTAGGCAAACACTTTTCTTGGAACAAGAAAATACATCTTAAATCAGGAAAAATTCTTCCTTGGCTGTTTTTTATTGTATTTAGCAAATGATTCTTTTCAGTGTCGCCAAGTACCATAAGGGCAAAACGATTCTTTAGGACCCTCTGCAAATAAACTATCTTAAAACTTTTTTGGTGATAGTCTCTCTCGATTACCGTAACTCCTAGTGGAGCATGGTGCATTGATGACTACCGTGTGTAGTCATCAACGTTACAAAGACAACTGATTCGGAGTGTGATGCGGTTGTTAGTCATACCACGTCCTAGTCGCATTCATTGTTAGTTTATTATTCTACGATAAGAATATTTCTTATCATCTTCTTCTGAATAATAAACTTGCGACGAGTCGTGCCGAGTTTGGAAACTCGTTTCTCTATGAGTGGTGATAGTACCAACGCCGTCTAGATACATCAAGGCCGTAACTCAGCCGTTCCATGTCGTCATAGTTTGCCTACTAAGTTTTGGATTTACACCAACAAACAGCAACAACAAGCATATGCCGTCATTAAAAGTAACAACAAAACAGTGCAAACAGTATGCGAAAGATTTCTACTTTGCGGCCTTAATATAGAGACGGCGGTGATAGTACCTTTTCTAAACTTGCGGACTAAATTCCAATTCACTTTATTAACTGTCAAACACAACAAAATAGTTTAAGAGTGGTATTAAGCTAGTACGGTATATGTGGTTAAAGACTAACATAACTTATCTTGCTTGCGGTATATACACGGTCATTAGGGCTGTGGTGCAGAGGCCACATTTGGTTTGAAAGGAGTCTTGCCGAGATTGCTGTATTATAATATTAAGTCAAACGTTCTTAAAATTGAAGGATTTAAATTAGAGTAAGGTGACCAGATCCTGGAGGGACAAATGCTGTACACAGTGTTGACCAAAACAGCACACAGCCCCCCACCCCCCCCCCCCCCTCAATCGTAATGACGAAAATATATCTGAGTTTTCCAGAGAATCGTCGCTTGGTTTTCTATCCTCATGGTGTTGGAGCAATGCAATCTCGAGTTCCTTGTACCTCTTTGTGGAAAATTATTATCGTCCAGTATTCTAAAATAAATGATGTCCAAAAAAGAACACAGAATAATCTATCGAATTTTTTATAAATTTCGCACTATCTTTATAGTTGCGTTTTCCAAACCGCAGCTGTCTGCAGACCAGTCTGAAATTTAATTACTATACAGGCCACAACCAAATTCAATGGTGGTTCACTTAAATAGTTTCACAAAAATGTGAGTTTTAACCGCCACTTGTACTGTGCCGACTTTTTTTATTATATAGATTTTTTTTGTGGAAATTAACCCTACGTGGGACGCACCCGGCCTGACAGGCCGATAAAACACTTTTTCGTCTGCTCCACGCTTGTAATGTTTTGGACCTCTCTCCCAAGCTTTACAATCCGTTTAATCGTCTAACTTTGAGAATCTCATACAATGCCTACCTCCGGTCTTCCATGGGCATTTAGACAGTTGCGTGGTAAATTCTTCAACATTTAATTTTGTAGCCTCAAGGTACATTCCTAATAACGATTGCCTGCCTTTCATTTTCATTTGTTTCAATTTTTCTTATAAAATTTGGATGTATTTTTTTTTTTAAATCATATTTTTTCGCTTTTTCTAGAAAATCTACAATTTTGATTGGATAGTATTACGTTTAATGAATGCGTTTCTGAGTACTCCATTTAGATTAATTACTTTCCTTAGATACTAATAAATAAATTTCCGAAAACTATTTGAAATTTATAGCAACATGTTAGGAAAAAGGACCAAAATAGATGGGTGGCCTCTCAGGCCGGGTGCGCCTTGTTTTGATTGATGGTGCGCCCAACAGAGGAGTGCCCATTCCTTACAATATTACTCTTCAAGTTTTGCACCAGAATCGAATACTGTAGTCAGTCAGCAGGATCTCCAGATTGAAAGGATTCTGTTTAGGCTTTTTAAGATTTTGTGTCTCGCTGCCTCTGGTCAATAAAGACAACATTTACTTTTAAGTATTTGATTTTTTTACTCTGAATTTGGTCTGCAGTTTGGGATTCATTTTTTTCTGAAATTCAGAAAATCATATTTTTCCACGATTTTGGACTTCTCGTGGAGAGTTATTATTTTTCTGTGAGTAGTGACCAGACATCGCGTGGAGAGTTATTATTTTTCTGTGAGCAGTGACCAGACCTCACATATGAGCCCGCGGACAAATGGTTGGGAAACAAATGTTGATAATAAATATATCTGAACCGAAGCAGAGATGAAGACTTGAACCTCTTTTGGCATACTAATAAAATAAATTTAAATACCGTTTTGATACGGGCAATACTAAGCATGGGTTGCACCTAAGGGTTCTTAACATTGATAGGTTAATTGTCGGGAGTGCTGTCTCCTCCTGAAAAGGCTGTCCTTATGTGAGCAGCTGAGAGGTTTCACAGTCTCTAATAAGAAAGATGTCAGGCTTATCATTCATAATCTGCGATCGAAAATTAGTTCAAGTACGTGTCCATAAAGCTTGTCAGAGGTTGGGTTTTCAAAAATGCTGTACATTTTGCTGTACGCTTCACAATGCTGTACGATAGGTCTAAATGCTGTACTGTACAGCGAAATGCTGTACGTATGGTCAGCTTAAATTAGAGCACACTTAAATTTAAAGCTGAAACAAGGTATAGAGTTGAGTTAATAACGTGTCGCTTTTTTTCAATTGTCTAGTAAGTTACAAACTTAGGTCGCCCACACGCGAAGCGTCTGAATCCATTTTTAGGATTCTTTGTCATACATTTTCTTCGATTTTCACAGAACGAAAATTAATCAAATGTAGATTCGGATTGACTCTGTGTGTGCGGTATTAGGGTAGATAGGGCACTCGTCTTCAAAACATGGGTTCTTAAATATCACCAACACCTATAGAGGCCAATGCTGCGCTGCGTGAGAATTTTTATTTAAAACCAAAACAAAACCGATTAATGATATCATTAATTTAATAAATGTTACAACAAGACCGCTATTCACAATATAAGAACGCAAAGAGTCAAAGTAGCTCTTAGATAAGTTATTTTAAGTACGACGTTCTTAATTTTAGAAAAACATCATTTCCTATACGAATTGACAGATTGTCAGTCAATTAATTAATTGACAATATGTCAACTTGTACGGAAAATGACTGTTACTAATAACTAAAAAGTGTGGATCGACCTTCAAGAGTGTTTTCTCTTGATTTCACTCTGTTTTTTTTTTCAGTATAGGGGGGCCCACCCAAGAAGTTGGCGGGAGGGCCCCGAGTAAAGTTGTTCCGCCGCTGGATTTAACGTCTCTTTAAATTGGCGGTCCCATTTTGTTATTAAAGATTTATACATTTTAAAACAATAGGTGTGTTTTTTTGGTTATCCCGTGTAGGTTTCGGTAACGAAACTCCATATAAAAAAAAATGCCAGCTGATCCACCTTTCATTTTTTTATATGGAGTTTCATTACCCAACCCTACACGGGATAACCAAAAAAACACGCCTAATATTTCAAGGAAGGACAATTGAGAACGACATTTGTTACGTCTTAACGGTAAATGGCCTCTATTTTTGTTTAGCCTTTACCTCTTGATTATATCCAATTCGCCTACGATTTTTACGACAGTCGATACTCAGTTCTTTTTCAACTTTTGAATTTCAGTGCTCGAGGCTGCAGGCAGACTAAGCAGCCTTGAACGCATGATTATAACTCTTTCTCTGTCTCTGACTGGCCGAAACCGAGACCCCTAAACACAAATAATGCAGTTGTTTATTTGAAGTATGGAAATTGTTGTGCCGTGCTTGGAGTCGAATCTGCCGTGATAAACGGCCGGGAATAGGTGTTCCAGCACCCCTTCCTTTGTGCCTGCTTATTTAACCCTGGAATACTAATATGACCGGTTAGGGCGTTATTACTAACAACACGTAATTTTGACGTGTTCATATTTTCCTACAGTCGCTTTCCCAGTTTACATATTTTACCGAGCTTATCATCTTTCAGTGCCACAGACAAAAATTATTTGACCAAAATATGCCCTCGGAAAATGCACTTATATTACTTACAACAAGACGTATAAATTACATGCTATTTTCTATTGGTATTACTATTTACACGTCAAATAGGTAGTAGCACCTAGAACATTGCTAAGCTTACCGCCATAGACCAAAAATAGGATGCTGCCACTCAGCGCCCGCTCTAGCTCTTACGCCGCCCCGGGCGAGAGGACAAATTGCCGCCCCTTAGGTAAAGTAGCAGGCAGATTGATAGTAGATACCACATGTTATATCGTTGTTGTTGTAGAAGCGATTTAAGAGACATTTTATTTTTGAATCTAGTGATTTTGGCAGTTCTTAGCCGTTGTAACTCATCGGTTCCACGATGGCTGCCGTAGGATCACATATCAACGCAAAAATTCATAGTCACAGTGGGATTCGAACCAACGCTATAGTAATTCAGAGAATAGAATGTCTACCCACTGAGAAAGCCCAGATAGTATGTATAGTCGAAACCCGTTCCGCCTGCATTCATACTCTTAAGCGCAATTCACCTGAGTTCAGCAAAGTTTTCTAGAGAGTTTGTTTGAAGTTCGGAAATTACAGCTAAGTATTGAATTTCCCCAGCCACATATTATTCACCATCGGCAAAAAATAAAAATAATGTAATTTGGAAACCTGATAGAGTTTCATCGAAGCAGACCACTACTTTTTGGGTTCATTTTCGTCCCCTTACAATCCTCAGTGATTTCTAGAATTCATCACTGAGTCCCGTGTGATGTGTAGCATGTCTTTGAAGCAAAGTTTACTCATGGCTTCCACACTTATTGTGGACTTGTCTTGGATCCTCAGCCTCCTACTAGTGCTGGGCACTCACACACAATGTGTGCTGCCGTCTTAGCCAGACATAGTCTGCATACGGCGATTTTCATCATAGTTAGATGCACTTTGAAACAACTATGCCCTGTCACTAAGGCAGTTGTCCAACTTAGGCTACTCCGTGTATAACTGAGTACCTGTTGTCTTTCCTCCCTAGTGGGCTGGTAATTGCGTTTCGAGCCTGCCTACAAGTGGATAGCCTTCGCCATCGTTGCCGATGTATGGAATAATGTAAGAGATTGAAAATTAATGCGAACATCTGTTTTCCACAAAAACACTCAACACATTTTAGAAAACTCCGCTCTCAAAAATGGTATGCCAAAAAATGTTGGAGCCGATAAACATAAATTAGACGGGTCTTTTCGTGGACGGTTTCTTCAGTGGTTTCAATTTGGGTGGCTTATTTTCATAATGGCATCATTTCGCGAGTTGTTTTAGAGAATAAGGTAAGAGCTAGTTAAATGGGGGCGGGACCTAGCCAAATCCCGATATTAACATGTTCGGAAACATATTAGGGAGGACTGCTATTGCGGCTCTGGCAACGTGTACTGTGTTTCCATCCCTCAACTTGCTGAAATCCAAACTAACTTGTCCGAAATTTGCCCACTCAATGCTAGATGAATCAATGAATCCATTCTCGAGGATATCGGGCGAATTGCTGCCAAATGTAGATAGATGTTTTCTAAAATGCCTGAAAAAAAATGGTGCATTTCGGCAAGAAATTTCTCATAGAAGATTTTTTTAACGCTTTTATGTGCTGAGTGTTTAAGCAATACTTACTATTAATTTCTTATGGTTTCTCCGGAAGTTCAATATTTACTTAGTGGACGTGATCTCCTATGACTCAACAAACTGAATAAAAATATTAGGCCGCAATCGGGTCTTGCAAAACCGGGCACAAAACATCAAACAACACACGCCTGAGATGCACAGAGATGATGGGGATTTCAATTTTGCCATTTGTTCGGTTTGGTCAACTGCTAGCAGCGTGGTTGGAGGAATCCAATCCGACCATGGACCTATCTTTGGAACTTTACATGGATACCAGATCAAGCCATTTCAAAATCAGGTAGCCCTTATCATTCACAAGAATTAGGAAAAATGCAATCAAACTCTTAATTCTGATGAAAAGAAGAGGAATTTTCAATTGGAGGACGAAATCAGCAAACCATTCTCCAATAAGTTTCTTTTTAAGGAATAACTTAATTAGCCCATAACTTTGCAAGCATCACCAGGCGTAAAATTTAGGCAAATTTCACTAACCATTTTAAAATTCTAAATGCAATACTTCGTATCAATTGTGGGCTCTTCAAAGCCTTGAAAAGACTTTGCGTCTTTAAAACACAAGTTTCATAAGAGAACTAATAATGATATAGATGATAAATATAAAAACTAACGAGTTTCCTAAAGAAGCAATTGTTGTGCTTATTTACTTAAACACACTATTATTACTTATTTTGTTTCGCCCCTTTTTATTTCATTTGTAGTTTCCATGGTTTTCTGTACACTAAATCGAAGTTGATAACGAATTTTTTATTCGTGTTTTAGCCAAAAAGCCGCCCCTAAAATTTGGCGCCCCGGGCGACCGCCCGGCTTGCCCCCCCCTAGAGCGGGCGCTGCTGCCACTCACATGGACATACAACAACTAACTGAGGAAAGCACTGCTGCAGTGAGTAGTCAACCAGACTCGTGGAACAGCTTATACACATTATAATGTGAGCGAACACGTCAATTTTACGTATTGTTAGTAATTTAGGGTTAAAAACTTCGTTTCGTTTCGTTTATTGCAGTAGATAAACTGATACCTCATTGGCCAGAGAATCCTTAAGCATTGGCGGCTTTCCTGCCACATATACGTAGTGGAATCCGTGGAGAACCTCCAGAGCGGCGGAAGGATGGCTTATCTGCTTATCTTGGTTGCGATATTCAGGAGGAGAGTATGCATACCCCCATGTGCATTACTGATGCCATGCCGGTCCCCTGGGCTCTTATTGGATTTGATGGACATATTGTGGGAAAACACTTTCTCTGAAAACCCTGTCCTGAGTCCTGTACTATGCATTTTCCTATAATGGTTGATAGGGGAATCGAATTGAGTACAATGATTTCTCCATGGTTTTGTGAAAAATTAAAATCGCATCTTTCCACCGCTGTAACTTCCGGATTTTAGCAGCTCTACATGCTTTCTTCCCGTAAGGGGGAAGATAAAGGTTGAAAGGCTTCGGCTAATTCCTATATCTTCTTCAGTTGTGGCATAACTGCGGACCCTTAGCTATGCAGGAGGAGTTTCATAGGGTGAACGGCTTCGGCCAATTCCTATGTCTCTCTACGGGGCGTTACTTTCCCGCATTATCCGAGTAACCGCTGCGCCTGAGTGCTGTATTAACATCGGCAGCGTCTCAGGTTACTTAACGTAATAGGTGACAGAAAACATTTAAGTCAACCACTAAAGCAGCATCTTCGAGGCATGCCCATGATGGCCTTTACTCAACGATTAAACCCTATCATGGTTTAGCGATGTGCCGACAACTCATCCTAAGAAAAACTTCAAGTCAAGAAACCTGAAACAAAAGCCTCGGATTGGACAGATACAAAACAACGACGACCCCGCAAACGAACAACTGATTACTCTTTCGGATCCTGGAATGTACGCTCCCTGAATAGACCGGGGGCCTTAAGCAGGGCCGGCCTTAGCACTCTGGTGGCCCTGGGCCAAATCGATGATGGTGGCCCCTTATTAATGCACAAACAAAAAGTACCTGATCTTGATTTGCTGAATGTGTCCCCCTTACGTTAAATCAGTGGTTTCCATACTTTCAAATTCTGCGACTGATGAGTGCTTCATAAAAACTCTTTAGCGTTTTACGCAAATATTGGGAGCTGCTGTTACTGGCATCACCTCAGAGCCTGCGGAATTCTAATCTTCTCTCATGATCATGTTTCAAGTTTTTTAGTGGACAAAAAAATCGTAGGAATTTTTAGTTATTTATTTTTGAGTTACGCATTATCTTAATGAAAATGTTTCCAGCCATTTCTTTCAATTGGAAGCAAACTTAAATTTTTTAATTTTTGTCAGCTGTGTAACTGCTTTTCACTCGCCAAACATTCAATATACCATCCATCTGACGATTTCAGTGAGTTTGATAACTTTGCATGAGTTAAGGTGACCAGACTCCCGAAGGCCCAATGACGTACACATACTTGCGGAATTTGGTTTTCAGGCAAATTCTCAGCCACCATGACACGGCAATTTCATTATTTACGCTTGATACTGGCACTTAGGTTTCCATACGAAAGGTGCTTAACGTGAAAATCTACGTATGTCTGTGCAGCTTACTATACAGCATTTTCCATTAACTCTCAACTTCCAAATAAACTAAGTTAACGATTTTAGCGAAAGTTTGATGATTTACTCAGATATGACTTTTTGGGCAGTATTTTCACAGTAATACAAGCCAGAAGCCTCTTTCCGATTGCTGTGAGTCATATTGCTCGGATTAAGCCGTATTTTCAAACCTTTTCCGAATCAATTTCCGGACATTATTTGGATTGAGAAGTTACTTTCTTTCCGCATTATTTTTTACTTAGTTCGGAAAAAACATATCATTTAAATTATGCATTTGTAATGGTAAGGACCAAGGAAATTACGAAGAACCTCCTTATTTTTTATACCCACCGAACTTGTTTAATTTCTTTCCTGTTAATATAAGGAATTAGAAAAGTTACCGCTGGATCGCAGTATTTGCAAACAAATTTTCCCTTGAAATAAAATTGTGGAGAAGCTCTAAAAGGACAAAAAGGCACTAATTTAACGTTAATCGAAGTTCAGAGGCATGTAAGCTGTAAGGTATAATACCCAAAACATAGCTCTTGACAAATACCTTTACTATGACGAATTGTAAAGTATAGACAGGTATCAATTGTGGCCCATTGATATTGTTTGCCTCGGGCCCCCAAAAAACTTAAACCGACCCGGCATAGGTGGTGGCTTTCCAGGCACGGTTTCAATGGAGTGGAGTCCGAGAAGAACCTCCAGAGCGGTAGAAGGGTGTCTTATCCTGGTTGCGATATTTCTGCGGATGATGCAGTCAGCCATGGTTACATTAGTGGTTATCTAAAACCCCTGGCAGAGTTCTCTTGCTTTAGGATGCATTTTTCTAAAGAGGTTAATAGGGAAATCGGATGATTTTCCATCGTTCTGTGAAAGGAAAAATAAATAAAAATCGCATCTCGACGGCTGTAACTTCTGAACCTTGATAGCTAGGGCATTGAAATTACCAAATGAAATCAGTTACAAGTTTTCTAAATTTCGAAATTGTTTGCTCATGAATTTCCGAGTGATGGACCATTTTCAATTAGGAAACTCAAAATTGTAATTTGGGCAACCGTAACATCCAAACATAGATATGCAGGACAATGTAATTTGGAGGTAATGGGAGCGCCAAGTAGCTTGATGCAAGTGTGCCGAATTCCAGAAGGATCGGAAAGGATTCCCTATCGAAATGAACTTATTATGTAAATGTAATGAATTACGTTTCATTGTGTGGCATAAGGAATGCTGTACATTTTGCTGTACGACAGGTCAAAATGCTGTACTGTACAGGAAAATGCTGTACGTCTGGTCAGCTTAGCATGAGTTATGTTAATTATCGGCAGTCACCGGAGTGCTCAATTGGCAGCCTTAAACTTAGAATTTTAATATTACATTTTGTGGAATTTTTCTATGGATTCCTTGAATTTTTCAATCAAAAATAATTTCTACATTACACATTTCCTAATTTGAAGAAGTTGTCGCGGAACTCCGCTTGAAACGCGGGCTGCATTAGATTATATTTTTGTACTCGCGGTGCATCGTGTTCCTATAAATAATGCTTCCGCCAGTTTTGTATGAGTCAAACTTCAATCCTCACTTATGGTTATCCTATTCATATAAACACCAATTCAAACATTTTGTGACCCGAAGGGGTCACGTCTTGTAAAGAAAAAGTATTTCCAGTAACTAATCTCGATTTTGAGATTTTTGTATGGCCGCAATGATCAGGTTTCGTGATCTGTTAAGAAAGCATAAATTCAAGTATCCGAAAACCTTAATTTGAAAATTTTGATCTAGGTTTATTAGGGAATTATACCAATCCGTGGAGTAGTGGCTTCTGGTGTCATCACTACTGGCTGGCGCCTATTTTCATCACAAAAACTCAGGTTTATCCCTCTAGAGCCTGGATATTAGTAATTTTGTTCGATAAGTTCTAAAAATCAATCGTGCTACTGTCACTATTATTTTAACAAACATCAAAGAGCAATGGTGATGTTGGAGAGCAGATATTGCAATTTGTTTCAAACGAGAGAGAGAGAGGGAGAAAGAAGGATGGATGTCTTATCCCTATTAATGTTATAACAGATTTCTTATCAATAAAATCACATCATCGTTATTTAACTTTACATTAACTTTATTTTAGTTCGAGTACATATTTCAAACGGGTGTCGCGTGGAGGCCCACTTTGGGTGATACCCTTTCCGAGTTGTGGTCCCCTGAAAGTAATGGTTCGTAAAGAGTGGTGGCCCCTCAAATGTGGTGGCCCTGGGCGACCGCCCAGTTTGCCCACCCCTAAGGCCGGCCCTGGCCTTAAGGGCCCTCCTGGATCAGGTAGAACAATACAAGCTGAGCATAGTTGCAATCCAGGAAACTAAATGGCTCAAAAGCGAGATTAACGACCTCAATTCGCACACTATTTTTACGAGTGGTAAAGAGGAGGGCAACAAGGAGTTTGGAGTAGCTTTCATCGTGAATAAGCAGCTCAAGGACCACGTTATCGGCTTCAAACCCATCAACGAGCGGCTATGTGCGATCCGCATTAAGACCCGTTTCGCTAATCTCTGGCTCATTAATGCGCATACCCCTACAGAAGTAAAAGAAGACGCGATTAAGGACGAGTTCTACAACGACCTAGAAACACTCTTCGACTCACTTCCATCAAACGACGTCAAGCTGCTGCTAGGAGACTTTAACGCCAAAGTCGGAAATGAAAGCTGGCATAGGGGAACTACTGGAGGTCATAGCCTCCACGACGAAAACAACAACAACGGTCAGCGACTTATCGACTTCGCGAGCGGCAGAAACCTGGTAATAAGCTCTACATGCTTCCCTCATCGACGAATTCATAAGCAGACCTGGAAGTCTCCAGATGAATACACCGTGAACCAGATCCACCACGTACTGATCAGCAAGAGATGGGCTTCTAATGTCCTAGATGTTCGATCCTATCGAGGAGCCAACTGTGACTCCGATCACTATTTGGTGAAGACGACCTACAGGTGCAGAATCTCTTCGGTGCACCTAACGAGAATCAACCCTGCCAAGATCTTCGAGGTTGACAATTTCATTGATGATGGCACGGCGGCTGCGTATACTACAGCACTAGAGGAAAAACTGTCGCCCATGCTTGATGACATCAACAATTTAGGCATCCATGAGTTCTGGGAGGAGTTCAAAGACAGCATCAAGGGGGTCGCAGAAGAGGTCGTGGGCTATAAAGGCAGGCGCAGACGAGCAGACTGGTTCGACGACGAATGCAGGGCCTCGATTGAGGCGAAAAATGAAGCCTATCGCCAATACACACAACGTGCATCCCGAGCCAAGAAAGAAAAATACAACGAACTTCGGCGAGTATCTAATAAGTTAATTAGACGTAAGAAACGCAAACATTTTGACGAGCAGTTACAGCAAATAAACCAAAGATTAGCCAGTAAGACATTAGACACGCGTACAAACTTATAAATAATGTTAAGAACGGATATCAACCCAGGACAAGCCTATGTGAGGACAAGGATGGTAACATCATCAGCGACATCGAAAGCGTCAACAAACGATGGGCCTCGCATTTTGAAGAGCACCTCAATGCACCATCAACATCCCCCGCGGAGCCAGCTCTTGAGCAGTTAGCCGAACCAGGCCCTCCCGTTCTACCCCCAACGCCCCAACAGTAGAGGAGGTGAGTCTTGCCATACAGTCGCTTCAAAATAATAAAGCGCCCGGCGCTGACGAGATCCCAGCAGAACTGCTGAAGCATGGTGGAACGTGCCTGACCAACGCAATACATGTGCTACTGCTGAAAATATGGAACGACGAGGAAATCCCCGAAGATTGGCGCAAAAGCATAATCTGCCCAATCCACAAAAAGGGTGACAAGCTGAAGTGTGAGAATTACAGGGGCATATCATTAGTTTTTACGGCCTATAAGATATTATCTAAAATTCTTGAAAAGAGAATTAATCCGTACGCAGAACGAATCATTGGCGAGTATCAAGGCGGCTTCAGACCTGGTCGCTCAACGACCGATCAGCTTTTCACAGTGAAGCTACTACTCCAAAAGTGCTGGGAATATAACATCGACGTATACCAAATCTTTGTCGACTTCAAGTAGGCATACGACAGTATCGATCGAAGTGTACTGTACAACATTATGCTGAACTTTGGTATACCGGCAGAGTTAGTGCGACTCACAAGGATGACGATGACTAATACCGTCTCGCAGGTCAGAGTGCAGAATCGACTCACTGACCTATTTGAAACTCGTACTGGACTCAAGCAGGGCGACGGGCTGGCGCCGACGCTCTTCAACCTTGCTATGGAGTATGTAATTCGAGCCATGAATATGGACAGCAGCGGAACGCTACCCATCAAGTCGACTCAATTAGTAGCGTACGCCGACGATATCAACATGATGTCTCGAAGGTTGGGTGATGCAGAAAGCCTTCTGCATAACCTCAATAACGCCGCAAAGGAAGTTGGACTACATATCAACGAAAGCAAAACAAAGGCCATGATGCAATCGAAAACAAGGACGCCAGCAAATTCAAGCATCACAGTGGGGGACCTTAATATCGAGTATGTAGACAACTTCAACTATCTGGGTTGTAACTTATCAAAGGACGCCAACGAAACCGACGAAATTAAGCGACGGATACAACTAGCCAATAAGACATATTTCTCGGTCCTCCCTATAATTAATTCGAAACTTGCGCACAGGAACACGAAGTTCCGCGTGTACAAAACGATCATCCGACCCGTGCTATGTTATGGCTGCGAAACATGGACCCTCACCCAAGCCTCCGAAATTTTGCTAGACCGATTCGAACGAAAGGTCCTTCGGCGAATTTTCGGGGCCGTTCGCGAGCGAGACCAATGGCGTATCCGGTACAACCATGAGTTGTATCAATTGTACGATGAGCTGGAAGTATCGAAAATCGTGAAGCTTCAACCTTTGCAATGGGCGGGGCATGTACAACGGATGGACGATAATCGCATGCCAAAGAAAGTGATGAACGCACAACGAATTGACGGAGCGAGGTTGCGTGGACGACCGAGAGCTCGCTGGGAGAACTCCGTAGGTGAAGACGCCCACCAGCTGCTGGGCTTCCGAAACTGGAGGACAAGGTCACGTAACCGCGACAATTGGAGGTCAACGATTCAGGCGGCCAAGGCCCGACGTCGGGCTATCGTGCCACATTGTTGTTGACATGCTTTCTACCTTGGGCACTGGTGCTCTATACAAGGCTGACAAATTTCTGAATTTTCCCCTAAAAATGTGCGAGTTAATGACATTTTTTGATTAGAAAACACAAAATTGTGATTTGAGCAGCTGTAACTCCCGATAGAAAATGTCCGCGTAAGGTAGCTCTACAAACAATAAGTGTTCCAATTAAGAAAGGTCGGTCAAAATGCTCCCGAATTATCGAAAATGAACGATGGCCAAATATAAAAAGTACAATTATCTTGCCTAGTATCGATCGTACAGCAGTCAAACTTTACATCTTAAATCGCATCTTTTGACGGTTGTAAATTCTGAACCTTGACAGCTAGTGTCTTGAAATTTTCACCAAAATTGGACAGTGCGGTGCTCCACAAATCTGCCAATTTAATTGGACAAATTTTATGGACAATTTTCGCTTAGAATAGACAAAAGTGTGATTTAGACAGCTGTAACTGTCGAACGCGGATAGGTAGAACCTTAAAATATGAAAGGCATATGAGCTCCAAGTACCTATAAGTGTGTTAAGTTTCAGAACGATCGATCAAAGAGTTCCCGAGTTGTCCAAAAAGGAAATTCCAACAATCTTGCTGAAAACACATTTAAAAGAGACAAGAATGACCACAGGCCTCACCGAGGAGCTTCTTATTTAGGTTTCTTTTGTGTGAAATTGGGAATGCTGTACATTTACTAATATCCTCAATAGATTTGTGGAGTTCACAGAAAAATACATACCAGACAACCAATTTGGCTTTGAAAAAAATAAATCTGCGGAAATGGCTGCCTCAGTCCTTCAGGATATTATCTTGAAAAATCTTAACGACAAAAAGGTAACTGTCACTTGCTCATTGGACATCACCAAAGCATTCGACTCTGTGTCACATAGTGGTCTTTTGTTTAAACTCATAAAAAGGGATTGCCCGTTACCTTTATTGCGAATGATCTCAAACTTCCTGAAAGACAGAACGCTACAGATTACAATTGGCAACAACAAATCGGATTGCGTCCCCATTTTCTCGGGTGTCCCACAGGGATCTATACTTGGGCCCAAACTATTCAACTTCTATCTACATGACATACCTCTTGCAACGAACCTGCCTAACTTTGAGGTAGAGTCCAATCTTGCTGACAATATTAATATCATCTCTTTTGCAGATGATATTATAATATTAGCAGATGACTCATTACCTACAAAGGCTTTATCTAAATTAGCCTCAAAACTAACATTAATACTTACCTTTCTCCACAAGTGGGGATTTGAAATTAATTCATCCAAATCCGTGTTGACTTGCTTTCGAAACGCTAGTGGCAAGGGACACCGTAAGGCAGTCCCGGAAAGCAAAGTTATTGAATTGCATATAAATGATTACTGCGTACCATTAAAGGAAAACTTAAACTACTTAGGGATTCTGTTTAACAACAAAGCACGAAGTAACCCACACGCCAGGAAAATTTTAAACAAAGTTAGTCAAGCGGCTAAACAAATTAATCCTCTCATGTCATCTAAGGCACTGGATCCAAAAGTGAAACTTCTCCTATACAAAACATTGATTCGTCCGGCAATAACTTACTCATTCCCTACATGGATGACTATTTCTCCTACTGTTGCAGAAAAAATTCAAATATTTGAAAGAAAAATGCTTCGTAAATGCCTTTCTAAATACCGTAGAGAAAATCTTAAGTACTATCACAATTCGACCCTATATGACAACGCCAACATTACTCCTATCATTCATTATATGATTCTGAGCAGTAGAATCCGGTTGAAAAAATGGGAATCAAATTCGTGCTGGATCATTCGAAATTTATACCGCAACAACACCAACGTTGAAACCTCATCTGATTTTTACAAATCACCATTTCAATACTTATTCGTCCCGCCTCATATGTTCCCGGATTCTCTGCCGGCCAACGCTGACTTACCTCAATTTTATCAAAAAGTAACCGGCCTAAATCTTAGAGGATAGTAATCAAAACACCCATTTAAGTCACTACAGTACCCAACACATCTCTCTCTTCGTTAAATAGGAATTGGACACATAAATTATTTACACAATGTTTTTATTAATATATGTAATATGTTCAATGAAATAAAAATTTATAATGTATAATAGTACTACTAAGACATTGGATGTAAAATCGAACTTTATCAATAATGTAAGCTTTTCATAATAAAAAAAAAAAAAAAAAATGTTCTGTTGCAACTTGTGAAATGAATTTTCCTGAATACAATTCCCTTTTTCATCTCTTTCTATTTTGTATAAAGTCATTATCATTACAATACTCAATATTATATGTTATGTCATATAAGCAAAACATAAGCATTCAAAACTTTCCCTCTAATGTATATATGTATTATAATTATAAAACTACAATGTACCATAATACAACTAAGATATTGAAATAAAATAACATACATACATATAAGTACACTTAAACGTAATATCGTCATCATTTAAAGCAATTATGTGTACTTTCCAATAAAAATTTAACCAATGCGGTTGTGCAATGAATTTTCTGAATACAAAAATATTGCTTTCCTTTTGTTGTCGAGCACCGAAATACCTGGTCGTGCTTATTATGTACTTCTCTTTAATCATAGTTAGAGCCAATGTACATAGGTATTCAAGTTAATAATATAATTTCTTTTTTTTGTATATAATAATATAAGGTTTACAATGTATAATAATTTTACTAAGATTTCAAAATAAAATAACACTCATACATATAATTACAATTAATTACATATAATTACACTTATTTACATATATTTACACTTAAACATAATTTTGACATCACTTAAATGAATAATGTAGCTATGTATAACAATATAAACAAAATATTTCATAATAATAAGTTCTGTAAGAAAAATACTACACATGGTGCCATTCAAGCAAAAGGATCATTGGGATAAGATAATATTACACTAATTTGTATTATTAGTAACACTTACCCCAACAATCCTTTTGTTAAAAAAAAAAAAAAAAAAAAATTTTAAGTTAAAGTTTAAATGGAAAAGTTTAAGTTATTTATTCTTTAGGGTAAGTTAGTTTTAAGATATTAATGCTCTTTATAAGAGCCATCCTGTATAAGAACCCATGAGCAAGGGTAATAAGACTCAACAATAAAAAATAACGACAACTAAAGTATCGGTCTTTGTACCGTTTAAAATATGACCAGTATTAACTTGACATTTTTGACTGTCATAAAATGAATCTTAAACCTGTTTTGTAAAAAATATCACTTGTAAACAAAAGACTCAATAAATGAAATGAAATGATGTACATTTACTAATGCTGTACGACAGGTCAAAATGTTGTACTGTACAACAAAATGCTGTACGTCTGGTCAGCTATCAGGGGTCGGGAAAGTTCGGCTCGCAAGCCGCTCATTGGCTAATTTTTTTGTTTGTTTTAGGGATCAGAGTTAGGCGCTATCGTGCGGAGATTTCAGTATCTGCGGCGCCAAATTTTTATGATGCCATTTCATTAATATTGGCCTGGAACGACCGAATCTGCAATCCTTTTTCCGCGAAATCGAAACGGTTCTCTAGATATTCAATGTCAAAGTTTGACTGTGACATTCAACCGTTACACATACTCACAATATCGAGTATGTAGACAACTTCAACTATCTGGGTTGTAACTTATCAAAGGACGCCAACGAAACCGACGAAATTAAGCGACAGATACAACCAGCCAATAAGACCTATTTTTCGGTCCTCCCTATAATTAATTCGAAACTTGCGCAGACGAACACGAAGCTCCGCGTGTACAAAACGATCATCCGACCCGTGCTATGTTATGGCTGCGAAACATGGACCCTCACCCAAGCCTCTGAAATTTTGCTAGACCGATTCGAACGAAAGGTCCTTCGGCGAATTTTCGGGGCCGTTCGCGAGCGAGATAAATGGCGTATCCCGTACAAGTTGAGTGAGTTGTATCAATTGTACGATGAGCTGGAAGTATCGAAAATCGTGAAGCTTCAACGTTTGCAATGGGCGGGGCATGTACAACGGATGGACGATAATCGCATGCCAAAGAAAGTGATGAACGCAAAACGAATTGACGGAGCGAGGTTGCGTGGACGACCGAGAGCTCGCTGGGAGAGCTCCGTAGGTGAAGACGCCCACCAGCTGCTGGGCTTCCGAAACTGGAGGACAAGATCACGTAACCGCGACAATTGGTGTGTGAAATCCGCGTAAAATTCCTTAATCCATTGGATGCTGATAATGCTGCTTATATTGATGAGATGAACAGTGTACCAGTTGAAAGGCAATATGACCAACAATGCTGTAGTGTAGATGATAACTGATAACGTTGAGAAGATTGATAATATCTTCTGATAGTGCTGATGCTGATAAAGAATGACCGACTCGTTTGACGACTTGTGTGTAAGTGATTTATTTTAGTACAATATGTACATATATAATGTGCAATATAGAGTGCAATAGAATAATGTTGGTTCAATGTATATATCTGATTTCCGGCAAAACAGAAAATTTTGTTAAATATTTATTTTACCAATAGGTGGCATTAAATTCAATATAATAAATCAAAAGGAAAATCAAATTATCCAAATATTATAAACAATTGGAGGTCAACGATTCAGGCGGCCAAGGCCCGACGTGGGGCTATCGTGCCACATTAATGATGATAAAGCAACGCCATTTAGATATACCAGCCGGATTATCAGCTGATTAAAATGAATCATGCAACCCAAGGAACACGTATTACAACAATAGCAATAGCAACAACAACAGGTGCTCAAGGAACTTGTGGAACTTTCGTTTCTGCAGTTCGGCCTGTCTATATAGATGGCAGTGGTTAAAGGGAAATCGGACGGTGTCACGACAAACTTTGCACGATAAATATTGGTTCACAGTCGATTTGCGTCGCCAAAAGTTAATATGTAAGAGGCACCACAGACCCTCCGATCGATCGGCCAGATTTTCGATTGCAAGATAAATCGGAAGGTATATGGGACCATCGTATTCAATTTTTTTATTTGACGTGTGAAACGTATTGTCAATGCAATTTTCCGCACAAGCTGTCATGACAATCATGTGTTCTCAGTTGCAGTTGATTTTTTGACATAAACCTGTGATCGTTCTTCATGCTGTGGTTGTGGCGGTCATTCTCCATCAAAAGTAGCAATGGATGTCCATCGCCAAAAATGGCATGATTTTCGCTATTTTGTGTTGTCTTGTCGACCATGAGACTGTCAATTTTCCGATAAATTGCCTAATGTATGTGCTGCACGGATGGCAGATCGATTGTTGCCAATCGATTGCCCAATCGATGGGCCGAGAAATCGTCAGTTTTGTGGCGCCCTTTAGGTACCAAAAAGCTGTGAGAACAGTAAAATATACGTAAAGAAAACGAGCGAAATATTTAGTTTTAGTTGATTTTTTTCGTGTTTGAAACCTGGACGGTACAATTTTCCCGTACATTTGTACACCATTTTGACGTGTTTACAAAGGCAAATATGGGCTGATTTCCCTAGTTTCTCTCGCTGCTTCCCGGCTTTGTAATATAGGTGTCTTTTCCAAAACGATCGCGGGTAACATCCCGGTTAAGGAGGTTTTCACACTTACGCCAGATTACGTAATCTGCGACAAATTACGTAATCTGGGGCCTAATTAAGCTGCAGATTACGTAATCTGGCGACTGCAAGTCAAGTTCCCAGAACGACTATCTTTTATTCACCATGCAGTCGAGGTGAGTTTTAATACTTTTTTAATGTCGAAAAGTGTCATTTAATGCCAAATGTGTCGTTATGAATGACAAAATTGTGATTTTGTATGTCAAAAATTGTATTTTTGTAGGCGAAAATAATATTAATCGTATTCGGCTGACAGAAATGAGGATAAATTTGAAGAACTACGTCGAAATCAGACCGACTGCTCACATTTCAAATTATGTGGTTTTTCATGTCCATAATCATATTCTGCCAAACAAATTTATACATGTAAACATACATGCAGACATTATTCCCACGAACCATTGCGGCTATTTCATTAAAAACACCTCAAAAACACAATGCTCCACAATATTAACATCTTTATTTGTTTGTAAGCACACATTATTTAAAAAGAAAACATGCTGTATTACTTCTTTTTGGACATCAAGCATTTATGCCTTATTTACACAGTGCGAGCTATCGTGCGAGTTGGCCTAGACAGCTACTGCAGAGTAGCTACTTGCACCATGTGACCGCATCACGAATGATGCACCATGTGACCGCATCATACGTGATGCGGTCACATGGTGCAAGTAGCTACTCTGCAGTAGCTGTCTAGGCCAACTCGCACGATAGCTCGCACTGTGTAACCAAGGCATCAGTAATTCTTCTTCAGAAGCTACGTACTCACTTCATACTTGGACATGTCTAAATCTTTACTTTCGGCAACATTCAGGAATGTAAAAAATATTTTGCTTTATGTGATTAGCTTATATGTATTTACAAAAACGCGCTTCTTAAATGGTAAACATTTTTATTAAAATTGTTTGTGAGCCGCTAAAATTTATAGAAATGACATTTGACAAATCACTAAAAATAAAATAATTTTTAAATGTCAATATGACTAGATCAACTAAATATAGTGTGAACACCAAATTCACCACAGCTTTATTTGCCTGATTAGCTACCGCAGATTACGTAATCTGGCGTAAGTGTGAAAACCTCCTTAGAATAAGCTGACCAGACGTACAGCATTTTGCTGTACAGTACAGCATTTTACTGTACAGTACAGCATTTTACTGTACAGTACAGCATTTTGATCTGTCGTACAGCATTGGGAAATCTACAGCAAAATGTACAGCATTCCCCAACCAACTCAATGAGTGCAATCAGCGAACGAAATTTACTGGAAAAACACTGGAAATGCTACAAGAATTACCCGCCACCGACCTCTTCCTCCGCTGAAAAGCACTCAATGAGTGCATTCAGCGAACGAAATTTACTGGAACACCACTGGAAATGCTACAAGAATTTCCAGCCACCGACCTCTTTCTCCGCTGAAAAGCCGTCATGCGGAATAAGAATCTAATTGGAAGAGCACTTTTCTGCTACATTTTTCGTTCGCTGAATGCAATCAATGAAACCCAGTTCACTACCTACATAATAAGTTCATTTCGATAGTTCGGGAACCCTTCCCGATCTTTCTTAAATTTGGCACACTTGCAGAGCTATTTGGCGCTCACATTACCTCCAAATTACATGGGTCTAACCCAGCGCCGGTCCTATGTATTATGGTGCCCTGTGCATATACTAAAAAGTCGCCCTTCTATACAGGGTGTCCGGAAACTGCCGCTTAAACGCACCGGATTGTCATTCCTCATGTGATTTTCAGCAAAAAAGTTGTGATGAACATACCCCCAATTCTTAACCCTTTAGCTGCCACAGGCATTTGAAGATTTTTGAAAAAATCATTTTCTTGTACGACTAAAACCTCAATATCTCAAAAGCTAGACTAGCTAGAGTAGAAAAATATATATAATATATATATAATAATTATTACAGCCAACAAAATTACCTAAAAAATAAAACTAACCGCACTAAAATCGGATAAGAGGTTTGGTTTTTACAGAACTTCAAAGTCAAGTTTTTGGATTTAAGCCGAAAACAATCTATTTTTCCATCTCAATTTTCTTCAAGTTCAAGGTGAAGTGCTCGTACGATTCTTTTAAAAATTGGCGCATAGTCTAACTAACGATCATTTTCTTTCTTGCATCATTTTATTCTAGCTTGGTTATTTATAACAGTTTTAATGCCTTAAGTGCAGAAAACTAGGGTTAATTCTAGCTCGATTTCAATTCCATTCAAACTGCACCTAAGGATCTGCAATTTGGTAAAATTTATTCAAATTATATCAAAATCGACCCAAAATTAACCCTAGTTTTTCGCAGTTAAGGCATTAAAACTGTTAGAAAGAAATTGAAGAATTGTGTATGTTCCGAATTGAATAGAATTGGGTATGTTCCGTACAACTTTTTTGCTGGAAATCACGCTGCGATTTTCTCAATGAAAATGTATGCTTACTGGAATATGTGGTGAATGCTGGGGAATTCCATAAGCTACATCCGAAAATGGTCCTATAATTTTTCTCGGCTATTTTTCGATTCCCCGGTCATTATACACTGCGTTTCACTTGAATAGCACATTCCGTTTTTTCATTGTAATTTGCTTATATATCAATATTCTTATGACTTTGCTAGTACTTTTTTTTTTGTCTTGTTGGTGTGGGTTCCCCAAAAGAAAAATTATACTCTCCAAATTTACCGTTACCTTTTTTCACCAATTTGCTTCAAAAGCGAGCAGATTTTTTGTTTCACTAGAATAGCACAGTTGGGTTTAAGCTTCAAATACGTGGTGCACGTGGTCACAATATCACAATCTATAGTCGTTTTGAGTAATTTAAATACGATTCGTTGATTTTAAAAAAATTTGGGTCGTGGTAAAGCCTTAACAAGCGAAGAATAAGTTAAAATAAAAAATTACAGGGATTGTGACTTTTCAGTGACTAAAATATCGAAAAAAATTGGAAAAGGCAGAAACGTGATTTACAATTTAATTAAAAATTGTGATAATTATGGAAAAATATGAAAGGTCGAGTGAGCTGTGTACGCTCTTATGCAGATAAGCGATCTATTTTGCGTGAAGCATCGATTTCACATATGATTCTGTGGACAAAATTCGGTTAAAAGTTGGTCTCAGTGCGAGTAAAACAACTGTATGGCGTGCTAATTCAAAAGCTGAAGACCTAAAGCGTCTAAAATTAAAAAAAAAAACACCTCTTAACCCCCTCATAAACAAGCTCGGTTGACTTTTTCGCGTACCAACATGTCATGGACCAAAGAGTGATATCGCGTTGTTTTTTCTGATGAGAAGAAATTTAATTTGGAAGGGCCCGATGGATATAACTGTTATTTTTATGATTTAAGGAGGGAGACTCACCAGTTGGATCGTTTGCACAGTCGAGTTTGCGGCGTTATGGTTTGGGGAGCCAAATCCTACTACGGCACTTGTGAACTCCAATTCTTAGATACCACTATGAATGCTAAGTCGTATCAAGGTGTTTTAGAAAAGGCTTTTCCGACATTCGAAAGTCTCTTTGGACCATTGCCGTGGACTTTACAACCAGACAATGAACCAATACACACTGCCCGTGCCGTAAAGTCGTTTATCGAGTCCAAAAATGTTACTCTTTTGAACTGGCCACCATACTCGCCGGATCTAAACATAATAGAAAATGTTTGGAGATGGCTGGTTAGAAAAGTTTATGAGTCTGGTAAATAATTTTCAACAAAGACTGAAATAATTGAAGCCATTCTGCCATCATGGGCTACCATTTCCCTTGCTTACATCAAAAGTTTGTACGATTATTTGCCTAATAGGATCTAGGAGGTTATTTCAAACGGGGGAGGCTCAACCCATTACTAAAATTGCTGATTTTAATTCAAATTAATCTCAACTTGTATTCTGAACAATAATAAGTTATCCTCACTGCATAAAAAGTTAATTAAAATAGGTTTAAAAAAAAGTGTGCTATTCAAGTGAAACAGAATTCCTGTGTTTTTTCATTGGTGTTTTACATTTTTTTTCTTTCTAAGATTACATGTTGGAAAAATTTGAATTCTTTTTATTTCAAATTATAGCTAATTAATCAAATGGCAAATAAAAAATACAAAATATCTGTTGTCTTCATTTTTTTTTAAAGATATTGAGAAAATAAATCTAATGTATAGAGTGTGCTATTCAAGTGAAACGCAGTGTATATTTTTCACGATGAAATGACCGGGAAATGGAAAAAATATATAAAATTGCCGAGAAAAATTATGAAACCATTTTCGGATTACAGTTATAGCGTACAGAATTCCATTGCATTTCCACATATTCCACGACAGTAAGCATACATTTTCATTGAGAAAATCGTAGCGGACAAACATTTCACTCTCGCAGTCAGTCCTGCGCTTAATATGGATTGCATAGAAAATTTTACGTGGCAAAATCTCTTCCTGCAAACTACATATACTATACATCCTACAAAACTCTTCTATCGCCGACTCTCATTTCTCATACAATTGAAACATGTACTACGAGCTGAGACAAGGAGAATGCCATCAACTGAATACGCACATCTCACCTATAACGAGCCTGCAAAGTAGCTATTCCCCTCTTTTGCAGAATATAGGGGTGTACGTTACAACAATTTCTTATGTGCACAATTGCTGCAATGCACAACTCTTCCCTTCTGTCAAGCATACAATCTATGAAATCTAGCGCCCATAGGCGCCCATCCCGCATATGAAGTGTATGAATTAATTGGAGCATGTTTGTACGAGATATGCGAAGCATTTTTGAACGCTGACGGATTTCATCCGTCTCTCGCTCTTCCTCTCACGTAGATGCAATGCTCAAATGGAATGGAATACGATTAGCATGCGAATTGAGTTTGGCTATGTAATCTCTTGAGTCGCGATAGCAGCGGATCACACCCTTAGATAATAATTGAATCAGTTCTATTTCATTTATACGTGGACTGTGTGTATCAATCAATATAAATATGTATAAATAATTGCTATACAACAGAGAAGAGAATTAATGTGATCATCATGCAGTTGTCATTAAAGGAAGTCTTGATCTTAACCTTCCGGCGGGCGCAATACTAATCCTAACACGATCGGGCGCAATGCATCTGACAGATTAAGTTCAGAAAATAGGATGAAACTAAGTTTCTGTATATTCTACACTCTTATTTATTGTTGAATTATCTTTTTGAAACAGTTCTACAAAATTTTAGAAACAAATACTTGCTCACAAAGTTTGATACCCTTCACATTTTCAATTTTCTAAGAATATTCCGCTTTCAATAGCCTCAATATTTAAAAAACCTCCAACAACTCGACCGCTTAACAAATGTGAGCTTATTTTACTAAAAACACACTATTGAACGATTTGGTGAGCCTAAAAGTCACCGCAACGTTATTACGCAATGTGAAGAGTATAACACGTGTAAATTTTCATAGAAAAGGAATAATAACACAATCGGGCGCAATACATCTGAGAGATTATTTCACCCCCTCCCGCCCCTCAGACATATGGTAGATAGAGACTGAAAACTGCTTTGGGTAGTTGATCGATAAAGATGAAGCTACTGTGAGTTTCAGATCTCTCCCTTTTCATATCGCTGATTGGCGCAACAAAAACTGGTCACTTAATCTGTCAGATGCATTGCGCCCGCCCGAAGGTTAAGGGCATAATGAATTTGTGAATTTGGCGCCCCTTTCGGTTGGCGCCCTGTTCAAGTGCACAGTCTGCTCATATAGTAGAGCCAGCCCGGGTCTAACCTATCTGCATTCGGAAGTTACAGCTGCTAAAATTGCAATTTTGAGTTTTCTAATTGAAATAATTTGTCCGTCACTCGGAAATTCGTGAACAAAACATTTTGAAATTTAGAAAACTTGTAGAGCACTGTACTAGCCACATTTGGTGAAATTGTTAAGGCTCTATAGCTATCGCAAGGTTCAGAAGTTGCGATTTAAGGTGCAAAGTTTGAACCATGAACGATCTGTATTATTCAGAGTGATAATAACACTTTTATGTTTGCCAATCGTTCATTTTCGATCACTCGGAATCCGACCGAAATTTTTAAAATTTGGGATACTTTTAAACCTATTTGGCGCACATTTCTTCCAAGTTTGAAGGTCCTACCTCTCCGCGCTCGGAAGTTCCCGCTGTCCAGATGGCACTTTTATGTTATCTACTCGAATGTTGTTCATAAAGCCTAGTACTGATCAATGATCTTGATATCAATCTTGCCATTTCACATGAAATCCATACAAATACTGTAAAAATTTTGGTGGTACTCACTTCACACGAAAGTCTTCACATCGGTTTTTGACATTTCGCCGGTGAAAACAATGCATTTATGCACTTTATTTCACAGATAAAAAGGGTCATCGGCAGACTATCAGACCGCGAGTGTATATTTATCTTAAATTTTGTGAATAAAAGGCTAGTGTCCACGGCAATTTTTTCACGGGAGACATAAATGCGAGTTTTTCCCTCGGTGAACATAGTACATACCTGTAACTTGGAGATTCTTGAGCGAAATATTTAAATTTGGCAGACTTGTAGAGTTTTGAACTGTCCATATTTAGGAAACATTTCAAGGATCTTGCTACCAAGGTTCCAAAGATACAGCTGTCGAAAGATGGGATTTTTATTTATTTTTCCTATCACATTTTTCCTTGCGCACAATCGATCTGACGCCCGTACAGTAGGTACATACGAGTACACTATACGATTTATCGTACAGTCCACCCGACACAACACAACAGAGCGAAAATTATATATTTTGTGGCGATTGAAGACGGACATCCATCGCTATTTTCGATGGAGAATTACCGCCACAACCACAACATGAAGAATGACCACCGGTTAATGTGAAAAAAATCAGCAACTGAAAACACATGATTGTCAATCAATCATATGACATATTGTATGAAAAACTGCTTGGCAATATGTTCCACACGTCCAATAAAAAAAATTGGATTGGATGGTCCATAAACCTTCCAATTTATCTGACTATTAAATAGATTGTTCAACTGATTGGAAGGTCTATGGCGAGCTTTACAGCTTGTATGCCTCTGAACTGCGATTAACGTTCAATTAGTGCCTTTTTGTCCTTTTTTAACTTCTCTACAATTTTATTTTAAAGGAAAATTTGTTTTCAAAAGAAAAGAAAGAAAAAACCTTATGTAACTTTTTTTCTAATTCCTTATAGGTAACGGGTGGTCTAACTAGAATGCACGATGTTAATTGAGTGTCACACCTTAACGGTAAGTTTTTCGACCAACTTTATTAGACATTTCTTTGCTTCAGGCGAATTCAACCATGGAGAAGTACACAATTGAGCAGCGCGTTAAGGTCGTTGAAGCCTTTTACGAAAATGGACGTTCAAATCAAAATGCTTTTCGCGCACTTCGTGATTTTTTTGGTCAACATAATCGACCAAATAACGGACTTCTCGTGGCCAGCAATCGAGGATATGGACCTGGACGATATGTGGTTCCAACAGGATGGGACCACTTGCCACCCAGCCAACGAAACAATGGCTCTTTTGCACGAGAAATTCAATGGCCGTGTTATCTCTCGTCTTGGCGATGTTAATTGGCCGCCACGATCATGTGATTTGACACCGTTGGACTTCTTTCTCTGGGGATATTTAAAAGAAAAAGTGTACGTCAATAAGCCAAATACAATTCAAGAGCTAATGGATGAGATAATTCAGCACACCCAATGTGGAACATCTTGTATAGGGTGATGATAAAGACAATGGGACAAAAACACTAAACAGCTAATGTCTCCTGTGCTACTCTAAAATATTAGCTCCGTTTATTGGCTGAAGTCTGCATACAGTTCTTGTCATGTACAAATATTTCCAGTCAAATTTGTAAAGAAGTCTAGTTATCCTCTTTTGTTCTGAAGCCCAGGAAGTACAACTAAGTATTATTTCGATTGTCGATTATGTTCCCGCAACACGAACTCTTGTATGTAGGACAAAGTGGCAGTAGGAGTAACCGGCCATAACTGAAAACAAACTTCAGTCAACCGCATCCATACAGCAGGATAATAACACAAAGGGACCAAGTGACGCGACGCTTTTAACAAGGCGTTAAAAGAAACAAACCACCTTCAATACATGTTTCACTGGACGTATCTTCCTGAAACCTGGGAAAAGACAAAAAACAAGGTCCAAAATCTGAAGAAGAACCGAACACATCTACCAATGTGGTTGCCTTGGAAATTATTCGAGCGAATAGTATGTAATTGACTAAAATATAATGAAAGGAATCCCTTCTCCTTGTGAGGCCGACCAAAGAACTTCAGCTGTGTTCAGAAGGCAAGGCAAGCGTGGCTCTGTTAAGTCGATTCATGTCAGGAATCCCACTTCAACCTTTTGGAAGACTCGTCCATAATGTTCTATTTACAAGGGAAAGTAGTGGCTTTTGAAGATTCCTTCCTTCTCAATAATGTAAGCCAAAGGTGAGTGTATTTGTTGACGTGATGGTGATTGCCTTTGGCAAGGAATTCATTTTCAAAACGTTGCTGAATCACCGATCGCTAAAAATCTGCAAATTTTAACAGGTAATGCTAGAGAAATCCTTAGACTGTCTCGCCAATAGGGTTAATATGCAAAAGCCTTCCCCTCGCCATATATTAGCTGTCTAGGGAGACAAAATATGAAATGTAGAAAAACCCGATTATCAGGTGATCTTCAAAATAAAACCAAAAATTCTATATAGAAACTTACAACCTAATTTATTCGAACTTAGCACCATCTAGTAAAACATTTCGCGAATAAAAATGTATTGCACTCATTTTTTAAGTATTACTCAAAACTTATACAACGATTAGTCAACTTAAATCCTATCAGCACATACCACACAATAACACTTAGACAATAGATAAATGCTACGAGTCCCAAGTTCGCCTGAAATCCATATTTCGACACAATCAACTGACCCAAGAATCCCCAAAGTACAATAAGAATTCCACTTGCCGTGTACATTGTGTACTTAACATTCAGCCATTTTGAAGGATTGATTCCCGCCTGAATGATGGAGTCCTGCAGAAACATGGTCACAGCCTGGCCAAATCCCAGCAATACGGTGGCAATGCTTAGAAGTAGTTTCGAGGAGGATACACTCATAACTGCAATATAAATACATAGTTCAAAGGATATGAATTTATCTAAATAATGTTTTATTTCGAATACTCACAAATAAAAGCAAGTCCTTTCGCCCAACATGCAATCAAATGCCATCGATTCATCTGACGATTCAGCATGCTACCGAAACGCGGTGTCATCAATGCAAAGCAGATCCACGGAAATGCCAATATGCAATTCAAAAAAGGAATTTCAGCAAGTTTGATCGAATGTTGATCAATAGCCACACTCGGCAGCATGGTCAGGCACATCACATACGAGAAAACGTCCGCCGATTGCAGAAACATGGCTGGATAGAAGGCGGGCACTACAACGGCACGTTTCAATGGATTTACCAGTTTTATGATAATTAAGTCCAAAAGTTGATCGGCAAAATGCCGGTAGAACTGTTGAAACTTTTCAAGATTTGGAGTCGTTGATGGTGGAGGGGGTAGAGGTTGATTCTCTACACAAATACTTTCACTCCGGTTGGTGTTAATTGTCATCAAGCTGGATCGCAGCATGGACGCTGTCTCTTCTTCTTCGTGGATGATTTCCATAATTTCAACGCCATTGGCATTTATGTAGGCCACATGAGCCTCCTCCGGCGTGATGGCCATATAGTTGCAATGAACTTCGTGTGGGCTACGCCAGCTTTTTGTCTGTAGCTCAATACCGTCGAGCGCTTCGGCGGATTTGGAAGGAATTTTGAAAAATCCTGGAAGACTCTCGTAGCGTGATTCTTCCTTGTATTTCAGGGCACGATTTGCGGGTACTATTGGCTTTTTTATTCGGCGTGAAATTAGCAAGCAGAGTGGAATGAGGTTAAGAAGGGACACTCCCGTGATAAATGTTGCCATCGATGGTCCGTATAGTGTGCGCAAGCTGCTTATGACGAACGATAAAAAAAGGTGACAAAATGCTTCGCCACATAAATGTATCGTTTTTCGGACGTATTTGTCTTCTTTGGGGCGCACCGCTTCGAGTATTATGTGCATTCGATCGAAAACGACGCTGGAAGCAATACCTATGGATGTAATAAAAATATTAAATTAATCAATAAGTTAATCAATCAATGGCGATTCGAATGAACTTCAGATGCAAAATAAAGGCCTGCGATGGGTGGGAATGAGTAAAGGAAGAAAGTGCTAACTCTGGAGAAAGTATACACGAAGTAGGCTTTTATTCGCAATTGTGGCGTCGTAACCGGCCAATCTGACCTAGGCAAAGGACCGTCTTCTAACCAGTGGTTATCTCGGCTGAGAGCCGCTAAACGACGGACCTCTGCTTCACAGAAGAGAATTGTTGATGACACCTTTTGTTCTATGTACGGGCATCTCAGTAAACGCACATGAATGGTGAAAATGTATAACTGCTCAACTTTGGACCGCCTCGGCTTCATGCCGATATGAACTCCAAGTGCAACATACAGTAAAACCTCCATAAGTTGACCACCCAAGGACAGGCAATTTTCGGTTAAGATAAAGAGAGGGGTCACCTAACAGAGACTAGTTTAACGTCATGTTGAATGTAGAAGGGCGGAAAAAAGATTGTCAATTTAAAGGGATGGTCATGTTACTCACCACTCTGTAACATGACCATCCCTTAGGGAGGTTCCACTGTGTATATATATGCATATATGCTGGTGTATAGGCACTAATGAGCGGTAATTCTTCCCTCCCGACAGTTGAGGTAGGCCCCAAGTGGGAGCGTCGTGCTGACATGGTTTAAAAATGGCTTAGAGTTGCACGACGACCGGGCGCCGCGGCGGGACCCATAGAACGAGAGTAGTAGAAAGGCAATGCCTTAATCTTTAACCGCCAAGTATAAAACTGTTACCTCACTCCTCATTGATTGACGTCACAAAATCAATCCGAAATAATCGAGAACCGCCTGGTTAAGCCTTTACGGTAGGAACATACGTTTATGGCATTTATTCGTTCCACCGTCGATGAATTCAGCCGCTAAATGATTCGATTTTTAGGTAACCTTGGCAAAGTTCTAGAATTCGATAGATGAACATATTTGGAACACATAAACATGAAATATGTATGCGTTTTCCTAAGGTTAAAACTGTCCCTAAAATATCTTCTTCCAAATGGTGGAACCTTGCTAACAACGAAGTGTGGAGCTTGTCCACTCAATTTTCATAGTTTTTCGATAGATACTTCGGATACTTCTAATGTAGTTATGCCAAATGTCCAGCGGCTAAAACCAGACCACCTTCTCCGCCGTAGCGTTAACCTTTCTCCTAATTCATCGTTAAGTTGCAGGCAAAAAATATGTGCTTTGCGTTTTCTGCGACTCCTTTGCGACTAGGATACTCTGTCAAGTCATGCAGCTTGAAACAGTGCAAAAATTGCCGGTATCCACCATGACCCGTTAGGAAATGAGTTTAAAGTGTTCATTATCTTACAATAGCAGAGATTAGAGAATGTGTCCATCTACCTGTTGCAGCTTCATCCTATCATGCATAGTTGCCATTGTCTCATGCTTCCTGTCTTTCCAAGATTTTTCGAGTTTCTCAATACGCCGGTTCCAAGAAAGATACCTTAGAGTCGCCCAACCACACTGCTGCACTGCTGCTGCACGATTTTTCGTATGAATCTTTTGTGCGGTGTTTGCCACACTCCGGTCGGTGTGGGGCCGGCTTAAAGTTGTGCGGTATGCCACATTTTGCATTTTTGCATATCAACTTCAAAATCTCTCCAAAGCTCAGTCTAGAATCAATCATAACCCCCAAATACCTAATAGATTTTTTTTGAGGTTATGATAATGCCTATTCAGATAGCACCTTTGTCTGTGCTTACTGACAAGAACAGCATCCTTTTTTTGCTCAGAAAATTTAAGGCCATTTCTAAAAACCAGAGCTTTTTTTATACGCCTCGTTGGCGTAGACTATGACGCACTCTAGTTTTTTTGCTACCACAACAACTGCAATGTCAGCGGCAAAGCCTACCATAGTCACTCCTCTACACATGAGAAGTTCTAGAATACTGTTGTACATTATTGTGCATAGCAGCGGACCACGCACTGACCCCTGGGGAGCTACCGCGTGCCCCTATTTTCTGTGAATATATCGCTGGTATCGTATTGGAGGATGCGTTTCGAGAGGTAGCTGCATGATAGTCATGAACGGAGGCCCATTTCTCTCAAACAGTTTTCCCTAGGTGTCGAGCTGGCACATTGGCACATATGAACTTGGCTCTCCAGCTGGCTTATTTTTATTGGGAAGGAGTATGTACAAACTTCTGTGACACAACATGACATTGCAGCCATATGATATCTTGTCCTGGAGCCCTCCTCTACTCTTGAACCTGTTTTCCAAAGTGTGCCAGGAATGCTGTGACGAACCTTGTCTCACGACCATCAGTTCATGTTGAGGAAAGAGGACCGAGACAATATTTTGGAGCAGCGTCGGACACTTTAATTGTGGCGTTGTTTGCCTTAACTTCTTCATGACCACCTTATACGCCAGTCATTATCACAGTCATTTTCGAACTCGCGTGGTGCAGCAGCCCGTCCAGAAATTGTTCGAAGTCAACGTCGTTCCACTGCGGTATAGTGTAACAGCTGTAAACATATATGCTGTTGAACTTTGCTCTTACAACTTCTCTTAGTTCTCCGGTCATCCCTTGGTAGAAGGGATAATTTCCGCACAACCAGATGGCTTGGTCATTCAAACACCCAAACTTTTTACAGATAATTGTGACACCAATATCTTTCTTAACAGATTCAGCTGCAAGAACCTCAATAGGAATTTGCTTTAGTGTTTCTCGATAGAGCGGACACTTGATTCCTCCGTGGTAGTGGTTGCATTTCTCCTTATTCCTTTCAGAATATACAATTGGGATCGCTATCACAGGACGCGCACCGCTTCGTGACCTTCTTTCCCACATTTAAAAGACATTTTTGGCCTATCATGCTTTCTGCTGCAAAGTGTCCGATTGCGAATAACTTGCAGCGTATCTTAGGGACCACTCTTTAAGCGACAGTTTGTCCATCCAATATTCAGTTTGTCCTCTGCCTCAAAGATTGGTTTCATTCATTTGAATGGTGATGACTGCGATCTGTGTGCCAACCCGCGTCTTTAATTGGAAAATAGATCCCCATTTCACGTGGGACAAATATATTACCCATCAGTTTGAGCCGCAGCTCAGACTTCACTCTTTTAAGAATTGATCGAATATGATCTTTGCGCCTGGTCTTAAGCTCAGCTTTAATTTTACCAACCCAACCCCCCAAGGTTCTTCTAAGAAAAACTTTTTTATTTGTGAACCAATTTCAAACAAATTTCAGACAAATGTATTTCTGTTGATGACACAAAACATATGTAAGAATGGATCACATTGAACCATGGTGTCATGGGGTTGCCATAGGAACGCCCGAAAAAAACTTTTAGCCCGAGGGGAGAAAAGGGTATCCAAATTTCGGCCGCGCCAGAAATTAGGCTCGGTCTCGTTTTTTGCTTAACCTTTGTCCAGGGGCTAGGGTTTGCATTTAGGCCGTCTTGTATCGCTACATCATCTTGGAACATTACGCTATCACTCTCGCAAGAAGAATTTTCTTGATCTTCTTATTGACACTAGCGACACTTATTTTATCGTCCGCCATACAGCGGACATATAGCGGAAAATATCGGAAACACAAAAGTTCTCCCGATGAGAACGGATAGCAGAATAAGCCGACTTCTCTTTATTCCCACAACCCTTTGCCAGAACTGACAGGGGCAATTGCAGGGGAAAACTTTGAAGCTTTGAGCTCCTCCTGAAAGTATCGGTATCGAGTCCTGATACTAGATAATGCTATGAAATTTAAAAACTTTAAGTCAAATCTTTAAGTTTATTGGCGGTGCCAGCTTTCCCCTACGCTTGGAGTTTTCAAAAACGACAAACATAACTTTATCCTGGATGTCAAATTGGAATGCGTAAGGTTTCCCATAACGGTAAACAGGATAGGAAGTACAAAAACCTGTCTTGGCTACTTTTTGAAATTGTTAAAATAACTGGCACAACATTTGTTCTAGGCCACATCCGATGTATTAGTGACAACAAATTTCCAAGATCCTTTTTGTATTGTTGAGATCAACAGCACATTGTCCATCATAAACCGAATCCGCTCACAGTGTGGGACTCGAAGCTACGACCCTCTGCTTCAAAGGCGAGTGCACTAACCACAACACGAACCAAACTACAAAAATCCAAATTGGTGTATTAGAAAACAAATCGATTAGACACAAACTATCAATCTTATAAACTACCCCAATGTATGTAAACATTTCAATTTTTTTTTCTAATCACGTGCTGGGTGAATTGCTTCAAAACAGAAAATAACAACAAAACTTTATAGTTACCTCCAAACATTCCATAAATGATAATGGCCGTAAGCTGTGATGTTGTTGTTGTCTTTATCCACGATGGCGAGAAGACGAAACCCGATATCGTGATAGCCAAACAAGTGATAACAGCCGCTACCAGAATTATCCGGCGATTATCTTTTGCACTCACATGTACTTTTCCACTGTTCTCATCATTTGTATGATGATGAAAAGATTGGCACACCTGATTGAAGGCTTGAAAAAGGATCGCTGGCCAAATCCGCAAAACTTGACCCGATTGACTATCCACGAGTATTCCATAGAGGTACACGGGTGCCGCAAGGCATGCCTAAAAAAGTATTCGTTTCGTTGCATACATTTTTGATAAGCTACTAATATACAGATTAGATTCTCATAAGATCTACAATGAAGTGGGCTAAAAGCGAGGGGATTTTTTTTTTCTTAAATGATCACGAGATGCTCAGGAAAGGATCAAAATATTTTTTTAAATAATCAAAAAGCTTTTGGCCCAAATCTCCAATTTGAAATCAAATTCTAAAATCAATCACATGAATTGCAAATCCACAAAGCAGATACTTCTGATCGAGATGCTCCTTGATGATGGTGCGTTGCTCTATACGGGCAGGTGGACGCGAAACTTTTTGTATAATGGCCGCCATAGCGGGTGTTTCGCGAATCGTAACCGGCACACGATCCATTGCATATCGCTTCGCTTCTCGCACTCTCTAAATTGCGTGTCAAACTTGAATTTTGATATTTTCGAGATTTACAAACGATTTTCGACTATGCACAATCATCGAGACAACAATATACTTTATCCGGATTTTATCCGATTTTATCACAGTTGAGGGAATAGTTAAAAATGCAAATGAATACAGCAATCGGAAAGTACGTGCATGTACTAGGAAAATTTCGCGGAGAACTGCAACGAAACAATCTTCAAAGAAGTGACGGACAATCTTAAAAAAAAAAAATAGGGCTTTATCTTATCAACGGTTATCATATCAGCATGTGAGTCGAGTTTACATTTATTTTTGAAAAGCGCTTGAACTGTCATACCAGAGTATGTTGAGAGTTCATCATTGTTAAGTTAGAGTAATTATAAATTGTTATACTCTAGTTGAAATGCGCTGCTAATTTAAAGCAGGTGAAAAAAGCTTTTAAGGTTTTGTATTGATTTTAGTAATTAAAAAATTCGAAAAACTTCGGATAAAAGAAAATATTTTTTGTTAATTTTGTAAGACACTAAAACTTTACTTTGATATATAATTATTAATTTTTTTTTTAATGAACATGGCGTACTGGACATTTGTATGCATAAAATACGATACTCACCTGATCTATACCGCCTGATACCATCTGTAATGAGAAAAAGATAACCGATGAGCCTGCAGTTACATGCACTGAAGATACCAAGTTATTTGAAACGTAAACGAATTATAATTCAAATATCTATGTTGGCCCGGCCAACAAACAGGAAGACGAGGAGAGCGAAGGAGAACCACTTGTCGGCGTCGTCGTCTCAGCATCGGTCATCGGCTTCCCGTTATATCGGTTGATTCTGGCTCAGGTACTCAAACGGCAATGCGAGGTAGACGCAGGATGGATGTATCGGTTGATTCGGCTGCTTCTCCTTGGTCCCCGCAGGGGGGTCTGTGTCCGTGTGACACTCAGCTTGGAAGGCTGTTTGTAGTCGGACAGGGATCTTTGGTGACTTACGACACCACGGACCTAGTAGCGCAAGGGGGCCCCTGGTACAGTTGATACGCCATGGCGAGGATCTGTACAAAGACCATTCGGGCGTTAACGGTCCCGTGCTCCTGAGTTATGCACGGGTGGCTCTTGGCGTGCCTACCTCCCCCCATAGTTTGCGGGAGGGAAGCACTAAAGGCCTAGCACGATTTTGATGTCCCCTGGTGGGGGGGTGCATCATACGGAAGTCGTGTGAGCTTCGGAGGTGACGGCTCCGCATGACCCGAGTCAAGAAGGGGCTAGCTAGGGAGAACGGCCTTGGTGGAAAATGCCTACGCGCCTATATCTAGCTAGTTTGTGGATTGATGACCACACTGCCTGAGTCGCATTGCTGACTAGTAAACTGAAGGGGCCGCCTGGATGTGAAAAGCAGCGCTTCGTTGTCTGCACAGACGCGGAGTCACAGGTCCAACGAGCCTGGGGTGTGCATGCCCGAATTCGACGTAAGGCTTAACCAATAGGGGGCCGAAGGAGGATCACACCTGCTATGGAGAAGTCCATAGCGAATAGTGTACTACGGGGATGGGTGTGCCCAGGGGACAAGGTGTTGGACTCGTAGTGGCTGGAGGTTGTTACCCAAGTCATCCAGCTAGTGATGCAATCCCGGGGTTGGATTCCGGATGGTGTATGCATGCGCCTGATGGAGAAATCTCCGTCTGACAACAACACCTTGTCAGTAAAAAGCCGAAGGTCCAAACTTTTTAGCGGGACCGGGAGATAAAGGCCGAAAGGCTAGGTGCTCCCCTGACGGTATACCTGTAGATGGTTTGCTTGCTTCTCCTTGGTTCAATCCCACTTCACTACCAACCTCATTTTTCTATATCCAGGAGTAAAGCCTTTCTACCTAAGGCACACAACTTCTGGCGAATACATTCTCATTAGGTATTCTATGGTAGAATGCGGAGGGGGAAACCACAACCTCCTAGCTAATACAGAGGGGGATCAACTCCGGAACGGAGCACCGCGCCTCTACTCACATTTCAGAGAGGGGAACACCACAACCTCTCAAACACACAACACGAAGAGGGGAGACACCACAACCTCTTCAAACATTAACTCAACGAGGAGAGGGGAGACACCACAACCTCTCCAACACGTAAACTCTGTGCAAAGAGGGGGAACACCACACCCTCTCGAGTTTATCACAAGTAGAAAGGGGAGACACCACAACCTTTCTACGAACGTCAACTCAACATGGAGAGGGGAAACACCACAACCTCTCCAAAACGTAAACTCTGTGCAAAGAGGGGGAACACCACACCCTCTCGAGTTTATCACAAGTAGAAAGGGGAGACACCACAACCTTTCTACGAACGTCAACTCAACATGGAGAGGGGAAACACCACAACCTCTCCAAAACGTAAACTCTGTGCAAAGAGGGGGAACACCACACCCTCTCGAGTTTATCATAAGTAGAAAGGGGAGACACCACAACCTTTCTACAAACACAACGCTGAGAGCGGGACGACCACAACCTCTCAACGACTCAATCGGAGGGGACCAACTCCGAGGTGAAGCCCACACGGCTCTAAACATCTCACTGAGAGGGGAGACACCACAACCTCTCAAACTATTATATCTTTCCGGAAAGGGGGAAACCACAATCTTTCCATACAACACTCACTCAATACTGAATCTTAGAATACCTGTAGGTAATTTTCGGTGCTGTACACACAGCAAAACCTAGTCCGCCATAAATCAGATCTCACACAATTAGCATAACCACAATACAAGCAACTACAAGTTCAGTGTACTCACCTACGCACAACGTCTTTTCCTACCGACACCTTAGCAACAGCCAACAACCATCGAATGTGTCGTGATATCTTGAAATGGATTTTCTCGCGGCACACCTCACAAACACCCCGGAAAAACACTTGACGCGAACCACGCTCGTGTGGAATAAACCTAGTTCTAGCGACTAATCATCGATTAGTCGCGTAATTTGACCACGGGAATATAACAAAACCAAACCAGGAACATAAAAGCGCTTGACGTACCACTAGGAAAAATGACCGATTTTATTTTATTTTTCAATTGTCATTTAATTTCATGGCCTACTATGAAAATACAATCCTTCAAAAACACCAAGCATCCTACAATTTTTACCAAATTGTACTTCAAAAGTCATATTTGCTAAGGGGCCCGCTTTTCATAAAATAATCCAACCACATACCCAGTAATATGCGTGTTATTTTGTACTCTCGTGTAGGTTAGTTTAGTGTGACCGTATAAATATATTTCTTATCTTCTGAATAATAAAAGTGCGACGAACCATGCCGAGTATTGAAAACTCGTTTCTTATAAAAATATTAGTCCTTTATTGGGTTTTTTCACTAGAGTTTGTTGTCAAAATTAAAAAAAAAATCCTCCAACGAATTAGCATTTATGACGGCATATCCGCAACCATTCAACCCTTCATACTCCGTCAGTCTAAAGTCGAACTCCATCTGACCCCAGTTTAGTGCAGAGTTGACATTTGATTCCTCTTCGGATTTTTTTTTACGAAGAACTTCTACCGGACAAGAGCATGCGCAGAAAACTATTCCGGGAGGGGTTTAGGGAAAGAAGTGCGCGGTTCCAGGGAAACCAGTAAGATTGCCAAAATACACAGAAACGTATTAAGGAGCTTCATAGTGTAACTTGAACTCAATAGTTACCTACGTACCTTCAATCTTCTGATTACATCAAAGGATTGAAAGACTTAATCGCAAATAACCTGAGGCTTTCAGTTTCAATGGGTGAGGTTATGAGACATACCGTTCCCCTACCGGTTCGCGCAACGTTTCCTTTAATTTCAAATCAATCGGCCGTTACGGATCTGAAATTATCTGTTTATAAACCCCCAAAACGCCACCTTGCCGAGAATACCTTGATTCATTGAAAGAAATCTACAATGTGCCGTTGAACCGTGCATTTTCGCCCTCATTTATTTATTAAACAATTTATACCCAAAATAAAATTTATCTGCCTTTCGTTTGAAACTGGAAATTTTAATTTTCGGACCAAATATATCAGCTGTGATGTGTCAATTGTCATATTTGTCATTTTTCGAGAGATGGCGATGGGAACACCAAGTCTGATCCGGATCTATGCGTTTACAGAACAAAATACGGAACGGTTCGGAAAACGCGGCACGTTCCCGTTGTGTTTTAGAACCTTACCCAATCTGATGTTAATGGAAAAATTGTGAAACATAAATCAGATCTAAGTCATAATTAATTAGATTAATTATAAGCCCCCAAAACCTCATGTAGGATCGCCATTGCTTCTAGTAGCATAGCTCGTTGACTGGGCCTTGGTACGCCACCGTTAAACATTTCCTAGCTTACTAAGTCCGGTTGTGGCGAGGCCCCAACGGGACATCTCCTATCTGCAGTTGTTGATTGGTAAGGAAAAATTCCTCGGCGGGAATCGAACTGGCAAACGTTGTTGTTCGATTAAAATTCGGGACACGGAGTAAAAAGCAGGACATGTTCACCTAAAGAACGACGTGTCCAATTTAAATTCTTTTTTAATCTGTACAAGCCATAGGGGAAAAGTGTAAATTTTGCATTGCGTAATTTTCTAGCAACGCTCCGAACCCATGCACCGTATACTCCAGTCCAGCGAAAGTATTTTTGATTGCGTTCCGAAAATTTTTCTTAGCAACACTCAGCACCCCTGCAGCGGACAGCTAAAAGCAAACTCTAAAAAAGTTTTAAAAATATTTCCAATGAAAATCTGTTCTGATTGTTTTGTTCAACTTCAACACAAAGGCCCATTCTCTCGTAGATCTTATAGAATGGTTAGTCTTATCGCCCAGAGAAGACACACACAATATTCAAAAAGCTTCTCCATTATATTGAATTGATTTTTTGTTAATTTTGCATAGTTATGTTATCTTTTGCTTATTTACGCTGTTGGATGAAAGTGCGCAATGGTTTTCTCAATCTAAGATGATGGCTTAAACAAGCAAAATATGGCGTAGCTATGCAAAATAAACAAAAATTCCATTCAATACAATTGAAAAGCTTTCTAAATATGGTGTGTGTCTTCTCTACGCGATAAGACTAATCAGCCGACAGGTACTGGGCTGAATTCAAATTGTAAGAAAACGACCGGACGGGTAAACTTGCAAGACAAGAACCATCGTATGATCATTTCACACTATCCGATCAAAACACGGACTGGCGAACAATAATCACACAGAAAGTATGTATAAATGTTGCCATGCACGCTCCAAAGTTAGTGTACAATGAAGTGACGAGTCGACAAGATTAAAATGCAAGTAAAACACGCGCTAATTGTCTTTGCAGAACGCCTGAACTATTGGTAGATGCAATCGTCTTATCGATCGTACGAAAGATCTTACGAAAGAAAAACAATCGTGTCACGATTTTTTTCTTTCGTAAGACGCGTTCTTACAATGTGGAATGCACAATGCTTGTCTACTGGCCACTACAAAAGCTCTCTTGTCTTGCAAGTTTATCCGTCCGGTTTCGTCTTACAATCTGAATTCAGCCAATGGCTGAATTCAAATTGTAAGAAAACGACCGGACGGGTAAACTTGCACGACAAGAACCATCGTATGATCATTTCACACTATCCGATCAAAACACGGACCGGCGAACAATAATCACACAGCAAGTATGTATAAATGTTGCCATGCACGCTCCAAAGTTAGTGTACAATGAAGTGACGAGTCGACAAGATTAAAATGCAAGTAAAACACGCGCTAATTGTCTTTGCAGAACGCCTGAACTATTGGTAGATGCAATCGTCTTATCGATCGTACGATTCCTACGAAAGAAAAACAATCGTGTCACGATTTTTTTCTTTCGTAAGACTCGTTCTTACAATTTGAAATGAACAATGCTTGTCTGCTGGCCACTACAAAAGCTCTCTTGTCTTGCAAGTTTACCCGTCCGGTTTCGTCTTATAGTCTGAAATCAGCCAATAAGAGCTATCAGAAACCCGGCCAAAATATTATTAGTATTTCGAGGATTAGGTCCCTGCTAGCCACTCAACTAACAACTTAATTTATAAGTCGAACGTATGCACTCAGAGATGTTTCTGAGTGCATTCAAAGAACGTGAAAAGTAGCAGAAAAGTGCTATTTCAAAAATTGGATTCTCATTTCCCATATATAGATAGGAGAAAGGGTTCGGTGGCAGGTGATATTCCAGTGTTTTTACAGTGAATTGTATCTGTTGAATGCACCCACTGGTATTCGAACTGAAGACTTTTTCCAAAAAGAAAATAAATGGTCAAATAGATT
This sequence comes from Microchrysa polita, assembly GCA_949715475.1. Lineage (NCBI taxonomy): Eukaryota > Metazoa > Arthropoda > Insecta > Diptera > Stratiomyidae > Microchrysa > Microchrysa polita. The sequence goes on along the minus strand of OX454417.1, from coordinate 71,307,272 downwards.
GCTTTTCAGTGAATGTACAAGGATGTCCAGACACACAGTTTGAAGAAATGAGGTGCTGAATTAATATGAGGTGCATTTTAAAAACAATTCGGAAGGGTACAGACCCCATGGACCCCTCCCCTAGCTAAGTCCCTGACAGAGTGGCGACCGGATGATGACGCCTACTGGGCACGGCAATGTAACAACTGTTTGGATCATGTTAATATTGCAACCCCATGTGGTTGCACTAAACTAACTTACACGGAAGTACAAAAAAACACGCATAATGTTATTAATTCGTTATCCTTCCTAGTAGGCACTTGTATTATAGTGATCTCTCGATCTAAGGAAAAGGATGAAATGAGATTGACGGTCTATGTGATGAGTTGAAGGAAGCGGCGATTTGAGAGTTCTTGTTTTTTTTTAAATTTTTTTTTCGCACGGAAACTTTCCCTAACATACACTTGCCAATAGGCGGTATTTCTCTATCTCCGTTCAAAAGTGTGTATACGCTTAATTAATTTTGTTTGAAAAAAATAAATAATAACTTATTTATTATAGTAGCAGAACTTAATTAAAAATTAAATGAGAATAATCTATTGTACGAAAACAACAGTAAATATTATTGTCAATAAAGAAGCAATGTTTTCTATGCACACTCTAGACACGTGTAATGATAAAATGGATTTTACTCAGTCACTATTTACACTGGAACGAATTGTGTAATCACGTTACATTCGTGTGTTGCTCAATTAAGATGGAGGAAATATTAAATCAGTTAATGGCATCCGCGTGAATAATAATTTATTTGGCATAAGAGTACAAAACGTTCATACGTATTGGCATGTATACTACCACATGGGCCTATTGGCCTTTACTACGCTACCAAAATGGTGCGAATTGTGCTAGTTTAGTCTAGTAAATGTACATACAACTAAAAATATGCTTTGTTTATAGTCAAAAGCAATTTCTGATTAAAGAAGCCATACAGAGGTAGGATGTTCAGTGTTCTCAGCTTCACCTCAGAGTTTGTTAAGCTTCACACCTCACCTGAGTGCCGCGGCGCAATTCATTCGGGAGCCGAATCGGTTGAAACCTTTACGCCCACTCATGTACCCTGTCCATTAGTACGGTTCCTGAATAAGAGTTGATTGTACGCATACGTACAACACTTTAACAAAAAGACTACACATCCCAAGTAACAATTCGTATGCTTTAAAGAAGCACTTCATCCTGTAACAATCATATAGTAACACAAAATCAGTTTATCGTGTGACATCGCTTATATAAGTATTTTGATCCGATAAAAGCTCCTTAAAACACTTTTCGGAAAGCTTAAAAAGTTCTTATATAATCAATTCACGACTACATCCAATAAGACTTCGATAACACTTCTCTAAACGTTAACCTAAAAAGAAGCTCCATTAAATTCTTCTTTGTAGTCTTTATTGAATGACATAAACACACATGACTGAAATCAACACACACACATGCATATAATCTGTCGATTTCATTTTTATAGTGTGATATTCGTGTGATCATCCAATAAATTGCTCAGCGTAGTTTTATAGAAGGATGAACTTTGTGATTTTTTAAAGAATTGACACTTATGAAGTGCTCTGGAACACCATGTTTCTTGAATTGAATTCATTGAAATATTGCACGAAACCAACATTTCCTCACTCATTCTTAACTTATGAATCAATTACGATAATCTCAGCCCAGAAACTGGCTGCATTTTATTGACGAACGTGTGAATTTAATTAGCTTCAACTGATTGACATATAAAGAAGAAGGTGCATTGCGGAGAAGTGTTGAGCATTTCAATAGAAGCAACGAACCACTGCTTGTTGTGTTTACGAGCAATGCTGACTATATGTGAGGTTGGCCGAGTGGTTAAGGCGTCGGACTTGCGTACGACAGTCGCTGGTTCGACGCTGGCTGCGGGAATTTGTTTTTTTTTTTTTTTTGGCAAACGCGAGAAAATGACAGAAAATGATGACATAACACATATGATGTATGTCTTTTTCAAAGTGTAATTCAGTGCTACAATAAGGTTCAATTGGATCAAAAAACGGCGCCAAATGCCATTATTGGACTGTTATTCAGTGGTTATACCCTGTAAAGTGCCCCTATTATTGTTAGAAGAGAGTATTTTACGAAGTATTATAGGGCTGAAATTCAGTGGCGGCTCTTCAGGTGAAGTAGGTGAAGAGCCCCTGTTAGGGATAGTAGTGGACCGATCGAAATAAAAAGACACGATGAAAGTTAAACACGTTTATTATAGAGAAGAAAACTAGTCAGAATAATATCGATTATACACGGAAGTTATATAAGTGAAAAATAACATATGAATGTATGGAATGCAAAGTGAACTACGATTTTAGTATTAATGTACAGTCTCAACACTTCCCCTTAAGACGGCAATCGAGCAAGCATTCTTGTACATTCGTGCAGTCCACACGATTTGGCACACCACTCATGCTTCGGCTTGGTGAGACCCTTGGTCAACATATCGGCTACCTGCTCTTCCGTGGGAACATAATCGATTGTTATCGTCTTATCCTTAAGTACATCGCGAATGAAGTGATGACGAAGATCAATGTGCTTGCTCCTACCATGGAACACTTGATTTTCCGCCAATTTGAGTGCGCTGCGATTGTCACAAGAAATCGTGATGTCAGCTTGTTGATCGAAACCCAGCTCTCGCAGAAGTCCATTCAAATAGACGGCTTCCTTCATTGCTTCGACTAAAGCCATGTACTCGGCTTCTGTCGTGGATAAAGCTACTGTTCGCTGCTTTTTAGCTTCCCACGATATCGGTCCATTGTTCAGGAGAAAAACGTATCCGGAGTAAGATCTGCGATCCTCAACGCAGCTACCCCAATCTGCATCGACATAGCCTTTCACTAAAGGGGAGCCACAACCAAAAGAAATTCCAACATCAATCGTACCTTTTAAGTACCGAAGGACTCGCTTCGCAGCAATCCAATGTTCAGGACCATAGCAATTGTTAAACTGCCCAAGATGACTAACTGCATAGCTGATATCCGGTCTTGTAGTACAGGCCAAGTAATTAAGTGCCCCAATCAGTTCGCGATACGGGAGGTTAGCATGCTCCTCATTCTTCTCGTTGCTTGTCAATTTGAGACCACTGGCAAGAGGCGTACTCACAGGCTTGCAGTCCTTCATCCCAAAGCGTTCGAGAATATCGTTCACGTAACCACGTTGGTACATTCCAATTCCGCCATTTTCTTTCATGAATTCGATTCCCAAACAATAATCGACACAGCCTAAGTCCTTCACTTCAAATTGTTTCGACAATTCCTGTCCAATTTTCTTGAGCATGTCGTCATTTTTCGAGGCCACCAAAATATCGTCGACGTAAATTGCGATTAAAGTTGAATCGCTTCCGGAACCAATTCGAAACAAACATGGATCGGAGATAGTCGGCACCGCTCCAATCTCTTTTAAGCACGCATCCAACTTCGTATACCAGCTCCTACCGGATTGCTTTAAACCGTAAAGCGATTTTCTCAGATGACAAACCTTGTCTCCCTTCATAAGCGCCGTCAGCATTTTTCGTGCTTCAATTCCGGTTGAATTATCTTTCTCGATGGCGATAATACGCTGCAGAATTTCAGACAACATTTTAGGCGGTTCCATCAGCACTTTCTCTTCTAAAATACCATTCAAATACGCTGTTGCGATGTCGAACTGTCATAGAGTGTTGTGCAGCCAAAGATGTTAATAGACGAATGGAGCTAATTCGTGCAACTGGAGCAAACGTTTGATTATAATGAACGCCAGGTTGCTGGCTAAAACCTTGTGCCACCAGTCGGGCCTTTCGTCGCTCAATTGTACCGTCCGAGTTATATTTATTTCGCAGAACCATACGTGATCCAATAACTTTAACATTCTCAGGACGATCTACAAGGGACCAGGTCTTGTTTTTAATAATAGAAGTAATCTCACTCACCATCGCATGTATCCATTCCTCGGCATCTGACCCTTCCATGGCCTGTTTCATCGGAATCTCCGACAGGAATGCTTCCTCAACTTCTTCGCGATGCTCCGTGTTGGTTTTGTAGACTTTTCGTGGTCTTCCTCTCGAGCCCGTTAGAACTATACACGGTCTACCTCGTCCTCTTCTTGGAAGATTGTTGCTGTTCTGATTCTCGCCAATACTGTCGCTAGAAATGCTGTCCATATCTTCGCCGGTTGTCTCGTCGAAAACCTCGTTGCCCTCAACGGTGGATGCTGCCGCCGCCGCAGAATGAACATTGTTATTGTTTTCACTAATGTAATATAAGTCGCCGATCCGATCAGCACATAGCACAATACGTCCATTCATGTCCAAAACAACCGCTTTCTGTTTTTCAAAACGAACGACAAGTCCGCGATCCACAATTTTTGCCACCGACATCAAATTAGTGCGAAGGTCAGGCACACACAATGTCTTTTCTAACGAAACGTTTTTAGTTTTACCCGAAACTTCCGTCGTAAAATTAACGCTGCCTTCTCCCGTAATTACCGTGGACTCGTGATTGGCCAGTCTTAGTTCACAATTTGGATATTCGCACAAATCACTAAAATAGTTCGGGTCGCGACAAAGATGCGACGTCGCCCCACTGTCAAGGCACCACTTTCGACCGAATTGTGCACTTTTATCACTCGAACTCAAACAGATATTTTCGACATTCTGCGCGAATTGCTTTTTGCTAGCCTTACACTGTTTGGCTAAGTGTCCGATGCGTTTACACTTGAAACATTGTTTATTCGCGATCGCGTTCGTATTCGTTTTCGTTTCAGTGTTAATTTTTGGAAATCGCGGTCCGGGTTTGTTTGCCCACATTACGTCCGATGTTGCGACACTATTTTTTCGCGCTTCACTCTCCTCGATTATTTTGATACGCAGAGCCTCCGGGGTGGGAAGGGTGTCCCGAGACTCTATCGCACAACGAAAATTTTCGAATTTAGCCGGCAGACTATACAGCAGCATTATCGTCAACAAATCTTCGTTCACAGGGATGGACATTTCAGCCAATTTGTCGACTGTATCGAAGAATTTGTCCAGGTACTCTCGGGCGTCTTCGCTTTCAGTCATTTTCGACTGCATAAGCCTTTTTAAAAGCGTAGCCTTGCGAGCAGGCCCGGCCGATTGAAAAATGTTCATTAATTTCTGCCACACATCATGCGCTGTTTCGCAATTTTTAATGTTTTTCAGTTCACTTGGGTGAACAGAAAGAATAATGTCCGACCTCGCTTTTTGATCCTCGCGTGTCCACAATTTGATTGCATCGGCATTGTTCTCCGTCACATCAGGTTTTGCTTTAAAGCCACTCGCGTATTCCCATAGGTCGTTCTTAACCAAAATCGCTTGCATCTGAAGCTTCCACGTATCGTAGTTGTTCTTTGTGAGCAACTCGATACGCACGGAATTTAACGAGGCCATTTTTTATCGCTTTTCACAAAATTCAAAATTCACGATTAATAAACGATTCGCCGATTTATTTCGAGAACACGGTCTGGGCCCATAACCTGTTAGGGATAGTAGTGGACCGATCGAAATAAAAAGACACGATGAAAGTTAAACACGTTTATTATAGAGAAGAAAACTAGTCAGAATAATATCGATTATACACGGAAGTTATATAAGTGAAAAATAACATATGAATGTATGGAATGCAAAGTGAACTACGATTTTAGTATTAATGTACAGTCTCAACAGCCCCTTCACTACAAAATATATTTGTAAATTTCCTCTAATACAATATTATTTTAAAAATATTAAAAAGTAGCTTCTAACAATAAACAACTCCTCAATAAATCATCAATGAAATACCATAATCAAAATGTACATAAAATGCATATTTTGTATATCACAAACCGAAATTTTTCTACTTCAAAATCTGTGCTCTTGCACAGCAAAATTTCTCCTATCCATAGAATGATTAACAAGTGAAGAGGTAATCGTGTCACAGCTCCACCTCTTCACTTCAGATACACGATTCTACTGCAACAATGTATTCAGCACGAAATGTGTACACTGGATTTTCTTAGCAAGTGAATAGCTTTTTGCCTGGTATGTACCTCATCTTCACTTCCGTATCGTATGAGGTGATTCTTTGCGATTTCTCTTGTGTTTTTAGTTGATGCAGAATTTTATTTGTGGATAATTTGGAAATTGATAAATTGTTTTGGATGTACAAATTTGTTCGGTTGAGTTATGCAAGTCAATGAAATGACAAAGATAGTATTTTGCCTTTGTAAAACAAAAGGTTTGAGAATATCATTCACATTTTATCGATCCTTGTTTTTAATGGTCACTTCACCTACTTTTGGAGCCACGAGCCGCCACTGCTGAAATTGTTACTTGGGATCATTATCAAATTTCATAGAAATTTATGTGGAATGCATTCGTAAGGGAAACCACAGCACGCACACCATGGAAATTCGAGAATAACTTCTCCAGTGAGCAATTTCAGCACAGAGTTGACTGGTTGTGCAGGATTGCAACAACTATTGGCCAAATGCAATCGTGAAATCTATTAAGATTAAAAGGATGAAATGCCGCCATTTGGACATGCAAATATCAGCAAATCTTCCAGCTCAAAAACCATTTGACCTCCATGACGATCTTTTGAAGAAGAATCGTCTCCAGCGCAGTTTTTCACAAGTGTTTGAAAAAGACTGATGTCACGCTTCTGAAGCATTCACTCAGTAGACAGCTTATAGTCTGCAATGGCATGCCAGATGCTCTCAGTCATCTAACCGGTCAATCCATCTAGTTTGGGTGTTTTCCTGCTTCCCAGTCTATTGATCTGTATACTTTCGGGCGGTGGAATTTCCTCTAGTCCACGGAAGCTTTTACAAGCAGTATCGGGAGGTTCAGCTGCAGGAAAGGGACTGTTTAATAGAGCTAATGTGGTTTCACTCCACATGTAGCGGTACTATTACTGCATAACGGTGTCACATTTGCTCCTTTAATCCTATAATTATAGTCAGAATAGCTTTTTTTAAATACAGATTTCATGGTATTTTTAGCTAAATATTCTATAAAACACTCAAAACGTAAAAAGGATATCTGTAAAATTCAGACTTTAATAAAAAATGACGTTATTTAACCAAATTTGCAGTTTATGAACCTACAGAAGCCTATTTACATTTTGAGTGTTGCAATTAAGGTCTGTGACAAAATTTTCTGACTAAAATTAGGAATAATGGAGCAAATGTCATACCGTTATGAAATCTTGCCAACATGCGCAAACTTTTAAAGTTTCGTGCCGCAAAGCCATGGTGCTTTTTTGCCGTAGAGTTATTTGAAGGTTGGTGAATTAACCATTTTGATCTCTCGGTTCTATTTACAAAGAAGTTACTTTTCGGGTTGGGCTGCAATTGATAGAGCATTTTGTTACTGTTATACTGCAAAAAGGAACTTTAAGAAATATTAAAATTAACAGTTACAGTACGTGAACAAGGCGTGCATACTTTCGACTTTTTTTTCTTAATGGGTATAACTGTAAAAACGGCTGAACTTTTTTTTTATATTTTTTTCGTCACCATGTGCGCTGTCGCATTCACTCCCGGATTGCAATTGAGTTATGGGACTCTCTGTATACGGGACATAGTTCAGTAATATCGTGTCGATTTAGTACCAATCCGTGAAAGAAATACAGAAGTTTTTTTCTCACTCTTTCTTTATGTATTATGGGGCGCTGATTCCGATTATAAACTTTGCACCCTAAAAAAAGTGCCGCAACCTTTAAAAAAGGGGGGAAATGGGGGCATTTTTTCTGTTTTTTGCGATTATTTCAAAAACGGTAAGAGATACAGAAAAATGGTCTGAGGACGAAAAAAAACTACATAAAATTATCTTTGCAATGATATATAACACATTAGAGTTTAATTGAATATTTCGGCGTTAGAATAGAACATAAATTAGAATATTTTCATTTTAGACCTTTTTTAAAAGCTCCATAACTTTTGAAAGAACGCCTGTTCATCCGTATAATTTTATATAAGTATGCACAACAAGTTTAAGATAATTTTAACGTAAACATTGAGTCGCTCCGGTCAAGGACCTCCATTATCCCCCCCATTTAAATTTTCAAAACTGCATATCCATAACTCCCCCCAAAATTGGAGCAGAGTGCTAAAAATTGGTTTGTTGCGATTGGAGGTCATAGTCACCCCACCCACCAAAAACCAGCTCATTCGGATAAAAACTAAGGGTATCTCCCATACAAAGTGACCCATCAGGAGTTTGTTCTACGTACAACAACGTACTACACATTTTATAAACTGTAGAACAAAGTTGTCATGGGTCACTTTGTATGGGAGGTACCCTTAGTTTTTATCCAAATGAGCTGATTTTTGGTGGGTGGGGTGACTATGACCTCCAATCGCAACAAACCAAAATTTAGCACTCTGCTCCAATTTTGGGGGGAGTTATGGACATGCCGTTTTGACAAATTTAAATGGGGGGATATTGGGGGTCCTTGACCGGAGCGACTCAGCGTTTACGTTAAAATTATCTTAAACTTGCTGTTAATACTTGTACAAAATTTTACGGCTAAACTAACATTGTTTGAAAAGTTATAGAGCTTTTAAAAAAGGTCTAAAATGAAAATATTCTAATTTATGTTCTATTCTAACGCCGAAATATGCAATTAAACTCTAATGTGTTATATATCGTTGCAAAGATAATTTTATGTAGTTTTTTTCGTCCTCAGACCATTTTTCTGTATCTCTTACCGTTTTTGAAATAATCGCAAAAAAAACGAAAAAATGCCCCCCCCTTTCCCCCTTTTTTAAAGGTTGCGGCACGTTTTTTAGGGTGCAAAGTTGATATTCGGAATCAGCGCCCCAAAATACATATAACAAAATTGAGAAATAAATAATAATAAACTGTATTTTTTTCCTGACGAAAATACGATATTATTGGACTAACATACAGTGCCCGACAGCAAGCTCTCTCGCATAGCGTTTGCGACAGTGTAGGTCAATGGCAATTGGACTATTTCCCCAACACAATAGACAATTTTTTTCATTTAAATTTGTGAGATAACCAAATTACATTGACGAATTTCCGATACAAATTGACGAATTTAATTGCCTGGTTTACACAATTTCCATTTGAAATTAACGAAGCTCCATTTCTAATTGACGATTATAAATTGTAAAATTGCAAAATCTTGTTGATGAATTTCCTATCAAATTGGCGAATTTCGAAACCATGTTGATGAATGTCTGTTTGAAATTGATTAATTTCCAATGCTACAGAATCTCCATTACAAATTGGCGAATATCTGGTTTACGGTTTTCCATTACAAATTGATTATTTTTAGAAACATGTTGTCGAATTTCCATTTTAAATTGACGAATTCCCAGAATAAATCAACGAATTTTAAAATCATGTTGACGATTTACTATCACAAATTGGCGAAATTCCATGTCAAAATAATGAATTTCCAAAGCGTGTTGACGAATTTCCAATTCAAATCGAAAAATTTCCAGTGGTTAATCTATGAATATCAATTACAAATTTGCGAATTTACATGTCAAATTGACGAGCATTTAAATCATTTTTATCGAATTTACGGGTTTCCATTACAAATTGGCCTTGATTGATTGAATCCATTGGTGTTTTTATAAATATCCATTTTAAATTTGCGAATTTACAAGTCAATTTGACGAGTTTCCAAATCATTTTGTCAAATTTCCAGATCATATTAACGAATTGCCATTGCAAATTTGTCTTAATTGATTGATAATTAACATAATGTAAAGAGTATAAAAGTCAAGTACCGACGACTAGAAAATTTGCAGTTCGCGGTAGACGATTCGATAATTCCTTGTTATTGAAGTCATTTTTTTCTAGTGAATTGAAGTAGGTTTTGTCAGCTCAATCCAACGATAGTGTCTTTTCTACCCACTGAGGTACCGAATGTCCATAAACATTCCGAAAGCTAAAATTTGAATGTTTCTCGATTACAGTGCATTTTTGATTGAACTCATACAGCTATACAGCTATGAGGATTGCATATTATGTAATATGGATTTGTTTGTAGGACTATGATTTTGAAAAACATTCAAAACAAAGTAACGATTGAGGGACAGAGAATATACCAATTAGGATGGTAGAAAATACGACTGTTGGATGGATAAGTAGCATGCTCTTCTCAAGAAAAGTCGTCTGCCAAGTAAACGAACAATCTCTCTTTGCTAAGTTCACAAGAGGATGCCCACAAGGGGGTGTACTCTCGCCCCTCCTGTGGTGCCTGGTTGCCGACGATCTATTGTGGAAGCTCTCATCCAATGGCTTCTCAGTACAGGGATACGCCGACGATGTGGTTATAGTGGTTAAGGGTTTGTTTGAGGAAATTCTTCCAGATTTACTCGAACCAGCACTAAATATAGTACAAGAATGGTGTGATGGAAACGGGCTCCGAGTAAACCCATCCAAAACGATCATCATACCCTTCTCCCGAAACAGAAATCCGGCTGAGTTCAGAAACCCGATTATGTACATCACCCCTCTACCAATTGGGAGTCAAGTCAAATATCTTGGAGTTATCCTTGACAGCAAGCTCTACTGGAATAAGCATGTCGAGGTGGTGGCGGAAAAGCCACCAGAGCCCTTTGGATATGCAAAAAATACATAGGGAAAACCTGGAGTTTGAAACCATCCATTATGATCTGGATATACAAAGCAATAGTTCGACCAACTTTAAACTAAGGTGCTGTGGTCTGGTGGAAGAGAGCCCTGACTAGGGAGGGTAAGTCCGTTCTAGGTAAGGTACAGAGACTTGCGTGTGTGATTACCACCGGTGCTCTCCGATCTTGCCCTAGCAGTGCTCTAGAAGTTCTGCTAGATCTACACTCAATTGAAATCCACCTCGAGACCCAGGCAAAACTAGCAATGATACGACTCATTGCTAATGATGCCATAGTCTGAAGCTCACTAAGGGGTCAAAAACAATACTACCGCGAATATGCCCTCCGACCACCTTGCAAAAGAGCTCTCATTCGAACGCTGCCTCGGGGCTGTAACATGGAGCAGGGAGGAGTGGCACCCTAACTTCGCTAGGCTGCATCCACAGACCATCAAATGGTTTACTGACGGCTCCAAGACAACTGAAGGCTCAGGAGCGGGTGTGGTTGGCACAGCACATAGGATATCTATACCTATGGGCCTCCACACCACTGTTTTTCAGGCAGAAATACACGCAATAGAAACCTGCGCTGATCTCTGCCTATACGAGAGAACTACGTAAATAAACGTATAGCCATCCTCTCAGACAGCCAAGCGGCTATAAATCCCTTACTAAGTACACCGTCACGTCAAGACTTGTTCAATGCTGCCTGAAGGTGCTGAACAAACTAGGCGAAAACAACAGCCTGACAATTTTCTGGGTTCCAGGTCATATGGGCATCGCAGGGAACGAACAGGCTGATGAGCTAGCACGCACAGCTGCATCATTCCCTATCTGCGGACCTGAACTCTTCTGCAACATCTCTTCATGTTTAGTAAAGAGAGCTTTCAGAGACCAGGAACGACGCAAGGCAACTGAGCACTGGGATAAACTACCTGGGCTCAGGCAATCGAAAATGTGTATAGCGGGATATTCCCACAGAAGAACGGCTGAGCTGTTGCAGTTAAGCAGAGCTAAAGTACGTATCATCTGTGGCATTCTCACAGGTCACTCCTGTCTGAGATCACAATGACCCACAATAAGGATTGTTCAAGATGCGAGCTGTCGATTCTGTGAAGAAGATGACGAAACCTGTTTCCACGTCTTATGTGAGTGCGATGCACTGGCCCAGCATCGCTGGTCATACCTCGAAGTGGCCTTTCCAGATACGGACGACATAGCTTTGACATCTATCAACGACCTCAACTCGTTTCTCACCACGATCAACCTTGATCGTCAGGCGTAGTCCTGCCCATTTGCGACTATGGCGATAGCACAATAGGCCCACTGGCTTCAGTGCTGCGAAACCCTTCGAGTTCACGCCCCTCTACAATCTACAATCTACATATACCAATTATAGTCAGCGAACACTCCTTATATGGATATTATAAATAAAACGAAAATACGACAGTATAAATAAATATTCTCCGCTTTGAATTTGAAAACAAAAAATTTAAAAAAAAAGTTTCGCCACTGATCGGTTGGTACCTTGGCCGCGCCTACAAGGTTCCTAAAACTTGGGATGATAGATGAGAAATCTCTGCTCTTTTTCCCAGGGTCGTTCTTCGACCATTTCACATTTGTTGCGTGGTAAAGCTTGTTTTTTTGCTCGACCCACCCTGATCATATACGGTACTTTCGAATTGACTTCTGGGTCCGTCCGATAGGTATAGATGAAGTGGAGTTCTAGAGTTTGATGTTTGTGTTTTTTTTTATCGTCATTCATTTGATCCCACAAGGAACTATGGAAAAGTTGGCCTATTAGCCCCGACTATAAAATATACGGACTAATTAAGATTAGAAAAAATACCCATTTTCTTAGGAGCGCTATTAACCCTTGTGTTGCCACCCGGGTACCCGGGTACCCATCTTGATACGTTTTGCTAACTATTTTTTTTCCCAGGAAAGATTATCCAAAATCTTCTCGGATCTCCATGATTCAATCGAATTTGTATCGAAATTTGCATTCTACGTATTTATAGAAATATTTTAACTTAAAAAATTTTGCATTTAAAAAAATCAACACGTATGAGCCACCCGGGTACCCGGGTACCCCGATATAAAAAGAATGATTTTCGTATAGAATATCGTATACATATTTCGAGTATATCGTAAAAAATGCGTCAACTTTTGTACCTCTAGCGTTTCTTTGATGGTTGCTGTTAGTAACCACTTCTATTACTGGCCTTCCTTAGTACCTTTCGCTTGTGGTTTTCGTTTCATGATTTCGCATGACTTGCTGGTTAGAAAATCACTCTCCTATCATTAGCATAGCTAATTCTTCCGAGAGCTGGTGTAGAAAAATTCTGCGCCCGTTAGTTTTTTTTTGCAAGCATATCATTATTTTCATAGTAAGTAACGTAGGTGGTACCGGTGATATCGTAGTGGGACGAATCACCGCTTCGGAACATACGAACAGCTGGTACCTCCTCGTCAAATCCAAAAGCGTCGACAATAACGGTCAACAGTTCGTCAGTTTCATTTCTTGAGGAATGCATTTTTTTTTTCAAAATACCGACGATAGTCAGATTCCGTGACAAAAATTTTCATTGCTACTCTCCTCCTCAGCGTTTCTTTTGTCGTCATCGTTTTCTTTTATTCGTCCGTCGAAACTTTCTAAGCAGTGACTGAATGCCTGGCTTTTTCACGCCAACGGCAATAATTCAGTGCATGTTTTGGATACGCTAAGTTCTGTAAACAAAACTACAATCTATTCTTAACTTTCCTTGTAAAAATACAAACAATTATTTTCAGCTACAATGGACTTTTAGCAAGAGTTTCATAGGGGGGTACCCAGGTACCCGGGTGGCAGATAGTGTAAGTTTTTTTGGGTGGCAACACAAGGGTTAAAGCTTGATTAGAGCTTTAGGTGGATGAACCATAATTGTGCTAAGACACACACCACCCGTAATAGTTCAGTGTTTAGCATCTCAAAGTCAAAGTTATCTTTAAAATTGTTTACATAACGTGATAAAAGATAAACATTTGTTGCGTTTCTTCAACAATAAAAATAATATCACGTTTGGGCACTATTAGTCATACAATTTAAAAATATCATACATACCTTAAGATTATTCATCTTACCTTACTTCTTGATGCCTATGCCCTGAACTTGAACTAATGTCAGAAAGTTTTCGTAAATATTATTTTTACCTTGTAGCCGCGGTGTTTGTATTTATAGGTATCTTTCTCCTAAAAAATTTACAAGTTTGTTGTATGTGTAAACATGAATGTGTGAAGTTTGTTCCTCTTAAAGAAGAAGCGCATTATGATAAATAAAATGTGATTATCCGATACCAATTAAGTGTACAAATAAAATGTATTTTACTTTGGAATAATATGAAAAGAAGTGAACTTTGAAGGTAAAGGTATATTTGTCGCGAATTGTTTTACTGATGGTAAATTGTCTTAGACCCATTGAAAGTAAATCAATTGGCTCCAGTTGTTAACACGTTGGCTGCGGTAGTCATTCTCTGTTATCTTCTTTTCTGTGCGGCACATGCTCCCGGGGTGTGTAAGTCGTTTTTATTCATGTGCGGCACTATAATGCAACAGTAAATGTGAAATTTAATTTAATCGATAAAAAACTAGATAAAATACTTCCTTAGACACAAACTTGTCTTCAATTCAGCCAGGAGCCGATTCCAAATATGTATTCCTAACCAAATTCCAGGTATAATATTTATTTCCAATATAAACTAACAAAAATAAATCCAAAAACAATAACTTTCCGGTCAAAATTCCACAAGAAACCATAGCAGCCTCTAATTATGCCTGGTCCATCTGGTTTTGTAAAAGTGTAAGTCCTTTTCATGCAACGCTTAGGTTTCGAGGGGGTCGCTCAACTAATCGCTAATTGTCTGAGAAATTCTGTTATATGCGCAGCTTGATCATTGAACACATGTTAAAAATTAACCATGCGTTCACGACTGCAGTTCCAAGTAGGGTGGCCAGATGCCCCGTATATTACGGGTTACCCCGTTTTTCAGTCACCGAAAGTCCAAAAACCCGTAATCCAAAGAATAAAGTACGGGGCAAACAATCGATGATTCATGGAAAAAAAATCGATCAAAGGGTTAGAGAATCTTTTGACATTTTTATGTCTTGACTCTGGCACATAAATCGAAAATCGTCACGAAAATTGCAACGAAAAAGCGTTACGTTTTTGGCATTACAGGTAGTACCCTGTGAATTTTGGGTGCCATTCAAGGTTTCAACGGAAGTTGGGCTAGGTGCTACCCTGTGAGTGTTGGGTGCCATTCAAGGTTCAACAGAGGTTGGGCTTGGGTTCAATTTACGTTCAACTTGAGTTCAACTTGGGTTCAACTTGGGTTCAACTTAAGTTCAACTTGGGTTCAACTTGAATTCAACTCGAATTCAACTCGAATTCAACTCAAATTCAACTTTCAACTTAGGTTCAACTCACGTTCAACTTTCGTTCAACTTTTGTTGAACGACCCAAAAAGTGTAACTTTTAAATTAGGTTCAACTCATGTTTAACTTTCGTTCAACTTTTGTTGAACGACCCAAAAAGTGTTACTTTCAACTTAGGTTATACTCACGTTCAACTTTCGTTCAACTTTTGTTGAACGACCCAAAAAGTGTTACTTTCAACTTACGTTCAACTCACGTTCAACTTTCGTTCAACTTTTGTTGAACGACCCAAAAAGTGTAACTTTCAACTTAGGTTCAACTCACGTTCAACTTTCGTTCAACTTTTGATGAACGACCCAAAAAGTGTAACTTTCAACTTAGGTTCAACTCACGTTCAACTTTCGTTCAACTTTTGTTGAACGACCCAAAAAGTGTAACTTTCAACTTAGATTCAACTCACGTTCAACTTTCGTTCAACTTTTGTTGAACGACCCAAAAAGTGTTACTTTCAACTTAGGTTCAACTCACGTTCAACTTTCGTTCAACTTTTGTTGAACGACCCAAAAAGTGTTACTTTCAACTTAGGTTCAACTCACGTTCAACTTTTGTCGAACGACCCAAAAAGTGTAACTTTCAACTTATGTTCAACTCACGTTCAACTTTCGGTCGACTTTTGTTGAACGACCCAAAAAGTGTAACTTTCAACTTAGGTTCAACTCACGTTCAACTTTCGTTCAACTTTTGATGAACGACCCAAAAAGTGTTACTTTCAACTTAGGTTCAACTCACGTTCAACTTTCGTTCAACTTTTGTTGAACGACCCAAAAAGTGTAACTTTCAACTTAGGTTCAACTCACGTTCAACTTTCGTTCAACTTTTGTTCAACTTTTGTTGAACAACCCAAAAAGTGTAACTTTCAAATTAGGTTCAACTCACGTTCAACTTTCGTTCAACTTTTGTTGAATGACCCAAAAAGTGTAACTTTCAACTTAGGTTCAACTCATTTTCAACTTTCGTTAAACTTTTGTTGAACGACCCAAAAAGAGTCAAATTCGAAAAGCAAATCGTCACGAATTAATGTATAAATGATTTCGCGGTTGCATCAGTACTGTAGATTAGCATTTGTTGAAAACATGAAAATGTCCCACTGAGTTGCGGACTTGTACGCAAGCTGAACCGACATTCTGTAAGGCGACAGTTGACTGGCGTTTCTCTGAACCACAAGATTTCTTTCCATCCTTGCAGTTACATAAGACACGTATATTTTAAACGGCTCTATCTCCTAAACGGTGATAGCTAGGGCCCTCAAAGTTTCAGCAAAATGTAGGTCTGGATGCCCTCTTCATCGACTTTTTATAGTATTATTGTCAACCAAATACTTCAAAATTTACCGGGACGCGAAAGTGACGCAATCGATCAGCTTTTCTAGTGGCTAAGGACCAAAAAACCCTTAGCGATTTCGTCTCGGGAAAGTGGGCAAGCTCGCATAGGATTTCGAGTACATTTTACGTCAAAAACAGCCCAAACCCTTGTTCAGATCGAACGGGTTTTTGGCTGCTTTCGGCGTAAAATGTACTCGAAACCCTATGCGAGCTCATCCACTATCAGGGGAAGAATTCGAAAAGGGTTTTGGGTAGTTTTGCCAATAGAAAAGCTAATCGATTTCGTCCCCAAGCAGGTGACGAACTGAACAAGGTTACCTAAATACGTGTCCCGGCAATTAATTCTCCGGTCAAGAGAATATTCTCGCTTTGCGGTAACGCATGGCAGCGCCCGCTCTAAGGGGGGGGGGGGGGGCAAGCCGGGCGGTCGCCCGGGGCGCCAAATTTTAGGGGCGGCTTTTTGGCCAAAACACGAATAAAAAAATCGAAAAACCAAAAGTAAGAACTCAATATCAAATTGGATTTAGTGTAAAAGAAGCCATGACAACTACAGATGAAGTAAAAAGGGGTGAAACAAAATAAGAAATAAGGCTTTGTTTAAGCAAAGAAGCACAACAATTGCTTCTTTAGGAAACGCGTTACTTTTAAATTTATCAACTGCATCATTAGTTCCCTTTTGAAAGTTGTCTTTTAAAGATGCAAAGTTCTTGATAGGCTTTGATATGGGCTCTTCAATTGATATACGAAGTACTGCATTTAGAATCTTAAAATGTTTAGTGAGATTTGCCTAAATTTTACGTCTGTGATGCTTGCAAAGTTATGTGCTATAATTAAGTTCTGCTTTAAAAAGAAACTTATTGGAGAATGGTGTGCTGATTTCGTCCTCCAATTGAAAATTAGTTCTTCTTTTCATCAGAATTAAGGATTTGCTTGCATTATCCCTAATTCTTGTCAAAGGGAAGGGCTTCCTGATTTTGAAATGGCTTGGACTGCTATCCATTCTCATAAGGATAACTTTTATGTTTCTGATATTTTTCGCTACATGTTCGTTAAATGGTGCAGAAAGTGTCGCTAGTGGCGATAAAAAGAAAGAAAAATTCTTCTTTCGAGAGCTGATAGCATAAATATTCCCTATCAGTTGATCGAACCGAACAAATAACAAAATTGATCTCCCCAAAGTCTCTAGCCCTCCCGGCGTGTGGTGTCCACAACTTTGATGTTTTGTTCGCGGTTTTGCAAACCCCGATCAGTGTGGTTGCGTCCTAATATTTTTATTCAGTCTGTTGCGTCAAAGGAGATCTCGTCCACTAAGTAAATATTGAACCTCCGGAGAAACAGTAAGAAATTAGAAATAAGTAGTGCATATATGCTGAGCACATAAAAGCGTTAAAAAAAATTATTTTCGAGAGCGGAGTTTTCTAAAATGTGTTGTCGTGTTGAGTGTTTTTGAGGAAAACAAATGTTCCCATTAATTTTCAATCTCTTACGTCATTCTAAATTCCGCAAGGTTTGACATCTCTATATTTTTTGCCGGTGGTGAATAACATGTGCTCGGGAAATTCAATACTTAGCTTTAATTTGGAATTTCAAACACACTCTCTAGAAGGCCTTGCTGAACTGAGCTGAATTGCGCTTAAGAGTATGAATGATGGCGGAACAGGTTTCTACTACATACTATCTGGCCTTTCTCAGCGGGGCGGTAGACATTCTATTCTCTGAATTACTATAACGTTGGTTCGAATCCCACTGTGACTATGAATTTTTGTGATGATATGTGATACTACGGCAGCCATTGTGGAACCAATGTGTTACAACGACCAAGAGCTGCCAAAATCACTCGATTCAAGAATAAAAAATTTCTTAAATTGCTTCTACAACAACAACGCCATAACATGTGCTATCTACTATCAATCTGCCTGGCACTTCACCTAAGGGGCGGCCATTTGTCCTCTTGCCCGGGGCGGCGTAAGTTCTAGAGCGGGCGCTGCGCATGGACAGATAGCCGGAACCGACTAAATATTCGCACTGTAAGGGCTGAGCCTCAAATTAAATGCAATTTTAAAATGACATGTAAAGATTTTTATAACTTTATTTTGCAAAATGAAGAGTTCGTGGCGGCTGTATCATCAAATAAATATTGTTACAAAAAATAAATAAAATATCGGCATAAAAAATAGCCTTTTTTGCCCCGTAAAAAAATCTAAAACCCGTATTTTATACGCTAGTGACCCGTAAATCGAAGGCAGACAGGTGGTCACCCTAGTTCCAAGGATTACATCGAATATTGTGAATGTGCTTCTTCCTTGGCGAAACCACTGCGTAAACTATTCCATCTGTCCTATTCACTAGGAGTTTTCCCATCGTCGTAGAAACCGGCTCATATCCAGCCTATCCTTAAAAAAATGTGATGCATGTGATCCCTATAGGTTGATTGCGCTCCTGTCTAAAGGTTTGTTTTCGTAGAGGCGACTCATGGGATCATCTCTCAACGATCGAAGTTAAACCACCGGTTTTGAGCACTATATGTATATTTTCTATACAGACATGTTCTTTTAGTCCATAGTCGATACTATAGGAAAGTAGAATCATTCAAAAAATATTTAAATTACGATCGCTGAGCGATCATTACATGAATTGTCTCTACGAACACGTACCTTAAGGCTTTTGAAACACTTATAAACAACCAATTAATTAAATACTTAGATTCGCATGATCTTATCAGTATGATCGTCAGTACGGGTTTCGTGCTTCTCGATCAACCGGAGACTTGATGACTTCTGTCACAGAGCGATGGAATCATTGTCTTCATTCCTTTGGTGAAGCGAATGTGGTTGCTTTGGATATTTCTAAGGCTTTTCACCGTGTGTGGCATACATCTTTACTATCGAA
This sequence comes from Microchrysa polita, assembly GCA_949715475.1. Taxonomy (NCBI): domain Eukaryota; kingdom Metazoa; phylum Arthropoda; class Insecta; order Diptera; family Stratiomyidae; genus Microchrysa; species Microchrysa polita. The sequence goes on along the minus strand of OX454417.1, from coordinate 71,287,951 downwards.
GCTACGTGCTTTTGGCATTGATTCCTCACTAGTCAATTGGATTAAAAGCTTTTTAAGTGATCGCTTCGCTTCGCTGCTCATTCAATTAACGCTGGTGTACCACAAGGTACTGTCCTGTTCCCAACTCTTTTTCTGCTTTTTATTAACGACATTTTAAACTTAACATCAAATCCAATCCACAGTTTTGCCGATGATAGTACTCTTGATTTTGGATATTTTTTCATATCCGCAGCTGAATCTCGCGGTGACGCTACATCAACCCAAAGACAATATATGTTTGCATCATTGAACTAAGCCATATCTACAATAATTACTTGGGGTGAAGCGAACCGGCTTTTATTTAATACGAGTAAAACTTAATGTCGTTTGATATCCAATACTGATACTATAAATGTTGATGGCGTTAATATTTCAAATTCTCCTTCTCTTAACATCCTTGGTACTAGCATCTCATGCAAACTTAAATGGGCCGATCATATATTTGACATTGCGAAAAATGCCTTAAAATACAGGGTGGCTGAATATTGCTACATTAAGAAACTCAAAAAACTTTTTATTAAATCCATGTTTAATTCATTTTTTCTTTATTCATTTCCAAAATTAAACATTTGTATAAGTTATTTTAATTGGTTTTGAATATTATTGAATTTAAATGGCCTCCACGCTCAGTGATGCATGTACGACATCTTATCAAAAAGTTGTTCATTACTGCCTGTAGCAGCGGGAATCGCCTCAATTATCGTTCGAATTGATAGTTTTAAATTGTCAAATTTGTTGGTTTTGACAAGCTTCTTGTTTGCAATAACCCCATAAGAAAAAATCAGATGCAGTAAGAGCAGGAGACCTTGCGGCCCAACGGAATGTGGAGTTTCTTGAAATCAGCTTATTGGGGATTTGTTGCTGCAATTCTGTCATAACTGGCCTGGCTATGTGTGCAGTTGCACCATCTTGTGGAAACCATACGGAGTTGAAAGGAATTTTCTTTCGCTATAGTTCTGGATAGAAGAACTCTCTCAGTATCTTTAAGTAACGGTCTCCAGTGGCCGTAACAGTAACATCGTTTTCTTCAAAAAAGTATGGGCCGACAATGCACTTTGATGAAACTGCACACCACACTGTGATCCCGATGATAAGGCCTTCTTTCGACTGTCCCAGGTTCGGCAAAGCTATTCATGAGCCTCATTATTGTCCATCTGCTAGAAAGTGTCCCACCGAATGTGCGCCTATATTCCCTTTGGATGCGTATTACGGACTCCAACGCGTGAAAGTGACACGCTATTCAAATTCTTTTTTCGATGTCCCATTCCTCCATAATCTAAGATTTTAAACATCAATTTATAACAAGAGAATGAAATGAAGCAGATTACTCAAACAGAAATAAATTTATTATGATTTATTTTGGTAGCAGTTTTCATCAGCCACCCTGTACCTTGGGTTCTTAAATAGGTGTAAAAAATATTTTTCTGCCAATGATCTAGCCCAATGATGAAAAGCCACATAAGACCTAGACTGGAATATAATTCTCATATTTGGGCTGGCGAAGGCAGTACTGCATTGTCTATGCTGGATAAAGTACAACGCAAGGCTTTTAAAATTATTGGTGATCAATTCATTACATCTCGAATTGAATTACGACGTAACGTAAGTTGCCTAACATTATTTGATCGGTATTACGAGTATAATCACCGTTGCTCGAATGAAATATACAGTGCTTGTCATCAGATTAGCACACCCCTTCGCATGAATAGTTTCGGCTGATTTCCAACCAAACTAAAAGAGCTAAAATTTCAAAATTATAACTGTTAATAGTCTATTCAATTCTGAGTTAATTAACACAAAAAGAATTGTGTTTACATTTTTTAATATTGATTTATAATTGTTTTTCGAAAAAGAACACACAAAATAGCCATTTAAAATTTGTCATCAGGATAGCGCATGCAAATTCTTTTTTGTCTATCTTCCACAATTAAAGACGTAGGACCCCCAATTTTTTGTGGTTGTTTGAGTAACATATTGACTTTAATATGAATAATTAAAAATCATTATCTGCGGAAGAGGGACCAAAATTTAAGGCATACAAGGAGTCAAGGCGGTCAAAAAGTGAAATTTCGAGAAAAAATTAATAAAAGTTGATAAGTTGAATCCGAATTCGTGTGTAGTAAGTAGCGTTAAGGTAAAAATAATAGAGGCGATAAGAATTGAGTACATGTCAATCCTTATGAGAGAGTTATTTTGAGAGAAACATCTAGCCCTCATGACTCGGTCACAAGGATTAGGGTAAATTTTGACATTAAGGCGAGCCTATCTTTTGTTTAAACAGTGATAACAAAACTCCACATCTCAAGAAACTAAAACTACAGAATAAACTCCAACTAAACTTTCCTCTAAGGAAAATATGTTAAAATTAATCATGAGAACACTTGACATGGAGCAAACAGTGGCGGTATGTTATCTTTGCGGATAAAAAGATGTTCACTTTAGAAGAGTAACACAGTTATAATGTCTACTTCCAAGATCTTTGCTAGGAAGGACACCATTAGGATCGCATTCATTGTCGGACAGATTGTGTAATGGTCTCGAGGGCCAAGTGATACTGTGAGATGATACTTGTTTTTATTCGAAAAGACAACATAGCGCTATTCTTTATTAGATGTGAAGTGCTCTCGAGTTTAATTTAAGCGCATTTTCCTTTAGTTTCTTTAGATGTGGAGCATTTTGTATCACTATTTGAACAATAGGCTCACCTTAATGTCAAAATTTACCCTAATCCTTGCGACCGAGTCATGAGGACTGGATGCTTCTCTCAAAATTACTCTCTCATAGGGATTGACAAATACTCAATTTTTATCGCCCCTGTTATTTTTATCTTAACGCTACTTATTACACACGAATTCGGATTCAACTTATCGACTTTTATTGATTTTTTCTCGAAATTTCACTTTTTGACCACCTTGACTACTTGTAAGCCTTAAATTTTGATCCCTCTTCCGCAGATAATGATTTTCGCGGCGCTTCCTCGCCACGCAACCCCCTCTCGACCCTTACCTTAATTTCCCTCCCGCCAAGGCTATGCTTGCATTAAAGGGTTATCCCCTAAAGCCTTGACATTGACATAAAAAAAAATATTACATTCCTAAGGAAAATTTAAAACATTTCAAAACTAAAAATCACTTAACAGTTTTATAAGCAGCTTTACCACTTCAAAAAACTGTGTCGAAGGACGGTATGGTATGCTGCTATCTGCAGTGCGTTCCGGAATTAACTATAGTCGTAGCTGTAGTCATCGCATGACTATTTTCAACGCCATCTAGATATATCAAGGCCGCAACTCAGATGTACGATGACGGCATGGATCCTGCTTAAATTGTTCGTCGGACACGGGCAAGCAACAACAATGTCAGGAGAAGCAACAATAATGCCATGCAATTTAATCTGAGGATTTGACGTTTACGAGTCTACATTGCGGCCTTAATATATAGACGGCCGGCGCGGCGGTGCTATTTTCGTAGTTATGAGCGTTGTGAGAGGGCTCTCAGGAGAACATAATATGGAAATTTCACAACAGCCGTTGAATTCAAAAATATGTTTACAAAAAACAATTTATAACTCGATGGCATTCATAATTAGTGTTTGCATTCATCGAAATTAATCTGTACACTTTGTTTATTAACTTTAGTTTCGATTAAAAAGCAAAAATTGCCTAAATAGTAATTAATAATTGCAACATTTGATAATAACATCAACAACAGACCCGACATAACCTCACATACTTGAACTTGCCAACGGACATTTTCCATAGCTAACGATGGATCATCTCGAGAGTGCGAGTGGAAATAGCTATCAACGACAGTGGACCATTTGAAATGTGAAACGTCAAAAGTTGACTCGGAGAGATAGCTATTTGTGGCTATTTGAGTTTTGGAACAACGAAAAGTGAATATTAGTAACTATTTTCACTCAAATCGTATAAATGGAAACTACTCCTGATCAGAAAAGTCAACGCCTTTGTTGCAGCAAGCTAATCTAAAACTGCTTGGGGTTTTACATGTGGTGCACCAGAACTCGATATTTTTACCAGTGTCCACCAAACGAGTGTCATGTTGTGTGCAGCTTGATATCATCATCACTGGTCGTTTGTCCATTCATTTAATTATTTTGAAATTTCGATTCCTTCGATTTTCCCATAATCTCTTCGCGTTTCAGTTTTTTTTTGCAAATTCTATGTGAATAACTTATCTTTTAGAGTTTAAAGTTCCACAATAGTTCACACCATCTCGTAGTAACGGCACCACCAACGTTATTCCAGAGTAAAAATTGTCAAATAACGTTTTTCCGGATTCGTCGGGAGACAATCGAATGGGAATGTCCCAGCTTTGCGATTGTGTCCCCTTTGTCGCTAGAAACTATAATGTTGAATGAGTTGCCTTCAGATGAACATGAAACTCTGCACTGTTTAAGTAACTTAACTCCGTATTTGTGGCTTTCATTGGGGATATATTGACGGAAAAACAATCTCCCTCGGTACCATAGACTAGAAATTTTGTAAAAAGCTTTCCTAATATGTGTAATTAATTATTCTCGAAATGGAGCATTGTTAGCAACAATAAATATCGATCTCCAGTTATAACGCGTTAGATAAACATAATTGGTTGGGGTATATTTCCTTCTTGGACCAATAAGCGTTTATATTCGGGACTTGTGTTTATCCCATGGTAATATGGTGATACCAAGAATTATCCTGATTTCGGTTTTGTCTTTCGGGCTCCACCGCTTCAAGAGACTTTCGAGGATATCTCAAATCCATCTGCCAAGATGCGTAAGTATTCGTTTCGGTGACAATCATATCCAAAACGGTTTCGTCGACAAAAAGACTGAATGCATCAGGCGGAGTTTTAATGGCGGTTTTATCGAAAAGCGTTTCCAGTGTTATGTTTTCCACTGGGGGATTTTCGCCGGAAAATGCTAAATCAAGCCACTCCAAGTGGTCCATTCCATATTTGTGTAATTCCTCCTTGCCTGCATTATCTTCGCATTCTGTTTCGTAACTTTCAGTTTCAGCCTCGTCATCAGAATACTCACTGTCCTCATCCGATGAACTAGTGGGTGGCTCGTATCGCAGTGTTGCCAACTGGAAATTTAGAAACCGGCTAAATTTAGCCGGAAAACCGGCTATAATTTTTTTCAAAAAGGCTAAAAATCCGGCTAAATAAATTTCAGCCAGAAAAACAGCCAAAAAATCGGCTAAATCATACATATTCTCACATATAGTAAAAAACTGATTTTAATCATTTTATTTCTTTTCTGGAGTACTACCCGTAAATTATGATTTAGGCAGATTCCGTAGTTTGATTACATATATGCTCTAATCGCTGGCGTTACAGTCAAAATTTACTTTGTTCGGAGTTAAATAGCTCAGTCAAAATCGTTGTATACAGGTACGATTTCTCCGTCAAGTCCATATCCATATTAGGTTCGAAATTGTAGAACATAAAATTCGTAAAAGAACCGTCCTATGCGTAACTATGGATAAGTGCAACCGCATTTATGTATGGATATCTTACCATCATCGCACCTGAATAATTTTATATTTTTATTAAAATTTAACCATACTATTCATTTTCGAATTTGATCCCTCCAAATTTTATTTTATTTCCCATTGTTACGAAATTGATGTTTCATTGTTGATGTACCGCAATTACGAATTTGATGCTCCCAAGATACGAAATTGATGTCCCATAACTATGAGCTTGGCCGGGAAATGGTAAAGATTTTTGATAAATTGGTTTCTACAAACCCAACAGCAAAATGTAATGCATCTACGAAAATGTGTAGGCTCTATGAATCGTCAGACGGTGTGCAAGTAGCTTGCCCAGTAAACTACAAAAATTGAAGAATGGCTGCTATCGAAGGGCCCTTCGTCACCGGCCTGGAGGAGATAAGTTAATCTGCTCACGAGACTCGCTAAGGTGTGCATGACAGAGAACTACCTCACCTTCCGGGGCAGGTTCTACAAGGGGGGCAGCTATGGGGAATCCACTCTCTCCGTTAGTTAGTGATACATTTATGAACAGGATAGAGGGACAACTGGAGGAGAGGAATCAATTACCGAGATTCTGGGTAAGGTACGTGGATGATGTGCTGGCAATCATCGACAAGGAAGAGGCCGAGAGGATCCTGACCAACCTGAACAAGGTGAACAAGAGCATTCAATTCACGATGGAAACAGAAGGTAATGGGGAGCTTCCATTTCTGGACCTTAAGATAATCAGGAACAGCGGCGACATCGAATTTGACATCCATCGAAAACCTGCACATACACAGCGCACCTAATTCCAACCATTCCTTTCCACAGAAGATGGCACCGTTACATTCTATGATTCACCGCTTCTACACCGTCCCGCTGAGTAAGGAGCGATTCGAAAAGGAGGAGGCACATATCATCGAAACCAGTCGGAAGAATGGATATGAACCACGGGTGATATCAAATCTCATCAGGAAGAAAAAGACCAGGATGGAGGAACGAGCAATGACGACACTACAACGGAACGAGGAGCCGATGCGGAGGGTTGGAATAGCACATTCGCAAATATCAAGGCGGCTACGAAAATCAATGAAGGAAATAGGTCTGGAGATGGTTTCGACGAGCAAACGAGATCAACTAGGCAACAAGTTAGGCTCAACCAAAGACAAAAAAGCGAAACACGAAGACAACGGAATATACAAGGTCTCATGCCCGGATTGCGAAAAAAACGTACGTAGGACAGACAAAACGACTTGTAGTGAATGTCGCTGAAAATAAAAACAAGGACCCCGGCTCGTTCAAATCGATGGTAGCACGACACATGGTGGAGACAGGACACGCAATCACATGGGAAAACGTAAACATAATTCATGGAATAGTCAACCCGCGGACACTCTATGCATTAGAAAGCCTTGCCATCCTTAAGGAACCGGAGCACTGCAGGATGAATCACGACATCGGCAATGTGCAATCAAGGTTGCTGAGAAAGCTGACTGAGCCAGGCAGCCGACCCTCCGGTTAAGCATTACCACTTTTAAATCAAAGGTATATAAATCCAGTCAACATCAAATCAGTGGATCTGTACTGAAGAAGGGCACAACTGGTGCTCGAAATGATCATTTACAACAAATAAAAACGTCTTAGGGAACACCAGTCCTTTTCTTTTTAAAATTCATAAAATAATTTTAGCTGGAAAAACGGCCGAAGAAAATCAATTACGGCTAAAAATCCGGCCGGCCGGAATTATAAATTTCTTCCGGCTAAACAGCTCGGTTTCCGGCTAAATTTGGCCGGAAAACGGCTAAATTGGCAACACTGCGTCGTATGTCTTGACGATGAGTCATCGTAACTAAAATCACTATTTTCGTTATCATTGAAATCGCCGCCCAAACCCCAACAGAAAGCGTTTATTCGCTGTTCTATTTGTTCGCAGACTTTCGGTTGAACTAATTGTTATTTTTTTACCTTTGCTTTGGCCAATTGGACCATGCGAAGCTAGCGTTCCGACCAGGGTTACCGTTTTCAAATTTTTAAGTGTAACAATTTTATCATAAAATTGTAACAATTCTATGTTGAGTCTAACAAATTTTAAAAATCGGTGTCACCGGATACTTTTTTGCAATAAATGCAACAAAAACCGAAATGGCGCTAAAAACGTAGATTCTAAAATATAATTATGATTTGAGCCTTGAAAGACAAAAATAAAATTTCTCCAGGATAACTATCTTAAGCCTTCTATTCCAAAATGCAGTAATCATGCCTTTTAGGACCTCTAACACAAAAAGCGCCAACTAAGATGTAATACTTACGCAGCTATCCGCTCCCTGATTCTGTGTATATTCAGGCAGATACTGCAGACTATTACGTATGACATCCAAGAGTTCGCACATTTATGACACGGATGTTACTCACTGACGTGACCGGGAGGAACTCATGCACGTGTCTCATAGACAGTAAATGTGTCAATCAAGGATTTTCTCCGCCATAGGACCAGGGAAGCCTTAGTTGATAGACCCATCTGACAGCCGCAATGACAGGGGAACCTGAAAGGACAATTTAGGTATCCCACGAGTAACATAATAGTTGCTCTACAGAGAAGTCAGGGTTTAAATTGCTGAAGACGCAGACCTGTTCTTTAGCTTGGCGCAAACCGAGGGTACCCTAGATTAGCTCATATCAAAGCCTCAGGTCTCCAGCTCAGTCCCCAAAATGAACCAGTAATTACTTTGTCTTACAAGTTCATCCGCCCTCACATTTTCATCTGCCTCCGTGTGACCTGCGGTGACCCCAACCCGATTTCAATGAAACTCTTTTAGAGCTCGTTGATTCTTCTCTTTTCTTGGGCTTTTATCTTAAATGCTGGTGCTTGATAGTTCAATTTTTCACTGAACTAACAGACACTCAAGTAAAATTCTAATTAAGAAAAAGCGACAGCGATATCACATCTTTAATGGTTGATAGTGCATGAGCGACAATTTGTTATGTCACCTTTTGTTACGGTTGTAACAAAATTGATCGGGGTGTAACATTGTGACAAAAAAACTGAAATTGCAACAAAATGTTATGATTGTAACACGAGTGGCAACGCTGGTTCCGATACGTTAATACTAAAAAAAAATATTTTCGCACTGCAATATATTACTAAATGAACACGATGCATCCAGGGCGAAAAAGGGCTATGTTTGTGCTCTTTTTTACATTTACAACAATATTAAAAAAAAAATATCTTGAAAAAAAAAACAATGATCGGCATTTTGAAAGTAGAAAAAATTTCCAATCCAATGATATCCTAGCCTGTTTTGTAGGTCAAATATTGACGGAGATACAGGTTTTCAAAAATAGGGTATTTTCCACAAAAAAGGCGACTTCCAAGCTTGTGTTGTTTGCCGAAACGACATTTACTTGAAATTCCCAATTTTTTGGTGAAAAATACCCTATTTTTAAGAACTTGTAATTCTGTCAATATTTGACCTAAAAAATTGTAATAGTAAGTTGTCATAACATACTTGTAATAGTAAGTTGCCATAACTTACTGGACGCGCTAACCAAAGTTTCCCCCAACAAATAATGAACTGAAAGCTGAAATGTTATGTTTAGGGTAACATTTTACTATTTTTACGGCAAAAAACACTAAAAAAACCTAACCTTTTTTCGACGAAGACGCTCGAGACATTTAAATTTTTAGGTTTAAACGCCCTGGCGTTGTGGGCCCTGGGCATGTCAACAGTCAGTGATCACAGGGGTGGGCTCGGGTAAAATCAACTCCATCTGGATATACAAGCCAGATTTATTATCAGCTGATTAAAGTGAATCTGTCAGTGGCGATAAACACAAGTAACACGTATTACAACAATAGCAATCCAACAACAACAGGTAAGTTGTCAGTGGCCACTGACGAAATTGTGGACTCGGGCGGAACTTAGGTTTCTGCTTTTCCGCCTGTCTATCAAGATGGCAGTGGTAAAATCTATGTTTCTGCAGTTTGGCCTGTCTATCTAGATGGTAATGTAAATAACAGCTTAACGGCTACGTTCGACATGTGCATATAAAACTGTAAGCCGCTACTGTGTAACCCGCTCCTTTTTTCTTTATAATCTTCTTATGATGCATTGCATTTCAATAAGGAATACATATTAATTAAAAATAGGAACCCAAAATAAGTATTCACTTCCATCTCTGACTTTAAATTTTAATTAGATTGAAATGGAAATCAGTTTTCGTTTTATCTATTCTTTCACCGTAATTTATCAGAAGTCGATCCCTTGTTTTGATTTCTACCACTTTCATAATTTTCCTATTTTCTCCTCACTTGTACATAAATTTTGTCGACATAAATCGATGGAATTCATCGATCAGAATATAAAACATGTTCACTTACGCGGAAATTATAAGTATCGCAACACCTGAAAGTACGGGACGTTTTCTAATTAAATTGGCAAATTATTATTATTATCGAATCAATCTTATGTTATTCACTAGTATCTTGTCGTATTTAATTGAGAAACTTCTGTTACTTTTGCACGATAATTATCGCCGCTCCGGCGATATTGCGTGATATCAATTTTCAGCAGCGAACATTGTTTTCGAAAGTAGAAACACGGCATTGAACAATATGAGGAAAGTTAATTTATTGGAATGTTAAGGGGATTTGCAATCAGGCGGAATTCACGCGAAGTCATCAATAAGACGCGGATGCATTGTGTTGAATCTGTGTCATCAGAATTTCCACATTCTTGGGTATTTATTATATTTGAAACGAAAACTGCATAGAAGATCAAAAGAAAGGTCCTGTGTTATACACAGAATTTATTATCGTATTTTCTCTTTTAAGACAAGTCGCGAAACGTTTCCGTACGGTTATCAAAAATATAGCAAAATAATGGTCTTAACTTTAAGCCTGAAAGCGAAGTCGATAATTTTTAAGTACATGTCGCATTTTGATGCGTACTCGACATATCAAATGGAAATGTTCGACCCTTAAAACGTGGAACATATTATTATATGTACCAGAATTAGCATTTGACTTGAAATCTGATAAAAAAAATATGTTACACAGGCAAAAATTCCACCGATAATTTTGAATGAAAAAAATGTCAGCGGTATTGAAAATTCGTTTATTTCAAAATTCAAATTGACTTCTTCGGTAAAAAGAAGGCTCTTCTACAGAGACAAAAGAATAGGACAGTTGAATGTGTATCGGACCCAACTTCACGAATATAATAGGAGAATTAGGTTTGCCGAACAAAACTCGAAGATGTGGTGATGTTTGTGTTGCCTCCAAAGGTGAATGGTTCGCGATAGTTAAAACAATATGTTATGTGCAGTAACCAATATATTTCAGGCCGGTGGGCCCATCCTCAGGGTTATTACAATCTGCATAAACATTAATGTTTCAATTATATACATTTAATTGTTCAATTTGTTTAATTTTTTTTACCGCGTTTTGTCCCTATATACACTTAATTGTTTAATTTATTAAATTTTTATCGCGTCTTCGTCCCTATATACACTTATTTATTTATTTAGTTTAATTATTTATTTTTTTTTTCTCCGCGTTTTTGTCTCATTTACACTTATTTATTATCCCACTCTATTTTTCAAATTGTCTTTACCGCGTTTTTGCGGTTTACATAATTACATATACACATATACTATTGTCAATGTTTTTGTCCTTTTTTTTCACTGTTTAAATTGACATTTTCAAAAAGAACCTTTGTGCAATATTGTTCCAACGAAATTTTACAATTTTTAATTACATCTAAGTTTTTAAGGTATGCATTATAGTAAATTACGATAACTTTTATAATTGAAACATTAATGTTTATGCAGATCGTAATAACCCTGAGGATGGGCCCACCGGCCTGAAATATATTGGTTACTGCACATAACATATTGTTTTAACTATCGCGAACCATTCACCTTTGGAGGCAACACAAACATCACCACATAGTGAACGACAGGTTCCGGCAAAACAACAGATTGAGCTCTGCTTAATCATATAAAAACTCGAAGAATTACGCAAGTGAAAATTTGTAGATTTGTCAGAAATCGCAACTGAAAATTTCATTCACATGTTGTGCGTATGGGTATCATAATATTTTGTTTGTAATTTTACTGTATTTTAACATGCATTTTAAATCAAAATAATTTTTTATTGAAAATGTAGCCAATTGGAAACCTAGTGCATAATTAATTCAAAAATGAAAATTTTTGCAGTTACGTCGCTCTTTTTCTGGATGTAAAAAAATGTATCCTTTATCAAACGTCCCGAAAATCTGTCCATTCCGGACCAATCGTATCACGACCCGCAATCAGAAATAGTCATAGCCGTCAGGGGCATAGTCTCTGTTTGAGTCACTTTATAACTAAGAGTGATCTAATGCCTCAACCCACTACCACAGCAGGATCAAACAGAGTCGTACTTACAAGGACGAACGCACTGAATGCATCGCACTATATGCTCATCCAATATTATATTAATGTGTACGTACTCGTGAATATATGAGAGGACCCGAAACAAGTTAAAGTTAACTTTGACGCCTTGCCCCTGCTCTTCCAGACAACTAAAAACTATGGAGCACATATCCAAGGGATTGTTCTTAACAATTCTACCAAATCACAAAACTATACAATTCTTTCCTAAGCATTTCGGGTCCATTCCCAACTTTTGCACATTATTTTCTTAGAAACATATACTTAAGACTTAAGCCGAAACTCTATACCGAAACTGTATGTATAGTTTCAGATTTTGCGCTGTATCTGTTTTTCTACTGCACGGAACGGAGCAAATGCTAGCCTATGCACACCCTCGGGACAGATTTTATCTTTGGGAAAAGAGAGCGAATCCCGAGTTGCTCCCTTTAATGCTGCAGCCCTGTCAATGAACAACAAAAACAAGATTTTCAAAAAAAAATGCGATTTTCAAACTCTTATAACTATAGTGTTTTTCATCGTATCTTCATGAAATTTTCTACACTTCGTCTGAAGTCGCGAGTAACAATGACTACCAAATTTTAACACTTAGGGCCAAACAGGGTCCGAGCTTTCGCGTCCATAGATAGAAGGAGGCACACTCACGCCTTAGTGCAGGCTACAAACAAGGTCGTAAGAACTATATACGAGGAGCTATGGAAAGAGGGATCTTATCGTACAAAATACAAACAACAAATCAGCGCTGATTACCCAAGAAAAAGAGATGAATGCCAGACAAGTGCACGGAGCAATAAAATCAGGACGACTGATTGCTGCTAAGATCAGGGCACACGACTTCGTTATACCATTTGTCACACCAGACGATAAACTGGTTCCATAAGCCGCTAAAAGCTCCGAGCTTCACAAACTCGATAAGCATGACACACTAGTCGAATGCGGGTTATGAATGTCAAAACTAAACTCCTTTGAGCTTTTTATATGTCAAAATTCAAATACAAATATTGAAATGCCAGTTTATATACATACATACGAGTATTCCATCATCAAAACCATCTACTATGCAGCCAGTCTGTACAACGAAAACTTACACACGTATGATGCACGAAAGGCCAGAGTCAGTCGAAAATCTACACGGGATTGCATGAACGGAATACGGTTGGTCGAAATTTTTTACACGAAAAATACGGGATAATATGCATTTTCGACAGCCAAATTCGAGTATGTTGTGGCCTAATATTTTTTTAAAGTGATATAATAAAAATTTGGTCCATGTCGTTAATTTTCGCCGAAATATTAAGTTTTTAGATGATAGATACCCGCATTGTTGACATCCATCTGCGCGTGAGAGTGCGTGAATGTCACGGTATCGAAGCGTGTTTTATTTATTTTAAAGCATCCAATTGTTCGTTGCAATGTTCAATTTAAGTATTGATGATGATTGATCTGTAAAACACAAAATCTTATTAGAATGTAGAATACTACCTACATATTTTCTAACAAACGTACCTTTTTACTTACACCGCCAATTCAAAAGTGAAAATAAAAGTCCGATTCTCTCTCTCTCTCTGGTTCCTTTTAACCCCTAGTGGGGCATAGGGCATTGACTACGCCTCTTTTCCACCTCTGCCTATTTGCAGCCATCGCCTTTAGCTGGTCCCACGATTTGCCTATAGATTTTCCCTCTGCCTCTACAGATCTTCTCCATGTATTTTTGGGTCTTCCCACACGACGCCTTGCATCGGTTCCCTGAGGATTCCAATCTAGAGCCTGTTTTGCAATGTTTTTTCAGGCCAGCGAATTTGTAGGATGCGTCGAAGGCACTGATTCACGAAAGTTTGTAGTTTGGTTGTAATATCACTGGTCACCTTCCAAGTGGAAGACCCATATAAAAGCACGGATTTTACATTGCTTTCGAAGATCCGGAGTTTGGTATTTCTGGAGATGTTTTTGTTTTGTCAGAGAGGAGTCAAACTGAAAAATACTGCTCGGGCTTTATTTATGCGCGACTCTACATCAGCATCAGCCCCACCATCCGCTGCTACTACGCTCCCAAGGTAAGTAAAGTTCTCGACTTTTTCTATCGGCTGTTCGGATATAGAAATGTTTCTTTGCCTTTCTGATGTCAAGCTCAAATATTTGGTCTTAGCGGCATTAATTTTTAAAGCAGCACTACGACTCTCACGATGCAAAGCATCCGTCATTTGAGACAGATGATCTGCTGTGTTTGAAAGAAGGCAAATGTCGTCGGCATAGTCCAGGTGCTGAAGGTGATCAAATAATTTCCACCTGATACCCTTACTTTTATGGTCGCCTAGAGCGTCGCAGATTACGTCGTTGATGGTAATAAGGAACAGTATTGGTGACAAAATACAGCCTTGTCTAACTCCATTATTCACCTCAAAAGGACTAGACAATTCGCCCTTGTGCAAGACGTGACATTGGGCTCCGTTATAGGACTCCTTTATGATGGCAATAAGTTTCTCTGGAATGCCTCTCCTACGTAAGGCTGTCCAGATATAAGCCCGGTCAACGCTGTCAAACGCCTTCTCGAAGTCAATGAACAATAGATGTAACGGGGATCTCCATTCAGCGGATTGTTCAATTATGATTCGGAGAGTGTTGATATGGTCGCTACATGAAAAACCCTCACGAAAACCAGCCTGTTCATTGCTCAAAGTGCGATCGATCGTTTTCTTGATCCGGTCTAAGATTATTTTGGCCATCAGTTTAGAGACTGCAGGGAGGAGACAGATTCCACGCCAATTATTACAATCCTTGAGACTTCCTTTTTTGGGGATTTTAATAATTACGCCCTTTTTCCATTCCTGAGGGAGAGTCTCGGTTGTCCAACACTCTTGGGTCAGGGGAAGAAGAATATCCGCTGTAGCGTTGATGTCCGCCTTCAAAAATTCCATCGGGATACCGTCTGCCCCCGGGGCCTTACCCGCTTCCAGTGATTGAAGAGCCTTAGTTATTTCCAGCTTGGATGGTACGCCGGTGTTAATTCTGGCCACTTGCGGAAGACTTACTGCCTCCGGTGGAGATGCGCTTGAAGGGTTAAAGTTGTTATTAAGAACCTCCATGAAGTGCTCTCTCCATCGGCGCAGTTGTTGTTCATCTGTGACCAGCAGAGACCCGTCTTTATCCTTTACAGGATGCTCATTGGTGAAAGATTTGCCAGTCAGTGGCTTTATGAGTTTGCAAAGGGTTCCACTGTCACCACGGTAAGCCGCATCTTCTGCCTCCAAAGCTAACGCGTTGATGTTCTTGCGTTTATCACGTCTAACGCTCCTCTGCACTGTTTTTTGAAGAGAACTGTACTCGGTCCTCAGTTGTTGCTTAGCTGAATTATCAGTAGCCGAGTTTATTTGTTCTTTAATTCTCTTCCGTGCAGTTATCAGAGACCATGTATCATCACTGATAAATTGTCTTCTACCTCGCTGTAGTCTGCCCACAAATGTTTCGCCACACGATAGAAAAGCTTCCTTCACAATGGTCCATCTATCATCAATAGAAGAAGCATCTGGTGTTTGTGCATTAGCTACCTCGCGCAATGCGCTAGAAACTGCGCGTATTGTTGATGGTTCTTTAAGCTTTTGCACATTGAATCGTGGCAATACACGCTCGTTTTGTGTGCGACGAATAGCAGCGGTCCGCAAGCGAATTTTTGCGATGACAAGTTGGTGATCGCTGCCTACATCAGCACCACGCTTAGCCCTGACGTCCATGAGACAATTCCTCCATGTTTTGGATATGGCTATATGGTCAATCTGGTTCTCTGTTCGGCCATCTGGAGATATCCAGGTTGCTAAATGGCAAGGTTTGTGTTTGAACAGGGTGCCGCCAATGACAAGCTGACGAGAGTTACAGAACTCTACGAACAACTCACCATTGTCGTTCCTAACACCCAGACCGTGATTGCCCATTAGATGTTCCAATCCAACATTGTCAGACCCAACTTTAGCATTGAGATCCCCCATAATAAGTTTGATGTCACCTCTGGGAGCCTTGTCAAAGGTGTCGCCAAGCAGGTGGTAAAAGGCGTCTTTAGCATGCTGGTCGGCTGACTCAGTTGGGGCGTAGCACTGAATTATAGTAATGTTCCTTACTCTGGACTTGAATCTGGCAGTTATTATTCGGTCGGAAATAGGCCTCCAATCTAAAAGAGATTGGCGAGCTTCCTTGTTCAAAAGGATGCCGACTCCAGCCATTCTGGGTGAGGCTTCAAGTTCACTACCAGAGGAAAGCAGCACAGTTTGGGAACTAGGTGATAAGGTCGTTCCCGATCCGTTCCATCTTGTTTCGCTCAGTCCTAATATCGAAATTCTATATGCGGTCATTTCCCGTTCGACTTCCGTGAGTCTTGTACTACTGCACTCGCCCCACATCGTTCGAACGTTCCAAAAACCAATCGTAGTCCGTTGTTTGTAGCCAAAGGTCGTTGCCGGTAAATCAGTCCGTGGTATCCGAGGCTCGTTCAATGTTTCGAGTGTAGTTTAGTTTCAGGTATGCAAGTTACAAGCCTACGCACCCTATCCCTCAAGTCGCCTTCTACGACAAGCCAGGAACGCTGTGGTATAATTCTAACCCCAACACCACAGGGGTCAATTTATATTAAGCTTCGTACATATCCACACAATTTAGCACAAACAACGTCGCGCGCAATTGTGGTGATTTGTACGAAACCCAGGAGAGTTTTATTCTCCCCTGCCCCATTAGTCGCCTTCTACGACACGCCGGAGGAAGCGGAGGCATAATTCTTGACCCATGCCACAGGGCAAAAGTCCGATTATGTCATCCTAATTAGTTACGCGATTGCGCTCTCCCATGGTGTAATTTTCAAACGTGCATGAAAGTCATGTATGTAGAAGGTTTTGTCCATCATCAATCAAATTGATCTGCTGCTCTCGACTAGACACATACGGGCCCTATTTGTGTTCCGCTAGTTGTCATCAAGGATTTACAACATTATGAAAATGAATCCCATTCTCAATGTGGTGGTTTCCATATAGAGAGGGAACTTTCAACCCGGGTGGTGTCGGGAACGCTTAAAGATACACATATGATGAATTTGCTATTCATATCGCGTAGGCTCGCCTGTTAAGGTACGTTGTGCTAGACGCGGCCGCACGACTGCGACTCGCTCATTCCATATAAAAACTCGTTTCTCTCTCATTTTAAAAACGAGTTTTTATATGGAATGAGCGAGTCGCAGTCGTGCGGCCGCGTCTAGCACAACGTACCTTTAGTCTGGAGAGTTGGCAAATTCACAAGAGATATTTGGGTCCAGGCTGAATCTTAAAATTTCAAACAATTATCACTAGCGAAGCATTCGGCGATCAATTTCTTAGGCTAGCGGAGGTGTCACTACAATTTATCCATCTGTCGGACCAGGTAACGTATTTCGTAATTGTGTAAAGGTTCATTTTCCTCGACACGACCGCAGCGGCCCTAGCGACTCCAGCGGCTCTACACGGAGAGAAAAAAATAATGAAATTTTATCAAATCGGTAGTAAATTTTACAAAATTGTAATTAATTTTGAGCCCATCGCATTTGTAGTAAAATTAACTACTCGCGCTGTGAAAAACTTTATTACATTGTAATAAAGTTAACTTTCCTTTACTGTAAAATTTCACTACACGATAGTAACAATTAATCGTTGGTAATAATTAAAGCCAACAATGACAATTCGAGTTTGATTACAGATTAATAATATAATAATAGTTAACTTTTGTACTGTAAATTTTCACGACGAAATTAGTAATAATTACCCTTAGAAAAAGCATAGTAACCCATGCCATGCGTTAGTCCAGAATGGCTATGTGATCACACAACCCATATGTGTTTGACTCCAAATTTATTACACTACACTCCACGAAATAATTCAAACGACAAAATATTGTCGATGCAATTATTAACCCTTCTGTCGTCGCCTACGAGCTATTATGCCTAAGGTGTAGCTGAATTTTCTGTGAAATCAATCTTAATTTTTGAAGAGGTTTAATCTGGAAACAGTTTACATACTATGTCTTACGACGATGCGCCGTTTTTTCGTTTCTTTAGACATAGTTTACATTTCGCCGAACGTTTGATCGCATTTGTGGCCGTCGGTTCCTTTGAAATATATATGAAAAGGGGTGGAAAATATTGTTGCACGATATTTTTCATCAAGATATAGTGCCAATGGTCTGTCTGGATCTATACGCCAACAGAAGGGTTAAATATCACGTTGGCATTATCAGAGAGTAATAAATATTACGCGGATTTTATATTCTCAATTGTAAACAAAAAATTGACGTTTGAATAAAATTTTCAAGCATACTATGAAGTGCAATAGTGTGAAAACGGTGCCATTTTTATTTTCTGATGGCCACTCTGGACTAACGCTATGGGTTACTATGCTTTCTCTAAGGGTAAAAATAAGACAAATATAAGTTGTAAATTTAATTTTAATTTGTTTAGAAGTAAATATTATTGTAAATAAAGATGCACGGTTTGCAGATAAACTGCGGTAAACTAATGCACAAGTATTGGTTGATAATATGATAATCACTGTGTCATTATTTACACACCCACTCGTTTCAAACTGAATCAATTTATGTAATGTGTTACACGTGTTATTAGAGGAGATGTATTTTAAGAGATAAATATTAAGTCTGTATTTAAATTTCGGGAAATTGAAAAAGGAAAAAGCTGGTGAAAATGTACTTCTTTAAAAAAAAAAGAAAATTGAAAAAAAAAAAAATCTGGTTAATAAAAAAAAGTAGTTCATTACATTTTTCTAGTGTTGTGACCTAAATTATGTATTTTTTCCAACACTATACTATCGATACTCTGATTAGAAATGTCCCGAGTTTTTTTTGACAAGAACCATAGCAAATATTAACGCAGACGTTTTATAGATTCGACACCGAAATTTCTTTATTGTCTTATATAGCCATTACAGTAATTTCGTTAGCTGAAATATCATCAGATACAAAAGTTATTATTTTTCTTCTAAATAAATACCATCTTCATTATTTAATAAACTTTTTCTTATTCTATTTTTAAAGAAATGCGATATTGTGACGAAGTCATTATTATATCTGTGGTAAACTAAATAACACAATTTTTTTATTACGCATTTACTTTTACGCACCCATTGAAATTTTTTGTTTTAAAAATGGCAAAACAAACTATCCTGACGTACATACATACACTGCGCGACAAATGCTTAGGTTCACACATATTTCCTTCCAGGAAACGGTAAATAAAAAGCTTACCGGTTCAAGAAATTTTATTTTCGAAACTATTAAATATCACAAATAAAATGGATGGAGTGAGTCCCCACAGGACATTTTCCTTAAATGACAGTAACTGATTTAATTCAAAGAGTCGATTTCCACTGCGACAATTGCTTAGGTTCAGGGACGATTTTACCGTTTTACTTAATGTTTTCGCTGAAAAATATTTCAGAAAATTGTCAAGCAGGAGAAATACAAAAAACAAGAGCACTTTTTTTTGTTATTTAATAGTATGTATTTCCGCCATTTTTATTTATAATTTTATAAAGCCTTCAAGGTAGGGAGTTGTGTAAAGAATGCAGCACGGATAGCGGTATTTTAGACCCAGCTGTCTTAATTCCATGAATTATCTCTTCTTTAGGGTTGTACTGTTTACCACTACTGTATACCTCCCGAACAAGCCACCCCCAAATGTTTTCTAATCTGTTAATGCCAGGGGAGTTGGGCCCCCAGTCGAACAAAATGACATTTTCTGCCACAATAAATGATTTAACTACCCTCGCTGTATGAATTGGGACAAGATCATGTTGCAATATCCAAGGATTGCCTCCGTACATGACATTTATCTTATGGATTTCCTCTTCTAAGAGCTGTTTATAAGATGAACCCGTTTGGCGACCTCGAAGGATTACCAGGTCGATAGTTCCATGATGTAATATGGCTCCCCATACCATAACGGGACCTATTCAGGAGTGATGGCGTGAAAGGTCGATAGGTTCCTTCCTAATATCATGATAATAGTAGGAGAACCCATCTGGACCGTCCACACAAAACCGTTTTTCATCCGTAAATATTACCTGCCTCCATTGTGATGTTCAGTTCATGAAACTTGAGGCAATTCCAGGCGCTGTAGGCGATGTTGCGGGGTTAACCCTTCTGTCGGCACAAAGGTCTGGCCAGACCTTTGGCACTATATTTTGGTCATAAAAGTATAGAAGATGAAATCCTAGCAACTTCATACTTCATGATATCCTAGAATAATATGTTTAGAAGCATTTTGTAAAAATTTGAAAAAATCGGTTGAAGTTTTGAGTGTGTTTTTGATGATTTTAAATATATAGTGCTTTTTGATACCCAATAGGTCTGGCCAGACCTACAGTTTTTCCCCCCATTCTTCTCTTGAGGTAAAAGGTACAAATATGAAATTCTCTTAAAATTATCTTATTTATGATGTAAGAATGTCATTAAAATTCAATTTGTACTATAAACGATAAAAATTTCTGAGATTTTTCTTTGAAAAGCCGTGAAGCTCGGGAAATAAGTATGCCTAATTTCATCACGTTTTATAACATCACCTAATCAACTAAGATTTGATTCAAGGAAATTCAAACCAGTTTTTTTTCCTTTGTAATAGTTAGGACTAAGTATGAGAGACTTACGAACGTCTTTCTAAATAGATTTGATCAAGAAATTTACGAAAAATTTAGAATGAAATGATTTTCGTGCTTGAAAATTCCCTATTTCTTTCCACCTACTTCCCTAAATCTGCAGACTAATATCGAGGTAAAATCTACTTACAAAGCGCAAAATATTTGCCCAAAGATATTGATATTGAAAAATGCGAACAAACTTTCTACTAGATATATGCCATGAAAAAAGAGAAGCAAAAAGATATGAAAATAAGGGAAAAACATGTTTATAATAATACCACCTCAAAATATCTCCACTTAAAAACGTCGCTAGTGTATCTACAAAAAAGATTTTAATACTTCTATTGTTTAAAAATGGCAGTAGGGAATTGATAGAATGATTCTACCGATAAAAATTTCACCTTTTCTAAAAAATAAAAATTTTTTCTCAGTAGGTCCAGCCAGACCTATTGGGTATATAATATGCATATTGTAGTAGGTGCCGACAGAAGGGTTAAGGCTGTTTTTTTCTTTAACCGTAAACGTTTCCAACAAGAAGAAGATCTAAGAGCTCGTTGGGTGGTCCTTACACTTGCTGATAACACCAAAATCTCCTCAAGCTTACGCGCAGTAAGGGGCGAATTCGAGGCTTCTCTTAAGAAATGTCGCCTTAATGCACCGAAAATCGTTTTTTTTTACCTCCTGCGTATCGTCGGCAATAATTTTCACTATCTCGTATAAAATTATTAACAACGTTCGAGCTCCGCTGAATCCATATTGCAATTTTTCGGTTCGAATATCCTTCTTGGTTTAGTATGGAAATTGTCGCCTTTTCTCGGTAGAAAATTGATTTCCTTTTGACATTATCCACTATACGACTCACAGAGTTTACCGCGAAAAAAATGTTTCCACAAACACTTCTCACCAGGACGAGATAACTCTTTAAAGTAAGTGAACCTATACAATTGTCGTAGTGGAAATTGCGATTTTCATTTTAAAAAATTCCGTTAGCTATGCGAGTTGTTTGATAGAATTGCAATATTTACTAAAATAACCGTTAATTGAGAGAGCATTATTTAAAAATTATTTCCGATCAGAGTACATAGAAATTATATGATTTTAAACCAAAATATCCATGAACCTAAGCATTTGTCGCGCAGTGTATGTATAATAATTAGAATTCTATCTTTCCAGATAAATAATTATTATGGTTAAATATTTAATGCAATCTAGAAGCTAGCTAGATTTATAAGGTAATTTAGATGACTTCAAAAATTTTATTTCATATTTAAAAATCATTTTTCATTCTAATTTTTTGGAATCATATTGTGAAAATACAATGGAACATTGTAGACCGACGGGTCTTTATAAGCAAAAAAAAAAAACAATAGCCAAACATCGCAATCAAGTTGGCAAGATCAACATTTGTTTAGCATTATGATCCTACCAGTGGCGGCTCGCCCATATGTGCACATGTGCACGTGCACCCCCTGTTAAAACAACCATATCAGCAAATAATACTAAATATCTTCGCTAAATAATACACTTCACAAAACAGAACAAACCGCATCTAAGAAGCGTACGTACATAATGCATATAGTACTTTATACCCAAGCCATGCATTGAATCTATATCTCGACCAGCGACCAACAGCCAGGGTGTTGGTGCACAGTCATATGCATATGAACTGGTGCACTCGCTCCGAAATCAGATATGTGACGGGTTCTCGGGGCGCGGGGATAGTGCAAAATTTACACTAGAATTTGTGCACAAATAAGTCGTGCACAGCACACCACTTGGTGATGTACCGAATGGATATGAATTTTGGATATTTTCAATGATAGAATATACAAGTGAGTAGAGATTTTATGTTTAACTTTAGAAATTTTTTTACAAGAACTTTTCTAAGGACAAAAATTTAATGCCTAATATTCTAGGAGGTTTGCCTTGTCTGAACTTTGCGATGGAAAACGGAAAAGCATTTTGTGGAAAAACTTAATGCCAAATGATAAAAAATAAATTTTGGTGTGCTGCTGATTCGTAAAATTTAATATTATTTTTATACTGTTATGTGAAAAATGATTTTTTAGTTATAAAATCTAGATTTTTGCAGGATGCAGGAAAACAGGATGGAAACAGGTTTGAGGAAATGGTCATTTTCCCAAAAACTTAGTATGTACGTTAGTATGGAATATACTTTGTCATTAAAATAAAATAATTTTAATTAAAAATAGGTAGTCTGCAGTATACGTTAAAATAGATTTTGAGGGGTTGATGTCGTATGCATTTAGTTTTCTTTATTGTGAACCCCCTGTATGATTGTATACGAGCCGCCACTGGATCCTACACAGGAATTTTCTTAGAAGAGAGTATGTAATAAAGACCTACAGTTTAGATCAGGCCGGTTCAACATGCGGCCCGCGGAACACAATCCAGCCCGCGAACGTATTTTATCCAGCCCGCGAGTGACTTCTAAAGTATGTATGTAGTGGTCATAGTCATAAGAGGTAATCTTTGTAGAAATTTGCAGTGTACATAGTAGGTTGCGCGTTTCAAAAAAAATATTCGGGTGAAAGAGGCCATTTATCAAAACATGCAGTGCAATGCAACCCAATATGTAGCGTACGCGTACTCTTAAAAGAAAATGGCATTTGTGTCTGTACCGAAAAAAATAATTTCGGGCGGCGTTGAAATTTTTTGAACAACTAATCATGCGAAATCCAAACACTGCTCGAATATTTGATTGATTTATCTACGCTAGGATGCGATTTGTTTCGATAGCTGGGGAACCTGATTTGTCAAGGTAATTTGATACGAAGCTGATTTGTGGTTTTTGACGCTGTTTGATGCTGACAGGCGCAGATACGTAGGCTACTACAAAAGTTTTTAGAATATATGTTATTTCCATCAGAAAGACTCGCCCAATCGGCGTTGCAGAAACACTAACATAATTTTGGGTTGCTCATTCCAAATTCGAGGTTAAAAAAAAAGAAATTTTTTTTTGGGGTCGGCCACCATGATATACCTCTGTTTTCTCGGGGAAATACTTGCCCAATCGGTGTGGCAGAAACACTATGATAAATTTGGGTCGCTGATTTCAAATGTCCATGCGCGCCGTCCGAAATTTTCTTATACGTTTATTTTATTATTTGTATAACAACAATTCTTGTCAAATCCGAATGCCTTCGGTTTTTTTTTTGGGTACCTACGTGTACGCTACAAACTGGGTTGTACAGCACTGTAAATTTGCGCAAAGGCTATTTAGTAGACCATCATTACTTTCACCTATTCATCATTACGTTAACTACGACAATGCGTTCATTAATACCCACCCCAAATATCTACAACACTGCATAAAATCAAGTTTTCTTGGCATCGAAACAAATCGCATCGTCTCGCAACAAATCGCATCACCCGGCCCGGAAAAGCTCGGCGTCGCACTGTATGTGTAGGAACGCGCCCTAAAGGAAAAATTCGCTTGCCAACCATACACAAAACAGTATATCACAATTTTGCATGTCCCAAGTAGGCACGGATGTATTCTCCTATATTTTACGTTCTTTAAACAGTCGAAATTATTTGAAGTGATTATACACCGATGCCTACTTGGGACATGCAAAATCATTGTTGTATACTGTTTTGTGGGAACATTACGCTATCAGCTCTCGCAAGAAGAATTTTCTTGTACTTGTTACCGACACTAGCGACACTTATCTTACCGTCCGCCATATAGCGGACACATAGCGGAAAGTATCGGAAACACAAAAGCTCCCCCTATGAGAACGGATAGCAGAACAAGCCGTTTTGTATTTTTTTGCAGGCAAGCGAATTTTTCTTTTGGTATGTCTTCTGTCATATTATTTTGTACTCTAATGACTTGGTTGCAGGGCCGGATTTAGCCTCTGTGGCGCCCCTGGGCAGTAACAATTTTGCCATCCTCCGCCACTAGATAAGTTTGAAGGTAGCAGTTGTCACCTCACAAAGGAAATGTAGGCAAAACGTTAGCGGGCGTATGTGAAAAATTGAAAATTTCATATTTTTTACCAGTAAGGGTATTTTGTTTGCTTAAATTTTTTTTATGTTGCTTCCCAGGGGAGGAATCCAGGTGTTCCGTGCATCTCCCAAAATTGTATTAGGAATGACTGAAACTCCAAAAAACTTACGGTAAATAGTGAGCACACCTTGACCTAATTTGTTTTCGGTGATAACGATAACGAAAACGAATTGGGAAAGCACTTACATACTGATGTTATTTAGCAAAAATCATTCGGAGCCTAAAAAGTTCTAGATTTTCCTTTCAACTATTGACATGTATATGTCTTTGCGGAGGCTACCTGAGAAATACTGGGTGTCGTTCCGTGAAAAAGCGTTACGAAAGACTGTAACGAAAACGTTTAACGCTTAAAATCGACATTCCCGTAGTTCGATCTTCACCAAATTTGGTATACATTATCCTTTGATCGCTCTGACTCAGAATCGACAATCACGATTTCCCAAAGGATGTCCCAAAGGGGGTTCGAACCATGGTCCAAACCGTCGTCAATACCTTCCAAAAAGTCAACAACGACCACCAAACCGCCTTGACCACACTGCACCTTGTCAGTACGAATAACTTTAGTGATCATCATCATCTGGTCTGTAGTCATCACACAGTGCAGTATAGTTACGTGGAGATGTGCAACGGATGGCTGTAAATCTAGCGATCATCACAGATTATCTCGCGCAGTCTGTGCATGACAATTTTTTAGCTTGGTGATAATTATTTAGAACATAGTAAAACACGTGTGTATTTTAAGGAAATTAGGATGTGTACGCTGGGTTTTTCCATGATATGACAAAATGTGACATTGTAAAACATAGCGAAAACCTAACGAAGCTTTAAGTCAACCTTTCAGTGGTTTGATCATTGCTAAATTTGGTATACATTTTCCTTTGATCGCCCTTACAAAGAATCGACAATTACTGATGAGTTGGGGGAATAGCGGTAAATTCGCCGTTGAAGCGAATGAAAAGTTATCTTTCAATTGGTTCTCTTGGCTCCCCCTGTGAAGCGATTTGGATGAAACTCGGACGCAAGTTAAGTAGTGCGGTCCTTATTATTTTGGTGTCGGCACTTGTCCCCTTTTCTTTGGGAATGCATTATAGTCGATATGCATATCAAAACACAGTATTCGGTGAGTTGAGCCCTTTAAAATCACCACAAGCTCATTGTGGGTTGTCAAAAGATATTATGTAGGGAGACCGGGGCTGGTTCTAACAGGGGCAGGAATCAACAGGCCACCGAAAAGGACACTTTTCTAAGGAATCTGAGAATGGGCATTATCGTTGTCGTTCGAAAGTCGATATTTGGGGTACTGTATGTAATCGGTTTGAAAGGATTTTTAGGCTTCTGGAGTGACAAGATAACGGCGGATGCAATGTGGAGTATTTTGTAAGCAATAACGTAGACATATACATGATCTAAGATTTTTCCCCTAAGGGAAAACTTCTCGGAGTTTTTTTTAATTATTATTTATTTTCGATGTAATTTCCGGTTTTTCTATGAACAAAAAATGCAGATTCGTAAATTTAAGAGTAAAAACTCTCAAAAATTTAATTAAACCTACTCACCCGATAGTAACTCAAAAAATTGATAGCCAATGCCGCATTTCTAATATCGAGACTTAAACCTCTCCCGAAACCAAATCCTTGCTTTTATGTGAGGACAAATTCAAAAAGCAATTGAACACACGAAAATGTGTGGTTGGATGAGTTACTTGCTTGGGGGCGTTTTGAACATTCCAAAGGATCGCTATCACCAAAAATATTTTTCGTTTTTTTTTCTTCAAGTCTGGGGCAATTTCAGAGGCTTGAAAACAGGAGCTGGCAGCCAAGTACTCGCGTATTTATATCATTTAATGTGGCTTCAGGCATAGTGTTTAAAGTAAAGCCCAAGATGATTTATACTCATACTCTAATTGAACTAGGCTGCCACGCCATTCAGAGTGAATGAGTGTATGCTACAAGCAAAATTTTGCGTAGTCCCAATTTTTGAAGGCGGAATCACATTAAAATTTAAGTTGAGGTTGCGATTAGGTACTTTGGATTAAGACGAACCTGTACATCTAACTAGAATAAATGAAAAAGGCAAATTATTTTCTACAATTATTTTTGAGTTTTCAAAATCCATCTTTCCCATAATTTTAGACCAATGAAAAAATTTAAGAATTTGCCGCACCTCAAATTCTGCCGCCCCGAGCAGTAGCCCAGGTTGCTTGTACGTGAAATCCGGCCCTGCTTGGTTGAGTGGAAACCCGCTATTTTTAATCCGGTATTACCGCTTTGAAAAAAAAAAAACAGTTTCTTGGGAGGTTTTTGATATCCCCAGGGATGGCCTACGACATACGGCAAATAGCTCCAAATACCTATGGATTGATTGAACAGAGGGCTGGCTAAAATTAAAGCATGAAATGTTTCCATATCAAAAAAACAGTTCATACGACAAAAATTTAGCTCGAGACTTATCAAATAGTTGGTCAACCTCCCCCATCGCGATTAATAACAGCCTTACCTCTGCCAGCACAGGGATAATGTCTGGCTCAGAGGTAGTCAGAAGAGGGGTCCTTGGGGTCCGGACCCTTCACGAAATGTTTCTGGATTTTAATATTTCAGTGGTGATATCATGGAAACCAGGGGCGGCCGGTCTAAGTGGGCAGGTAGGGCACTGCCCACCCTACAAAATGCTAGCTAAAAATAAAAATATGAATTATTTTTTAGAACATAATTGATTCACTTCGGTACCTATATCTAACGTGAATCACCAACCATTATGTACATTGCATTGCGCCCATTCATACTTCCGTCATGTATCTATCTGCTCATCATATCAACATCATCATCTCAACCTGGGGCAGAATGTCTTTCTGCCCACATGTACCATCAATCTATTCTATAGCTATTCCATAGCACATAGAGACACGATGAATCTTCTTATACGGTCAACGCATGTACATTGCATTGCGCCCATTCATACTTCCGTCATGTATCTGCTCATCATATCAACATCATCATCTCAACTCAACTCAACCTATGGGCAGAATGCCTTTCTGCCCACATGTACCATCAATCTATTCTATAGCTATTCCATAGCACATAGAGACACGATGAATCTTCTTATACGTTCAACGCATGCGCATTGAAAGTATCTGAACTTCACTTAAGGGCATGCCCTTTACTACACACTAGTAGGTATCCATGAACTTGTGCAACGTTCGCGAGCGCGTGGAGCTGTTCTAGTAGTTAGATACTCGTAGCATAGCGCGTAGTGCATGAATACAATAATAACGGCCGTTTTGTATTTAAATTTTGCATGGTGCATTGTAGAGGCTTTTAAATTTTGCTTGAACTTGAAAGAGTAACCTAATTTCCATATAAATTTGGCAGGAGTTGCCTTTTATAAATTATTTCTTCAGAAAGATTTGTGCAGAAAATGTGGAATAATTTCTAAGCTAAATTTAATAAATTAATACAATAATCAGTGCTTAATATTTACTTATTTACTTATAATTTTATTGAAATATTATCGCGACTATTGCTTGTCCCTTTGAAAGGCAAATACTGGATTATTTTTCCACATTGCGACCGTTCTCTGCCAAAAAATGGAAGCAATATAGCTTATTGTAGCTATCTGTATGTATATTCATAGTTAAAAAAAAAACCTTTAAATAATTCATCTACATACGTAGAGGCAACAAGCGCAAAAACATTATTTTAATGCATTAAAAAACAATGCAGATATGCATGTATAGTATTTTTTTCATAATGATAAATCTGCCCACCCGGCTCTGTACTCCACGAGCCGCCACTGATGGAAACTGTAATAATGAATACCCATTTCTTTGAATACCCATGGTCTTTGAGGTCAGGACCTCTCCCGACATGTTTTCAATTCCCGCGATAACGGCATTAAAAGTGTAATGTATAGTACACACTCATTTCAATTGTCAGGGCATTTTCTTCAAGCTGCTGACTGTGTCAGGACATCATTTCATACATTCGTGCGAATGATTATGCAGGTTGCTCATGATGAGTAGGTAGAGCGAATCAGCATGTCGGCCGTCAACCCTATTTCTAACAGTGGAAGCACGTTAAAATATGGCGGGCTGAAGCATATGAAATCGACTCCAGAGGGGTAATTTTGACCTTGCAAAAGCATTAATTCACATCAAGATATTATAATATGGCAGGAGACCTCATAGCTCAAATATCCAAAAATCCGATATGTTCAAATGATTAATTTTTTGTTAGGTTACAGTATTCCGTCATATCAGTTTACTAAGAAATCTAACCAAAAGTAATCTTGCGCCGGACGCCTTGGAATTCTCCCCTAGATACGTCCCTGTGTTCAGCTCGTTGGCAGCGGATAGGATGACTCACGGAAAACGGCAAAACTATTTGAGGACACTTTTTGATCCCAATTAGTGCAGTCAAAATATCCCATTTCAGGCCTCCAAATAGAAAAAAATTGAGTAAGGCTATTTTTTGTGGTTTTTGAATCAACGAGCTCCCAGAAATCTAAAACTCATTTTGCTAAAAAAATTTGATCGGTAAGGTCCCAAAAAGGACAAAAAAGGATACTCTTTAATCCTTGGCCGGAGGTCAGCATGTATCAAATCAAAGGGGACGTCGAGTACATTACATATCCGGTGTTTGTTTCCTGCTTCAAGGACCCTCAACGGAATAAATCGATATTAAATGTAAAATTATTGTGTTTTCCGTGTATCTTTCCAAAGCCATAACTACTAGCTATTAGCTATTATAGATTCGGAAAAGTGAGAAACGTAGTGACAATTTGAACTACTCTCGTAATTATGGCTTTGGAAAGATACACGGGAAACACAATAAATCTCAATTTTATCTCGATTTTTTCCGTTGAGGGTTCTTGAAACATGGAACAAACACCGGGTATGTAATGTACTTGACGTCCCCTTTAATTTGATACCCCACATGCCGACCTCCGGTCAAGGATTAAAGAGTATCCTTGTTTGTCCTTTTTGGGACCTTTCCGATCAAAATTTTTTTAGCAAAATGAGTTTTAGATTCCTGGGAGCCCACTGATTCAAAAGCCACAAGAATTAGCCTTACTCTATTTTTTTTTATTCGAAATGCTAATATGACTGCACTAAATAGCGAGTTTCAAGAAGAGATTTGCAATTGAAAGTGTGGTAGGAGTCCCAATCAGCTTTATAGAAAGTCAAGTATTGGCAAGATGCACTGAGTTCGATGGAGAACTTAAGCTCACGGGGAGCTGTTACCAATGCCAGGCTACACCTAAAAAGCCTCGATAAAAGACATGTAAAAAATGCTGACAATTTAAACGATCCATTTGTGATTACCATACAAATACATTTACGGAATGCTACCACTGCGAGCCATTCCCGGCACCGAACAACGCGTATCATTTGAATATTCTTTATTATGGTACGCTATTATTAAGCGTAAAAGTTGCAAATTCTCGATGGAAAGGAAGGTGGGTAACCGAGTACTCAGGAAATGTTTGACGTAGTATTGATGTAGCAAACATGAGTTGCTAAAAAACGGGGTATGTCGAAGATAGCAAAATATCTCCGTGACTTAGGCCAGAATTACCAGAAAATCCGGTCTATGGATAGGTGATCCAGGTGTTATTCCAGGCTTAAATTGCATACTAGAATCCAAACATATTCTAGAGAAGTCATGCGAAGGGTAATACTCGTAGCTCTCAGATTTTGGTAGTTTTCATGCTCACGAAGCGTCTGAATCCATTTTCTGGATTTTCTTCGATTTTGACAGAACGAAAATGCAAAAAAATGGGTACGGATTGACCGTGTGTGTACGGCGTAAGAGAGCCATGTGTGTACGGCGTAACTGAGCAGTTCTCGGATTATTGTTTTTATTTTGCAATTAACGTAAACATAAACAACCGTAAATACATCGGTTGCAAGACCTTGAAATTAGTTCCTCATTCGTTTCAAATTTTATGTTTTCTAAAAAATTTTTTTGGTTAGTTACAAGTAAAAAGCCATTGCATTTTTCCACAGGATATGGATCATAAATATCAACTGCGATTATGAAAAACAAGTGGACACATCGAATTCCGAAAAACGTTTTGTTGATCCTCTCGCAATTTCAAGTGAAACACGAGTACATCCAAACAGATACCCGGTACTAAAACTATAAATCTTCTTCATAATATTTACCGGGCGCACACCCGCTTAGGTAACGCATAGATAAGATTGATACAGTGACACAAAATTGCAATTCAAAATCTTAAAAATTTGATTAAAACTATATTTAGTAATTATTTACATGAATATCGCGCGTAGTTGATTGTACTGAGATTTCGAGTCTCTTTACTGTACGAAAGTACATAGTGTACAGGTGCTGTGAATGGGACATGTAATACTATGAACCCTAGTGATTAACGAACTTTTTCAATGTTCCGCGAAAGTATCAACCGTCTCGTTACTACGTCCAACGAAGCGCCAAGTTAAACAAAATCATTCTTATCATCAGCACCGGGGACAGGGACGAGATTTATTTCTGCAAAATACATAATTATTCAAATTTGAACACGGTGCGATGTAAATAAAGACAGGAGGGGGTGAGAAGCGGACTATATGGCTGATAAGATCCCCATTTTGATCTAAGCACGTAAGCTTGGACCACCGGTCGGAAAACCGTTAAAGAAGCTGATGCGATACTTAAATCAGCGACAGTCTTCATTCAGCCGTCTCAAAGTGATGAATAGAAAATTAGCCAAACAAAATGACTACTAACCGACTATTTCGAAGTATAGTGACGCTAGCATTTGTGGTAATTTATTCAAAGTTCAAGAAGCTCCCTGGAAGAATTCGCAAGACATCTGCTAAATAGTTTTCCCTATCCCTATTTCAGGCGTGGATCAAAGTGAGTGCAGAACGTGAAATAAACTGTGATGGACGTGATTTTCAGTGTGACGGTGCTTTTACATATATCACGTGCATATATTTGCCGGACGGTGAGAAATTGTATGTGCCGACACGTTGCCAACCCGGAACTGCTTGTAATCCCAATAATACCGTTGAAAAGCCATGCGATTTAGATAGTGTGCCGAAAACTACAATATCAACAGCGCCAACATCTACGGCCGATGTGCCTACCACGGTGCGAGAAGCTTCGACAATGCCTTATGTAAGAAGCACACGTCAACCGGATTATGTTTTAAGCGAACGGCTTAGTGCGGCTGACACGGTGAACGAGACAGTGAAGACAGCGGCAACGTTTCAAGGTAACGGGAAGTATAGTCAAAGTCATGGAGTCAGTGTTACTAATGCCGGGGGATCAAAATCGGAGCTTACGGCAAATGATACATCATTGCGGGGTGTCGAATCGCCAACAAAAGTGAAGACAACTTCAGCGGTTACTTTTAGAGAAAATAGCAGTGAAAGTGCAGCTTTCAATGCAACTCCAACATTTGTTGGGACAAACACAACTGTTCAGGGGCCTAATAACATCTCTGGATCGCCTCAGTTCGTCGTTAGCACATTCACGAAAACTTTTTTCCAATTATCAAAAATTGAAACTCAAAGTGTAATTACAATCAGTAATGCACCAATTGGCAATTCAAACAGTTCGACAGTTTCAATAAATGTTGCAACTGGAGTTAGTCTAGGTGCAGGATTTACAGACAATTTTAGTGTAACAACAAATACCACTGTCCATTTTGGCTCCGCCGACGGTGAACCAATGAACGACAT
Source organism: Microchrysa polita (assembly GCA_949715475.1). Classification (NCBI taxonomy): domain Eukaryota; kingdom Metazoa; phylum Arthropoda; class Insecta; order Diptera; family Stratiomyidae; genus Microchrysa; species Microchrysa polita. Next base: position 71,255,609 of record OX454417.1, on the reverse strand, counting down.
GACAATGCAAAATTCCAGCAATCAGCCAGGGGTTTTTGCGTTAAAAAACAATGAAACCGGACCAAGTGATATGTTGATTACACAAAAAGTTAATTCGTCGAATAGTCTCGAAAACGAAAATTCCAATAATACCTTTGTCACAATGGAACACCAGAATATAAATACAACTAGTGCCAAAAACATCACAGAGGATTCGGAAGATGCTACAGGTGTTACGGAGAAAATTCCCGAATCGATCCATTCGCTCTGGCAACATAGTCCAATATTTACAGTTATTGATGATTCCCAACCTACTACTATCAGTTTGAATTCGCTCAACACCAGTGGATCGGCTCTGAATAATCTTGCACAAAGGTTGAATTTATCAGATTTTGCATCTCCGCCGATTCGGAACGATTCTAAAGTTTTGGATAAAAATCACCTGAACGGTAAGATAAGATTTTCTTTTCAGTAACTAAAGGAGGTTGACTTTATTTTGAATATTTTTTTTTTCAGGTCTTACTGCACACGATTTGGTTCCGAACGAAGATGAAGGCACAGTTAGTAAAAGACATTCAACGGATGGGCATCAACAAAACATTACCCACGATGAATTGGGTCATGCAATTGGAGCTTTAATTGCAGCAACAAGTAGACCGAAAGTAGATGTCCACAATGTAACAGTACATCAAAGCGAGGTCACAATTCAAGATGTAAAAGAAAATTCGACAGTCAATAAGACAGTTGAAGCTAACGGAGATCATCAAATTTCCAATCAGAATTTGACAGTCGATAAAAGCCGCGAGGGCAAAATGTACGAGTATCAAGTTGAAAATATCGCTGTAACGGAACCGGTGCCGAACAGCAGCCCCGTGAAAGAAGTAGAGAACAAAAACGTCAATGCCGGTCCCGAAGAATCAACAAATGATGGTAAGTGGAATTTTTCCTGTTTTCACTAAGTCTACTCTGGTAGTTGTAGAGCTGCTGAGGAAATGAATCAGTAATTTGAAATACCTTTGCAAAAAGCTTTTTCCCATCGATCATAAGCTTGGGAAAGCTTTCCAATATTCAATTAATGCTTTCTCGCCGAAATAAGTTGAAATACTGAATAGATTCTTTGGAAACCAACAAAAAGTGCGGTGAAGCCGTTGAATCCGTTGATCTTCAAACTGAAAACTTGCAGAGGGAATCTACAATTTGTTTAGCGGTATTTCGGTGTCTAACTTTACTAAAAATTTGGCACATCGAGAAGTACCAACACAAGCACAAACTCGGTTTAACAGTTATTAAAACGTAAATTTATCGGAAGTTTTCCCTTCTTTTTGATGATATTTCCGATATTATACTCCCATTACACTCAGCAATTTCGTGGTACACGTATTTAAGCTTTTAAAAAGCTTTAAAGGTTAAACGCAATTGCAAGCTTTTTTACCAATTCGCCATTCGCAAAAGTTCGTAACTTATTGTTGTGATCGTTTCGTTGGCGTACGCATCAACACCGTCTGAATAAATCTGCCAAAATCGACCATGATGACATGGATGTTCAAGCCAATCGTCCCAAAATGTCCTCTGATGAGCTTCTTCAGGGAGTTCTGATAGTGTGAGTTGGTGACATATGATGCACCGACGCGACGAATCCAAAACGGAGCATGGGAACTAGAGTATTTGGACCCTTTAAGCTTCATTCACGACGCGAAAACGGCTCGCAAGCTCAAGACATACAAATGCATTGGCTTATATGGGAAGCTCATGACGAGCGAGAGGAAGCGCGAGCCGTGTCACTGTCAAAACACGGCTCGCGAGCCGTGCATTTGCAGGTTGTGGTGCACGATATGTAAAACGCGTCTCGCTAGTTGTGTTTTGACACCGGCACAGGTCTCGCTTGTCGTGAGCTTCCCATATAAGCGAATGCATTTGTTTGGCTAGAGCTTGCGAGCCGTACGGCTCGTCGTTTGAATGAAGCCTTACCCGTTTGTAAATCGCCATAGGCTCCTGTGACCACATAACAATTTTGTTAAAAAAAGAAACATTCATTTGTACGGATTGCCAAGCCGCCATAGTTACCCGTTTCTCGTACAGAATTTTGTCACAAGCTACGTAACCTGACAGTACCTTGATATTGCGATCAATACTTTAACTGGGTACCCGGGCACCAAATGATGGCATGGGAAATGAAACAGCGGCGGAAAGGCTTATCCTGGACGTTTTATGGACAAAAGTGTTCCGGTCCGCAGAAAAGGTCCTAATGTGTGTAGCTACACGGGGAACAACATCGCGAGAACAAAACCGGTTTTTATATGAAAATTGAATTTCTCCTTGCCTTGCTCCTCACCGATCTCTTCTAAAAAAAACCGGTTTTCATCTTGTTCTTGTTCCGCGTGTAGACAGGCCCATTAAGGTTAAGCGTCTCTATCAAACGACTACAACCTAAGCGTAACGTTCCATTTCTGCGTCAATTTAAGAAAATCGACAATTCTAGCAACAACAACAATGTAACGCACCTAAGCTGAGCAGTTCTGATGCTGTTTGTAGGGTACTGAGTAAAATATCGCCTAAATAAATAAAACCTAAAAAATTAGCTTTCTTCACAGAAATGAGTTTTGGTTGTTCAATCGATTGGCTAAGAGTCGGAATACATTATCCAATCGATTGAACAATCAAAGCTCATTTCTGTAGAGAAAGCACATTTCCTGTGGAGAATTCCGTAGTTTAACTAAAAAATTAGCTTTCTTCACATAAATGAGCTTTGATTGTTTAATCGATTGGATAATGTATGCCGACTCTTAGCCAATCCATTGAACAGCCAAAGCTCAATTCAGTGCAGAAAGCTAATTTTCTTAGGGTCCACTACCGAATTGACAAGAGAAAATGAGCTTTCTCCACAGAAAATGTGCTTTTTCCACAGCGAATGAGCTTTGATTGTTCAATTAATCGCTAAGTCTATGGCGATCTTTAGGAGATACATATCAATTCTAGGTTCACCACATTGTCAGAATTAGAGTTTCAGTGTACAAAAAAAAAATAGGGGGCTTTGCCCCCTGCTCGCTACGCTCGCCAACCCGCGAAGCCGAGGCTAATTTCGGGCGCAGCCGAAATTTGGATACTCTTCGCTCTCCTTGGGCTACCTATTACTTGTATTTAATCCCCCTCTTCATTCTTTTTCTTCCGTGACAAAAGTTTTGGGCTTTATGAAATAAGTGGGCAAATAAAAATATTTACTCAGAAAATTTTATTGGGATTGCGGGAGCATGACCCCACAGTACGATTCCATTCGTTTTGAACTTTTTTGTCGCTTTGGTAAAGACACATTAATTCAAGGTTTTGTTAAAATGGTGCAAAAAATGTTTCTTAGAAGAACGAAAATGGGGGGTTGGGTTTGTATGGCCACCCCATGACCCCATGGTCCGATTTGATCCATTCGGTCTCCGAATTTCTATAGTTTAAAAGTGATAGCCCGAGGTGAGAGCCAAAGTCGGCCATGGACATGGAACAGCCATATCGTCTTGTAGGTTTGGAATGATCCCTTTGACTATTTTATTACTAAGCACGCTATGAATCTGGGAACTGATAGCTGTGTTCAGGGATTTATCTATCCTTCTGTGAAAACAGAGCGAAACGTAATCTCTATGCGTCTGCCAGCCAAACTCTGAAGGGATTCTTTCCATAACTCGGTTTAGTTGGCTTCAACTTATTTTTAAGCTTCACAAATCCTTACGTTCAGGTGAAGCTCTAGTTCTACTACTGCTTTTCTATTTGACTCAAAACTCATCGCCTCGTTTCCTCCAAAAACTTAGCAGTATCTAACACAAAACCCGTTTAAAATAGTGCCAAAGAAACCAAAACAAAATTTTGAAGATGTTTTACTTATAGGAATGGACCCAACTTATGATTATCAAACGATCTCCGCTGCCAGTCCGTCAAAAATTCTTTCTTCAATTTTATTATTTCCGCTATCAATCGTTGCAATATTTCTTCAAATGTATCGCTGGATGGCGAAATTGTGAAAATGATTACTTTTCATGTGATCTATTCCTGTAAGTACATCCTTGTTGTTAACTGCATGGCTGTCCTGCATGTCCCCACCGTGTTGAATGTGAATTGTTAAAATTGGAATAGAATTTCTCCGTGTTTTTGTTTTCTAAACAACTAAACAATTAACTATTGGCAAAGTCACTTCTAATTGGTGTCTTTTGAATATTGTAATTAAAACCCATACGATTCAATTCAAATTAAAAACTGTGTTTGTTTCTAACCATAGAACTAATTCCATGTTATAAACATTTGTTTCTTTGCAGATGCCATCTTTGAAACAACAACGGTCGAATACTCATTCACTGAATCAGCTGATGCTGATCTACAGTCTGTGGATACTACGGCAATACAATTTGAACCAACCACTACAGCCAATACAATCCTAATGGAAAATACAAATCTGGAAACTACAGAAAGTGAAATAATAGATCTAACAACAGAATTAGTAACCGTGACCGAAACATTGGCTACAACAACTGAAGATTTGCCTGAGCTTTCAACGAAACTTCAGGAAAAATCATCAATTTCACCAAACTGGCCAGATGTGGCCGATATGAAAGCACATCCGGCTGTTTCGGAGACTACTTTTGAAGTGATTCGTCCAAACGGCGGAGCTTTCAACGGACCAGCTGTAGGGCGAGATGGAGAATCGGCTAAATTACAATTAGATATAGAAAATGATAATAAAACAATATCCACTACAACCTCTGTTCCTGAGGAGCTTAGTACTGAAAATTCTGTTCTGAATACAGTTGAGCTTGAAATAATCGAATCGATTGACAACGCAACAAGATCATCCATCCAAAATGTGTATCCAACGGAAGAAACAACGGAAATGTTATCAACTGATTCGGTAAATTTGGTTTCATCAACCGCTAATGTACCAGAAGCTTTAGTGGAAACAGCATCAACCAGCAGTACACAAGAAATAACTACGTCAGTTTGGAAATACGAAACAGAAAGCGTCACGGAAGAATTCGCCTCTTCAACGACTTCATCCTCGACTTCTGAGATTCCAGTAAGCTCGAGCTTAATTGATATTACTCCAACATCATATCTTGACAAAGAGCTTGCCGCTTTTGTTGAAACTACTTTGAGTTCGATCAATTTGTCACCAATGGAGGCGACAACTGCTACGCCAACGACGACAACAACAACAGAAGAATATGTTACAATATTCGCTACCGAGGCTCCAGTTATAATTTCCATTGTAACTCAAAATAAAAATTCAGAAGTATCTGAACTGGATCACAATAAATCAGCCACGAATTCGTCAAACATAGAAGGAACTAATACAACTACCACATCGGACAAACCCCGAAAACCATTCGTTTGCCCCGATCACGGAGTATTTCCTGATCCCTATGAATGCCGACAGTATTATTTGTGCGTCGAACAACCAAAAGGATATGTTAGAATCACTGGATCGTGTAAAGAGAGATTCGCATTTGACTTTTCAATCCAGCGATGTGTTCGTGATGTCTCTGCATGCTATCCCGAGAAATGCATAACCCAAGGTAACTTCTCAGATCCGCTGGATAACGCAAGCTATTTTTGGTGCATCGAAGTTGGTCTTGGAGAATTTCACAGGTACCACATGCAATGTGATCCGTTGGAAAAGTTCAATCCAGATAAGCAAATTTGTGAAACAATTATCAATTTGAGAGTAATTGATGCCGAAGTTCCAATCCAATCAGCCAGCCCTGCGCCGGTTTTAATTGAAACCGACTTCAGGGAAATGCCTGCAACCACAAACAAATATGAAAAAGCCTTTGTTGAGTCTTTTCCTGTAGACGGATCAAATCCACTGGATGACAAAATTGGGAAATCAATTCAGGCTGAATCTGGCAAAAAGCTTGTGAAACGCTCTATAAGCTCCTCTGAGATTCCATCTGCCGACTGTTCGACCGAAGGAATTTTCGCAAATCCGTTGAACTGCTCTCAATATTACATGTGCGTCAAAGGAGACTCCGAGACTGGTACCAACATCCTTCGAGAATGTCCTTATCGATATGCGTATCACGACAAAATTAAAAGCTGCTCACGTGACTTGTCCGTTTGCATAAATCTTCATTCACGTTGCCAGGGAATTGGCAACTTTCCGGATCCTAGTGACGAAAGGAGTTACTATCGATGTGTACCGAATGCAGCGGGTGGTCTGCGAATATATCACATAAAATGTGAAGGACATAAACAATACTCATCGACAAGGAACGCCTGTTTAGACCCAGAAGAGCAAACTTCAATTGATCTTAACTCGGCATCAAGTCCGAGTGATTTGCGAAAAGTTCTAATCCGATCACCATCACAGGATGAACATAAGAGTTTCGTTGCTAGTGAACTTTATCGAAAAGAAGCTGAACAGCGATTGCGAGTAATTGTGGAGGAGATGCGTGACGAAGCTGTAATACAGTTTGAGGCTGATTTGAGGCGAAGGGAAAATGGAGATTTGGCGGATTTTGAATGTAAGGAAGAAGGACGTTTTGCGGATTCGAATAATTGTAGAATGTACTACACATGTTCGAGGAAGAGATCGAATGAACTGATCAAACATCATTTGCAATGTCGTGGATCGGATCGATTTGATGCATCGAAACGAATTTGTGTGGACGAAGAATATGCGCGCTGTGCTTAAATTATGTATTGTGGTTGTATTTTTTTTTTATAATATATTGTCAGGATATGTATGGACTTAGTTTGTTAAGTTTCTAGTGTGTGAATATTATGTGACTCTTAATCTTAGATAATAATAAATAATTTATATATTTTTTGTAAAGTTTGCTTCTTTTTCCTTGCCATATTATGTAAAACCAACGCAATATGAAGCTACAGCCGAAGTTCTACAAGGGTCCAAGAGATGGACTAAAGCTTATGGTCCGAAAAGCGATGCAGTTTTTGATCATTAAACCAGATTAGGAAATAGTGCTGCCTTTTTATAAGCGAGCCATGAGGTATTTAAAGAAAGCAAGCGACGTTTGTAAGCCACGAGCTCCTGACTGTCATTTAAAATTAATGAATTGGGTCCATACATTCTTGGCCTAAGGTTTTTACTTAAAAAAAAAAACGTTTTGTTTCAATTCGAATGCTTACCAACCTTTTTCAAATACATAGCTGACCTATGGGCTCCGACCTCTGCCGTGCGCTTACAGTTAATTTCGAGAACCACCAATAAGAGCATTTTATTGACCACAGTTCAGTCCCATGTAGGTTTGGGTAGCAAAAAAAACGATCGATGTTAACTTTCCGGTTAAGACCAGCTGTTCTGTGCAGCAGCTTGCAGCTGACAGTTGCTTTGTATCTTAATCTCGCTTTCGATGACTTATTTTTTTTAAGATTTGATGGATTTCATCACAAAGGACAATTATTTATTTGTAAAATCTAAAAACAACATGCACTGTAAAAACAAGGTTGAATTTTACATCGAAAACTCGTTGAATTTTACACCTTTTTTCTAGCAAAATTACAGTAAACGTTTATTTTTCAACCAAATTTCTAGTAAACCCACAAAATAGTGTAATATTACACATATTTTTTAATATTACTCAATTTTGGTGTAATTTTTCACCACATTTGGTGTGAAGATGTGTCATTACTTTATTTTTGTGTAACTTTACATTTTCAGTGTATATTTACCAATAATTTTAAGGAAATTTTCATGTAATATTACGATTTTGGTGTAAAAAATTACACCTGCATGTTGTAAAACTGTTTGTGCATTATTGCATTTTCCTGTATCTGTCAAGTGGCTTGTTCTGTGTGCAGTTAGTCTGTTCCGTCCGAAGTGCCTTCATGTGAGCATCATATTATTGTTGTTGTTGTAGCGCTTTTTTGCTCTTGAAACGAAGGGGGGTGGCAGCTCTTGGCCGTTGGATTAACTGGGAGCTCCAGGACGATTTACATCGAAGAACCGGCTGCGTAAAAATTATTAATTAATTACAGAAACCCGGATGTAAATTTACATGTTAGCCGGTGTAAATTTACATTTTTGCCAGTGCAAATTTGCTTACTTCTGATTTAAATTTACATAAATCTAAGAGTAAGTTTATTTATTTATGTGTGCAAATTTACTTATTACCGTTTGTAGACTTACACCAATTTTGTAGTAAATATTTAAACCGTAAAGCGTAAAATTACTCTCGTTCATATCATGGTGTAAATTTACTACTATAATAGAAGGAAAAAAAGTTTCCTCCTATTATTGGAGTAAAATTTGTTCGAGTGTGAGAAAATTATTCATTTGGTTTGAATTGTTATTTTTTACACGTACGCCAACATAGAAAAACAAAATTCCCGTATTTTCCCCTATGCATTAGCCATCTACATTTGATTCCCCTAAACTCTATCCCGTGTCGTTTAGTGGTCCGCGTGAAACATACCTGGGTAAGTGTAATTTTTTTTATATGGAGTTCCTTACCCACAACTACACGGGATGTAGCAATAAATCGAACCTAATGTTGTTGTGTTTGTTAAACTGTAGGTATGGATGACTCCTTGCGTTGAAAATGTTGGTAACCATTTACATACATGTGGTAGTCATCACTAAACTCGATATCAGCCAATCGATTAGAGGCACTATTTGAATTTTGGGGGCTGCCACATGAATGCATGAACTTTTTGCGAAACTCCCTTGTACATCAAAGTCTATCAGCTACAAAGCAGCTAATTTGACTAGTGCGTTCAGAATTTTCGAAAAGTTACAATTTATCTAAAAATATGCAATACGTTTCATGTTTCACCTCTTGAACGAAAAGTTTTTCAACTGTTAAATATCAAAAAATTACCTCAGGTTCTTTCCTCCAAAAAAGAATAACAAAAGTTTAGTTACCCCCACCGACAGCTCACAGACAGCTTATGGTTCTGTTCTTGACTAATTCGTCCATGGTATATGGCAACTAAATCATCTGTCAGCTGACACTTTGACAACCGCTTGTCGAATTCAATGTGACAATTTTGCAACTTTCGCTCGTTTTTTGCGTGAAATTATATAATCCATGAATAGCCTAGTAATAATTTAAAAGCACAGAATATAATTAAATTAAAAAAAAAAAAAAAAAACAAAGTTTGATTAGGTAATTTTTAGGTTCTATTTGGGAGCCAGTGTAGATACTCAGTAGCTGCCAATTGTTAGCTCACGATACCAGTTTTTTTACGCGCTGCCAATGGGAGTCAGTGTGGATACAGCTTTATAATGATTTATCGGTCTAAATGAGTACCTTTCCGTCTTGAGAGTTCAAACGTGACAATTAACACTCTGGTCCAGACGTTCAGTCACTGCTCTTTACAAATTTACAAACTCCATTATTTCTGGTAAACGGATAAAAATTATTAGGTTGTGCTTTTTAGCTTTACGCCTTTACGAGTATAATTAGATTTGATCTTTACGATAGATCCGTTCAATAAAAAGAACCCTAACTAACTAACTAACAAATTTGCTCTTATAACAGTCTACAAGATTCTTATAAGAGCCAACATCAAGACATCAACTCTTGAAATTTAACTCTTGAAGAGTACTATAAGATATAATTATTAAATGAACCACTTTACAAGAGTTAGTTTGATCCTATAGCAAAAATTCAACTCACTTTATAAGAATTAGACATGTCTTATAAGAAGGTTTTAAGGCTTCTTATTAGAGTAAGTGTTTACTCTTGTAAGAGTCTCATTAAAGTGCTGTAGACTCTTGTTATGAGACGGAAGCTCTCATTATAAGTGAAGAAACAAAGAGTGAATGTGATAATTGAAACATACGCTGTCTTTTTTTGTCAAATGTCTTACGAGAACTTCTATTGCCGTGTGTTATTATTTCGACGACAACTTAAATAACATTTTTGCATGAAGGATATATTAACTTGACAAAACGATGATTTTCCCACAAATATGAGTCAACATTTTCATGCGATTAAAATTTTATCATTGAATATAACTATTTTGCTTCGAAAAATGACAAAGTCCTCTAAGAACAATCTATTTAAAAAAAAATTGAGGAAACAATGACTATCTAATGATGATATTTTGTGTAAAACTTAATTGAATAACATTCGTCAGTTTAAAAAATCACAATCCTTTCAATTTGGCATATGCTATGACACATAATCACTCATAAATTCAAATTTATTTTTTCCCCTAATGCAGTTTTGTCTGAAAAAAGATGGCAGCTATCCATGAAATCTTCATACAAAACTAGAACTCTGATAACAAGAGGGCGGCTCTTTTTACTATAACTAAATTCTTCATATATAAGTCTAAAACTCTTATTACAAAAGGGTGACTCTTTTTATAATTAAACTCTATTTAATAAAATTAAATTTTCCTTATAAAATTTAAAGTCTCACAATAAGGGTTCTATTCTTCATTAGAGACCATAAGTTTCAGCATGAGCGTAAATAATTTGACGTTTGTTTATTATTTATGTGAAGGAGCAGTTCCATATTTAACAAAACTAACAAAAAGTGGAGAAAGGATTCGGTGCTAATTGTTTGTCGAAATCGTTGTATTGTACATATACATATTTCGAGAACTTATTCCAGCTCTCGAACAGCACAGTTGGTATCTTAGCCGGCGATATTAACCCTGCATAACCAATGTTAGTCGTTTCGACTACCATTGATATTTCCTTTGGTTGCTGCTTTTTGCTCTTCCACTCAATAGTTGTGTCTTTTCACATCCTAGTAGGTGAATTAGTTAAGTATCGACATCATCAACAATAAACCCATTTGCAGCTTTATTGACGAGGTGTGTATCGTTAAACCAAAGTACTGCAGGTGGAAACGACCAAATTTTGTACTGTGCAACTTATTTTGCTACAGTGATAAGGTCAAATGCCTTTAGTAAGTAGGTAGTTAGTTTTCTTTAAAATAAAATAAAAAATCGAACACCGATACTTTTTGGTTTAACATTTAGTAAAAATAATGATAGTATTTCAAGTTAGAACCGCTTTTAATAAATTTGAGGCATCCCTAGGTTCAAAAAACGAGTCTTAATATGGTGTTAGTCGAATCGACTAACATTGGTTACAATGTAGAAAGAATAACGTTGGTTATCTAGGGTTAATATAAATATACTAGACGATTCTTCTAATGCGAATGATTATTTGAACTGTCTAGCCCAGCTTGGCTTTATTTCGCTCATCAATAAACCTACACGCATAGGTCAAATCTCATCCACTTGCATTGACCACATTTTTATGCGACAACATAATTATACGCATTCCACGCCAATAGTTTTGAAAAATTCAATTACTGACCATAACACTACTCTCTTATCATTTCCTATCAATTCCAAAGTGTCCAAAATTAATAGCGATAATATTGTCGTCAAAATTAATTACTCTTTATTAAAAGAAAAACTTTCCTTAATTAACTGGGAGAGCATGTTTCAACATGACTTTTCTGCTGAAATTGGCTGTAGGATTTTTTTAGACAAAATAAATGAGCTGATCTCCAAATGTAAACATACATTTAAAATAAAATCGAAACTTAATCCTTTAAAACCATGGATGACAGAAGGGCTAATACGGTCAATACGAAAGAGAGATAAAATAAAAAACAAGCTCAACAAACAACCCTTCAACACGACACTGAGAAACTCGTACATTAAATATCGTAATAAGCTTAACCAAATACTCAAAAATGCCAAGAGATTATGGCCGGGTTTCTGATAGCTCTTATTCAGTACCTGTCGGCTGATTAGTCTTATCGCGTAGAGAAGACACACACCATATTTAGAAAGCTTTTCCATTGTGTTGAATGGAATTTTTGTTTATTTTGCATAGCTACGCCATATTTTGCTTGCATTAAGCCATCATCTTAGATTGAGAAAATCATAGCGCACTTTCATCCAACAGCGTAAATAAGCAAAAGATAACATAACTATGCACAATTAACAATTATCAATTCAATATAATGGAGAAGCTTTTTGAATATTGTGTGTGTCTTCTCTGGGCGATAAGACTAACCATTCTATAAGATCTACGAGAGAATGGGCCTATATCTTCAAAAAGAAAATATAGAAAACAGTAAAAACTGTACAAGAAGCTTGTGGAAAACAATTAATGACATAACTGGGAGGAAATCCGTTAATAGCATTGAATGGAATAAAATAATCGATCCCAATACAAAAGAAAGTGTTGAAAATAAAGTAGTTGCATCCAATATAATAAATAATGCCTTTTGCAATAGCCATACTAAATTTCCTTTTCATGAAAATAACATTATTTCAGAGGATCATGCTGATTCTTCATGTCAATCATATTTTCACATTAGCAGAATAAATATTGATGAAATAATATCTATCATTGATAATATGGGTAATTCGGCTTGCGGAGTAGACAATATTAGCTCCAATTTATTGAAAAAAATTAAGCATGAGATTAAGATACCTTTATCTATTGTACTCAATAAATGTGTTAAGGAGGGTACTTTTCCAAATATTTTAAAAGAGGCAGTTGTCATTCCAATATTTAAAAATGGTGCTAAGTCTAATCCTTTAAACTACAGACCTATATCTCTACTTCCAGTAATTTCAAAAATTTTCTGAAAATGTCTCAAACGAAGGTTGGAAAAGTTCCTTTCCGACAATGAAATACTATCACAAAACCAGTTTGGCTTTAGAAGGGACGCAAACTTTTGAAAATAGGGATATGCAGCACTGCGTACAAGCTTTTGTCAAGTTACTTAGACAATCGTAGGCAATGCGTAAGAATTGGGGATACTTATAGCGAATGGATCCACAAGAAGCATTTCGGCCTTCCTCAAGGCACGGTATTATCACTGTTACTTTATCTTATATTTGCGAACGATCTATGCAAAATGTCCCTTTATAATAGCAAAATCGTTGCATTTGCCGATGATACGGTTCTTATCACCTCCTCTAAATCCTGGCGGCAAACATTTCAGTTTGCACAACAAGATTTTGAGTTGCTAAAAAGTTGGTTCGAATCACACTTTCTTCAATTGAATATGAGTAAAACCAAAGCCTTAACATTTTCGGTGATCATTTCTGGGCAACCGAGCCGTAGTTCAATGAAAATTCACATAAATGACTGTAGTATGCAAGCATATCAACACGGGCACGAAAATTTATGCAGTTGCCCGCAAATTGATTGCGTCGACAGCGCTAAATACCTTAGTGTTCATATTGATGAATTCTTTAAATGGAACATTCATATCGAACAATTAGTAAAAAAGGTTCGCAAAACCTTACATGTATTTAAAATAATAATTAGATCTACTATATCAGTAAAAAATATGAGGGAAGTATATTTTGCACTTACTCAATCTATTCTACAGTACGCTATAATTGCATGGGGTGGTGCTTACGATAATCTGTTAAGAGCTTTAATAACTACCCAAAAATTATTTATGAAACTGCTTTTAATCTTACAATGTGTTTCCCTTCTGAACATGTATATACGTTAGCAAACTTTCTTCACATCAAAAAATTATATGTAAAAAGCACACTTTCTTATTTGAGCAAAAAATCTAATTTAAACCTCATTTCCCACCAATGTAACACGCGACACAGTAACAATAGACTTATAATTCCCCGAGTAAGGAAAACCTGTTCTCAAAGATATCACATATTTACGGGGCCTTACTTTTTTAATTCTCTTCCTAACAATAACAGAATTGAATTCCATAATATACAACGCTTCAAATTAACGATCAAATTTTGGCTAATTAACCTACCCTTAAGTTCATTTGATCAAATATTTGATCAAAATTGTAATAAAAATTCTATGTAGTATATCTCCTCTATAATTTTCTGTTTTCTTTCACATCTTTTAATGGAACATGAATTAATTTATGAATTACATAAGTATGTAAAATAGTTATTATTTTCTCTTTTTTTTGGAAATTTAACTTCTTTTTGTAAATCAAAATGTCACTTAGCTTCTAAAAATTTAACATTTAACTTAAATTTTCTTCTCGCTCAAGCTCAAGGCTTTAGAGATTAAAAGCAATTATTATTTGTAACATTATTATACTAGTTTTAAGGAAATACCATTGCAATAAATTGAATTGAATTGAATTCCCAGGGAAACCACTCTGCAAAACCCCTTCTAAATTATTTTTCTGCGTACGCCCCTGCTTGGATGAGAAGAAAATTCGCCGTGTTTGATAAAGAGTGTGTGTTTTGTTGTTCATCATACAGCGATGGGAATCATTTTTGTTTTATGTATTATCATACATGCAAAATTTTAGGGACGTTGAATACATGGCTAACTTATCTAGTGTTTCTATTGAAAATTCTAATTTCTTGTATTATTCTTGGTCAACTATTCCTACCTTTGTTTATTACTTGTACTTTTCGGTTAGGGTAGGCAGTGCTTTTAGGCCTCTATGGAATGCATGCCACTGTGATATATAATACCCTAGACCTTTGAAAATTATACCCTAGACCCAAAAGTATTACGTGGAATTATCATATTTTCAGATTTACATTTCGCACTGTAACTTTTTATAGGCTATATGAAGTGTGGTAAGAATTGGTGCTGTGCTGATACAGTGCGTACTCGATAATCCGAAGCCTCGGAACAACGAATTTCCAGTAATCCGGACCACCTTGGAAATTGTATTGGACACTCTATAGTCCGAATTTTCCGAGCCTCTCTAATCCGAATTCTAGATTTCTTCATCGGAATTGTGAAATTTATATCTTGCTCAACATTTTTCTGAGAAATAACGGATATAATTTCTTAAAATTGAACATGGCATGGCATTTGGTTTGATTGTGCAGTTGCAATTTGGTATCGCATTTCTTCGAAAGTTTTCAGTGGTAACGCAAGGTTTTTCAAGTTTATTTTTAAATATGGCCCCGGTTAAGAAGCGCAGTCACAAGACTTCGAATTTCAAGGAAAAATGTGAAATTATAGATAAGCTGCAAAAAGGAGTTTCTGGAAAGAAATTATCCCTTGAATATGGGGTTGGATGCTCTACCATATCGGATAGTAAAAAAAAACAAGGAAAAAATAAGGAGGTAAGGAGTTATAGGTTAAAATGCGAGAAATAGAACCATTGCATCACTAATGACGTTTTTGTACGCAGTTGTGTATTATCGACGGAATCTGGCAATATTAAAAGAAAAACATTACGTTTCTGGCGAATATCCGCAAATGGAGTCGAAGCTGTATGCACGGAGAGAAAAAATGTAGTGAAAGGTATTAAAATTGTAATGAAAACCATTGCATTTGTAATGATTTTTGACCCTACTGCAACTGATGTGAAAGTTATTACATCTTTAATGAAAAATTTCATTGTGCTGTAATAAAATTAACAATTGGTTGGTAATAAAATCTGCCAGGAAGATAATTTGGCGATAATAGAAAAAAATACAAAAAGTTTTTTTTTTATTTTTACTTTTTTTTTACTTCTATTTTATCCTTAACTTCTTTTCCCCTATTTTAATCTTACCTTTTTACAATTTGCTTCTACTGGGAATTGAACCGGGGACCTATCTTTTCGTAGTCCTACGTCCTACACCTAAGCTATACGATTACAAGTTATGCGAATAAATTAGTCGTTTTATTTTTTGACAGTTTCATAATTACTACGCACTCTTGGTAATTTCATGTACGAAATGATGAAAACTATAACAACATGCAATAATAATTATTACAGGCTGTGGTGAAAATTACCTCAAACGCAATAAATGTAACTATCCATACAAATATCATGCAATGATTTTTTTCATTACACTGCAATCATTTTTACAATAGGCCACAATAACTACATTGTACTCAATTTCACTACATTTTAATAACTTTCACTACAAATTTAGTGAAATTGAATGTTGTGAATTTCATTGTACTATTTTGTAGAATTCATTGCACATTTTTCTCTCCGTGTGCCTGGTTTCTGCAGCAAAGGGATAGATATGCATCGATCTCAAAACAGATGCTTTGCTAGAAAGCCGTGCAATTGCACCATCAATTGTACGAAAACCAAAATTTCAATGCCACCAATGGTTGGCATGAAAAATTTAAAAAACGAACGATTCGGCGTACGAATGCTTAAGTAAAAGGTAACAGGTGAGAAACTTTCCAATAATACTGCTGCCGTGGATCCCTTCCTCCAAATGTTCAAAAGAAAAATAAAGGAACTCGATCTAACTGAAGATCAAATATATAAAGCGGATGAGTCCAGTTTATTCTGGAAAATGCTACCAGACAAAACGTTGGGGGTCAGAAAATGAGCAAAGAACGAGTTACGTTTTTGGCTTGCGTGAACGCATCTGGAGAGCATAAGCTGAAATTGCTATAGTCATCGGAAAATCCAGGAATCCAAGAGCGCTAAAAAACCCATCTCTTCCGCTTGAGTAGAAATCAACGGCGAGAGCATGGATGACATCATCCTTATTTAAGGAATGGTTCCATGAGTCCTTCATCCCTCAAGTACGGTCTTTTCTATTGGAAAAGCATTTACCACCGAAGGCTATTCTTCTTATTGATAATGCTCCATGTCATCCAAATTCAAAAGACCAAACATCAGAAGATAAGCAAATCGTCGTGATGTTTGTTCCACCAAATTGCACTGCATTAACCCTAATCTTACCCTTGTGTGAAAAATCACACAAACGCATTTTATTTCCGATTTTTCCCTCTGACTTTTCCAACCGATACCTATAACTCGTCTTGACTTTTCCTAAAACTTCGATTTAAAAAGTAAAACATGAGTTTCAAAAAAAAAATTATTTTTTATTTTTAGATATTTAAAAACTTACGTTAAGTACCCTCATGTGTGAAAATTCACACATATGGTATTAGCTGTGTGTTTTCTATGGGTGAATTTTATTTTTACCGTAATAATATTGCGAAATCGACTTTTTCACAAAATGCATGAACCGATAGCGTTTGGAGTAAATTATTTATGTAAAAAATGTAATTCATGATGAAATTCTGGTCTAGGACACCATAATTGAAAATCTTTTGAAACATGCAGACTCAGGTCCTGGTGGGTCCAGTCATATTAGCATTTCAAATACGAAAAAAACTGAGTAAGGCTAATTTTTGTTGTTTTTGAATCAATGGGCTCCCAAAAATCTAAAACTCATTTTCGAAAAAAAAAATTTTGAGCGAAAAGGTCCTAAAAAGGACAAAAAGGATACTCTTTAATCCTTGAACAGAGGTCGTCATGCGGGGTATCATATCAAAGGAGACGTCGAGTACATTACATATCCGGTGTTAGTTTCCTGTTTCAAGGACCCTCAAGGTAATAAATCGAGCTTAAATGTAAATGTGTCAACTGTAGTAGTACGCAACAACGGCTTATCATGGCATTGATAAGCCGACCCTTAATGTCGAATGTCAACAATGTACTCTTCTCATAACCGAAATAGTGGACAATTCAACATAAAGAACATTTCTAACTTTAAGAAATTCACCCAAATTACATTAAAATTGCATATGTGTGAAAATCCACACATGAGGGTACTTAACGTAAGTTTTTTTCAGGGTAAGATGAAGGTTAATTCAACCCATGGACCAAAATGCAATACGCATTATTAAAATGTTCTACAAAAAAAGTTTACTAGCTCATGTTTTGTCGAATCCAATCCTGGAAGATATAAGCCAAAATCTTAAGACTGTCAACCTTAACCTTCCGGCGGGCGCAATACTAATCCTAACACGATCGGGCGCAATGCATCTGACAGATTAAGTGCAGAAAATAGGATGTAACTAAGTTTCTGTATATTTCACACTCTTATTTATTATTGCATTGTCTTTTTGAAACAGTTCTACGAAATTTTAGAAACTTTTACTGGCTCACAAAGTTTGATACCCTTCGCATTTTCAATTTTCGAACAATATTCCACTTTCAATCGCTTCAATATTTAAAAAACCTCCAACAACTCGACCGCTTTACAAATGTGAGATTATTTTACTAAAAACACACTATTGAACGATTTGGTGACCCTAAAAGTCAACACAACGTTATTACGCAATGTGAAGAGTATAACAAGTGGACATTTTCATAGAAAAGGAAAAAATAACACAATCGGGCGCAATACATCTGAGAGATTATTTCACCCCCTCCCGCCCCTCATATGGTAAATAGAAACTGAAAACTGCTTTGGGTAGTTGATCGATAAAGATTAAGCTACTGTGAGTTTCAGATCTCTCCCTTTTCACATCGCTGATTGGCGCAACAAAAACTGGTCACTTAATCTGTCAGATGCATTACGCCCGCCCGAAGGTTAAACACGCAATAGATTTTTTGGTAAACGCTTGGGCTAAAGTTAATAAAACTACAATACAGCGACGCTGGAGTGCTTTCAAATTTAAAGACATTTGCGATGATGATGATCTTCTACCTTTAACAGAATATGTCCGACAAGAAAATCAAAATCAACAATCCAATTCCGACGATTTAGTTGAAATTCGAGAAATGCTCAATCGCATCACGCATGATAATGACATTATCGATAATGATGTTTCTATTTGGATAAATGAAGACAGGACTCAAAGTTCAAATGAAGAGGAGGAGAACGAAGATCTAGATATACCTGACCAACTGGAGGAAATTAAAATCAAAAACGAAGCTGCAATATCTGCTTTTGAAATGGAATAAAATGGGCAGAACAAAACGGGGAATCATTAGAACACGTGTTAGCACTTCGACAATTGAAGGAAAATGCTGTATTGAAAAATATAAGGTGCGCAAAACAAACAAAAATAACAGCTTTCTTACAAAGCTAATTTGAGATTGAATTATTTTCTGATTTTTGCTCTATTTTTTACTCTAAAATGTAAATGTTTATTTTTTTTTTTAGTTTAAGACATTAAATGTACTTTATTGAATAATATTCTTTATGGAACAACCTCAGTGTTTTTCTTTTAATTTCACTTAATCGTGGTTTCCACTAGTCCGAACTCCTCGCTAATCCGAATCGGGTAATGTTTTTATTAGTCCGGATTATCGAGTACGCACTGTACTACCAATTAAATGTATTTATTTTACCGAAAATGAGATCCGTTCGGCCAATGACGCTCCCAGGTTTCTGTTAACATTTCTCAAAAAGGCATGCCTGTAACTTCTCTCTAAATTACGTAAAAACAAATAAAATTTGGTTGAGTGCCTATAGTGGGAGCCACTTTATACTTTATAAAATTATTTCGATCGATCAAAAGTAATGGTACCTTCCATTCAAAGTGCACCCGAAATCTGCCAAACTGCACATTTTCTTGTCTTCAGAGGCTATCTAAACAGAAAAAAATATTTATCTGTCTGAACGTCACTATAACAATTAATTATAGGGCAGGTTTCTCGTAGATATTTATCAACTACTTTAAGCTATCAATTCTTTAAAGCGTTGTTAAGTTATCAAATCGTTAAAGCATGTATAATTTATAATGTGCGTTTCCTCAAAATCTCGTTAATTTTATCCTAAAAGTATGCAAAACGCACATTAATATAATTGCTTAATTCGTCAAATAAAATGTAAAGCTCTCTTTCATTTGTGTAATTCTAGGCTGGCAATACTTATAGCATTTGGAAACGCGTTCATAGTTCAGAAACGATAAGTAAGCGCTGAGTGAGTGAATCGAAGTGTAAACCTTAAATTCAACAAAAGGTCGAAGTTATACTGTGCTTGAGGAGCAACATAAGATTTTACATTGGAATTGTTCTGGAGAAATGGGAGAAAAATAGGTTTAATGTTTTTTTCGTTAGTGTCATCTTAGATTAGAGACCAGAAAATGTGATAGATAGATACGTCGCCCATACGATCAAACTATGCTTCATTTCACTGCTAAGGCACCTAATCCCACACATAAGAGGGAGTGCTCAGAGGAGTTCAACAGAATAGCGTCTTTGACTGCAGGAGACGTTATTCCTACTGTCACACATCTTAAAATCCTTGGGGTTCACTTAGACACCATGATGAAGTCGAATCGACACGTCGACGTTGTTATTAACAAAATCCACAGTCGAAATAACTTTCTAACTGGCACTAGCCAGCAGTTCCTGGGGTAAGGAAGGATATAGAAACCATGCTGGCGACATAAAGCGATTGATCGAGCAATTCCTGATTATGTATCACCGGCGTGATCACAAGCCATATGCGACACAAACTGTTGATGCGATTCAGTGCATTCGTATTGCGATGGAAAAGTATCGAGCAGCATGAAAGGTATTTTGTATTCATCGATTTAAAAAAGGCATTTGATGGAATACTTCGTGATGTCCGATATGCAATTTTATTCCAAACTAAAGTAAATACGAATAGGAATTAAACAAATGCATTAATTTAGTATATTTACCTCCGCCAACCGATTCCGGCAACACAAACAATGAGAAATGAATACGTTATTGTGACGTCGGGGTGAGATTTCGAAGACAATTAGCTTTGATTGCCACACGAGCGGACAAGTTTTAAAACTTTTCCAAAAACCAGGTGCGTGTCTCGTCTAAACGATAAGACTTAACCAGCCCATGGGTACTGAATAGCGAAACTTTAAATGTCAAGACATTGTGTAAGCGAGATGTCGACTTAAAGCAATCTTGACAAGATAGTTAGCTATCGCGGTTGTAGGGTCAAAAGTTCGTACCAAAGTGTGCTCTACAAGTGTCGGAAAACCGGGTTAAAAGATCACTAGTACCCATGTCGATGATATTTGAAACTAGCTTTTAAACCTGGAACTAGGACCTTCAATTTCGATTTTTCGACACTTGATGGGCACACTTTGGTACGAACTTTTGAACATACATACATTCAGAAGACTATAGTTAATGGTGATAGTGACGTTCGAACCGATTCATATTGTTATTCAATTTTAGATATAGCTTCTGAAGAGAAGAAAATTTGCAATTTTGCAGATTTCGGGTTCACTTTGTATGGGAGGTACCCCTATAGTTTTGATCGGATCGAAGTAAATTTTGATGGAGAGTATGAAGGGACTCCCACTAGACACTCAACCAAATTTTCTTTGCCTGATGTAATTTAGAGAGAAGTTTCATGCATGCTTTTTGAGAAATGTTTTGGGAAGCATCATTGGCCGGAGGAACATCATTTTTGGTTAGCACCAATTCTTATCACTCTACCCCGCGAAAATGTCGCTTCCTCCACCCTTAACGTGACGCTCAAATTAGTGTAACTTTTAGTGCGTATAGAGAGGAGGGTGCACATCATCATCATTCGCGGCCCAAAGGTGGTCTGCGAGAGCCGGTGGTCCGTGAGGGATGATGGTGACAATCTATTAAAAGATTTTTTTTTCGTGAATAAATCCAAAACGTATTGTTTTTCATTAAAAACTAAAGCCCTATTCAATTGCAATGCTGCAATTATTATTTAGTAGCAAACCAAACGATTTTTTTTTTTTCGATAGTCACACTCACACATAATATTTCAAAAATCGAAAAGAATATACCGTAACATATTTATAGTACAATTAACGCTAAGAACAAGTTTATACAAAGTTTGGAACAGGTGTACATTTTGAGGCTGTCAGCGTGCGTCGCACAAATAAATCTGCATTTAGTGTTAACACGGTTAACACCACGGTGCCCTTCTTAACAAAGAGTCTTCTGAGCAGTGCGGTTGAGTTTCGGAATTGTGTTTTTTACTCAATAACTTATTTGATATTTGTGTTTGTGTAATACCTTCTAAAATGCCCCCAAAACGGAAATACAACAGTGGTTACATCAAGTTCGGATTTACGAAAATTGAAGTAAATAAAGAGGTCAGACCTCAGTGCGTGATTTGTGCCGCTGTTCTTTACAATGAAGCTTTAAAACCCACAAAGCTTGAACGCCATTTAAAAAACTATACATTCTAAGCTAAGTGATCACCCACCAGAATTTTTCGCTGGAAAATTAGAGAACTTTAAGAATATGAAATTAAAAAAAAAACCGTGCTGCGTACGAATCATCCGAAAAGTTACTGTCCACTTCATTCGAAATTTCTCATTAAATAGCGAAGGCAAAGAAATCCCACGCGATTGGAGAAACTCTCCTGAAGCCATGCTTAATCAAAGCAACCGAAGAAATTTTAGGCATAGAAACTTCTAAGAAATGCAAGATATTCCCTTATCAAACAATACAGAGAAGGCGCGACCGCGAATTGACACCTCACACCATGTCGACTGACATTGAAGAGCAACTGATTTGTGAAATTAAAAAATCGCTTTTTTTTAGTTTGCAGTGTGATGAAAGCACCGATGTATCTCAATGCAGCCAGTTGCTGGTTTTTGTGCGATATTTGGGGGATGAGAATAAAATCAAAGAAGAACTTTTAATAACACAGGAATTGGAAACAACTTCCAAAAGAAAAGACGACATGGAAATCATAAGTGATTACTTTGAGAAACATGCCCTTAAGTGGAACAAACTTGCAGCATTTTGTACAGATAGAGCACCTGCTATGATGGGATCGCGATCAGGGTTGGCGACATTAATAAAAGAAAAAGACCCTAATACAATTACAATGCAATGCATTATACATCGCCAGCAATTGGCTTCGAAAACCATGCCTGAAGAATGAGTAGATACCATGAAAATAGCCATTAAGATTGTAAACTCTGTAAAAGGTAGTATCAAAAATACACGAATTTCCAAGTTATGCGGCGAATTAGAGTCTGAGCATGAAACACTGCTCTATCATACCGAGGTGCGTTGGCTATCAAACGGGATACTCCCTCGGCACGCCTATACGAGTTGAGAGAGGAGTTAAAAGTATTTTTTTAATGAAAACAAGATGGAACATTTTTCGAAACAATTGAATGATTCCAGAATTATGGTGTATAAGCCCTTGCCTTTCCCAAAATTCGTCATATAGCTTTGCGCTATCTTATTATATTTTCCACGACCTATTTGTGTGGACAAGGGTTTTCTTCTTCTTCTTAATTAAAAAGAAACAGTGAAATCGGCTACGTGCAAACAGCGACTTGAGAGTAGCACTTAGTAAGAGCCTAAGTCCTAGAATTCCTCATTTAGTTAAACAATTTCGTGCACAGAAGCCTCATTGAAAAAAAAAAGTTTTCCCATTATTTTCAGATAAGTAACTGTTTCTTAAACTTAAAAAATGAAATAATTTCTTTGAAAATAATATAGGTTGCGATATTGTTAAGTGTGATATTTTCTATTTGAAATTTATTTGTTATAATCACATTTGAATTTGGTGATATTTTTTTATTTCATGATATTGAGTAGGGATGTCAAAAACCGGCCCATAACCCGGTTGTCGGTTTTTTTTGCAAAGCCGGTTAGACCGTCCGGTTTTAACCGGGCTCTAAGTACCGGTTTTCCGGTTAACCGTTTTTTTCATTGATTTGCCTAGAATTTTAGTAAAAAATGCTTACATACTCGTATTGCTTGTGTTCGTATCGTATGCAAAATCAACTAAAAATGCACGTACCTACATGATGTAGTAAGGCAGCTAATTTAAAAAAAAAAAACATGAACAAAATAAACAATAAAAAAAAATTGTGAGATGTGATTTAATTATTTTATTAGTTTTTGAAAAAACATTTACAACAGGGGCCATCCTAATTTCTCTTGCGGAATACGAAATCTTTTAGCGACACGATGATACGCGAAATGCACTGATATATACCGCTCAAAACAAAATAAGGGCCACTTCTGTCGGTTGACTTTAACAACGTCTTTTGGCGAATTTTTTGTGTGAGAAATAATTTCAAAAATGTGATTCTGTACCTGAATGTGATGTGAGTTATCACAGTATGATTTGTCAACATTAGCTTTAACGGAACTGGCTTAAACAGTTCTTTTGGAGTCACGAGTCATACTTTTGGTAGTTTTGTTTATTTCTAGTTTTGATTTAGAGTTAGTTTTCGCCAAGTTCTTTAACTGCAACATTAGTTGTTGTACTTTTAAAGATAAGGAGAATCTGTAAAATACAAAATGCCAGAAATTTGGCGCCATTTAAATTTAAATGCTTCGTCCAGAGCCTTAGAAATGTTGGAGGAAGGTCGTTCGCAACGTTCTGTGGCCCTGCAATTAGGGTTTTCGCGAACAGCCATTCTAAGTCCAGGACACAGGAAGTGTCTCCCGTCGTCATAGTTCAGGCCGAGTTGCAATAACCACCCCCACAGAAGACCGATCTAACATGACTTTGTGCGCGACGGGATCGTACCATTAGTGCTCGTGGACTACAAACTAGGCTATTAAGGACGACTGGGACAATTGTTAGCCCTCAAACAATCAGAAATCGTTTGCACGAAGACCAACAACGGTCAAGGAGACGTGTTACCAGAACACAACTGACCAGGACGCATCGTACGAATCGTTTAAGATTTGCTCGTCGACAAATCCAATGGGACAATGGCGCAAGGTGCTCTTCTCGGATGAGTGCAAAGTAAATTTTTTTAGTGACGACCGACGCATAATGGTCTGGTGGAGAACCGAAGAAGCATTTTTGGATCCTTCCATTAACCAAATTGAGAAGCAAGGCGGTCCCAGTGTGATACATGTGAAACGCAGTGTAAACATAAGCAATATCTGCCTTGGAAGAGATAAGATACAAGCAGAGGTAATTTGAAGAAGCGATGGTTCTACAAGTAATATCCAAAAGACGAGTGTTCGACAATTGTTAAAGGGCTGAAATTCTCCATGGGGATAAGGAATAGAATTGCATACTGAAAAATCAAGAAAACATAAAAAATTGTATGAATTTTGAAAGAATTTTTTTTCCGGTTTTAACCGGATGGACCAACAAACGTCCGGGTTAAAACCGGGAGGAGGAAAAAACCGAAAAAAAACTGGTTAACCGTTCTGAAAGTACCGGTTTTCGGACTAACCGTCCGGTTTTTGACATCCCTAATATTGAGTCTAGTATAGTATGTTGTCTAATTTTACTATAACCATTCGTTTTTGAAAAAAACTTTTTCGAATTGATTGAATCTCTTACGGATTTTTTTTTTCTTTTTTGGATTTGAGATATACTCGCAAATTTTATTCCGAAAATCATGTAAGTTGATTAAACTTTTATTTTTAACATTTAGTTTATGTAAAATTAATTTGTTATGAGTACACTGAGAAAAAAAAATCACCACTTTACACTTTATTATTTACATTTGAAGTGAAACATATTAAGAACAAAATTGAAATACATCAATCATCAATCATTTTAAAAACAAATAGTTTTATATTAAATTTAATAGGATTCACTTTAATGATCTGTTCAAAATTGACTGAAACATCGATCTTAATATGTTCAACTTTGTTTTAAAGTTGTTTGATTTTGAAGACTGTGTCCGTCACATGTGCATAAGTCCGCCGCTATTTAGTTCAGTGCTAGTAATCTCAGATAGCTTGGGTGTAGGAAGTAGGACTACGAAACGGTAGGTACCCGGATCGATTCCCATAAAAATAAAAAAAAAAAAAAAAAAATAAAATAAAGGGAAAAAATATTTTTTCACTTTTTTAATCTTACAATCAAAACATTTTAAATTTAAAGAGAAGCACTTTTAAAAAAAAGTGAAATCACTTTTAAAATAAAGTGATATTTAATTTGATTTGACATGCAGCAATTTTAAAAGGACAATAATCACTTTAATATTTCCACTATTGATTCAAAATGAAACATTTTTGTATTAAACGTAAACGTATATGGAGCCAAATCATATTTGAACATTTTTGAATCATACCTATTATTTTTGATTTTATAACGTTCCCGGCTTGCCGTAGAAGGCGACTTGAGGGATAGGGTATGTAGGCTTGTAACTTGCATACCTGAAACTAAACTACACTCGAAACATTAAACGAACCTCGGATACCACGGACTGATTTACCGGCAACGACCTTTGGCTACAAACAACGGACTACGATTGGTTTTTGGAACGTTCGAACGATGTGGGGCGAGTGCAGTAGTACAAGACTCACGGAAGTCGAACGGGAAATGACCGCATAAAGAATTTCGATATTAGGACTGAGCGAAACAAAATGGACCGGATCGGGAACGACCTTATCTCCTAGTGCCCAAACTGTGCTGCTTTACTCTGGTAGTCAACTTGAAGCCACACCCAGGATGGCTGGAGTCGGCATCCTTTTGAACAAGGAAGCTCGCCAATCTCTTATAGATTGGAGGCCTATTTCCGACCGAATAATAACTGCCAGATTCAAGTCCAGAGTAAGGAACATTACCATAATTCAGTGTTACGCCCCAACTGAGTCAGCCGACCAGCATGCTAAGGACGCCTTTTACCACCTGCTTGGCGACACCTTTGACAAGGCTCCCAGACGTGACATAAAAATTATTATGGGGGATCTCAACGCTAAAATTGGGTCTGACAATGTTGGATTGAAACATCTAATGGGCAATCATGGTCTGGGTGTTAGGAACGACAATGGTGAGTTGTTCGTAGAGTTCTGTAACTCTCGTCAACTTGTCATTGGCGGCACCCTGTTCAAACACAAACCTTGCCATTTAGCAACCTGGATATCTCCAGATGGCCGAACAGAGAACCAGATTGACCATATAGCTATCTCCAAAACATGGAGAAATTGTCTCATGGACGTCAGGGCTAAGCGTGGTGCTGATGTAGGCAGCGATCACCAACTTGTCATCGCAAAAATTCGCTTGTGGACCGCTGCTATTCGTCGCACACAAAATGAGCGTGTATCGCCACGATTCAATGTGCAAAAACTTAAAGATCCGTCAACAATACGTGCAGTTTCTAGCGCATTGCACGAGATAGATAATGCACAAACGCCAGATACTCCTTCATCAATTGATGATAGATGGAACATTGTGAAGGACGCTTTTATATCGTGTGGCGAAACATTTGTGGGCAGACTTCAGCGAGGTAGGAGACCATTTATCAGCGACGATACATGGTATCTGATAACTGCACGGAAGAGAATTAAAGAGCAATTGAACTCGGCTACTGACACTACAGTCAAGCAACAACTAAGGACCGAGTACAATTCTCTTCAAAAAAAATGCAGAGAAGCGTAAGACGTGATAAACGCAACAACATCAACGCGTTAGCGGGGGAGGCAGAAGATGAGGCTTACCGTGGTGACAGTGGGACCCTTTACAAGCTCATTAAGCCATTAACTGGCAAATCTTTTACCCATGAGCATCCTGTAAAAGATAAAGACGGGTCTCTGCTAGTCACAGACGAACAACAACTGCGCCGTTGGAGAGAGCATTTCATGGAGGTACTTAACAACAACTTCAACCCTTCAAGCCCACCTCCACCGGCAGCAGCAAGTCTTCCGCAAATGGCCAGAATTAATACCGGTTTACCATCCAAGCTGGAAATAATTAAGGCCCTTAGATCATTGGAAGCTGGTAAAGCCCCGGGGGCAGACGGTATCCCCATGAAACTTTTGAAAGCGGATATCAACGCTACAGCGGATATTCTTCTACCCCTGATCCAAGAGTGTTGGACAACCGAGACTCTCCCTCAAGAATGGAAGAAGGGCGTCATTGTTAAAATCCCTAAGAAAGGAAATCTCAAGGATTGCAATAATTGGCGTGGAATCTGTCTCCTCCCTGCAGTCTCTAAACTGATGGCCAAAATAATCTTGGACCGGATCAAGACAACAATCGACCGCACTCTGAACATTGAACAAGCTGGTTTTCGTGAGGGTTTTTCATGTAGCGATCATATCAACACCCTCCGAATTATAATTAAACAATCCGCTGAATGGAGATCCCCGTTACATCTTATGTTCATTGACTTCGAGAAGGCGTTTGACAGCGTTGACCGGGCTTATATCTGGACCGCCTTACGTAGGAGAGGCATACCAGAGAAACTTATTTCCATCATAAAGGAGTCCTATAATGGAGCCCAATGTCATGTTTTGCACAAGGGTGAATTGTCCAGTCCTTTTGAGGTGAATAATGGAGTCAGACAAGGCTGTATCTTATCACCAATGCTGTTCCTTATTACCATCAACTTTGTAATCTGCGATTCTCTACGCGACCATAAAAGTAAGGGTATCAGGTGGAAGTTATTCGATTACCTTCAGCACCTGGACGACATTTGCCTTCTCTCAAACACACCAGATCACCTGGCTCAAATGACGCATGCTTTGCATCGTGAAAGTCGAAGTGCTGCCTTAAAAATTAATGCCGCTAAGACTAAATACATGAGCTTGTCATCAGGAGGGCAAAACACCATTTCTATCTCCGGACAACCGATAGAAAATGTCGAGGACTTTACTTACCTTGGAAGCGTTGTGACTGCGGATGGTGGGGCTGATGCCGATGTCGAGTCGCGTATAAATAAAGCCCGAGCAGTATTTTTTCAGGTTGACTCCTCTCTGGCAAAACCACAACATCTCCAGAAATACCAAACTCCGGATCTTCGAAAGCAATGTAAAATCTGTGCTTTTATATGGGTGTTCCACGTGGAAGGTGACCAGTAACATTTCCACCAAACTGCAAACTTTTGTGAATCAGTGCCTACGGCGCATCCTATGAATTCGCTGGCCTGAGGTAATATCTAACGACGATCTCCTCAAAATTACTCGCCAAAATAGGATAGGCATCGTCATCAAACGGCGAAAGTGGCAGTGGATAGGTCACACACTTCGAAAAGAGCCAAAAAACATTGCAAAACAGGCTCTAGATTGGAATCCTCAGGGAACCAACGCTAGCCGTCGTGTGGGACCACCCAAAAATACATGGAGAAGATCTGTTGAGGCAGAGGGAAAATCTATAGGCAAATCGTGGGACCAGCTAAAGGCAATGGCTGCCAATAGACAGAGGTGGAAAAGAGTCGTAGTCAATGCCCTATGCCCCACTAGGGGTTAAAAGGAACCAGAGAGAGAGAGAGAATATGGGTGGGCCGCGGTTATTCACTTTCATGCTAAGTGGTCCGCGGACATCCGCGAGTTGGGAACCACTGGTCTAGAGCTGATTTCACTTTACTAAAAAGTTCCAGATGAAAATGTAACTAATAGTCACCTTGGAAATAGGAAATGCTTTAGAAAACATTACCACTGAACATTCAAATCAAATTTACTGTGATAGTACCGTACCAATTGCTAAGTTATTTATTATACCCTTCGCTCATAGAGTGAAAGGGTATATTAGCTTTGTCATGAAGTTTGTAACGCATTGAAGGAAACATCTCCGACCATATAACAAGTACATATACTTATATGATCAGCATGACGAGATGAGTCGATTCGACGATGTCCGTCTGTCTGTGTGTCTGTCCGTCTGTTGCAGCGCGTTTTTCTCGGCCACTATAAAAGCTACGTAGCTGATATTTTTCACACGTGCTTATTATTGTTGCAGGCTGTTTGTATGTTTGAATCACCGAAATTGGATCACTGGGTCATGGGGCTGCCATACAAACCTAGCCCCCCAATTTAAGTTCTTCAAGGAAAAACTTTTTTATTTGTGCACCAATTTCAACCAAATTGCACACAAATGTGTTTCTCTTGATGGCACAAAATATATCTAAGAATGGATTAAATCGGATAATAGGGTCATGGGGCTGCCATGCAAACCTAATCTCCCAAATTAGGTTCTTCTAAGAAAAACTTTTTTATTTGTGCACCAATTTCAACCAAATTTCACACAAATGTGTTTCTCTTGATGACAGAAAACATATCTAAGAATGGATCAAATCGGATAATGGAGTCATGGGGCTGTCATACAAACCTTAGCCCCCAAAATTAGGTTCTTCTAAGAAAAACTTTTTCATTTGTGCACCAATTTCAACCAAATTACACACAAACATGTTTCGCTTGATGACACAAAACATATCTAAGAATTGATCAAATCTGGTCATCAAACCCAACCCCCAATTTCGGTTCTTCTAAGAAACATTTTTTGCACAAATTTCACAAAACCTTGAATTAATGTGTCTACCAAAGCAACAAAAAAGTTAAAAACAAATGGAATCGTACTGTGGGGTCATGCGCTCGCAACCCCTATAAAATTTTCTGAGTAAATATTTTTATTTGCCCACTTATTTCAACCAAGCCCAAAACTTTTGGCCAGACGGAAGAAGAAGAATGTGGAGGGGATTAACTACAAGTCATAGGTACACCCTGGATAGCGAAGGGTATCCAAATTTCGGCCGCGCCCGAAATTAGCTTCGGCCTCCGAGTTGGCGATTGTAGCGAGCAGGGGGCGAAGCCCCCTAGTTTTTTTATACAACTTGATTGGCTTGTTTGATTGTCCGAACAATTTTCTGCATTTTTCTGGAGAGTCCTCGATTTTATTTTAGGCAAATTACATTAAAACAAGTTGTGCGTATGTGATAGATACGCGGGATCATCCGTGTCGTGTTAGACGAGCGAGCATCGGAAGGTTAACCCTTAATATTCCGGACTCACATAATTTCAGAATTCTGAAAGTCATTCTGTCAGCTTTAAAACGACAGATTCTTCAAGCTATTATTTTGCCGCCAACTGTATATTTAATAGAAGGCGTCTTATTTTAATGAAATAAAAACAGAAAATTCTCGAGTATGCATATATCATCTCATCACGACAATCATTTTGTTTTTGTATCATACTTAATCTCTGGCAT
Source organism: Microchrysa polita (assembly GCA_949715475.1). Taxonomy (NCBI): domain Eukaryota; kingdom Metazoa; phylum Arthropoda; class Insecta; order Diptera; family Stratiomyidae; genus Microchrysa; species Microchrysa polita. The sequence goes on along the minus strand of OX454417.1, from coordinate 71,225,144 downwards.
CCTGTTGACATATGAAGGTATTCATTTATCTCGCGTCGACGTAACACAATAATGTGCGTAAATACGAAACGTAATGAGTTTTTTGTCGCCAAAAAAATAATTTTGTGTAAAATTAAATGAATGGATTTTTTTATCGCAATTTTCAAGAATAATTGAAAGATACTTACCTAGAAATACATATTTTGTTTACGAGTTAGTCCGAGTGTAATGTACCTTGTACATACTTGTACAATAATTAGCGTTCTTATAAATGAATCCTGAGATTCAGATGCGCATGTTTCACCTGAAACAGGAGATGTTATAAACTGCCGTTTCGAATGTATACAGACTCCATCTAAGTTAACCCTTAACTACATTCGTGGGGGACTAGGGTCCCCCAAGATGAACATTTTTAGACTTATCTCAAATGTTTTAAATTTGATGCGGTTGAACTTTCGCGTATTCGTAGCACTGCCTAAGAGCTTGCAAACAGAGAAAAAGCGCTGGACTGCAGCTTATAGGTTAGAAGCTGTAAGCCCTTGGGGGACCTAGGTCCCCCACGAATGTACTTACGTAGGTAAATTTTTTTTTGAGCTTCCGATATATTTGCATTTTTCTTTTTGTATTTTGCAGTTTTGAATAGAATTTGAGATTATAGTAAATAGAGAATATATTTTATTATTGCAATGGAAGTTAAATCATGACAACTTTTACAAAATTATTCAATTTGATGGACAGGGGCCGGAGGTCGAACCATGTATGGCTTCGGATCATCAGAATCAAATGCAATCCCTATTTTTCGATATTTTGAGTTTAGAACAGTTTCTTAATTATTTAAAGAATTGCAGATAACTTGTAAGAATAACAGATAGCAGCTGTTCTCGCAGAACGACTACCAATTTCTAAGGAAAAAATTCATGAAAAAAAGCCCCTTTTTTTCCGCTTGTGATTTTCAAGATTGTTAACTATATTTAAAATTATAGTTATATTTTTCATTCTTTATTGTGTACACAAAGTAAAAAACAGTTTAGCTTTTTGTGGAATTACATTTGAATTTTAGACTCGACGTTTGAAGTAAGTACTGAAAGTGTACCATGCGAAATGGCCACTTTCTATAATTAAAGCTGCAAACTTTACATGCAGCTTTCAAATCTTTAAAAAATTATATTTTTGCATTTATTTGTCTGTGATTTGTTTTAGATTAGGAGTTGGCAGCATTTGCATAATTAAATGTATTAAAAATCACATTTGGTAATGGGGGACCTAGGTCCCCCACGAGTGTAAATGTGTAGGCTGGAAATAGCGAGTGTAGCTGAGGGTTAAGACTACAACGAATACAAGAAATTTGAGTTAATACACATTACCTGGTTTTCTACACACGGCAGATTGGATTGGGACTCCTGCGAGGCTCGCTTCAATTTCAACTACATAAGGTAATGGGTGTGGACTTAAATTATGATGGACATTTTTGAAAGGATCTTTATTGTCTGTACCTAGTTGGGACAATATTGGGTAGATGTGTACAGATTTTAAATTTGATTATACGTTGTGATAGCCGTTTTTCCGGCAACCAAAATACATATAAACGTTTTCCCTGCTTCCAATTGCTTACCATACCTTACTTACTGCGCAAGGTATACTCGAAACTCTTCCCGGATCCATAAAACACTTTAGTTTATTTGGATTCAACTAATACCGAACGTAAAAGGCGATAAAGTAATTTCATCTTCAAATTAGTTTAAGTCCTATATTTAGAAACTAGTTGTCTACCATGCAACTGGTTTGAAGAAGCCAAGCATTAAGATTGTTTGATCCGGGTTAGAAGTAGATAAAATATTTTCACTAATATCGGTCTATGTACTCCTGCAAAATCATTTAAATTTACACTTTGCAAAAGAAATTGAAGTAGCTTCTTCCAATTTAAAAACGCTTGTATATTTTATTTCCTCCATAAATTTATACCAATTATGACTTTCGCCAAGCTAACCGTTTAACATTTGCACAGGTATAAAAAAGGGGAAAATATTTATGATAAATTTCCTGTTTTTTTGTTCTCTGATAAATTCGTATCGTAACGTTAGCTAAGTAAAGAAAGCTGTAAATAGGTGGATGATTTAGATTTAATCTTCGAAGTATAATAGCAGTATGTACACTCCCGGTCACTTGAATAGGGACATCCTTTTCGAGAGTTGTTTATCTCAAAATATCCTGTTCGTTGCAGCAGAGAGCATAACTCAGTACAGTAAAACTTCGTTATAACGCTCCCGGATATAACGCTTTCCCGGGTATAGCATTTATTACAGGAATTTCGATTCGTTATAACGCTACCATTTCCCGGTTATAACACTCTTTTCCCAGTCTCATTTTCTTAAAACAATTTATAGTCGGACCTCGATAATTTGAATCCCAAGAGACCGACAAATTCATTCGAGTTATGTATACTTCGAGTTATCAAAATTCGAGATATCGAAGCTTCAAAAAGTAAACTTCGACTTATCGGGGTTTTCTCTAAAATATCAATAAACGCTTAAAAAACAATTTAAAGATTTAGACAAGTTACATGTAAGATTTAGATTTAGTCAAATTACATATAAAGGCATAGCTCGACTTAGGACGCTAATTGGTTCCAGGAAAATGCATCCTAAGTGGAAAACGTTGTAAGTCGAATAATCATATTGCACGTAGGCAAGAACACGGTCAGAACTCGAAACTCGGCACTTTTTAGCTAATGATACAGTTTTTTAAGAAAAAGGAGCATTCAAAATAAATTAGCATGTGCACATCAACATTAACTAATTTGCGTGCCTAATATTTTTCATATCCCTTCTTGGGCTCTCTTATTGTGAACTGACGAAGACGGCCAATTTTTGTTGCGACATAAGTATTTAGGCCGAGTTCTCTTTTCCTTTCTAACAATTTAATTTAGAAAACACTGATATAGAAAACTTCTTAAGGACGCCACAAACCTGACGATTTCTCGGTCGATAGATTGGGATATCGATTGGCCACAATCGATCTGCCGCCCGTACATCACATACATTAGGCAATTTATCGAGCAATCTGAAATTGACAGTCTCACAAGTCCACAAGACACAACACAAAATAGCGAAAATTATACCATTTTTGGAGATGGAAGATTGACATCCATTGCTAGTTTTGATGGAGAATGACCGCCACAACCACAGCATGAAGAACGACAACAGGTTTTTGTCAAAATATCAGCAACTTAGAACACATGATTGTCATGACAGCTTGTACGAAAAATTGCATTGGCAATACGTTCCACACGTCAAATAAAACGAGACCGAGGCTAATTTCGGGCGCGGCCGAAATTTGGATACCCTTCGCTCCCCCGGGCTAAAAGTTTTTTCTGGCGTTCCTATGACTTGTGTTCAATTCTCCCCGCTTCCATGCTTTTCCTTGAATTTTTACGTATGTTTGTGGCATCAATTAAAACATATTTCTATGAGATTTGGTTGAAATTGGTGGACAAAGAACCTAATTTAGGGGTTGGGTTTATATGCCAGCCCCATGACCCCAATGGTCCGATTAATTTCATTTTTGCATATCTTTTGTAACATCAATCAAAATACATTTCCATGAGGTTCGGTTCAAATTTGTATGCAAATTAAAAAGTTTTTCTTAGTAAAATTTGATTTGGGGGAATAGGTTTGTATGGTAGCCCCATGACCACATGGTCCGACTCCATCTATTCATACGTATGTTTTGTGTCATCAATAGAAACACATTTATGTGAAGTTTAGTTGAAATTGGTGTATAAATAAAAAAAAAATTTCTTAGAACTTAATTTGGGGAGCTAGGTTTGTATGACAGCCCCATGACCCCATTGTCCGATTTGGTCCATTTTTACATATGTTCCGTCCTATCACTAGAAACACATTTGCACGAAATTTGATTGCAATCGATGAGAAAATAAAAAAGTTTTTCTTAGAAGAGCCTAATTTGGGGGACTAGGTTTGTATGGCAGCCCCATGACCCCATTGTGCGATTTGGTCCATTTTTACATATGTTGTGTGTCAGCAACGAAAACACATTTGTATGGAATTTGATTGAAATTGGTACATAAATAAAAAAGTTTTTCTAAGAAGAACCTAATTTTGGGGAGTAGGTTTGTATGGCAGCCCCACGACCCCCTTGTCGGATTTTACCGATTCAAACATACAAACTGCCTGCAACAAAAAGAAGCCTTTGTGCAAAATTTCAGCTCCATAGCTTTTAAACTGGCCGAGCAAAACGCGTCGCAACAGACAGACAGACGGACAGACGGACATCGTCCAATCAACTCAGCTCGTCACGCTGATCATATATATATACATATTTTGTATGGTCGGAGATGCTTCCTTCAATGCGTTACAAACTTCATCACAAAGTTAATATACCCTTTTCGCTTAGTAAGCGGAGGGTATAAAAATTGAATCCCATTGGTCCCTACAGTTTCCGATTTATCTCGCAATCAAAAAATCTGGCCGAACGATCGGAGGGTCTGTGGCGCTTCTTATTATTTGTTATTTGGTGATCCTCTTATATTCGAAGAAAAAAGTCACATTCTCATCACCATAACTTCAAATATGACCGCAAAATTGTGCAATTAGCAGTTTAGTTCGAGCCCCAGCCAGTGAAATTTCAGGCAGCATACAGTTACTTATCAATCACGAAAATATAAAAGGAGCTCAAAATACATAAATTACCGTATGGCAAATGGATGTCAATTCGAAGGTGACGACTCTATTGCAGAAGGTTAGTACAAAAGTTCAGTTAAATCTAAAGGTGATACGGATGAGCAAAATATAACCTCATATTATTCGACAGACACTTAATTTATGAAAAATGATTCTAATTTCTATTCACATTGTAGAAAATTTGCAGAGGGGATTACATTTCTTACATTTACAGAAACTGTTCCTCATTCTTTCCATAAGTTGGAAAATTCTGTGTACAAATTATATTTTTCATAAATATAATTTAAGGGAGTCTAATAAGCAGTGGCGCAACCACGGGAGGGGCTAAGGGGGCTAAAGCCCCTCCCAGACCCAGAAATTGGGAAAGGAAAATTGAAAAATGGGATTGGAAATAGTGCATTTCGTTGGAAATTTTATAAAAAATATGAAACGTGGGCTGTCCAGGTTGCAACATCCATACCATATACTTTCTGGAAAGTAGAAGACAAACTGGCCTGAAGTAATATAAAAAAAGGCAAAAAAGTCTTTAAAATGAATGCTTTCGCAAAAAAAAACCGCCAGCTTTGAAAATATTTATAATATTGATCAAAATAACAGAAATTGTTTCTGAAACTTAATAACAGTCTTTTGATTTTATATTAACAATTAAATTATTTTATAAAATATCTTACTTAAATAACAGAAACGATATTTAATGTTAATTTACAATTGATCAACATTATGTATTTCTCTAGATGAAATTATTTATTAAATTGAGCATTTAAGTCAAAATAAAAACTACTTAGATTATACTTAAAACCATTTAGCCAACTTAAAAAATACTTCATATGAAAGTATTTTTTTACATATTAATATTGAGCCCTTACAGCTGAAGACAGCTGAAACATAGTGTGAAGCATAGCGACTAAAATTAAAATTGTTAATTGCAATTGAAGAAGAAAAAGAAGAACCCATCGATAAAAGATATTTCCGTATTGCACTTCGTAGAAATATTTAAATTTCCATTGTTGACCCTACAAATATTTTTTCGTAATAAACATTGAACAGGATTCAATTGTTGCATCCTTTGATCTTATATAGTCAGTCGCTATCCTGTGAATTCCCATTCGAAACCAACTGTTTCTTTGCAAGATATAGTCCTCTAAGGTTTCCCATTGTTTTTCTTAGGTTTTGGTTTCAGCCTAAATTCCTACTTTTTGTTGTACATTTACAAGCTGCAAGCCTTGGCCTGAACAGCAAAACATTGGGAAATTATCATATATGTATTTCGACTGCTAAATACCAAATCCACTTAATAAATCTGCTCGGCGCCACGCCGTGCGGTGTCACTATTTCTGCCCCGGGAAAAATTAGTCAGTAAAGGTCTGGATAGACCTCGGGCGAAATGATAATTCAATTTTTGTCCGCTGCGATTTTCTCAATGAAAATGCATACTTACTGTTGTGGAACATGTAGCAAATGCTGGGGATTCCATAAGCTACAATCCGAAAATGGTTCCAAAATTTTTCTTGGCCATTTTATATATTATTTTGGATTCCCCGGTCATTTCACGATGAAATGACCGGGGAATCGAAAAATAATATATAGAAAAATTGGAACATTACGCTATCAGCTTCGCAAGAAGAATTTTCTTGTTCTTGTTATCGACACTAGCGACACTTATCTTACCGTCCGCCATATAGCGGACTTATAGCGGAAAATATCGGAAACACAAAAGTTCCCCCTATTAAAGCGGATAGCAGAACATGCCGAAAAATTATGGAACCGTGTTCGGATTATACTTCATGGAATTCCCCTATGCATTTGCCAGATATTCCACGACAGTAAGTATGCATTTTCATTGAGAAAATCGCAGCGGACAGAATTTCATTCTCATTCCGCCCGAGGTCTACCCAGGCCTTAACATGGCAAAGTGTTATTGCTTTAACATGTGACGCTACAAAATTTTTTAGGTAGAAAAAAAACGTGAATACAACTGCACTACTGTATGGAGCTCTAAAAAAATAGCACCATCCCCCAACTTGCGGCAGCAGCATCAAATATCTAGTAACATGGATGAACTTAGCCCCCTCCAGGACCAAATCCTGGTTGCGCCACTGCTAATAAGTAACAAATGTTATTTCGGAGTAACTACACACCATAGCTAGACTTTTAGCAAGTCGTGCAAACACTAAAAAGGTTAAATAAAAATTTAAATATTTCTTTGCTGCCGTATCCTAGGATAGTGTGAATGGTGTGTTCGGCTTAACTTAAGGCCGAAAAATTAGATCCAGTAACAATTCATAATTTTAACGCTATCAATTTAAGGACGTACACCGCCAAGTCGCACCACCACGATCTTACGACTTGCTAAAACTCTCTATTGTGTGCGTGTTCCTTGGTACAAATAAAGGATTTAGCTGAATTCGAAAGGCTCAGGCCCCCTTAAGAGGTTGCCTAGCTAATATCTTTTTGGTTTTTATATGGGATATTGTTTACTTTAGATTGCACCCACACTGTCCGGGGTTGCTAAACTGCGCGATACAAAAAGTCAACGTTGTAGACAACATACGCCTGGCAAAGACAGAGGCGATGGGGGAATTCAACATCGTCTCTGTCTCTTCCAAGCGTGTGTCCACAACTTTGATCTTTTATTCCGCACGGTTGGCAAACCCTGAACAGTGTGGGGCCGGCATTAAATTTATGCTCAATTTTCGGGCATACAGTGCTCTGCGTTTCAAAAACGTGTAATTAATGATTGATCAGGAACTATTTGCCGCCGCAGGTAAATAGACTTATGCTGGCCTAATCCTTTACACTAGTGTTGAAATTTACTTCTTTAAAAGGTCCTTAATAAAGCAACTAATTGCTTTTACCAAAACACAAATCCTTCTTTATATATCAGCTCAACAAATAAAATAGAAGCTATATGCACCAGGAAAGAAGCTGAGTAAAAACAGAAAAGAAAATTCTGTCTTAATACTTGAACGTGTGTTTTGATACGAATCTTTTTTCTTTTCAAATCGCGTTGTAAGTCGAAACAAAAATTGTTGTAACTCGAGTCGTGGTCTAAATTATTCCCGCGTTGTAAGTCGAAATGTCCTAAATCGAAGCGTCCTAAGTCGAGGGATACCATACGTAATAAATTAAATATAACGAGTAAATTTAGGAGAGATTAAAAGAAATATACATAGTTTTCAGTTACATTAACCTTCCGTTAGTCGCAATAAAAAATGTAACACGAATAGACGCAATGCATCTATTAGATGCCAACTTTGTCATCCTGCTGTAAGGTAATGAATATCTTCATAAGGTTTTTTTCTTCATTATCTGAATATTTGAAGCCTTGTCATGCCAATAGTCAATAGCCAAAGATGAAAATCGGGTCTGTTAATAATATTTTTTTTGTTAAGAAAAAGTCTTAAAAAAATGAGATTTTTTGGAATTGTCTTACATAATTGCAGTTTTACAGCTTTCTGAGCATAACTAAATTTTAAAATAGGCATCAATGGTAAAACAAAGGTGTAATAGTGTAACTCTAAAAGTATTGCACTTGTAGTAAATATTTTTTTTATCGTATACTGATGCGCCTATATCAATTACACGTTCAAATCAGTTACACGAGTGCTCGGAATGCATCTAATAGATGCTCGAGCCTCCTACGTAAAGCCAAAGAACCCCACAATTTTCACTTTCAGACTAAAATGCTTCCATACTCGGTATACGAAGCTACTATGAGTTAGAAAGTGGAATTCGGAATAGAAAAGAAGTTAAGGTAAAAAAACAATACGTGGCATCTGTCAGATGCATTGCGTCTAACGGAAGGTTAATGGAAACTAAAAAACACCATTCAAAACTATCAATGCGGCACACAATGTGTATTTTGGAGCCGGTTTCGACCAACAGTGCATGGCGCTCCGCATATCTCATCAGATGCCTCTTCTAATGCGGCATCAAGCTCAAACAACTTGTTTGAGAAATCCACCGTCCTATTTGTCCACAGTGGGAACAACACACATTGTGTGCCGCATTGATTGCGATGATAGCATAAAAGTGTGTTGTTCCCACTGTGGACAAATAGGACGGTGGATCTCTCAAACAAGTTGTTTGAGCTTGATGCATCCACCGTCCAACAACAATGTTTTTATCATTCAAAGCTTATAATAACAATAAAAACAAAACAAAAGTTCAAATTCAAAAATATAGAAGAGTCATAAACGGATTTACAAGTTTTTTACGCAGAACTTTTCCATGGTTTCCTGACGTAAGTTTTGATGTGATTTTTTCTCTATAAAGTCTTCTACTTCGCCAAAACGTTTAAACATTTTATCCTTCACGCCATCAGAACATTCTAAATGAGCACGAATTACGAATGCGGCTGCTCGAGCTTCCTTAGAAGTCGGTATTGAAACTATTATATAAAGTTGCCAATATTCTTCATGCATATTATTGGAATTTATTTCAACAGGCTCTTAATTGCTAGAGAGAAATCCACAACCCCTGAAGCAATTCTTTGATGTAGCTTTTGTTACGCTCTCACATGCTTTTTCGATTAAACATATTGCTTCCAATACATTGATAGGTTTCAATTCTATATTCCGTCTAATTCTCTTTTCCTTTTCTTATGAGTTCCTGGCTGTAAAATACCTTAAAATGTTTGATGATTCCCTTGTCTAGGGGTTGTAATATTGATGTTGTATTCGGAGGCCGAAGTCGAACGAACGAACGTTCCAGTCCGTCAGGAATAATGTGCGTGGGGCAGCTGTCAATAAACAATGATGCTCGCTTAGTTTTGTTTTGCAGCTCCATATCCCAGTATTTCAGCCAAATTAAAGACGATACCCAAGCCTTCTGATTAGCTTCATAAAGGACTGGTATAGGGACTTAACGTTCTTCATGCATCGCGAGTTTTTATATTTGCCGATTACCACCGGTTTTTGTCGAATTGACAGCAAGCAGAATAGTTAGCATCTGCTTGCTCTGTTTTCCAACAAAGCAGGGATCGTCTGAAAAAGTCAGGGTTTTGTTTGGTGTACAAGGAAAAACCCGTCCTGTAAATTTCCTCTGGTAAATAATATTGGATTAAACGAACCCTGCTTCCAGTCGTTGCATATAGTCATATCAACTGTTGCACTTTCGCCAAGAACCGTCCTTAATACTATCGAATTCTTCTTTTTGAAGTTGTTCAAGCCCTGAATTCTGGATGATTCAATTTCTGGGCAAAATAAAGAGCATTTTCTTTCATCGGTGGGCCACTTAGGCTAACGTTCTTTCTTCTACATTGTTCACTGGACTAAACATTTATCAATGTCCGGAAATTCAGCTTTTTTAAACTGAAACGAATCGTTTCGGACCGTTCGATGAGCCTTGGCTCTTAACAGAACTTTGTCCTTGTTTTTTTTTAAATAATTGACAATGTTTTTGCTGGAAATTTTGAACTCGGCGGCAATTTCAGCTTTCGAACGCGATCCTCGGTTTTTACAGCTTTAATTAAGCGAACCTTACCAGAAAGAGAAAGTGTATTACATTTTTTGCAGTCATTATAGCAAACTAGACAAATTCACAGGATAATTTTACAACATGAAAACAAATTCTCAAGTTGGGACACAAGTGATGTACGCCAAACAAACTGAAAGATGACAAATTCCTTCCGTAAACCCCTTGCATTTTGCACGGAATTCCTAACGGTGAATTTCCTCAAGTAGCGGAGACTCTAAAAACATTAAAATTCAAGCTGTAAAGGTTTCCTTTATTGTGTTGTTTTTGTTTTGTAAATTGGCATTCTCTTTTTTGTTCCAGAGCCTTAATCCATTCAATGTTAAACTCTAAAATTATTCGAGTAGTAAGGGCTCTAAAACAACTAAAATTCGAGTTGTGGAAGTTTTATGTTTTTCCTTGTTTTAATGTTGAATTGGCTTTGAACTTCGAGTTATAGAGGCTTCCAAACCATTTTCTTCGAGTAACAGAGGATTAAGCCTATTGATTTGACCAAATTTTTATTCGAGTTATTTATACATTCAATCGAATTATCGAGTTTGGATTGCCGAGATTTACATAGAAAATTCGTGGGACCGGAAGAGTTCTTCGAGATATTGAGGTATTCGAGTTGTTGAGGTTCGAGTTATCGAGTCTCGACTGTATATTGACAAATTCATTGAGCACGTAGTCTATCTTTACATTATAATAATCACAAACAAAACCATGATGCACAAGTTGTTCCATTAATTCACGTCAAGGTCAAAATTCCTGGAAAAGGGAAAGACATAACAACCATTGAAAGTTGTATAATTGAACATCTCGTAATTGCATCAGCATCCGTCGACACCGAAGAGAACAACAAAGAGGCGTCAAGCATGCTAAACACATTTGCAGTCTTCTTAGTTGCAATAAAGAAGATTCGAGCAATTTTTGCCTATAGCATTGGCATAGAGGAACGATCTTTCAATAAATTGAAAACCTCAGTATTACTGAAGTCTGTTGCCAGTCTAGAACAAAAAAAAATATCGGAATTTTTTAAAACCAGTAATCAATTGATTGCCATTTCCTTACGATTTCAGTCCATGTATCAATCGAATAATAAATTTTGTCACCTAAAAGGTGTACGCGTCTATGAAGTATATTTCTTGGACTTCTCGGCTATAGCGTTTTCCCGGTTATAGCGCTTTTTTGGCTTTGACCCCAGAAGAGCGTTATAACGAAGTTTTACTGTATTTGTTTACAAAGGCTATTATGTTGCTCATAATTTGCGAGAAAAAAGCTGAAACATTAAATAACAGGAGTTATGTTTCATCAACATTATGCTGATGCACTAATAAATTCTATGTTTAAAATTGGGTCACTTGAATAGGGACAGCTGCGATTCGGTCGTGATTTCGAAAGTGCTAACGTCACAACCTAACTGTTTTTGTTTTAATCAGCTCAAATTGTGTTTTGACTTTAATTTTTGTAAGTTTCGGTAATCATGGGTAGAGCAAAAGCATTATATACCGTGCAAATGGCTCAAATCGATGTTTTGAGAAATGAACAACACAGTTTACGCGAAATTTCGAAAATAGTGAAAAAAATAAATCGGTTGTGTTTAACTATTTAAATAAAAAAAGTGGATATGGACGAAACATGAAAGGGCGTACGCGAAGTGCCCTAACTGCCAAAGAGAAAAGGGCAATTCTGCGAGCCGCCTCTAATTCTGCACTATCAGCGGCTAGAATTGGAGCTAAAGTCGGCGTTACAGCTAGTTTATTAACAGTGCAACGTGTGATAAGGAATTCCTCATGCAATGAGCAACATAGTAGCCTTTCTAAACAAATACTGAGTTATGCTCTCTGCTGCAAGGAAGAGGATATTTTGAGATAAACAATTCTCGAAAAGGATGTCCCTATTCAAGTGACCGGGAGTGTACATGTTTTGTAGAGTATAGAACATACGATAATTAAATCTTTTTTTACATAAAACTTTTATTATTGCATGAATTTCGAAGATTTGCACAAATTGATGATTAATGCAATAAAACCAATAATTTTTTTTTACATTCTAAAGATTGTAACATACGAGTATGTACATACAATGCCGATTACGTTCGAATACAAATAAAAAGGGACGTACATGCCACAAATCTGTGCTCTCCAAATTTATTGAACGATAATATGGGAAGCTAGCATTTTTGTCTGCAAAGGATAGAGCCGATAATACATACATATGCCTCGTCTATAAACTCGCAAGAGCTGAGCTATTGATTTGAACCCCACTCACTTCTTTCATGTTTATTTAAATCTTACCAAAACAAATTGTGGACTTTTTTAGGCAATACACATAAGTACATGTATGACGACAAAAAGTATAACTTTTTGCAATAGACATCATACACGTATGTGTACAACTATATTGCCTATGCTGGCAAATAAGATAATTTTTTCGTGATAACAAAATAGAGTGGCGAAATTACATGTGTTTCTTATTTCGACCCCAAAAGCGAGTAATTCTACTAATTGTTGTAAAATTGGCATACGAACGACTTAGATTTTATTGTTTTCATGTTTTAACACAAAAAAAAACAATACATAAATGTTTTGTATGAATATATTGTGTGGGCGGTCTTTATGTCAAATTTCACGCCGACTCACCAAATTTTTTGGTAAACGTAAGCAAGTAGGTACGTCTTCGCTACATCCTACATACACACGTCTGTTAACCTTTTTAAAAGAATTCCATTGTTTTGTTGCTTTTCTATGAAATTGTTAAACAACTGCAATGGACATCTTTGTCAATCACAAAAAAAAAAAACAACAACAGTTTCTTAAATGTAGGCAATTTAAATATTATAAGAGTATTTCGTTCCAAGTATGGCAATTTAAGACCGTGATTTTTATATGAATTTAGAAAATTCGAGAATGAAATTAGTTGAATTAAGTGAGTATTATTTTGGGAAGACGAGAATAATGCACACAGTACGCAGCACTCTCAAAAATTTGCGATTTTTGTGGTATTTATGCTAAATAAATAGAAGTACCTACGCATATAAAATCACAAAAAACTTTTTTTTTTATAAACGGGGGCAAGAAACCATGTGAGTCCTCTTTGAATAAAATAGAACGAAACGACAATGAAGAGTTCAGTTTTGATTTCAAATAAGCACTGGTAGATTGCAAAGAAACTGCATAGATTTCAGAGAATTAAATCTCACGTGCGCACATAGTAAATTGCTAAGTTTTCGATAAGAATAAGGAAAATCGGCTACAAAATCCGGCTTGAAAGCTGGTATTCTGTATTTCTCACAAATTAGGAAATAAGAGAAATAATTTGATAATTTTGACCTAGGCGGCTGAAATTTAATGATTACATCAGAATAGATTTTATTGGACAATCGAGGTTTCATTGACTGGAAAAATATAAGTCTTTAAGATATGTTAATGTGTCACTAATTTGATTACTGCTAAAAGCAGCAGCTACCTAACTGAAGTAAGGTAGAACCTGTCCAACCATTGCCGTATAAAAAGCATAATTGATTGCTCCGCATTTCACTTTCTGGAATACGGGAATTTGTATTGTCGTTGTCTGAAAAATAATAATAATGCCTAATACCACCGCCGACTCTATATTAAGGCCGCAATGTAGAAATTTTTCGCCTACTGTTTGCACTGTTTTGTTGTTACTTTTAATGATGTCATATGCTTGTTGTTGTTGTTTGTTCCTGTAAATCCAAAACTTAGTAGGCAAACTATGACGGCATCGAACGGCTGAGTTACGGCCTTGATGTATCTAGATGGCGTTGCTAATACTCATAAAATTTGGCAGACCCAATGTGCCTTTTTGTTTTTATCTTTTATTTATATTAGCACAAGCACAAACGTGATTATTTAATGTTTGAAGCAACGAAATAAGATCATAGGGTGATGAGGCTGCCATAAAAACTCCACTTCCGGAAGTAGGTTCTTCTACGAAAATCTTATTTATTTATTGACCAAACCAAAATGTTGGTTGGCTATGACTTCCCTCAAATGCCTTGACACCGGACCTCTAGATTACTAGCATCGTAGAGTGCGACTCAACCAAGTGCGCCACAGAGCGTCCTAAAATCTTAATTTGTTAAGTTTTCCGAATGATGACCCATTTTGTGCGGAAACTGAAAAAAAATACCGGCGAACAGAAGGCTGCGCCCGCATTGCGAGGTTTTTTTTAGATTTCGGATACATACATAGTGAATACTTTTGCACATATTTTATGGGTAATAAATAAGAATGATGCACAATATTAATGAAATGCTTCTTGTAAATCTATTTTTGCATTGGTCTAAATAAACGCGTTCCAGAATGAAACGCGTTACACCTTTAATTAGACCAATCCAAAAATAGATTTACAATGTATCATGGCTACACATATTAACTGAATTTATTAGCTGTAACTCCGTTACCATTACTTCAAACTGGAAAAAAGCAACTGATATGAAATGTACCCATCGAGTTCACGTCCATGTCCGATAAAAACTAAAAAAAAGTCGTTAGCGTTGTCCTACCAACGTCTAATTGGTGCAAAAGACTGTTACGATTCTACACATTCCTACCAAAATACATGACGACCGGTTAAGCCGTTCGCGAGATATTTATGTCCGGGACACCCTGTTATCTTTGCCATACCAACTTTTAAGTATTTTGTGCCAAACACTGTTACCATTCTATACATTCCTACCAAATTTAACGATCGGTTAAGCCGTCCGCGAGTTATTTAGTAAACAAATTTTCAAATGTCCGGGACACCCTGTATTTTTTTCCTACCAAGTTTTAACTATTTCGTGCCAAAGACTGTTACCATTCTACACATTCCTACTAAATTTCTTGACGATCGGTTAAGCCGTTCGCGAGTTAATTAGTGAACAGACGGACGGAGAGACGGACGGACAAAAACGATTTCATATGGTTTTTTTTTAAATCCTCCCGTTCTGTGCCATGGGCTTTGGGTCTAATTACGTCATTTTTAATGGCCAACAATCATCATTCCTGAATTGGCTCTTTGTTGTTTTCAATCTGGGTCCTTAGCAACATTCGGCCTTTCGATGGATGTTATAGAAGAGTGTAAGTGTAAGAAAACTTTATTGGAAACAATCCTAGATAGGAAAGTTGAAACTTAGATGTTGTTTCGATGGCCACCTTCCAATGTGCTATAAAGAATAAAGCCTTGTATCACCAGACTGTGCACTCTAAAAGTTCTGGGAGCTTAGCCTTGTCTGGAATGCGAAATTTAGCTCCATCCTAGAACTCCTTGACGATGGAAAGTAGTTTATCTGGTGTCTCTCTCCTACGTTATGCTCTCCAGATACGAGTATATTCCTGGCCGAAAGATTTCTCAAAATCATTGAAATCATTAAATGTTATGGGTATACTCGTATTCAACTAATCTGATTGCTCAATAAAAATTTGAGAGAGTTAATATGGTCGCGACATAAAAAACATCATAAAAGCCAGCCGGTGGAAGAAGGCAGATACCATGCAGTCCCTAAAATCCTGAAGGTAGTTTTCAATGTCGGCGTCCATTAAATCGAAAACTTTTTTCGTATGTGGCCTGGAATTAGTGCCTACTACTTGATAAAAATTCACTTGCAGTTTCACTTGCATGACCATCCTGCAAATGAAACTACAAGTTTCCTATTCTGACGAGCACGGTAAATCCTATAAAATGGATACCAATTATTTTTATAAGATTCGCCATGTGTAAAAGCTAGCAGCAGATACAATATTTTAAAGTGACTGAAGAGAAGAAGATGCTATATTATATATATATATATAAGGTACGTTGTCCTTGACGCGGCCGCAGCGACTCTAGCGACTCCAGCGGCTCTAGAGCAAGTTCCCTACCCCAAGCAGCCGTCGCCCGAAGCCCACAAACAAGCAAGTGCACCACGTTCACCATTCGTGCATGCATTATGTACAACAAGAGTCCCGCGACTGTTTTCTATATTTACAGAAAGATTCGTGTATTAGCCGAATGAGTACGATTATTGTGCGAAGCAACTACCCTACCCCAAGCAGCCGTCGCCCGAAGCCTACAAACAACCGAGTGCACCACGTTCACCACTCATGCGGGCATTATATACGTACAACAAGAGCCGCGCGGTTCATTCGACGATAATTTTCATTGTGGAGCTATGCCAAGCGATTATCAATTAAAAACGAGTTTTTATATGCAATGGGCGAGCCGCAGTCGCTAGGGCCGACTTGTGTGATGGTCGCGAAGCGATTGAAGTTAAACCACCGGTTTTGAGCACTATATGCGTATATTTTCATTGCAGAGACGTTCCTTTAGTTCATAGTTGATACTAGGAAAGTAGCAACATTCAAAAAATATGGCTCGTAATTGGATGCAGAGCTACGATCGCTGAGCGATCATCACATGAATTCTCTCTACAAACACGTACCTTTAAGGTACATTTTCCCCGACACGACTGCACGACAGCGACTCGCTCATTGGATATAAAAACTCGTTTTTAAAATGAGAGAGAAACAAGTTTTTTTTTTATGGAATTAGCGAGTCGCTGTCGTGCGGCCGCGAGGACAACGTACCTTTAAACGTACATTTTCCTCGCACCAGCGGCTCTAGCGACTGCGACTCGCTCATTCCATATAAAAACTCATTTTTAGAATTGGAGAAAAATGAGTTTTTATATGGAATGAGCGAATCGCTGTCGCTAGAGCCGCTGGGGTCGTGTCGAGGCAAATGTACCTTAACGAGGAAATTCAAAGCAAATTTAATCGTCTGTTGTGGTGGTGAACCGTTGAACAGTAATAGCGGCTTCAGCTGTGCTAACCAAAGTGGAGTATTGGCTGGAAGGATGATTCAGCGCTTCTTATGGAGTTTCCATTCATGTAATGAAATGAAAACTTGTATGTAAGTGTACAAAATCTTGAACTAATTTAATTTAGACTCAATGAGAGGGGGAAGATAAAGGTTGAAAGGCTTCGGCTAATTCCTATATCTTCTTCAGTTGTGGCATAACTGCGGACCCTTAGCTATGCAGGAGGAGTTTCATAGGAAAAGGACTTCGGCCAATTCCTATGTCTCTCTACGGGGCGTTACTTTCCCGCATTATCCGAGTAACCGCTGCGCCTGAGTGCTGCATTAACATCTGCAGCGTCTCAGGTTACTTAACGTGATAGGTGACAGAAAACATTTAAGTCAACCACTAAAGCAGCATCTTCGAGGCATGCCCATGATGGCCTTTACTCAACGATTAAACCCTATCATGGTTTAGCGATGTGCCGACAACTCATCCTAAGAAAAACTTCAAGTCAAGAAACCTGAAACAAAAGCCTCGGATTGGACGGATACAAAACAACGACGACCCCGCAAACGAACAACTGATTACTCTTTCGGATCCTGGAATGTACGCTCCCTGAATAGACCGGGGGCCTTAAGGGCCCTCCTGGATCAGGTAGAACAATACAAGCTGAGCATAGTTGCAATCCAGGAAACTAAATGGCTCAAAAGCGAGATTAACGACCTCAATTCGCACACTATTTTTACGAGTGGTAAAGAGGAGGGCAACAAGGAGTTTGGAGTAGCTTTCATCGTGAATAAGCAGCTGAAGGGCCACGTTATCGGCTTCAAACCCATCAACGAGCGGCTATGTGCGATCCGCATTAAGACCCGTTTCGCTAATCTCTGGCTCATTAATGCGCATGCCCCTACAGAAGTAAAAGAAGACGCGATTAAGGACGAGTTCTACAACGACCTAGAAACACTCTTCGACTCACTTCCATCAAACGACGTCAAGCTGCTGCTAGGAGACTTTAACGCCAAAGTCGGAAATGAAAGCTGGCATAGGGGAACTACTGGAGGTCATAGCCTCCACGAAGAAAACAACAACAACGGTCAGCGACTTATCGACTTCGCGAGCGGCAGAAACCTGGTAATAAGCTCTACATGCTTCCCTCATCGACGAATCCATAAGCAGACCTGGAAGTCTCCAGATGAATACACCGTGAACCAGATCGACCACGTACTGACCAGCAAGAGATGGGCTTCTAATGTCTTAGATGTTCGATCCTATCGAGGAGCCAACTGTGACACCGATCACTATTTGGTGAAGACGACCTACAGGTGCAGAATCTCTTCGGTGCACCTAACGAGAATCAACCCTGCCAAGATCTTCGAGGTTGACAATTTGATTGATGATGCCACGGCGGCTGCGTATACAACAGCACTAGAGGAAAAACTGTCGCCCATGCTTGATGACATCAACAATTTAGGCATCCATGAGTTCTGGGAGGAGCTCAAAGACAGCATCAAGGGGGTCGCAGAAGAGGTCGTGGGCTATAAAGGCCGGCGCAGACGAGCAGACTGGTTCGACGAAGAATGCAGGGCCTCGATTGAGGCGAAAAATGAAGCCTATCGCCAATACACACAACGCGCATCCCGAGCCAAGAAAGAAAGATATAACGAGCTTCGGCGAGTATCTAATAAGTTAATTAGACGTAAGAAACGCAAACATTTTGACGAGCAGTTACAGCAAATAAACCAAAGATTAGCCAGTAAGAACATTAGACAGGCGTACAAACTTATTAATAATGTTAAGAACGGATATCAACCCAGGACAAGCCTATGTAAGGACAAGGAAAGGAACATCATCAGCGACATCGAAAGCGTCAACAAACGATGGGCCTCGCATTTTGAAGAGCTCCTCAATGCACCATCAACATCCCCCGCGGAGCCAGCTCTTGAGCAGTTAGCCGAACCAGGCCCTCCCGTTCTACCCCCAACAGTAGAGGAGGTGAGTCTTGCCATACAGTCGCTTCAAAATAATAAAGCGCCCGGCGCTGACGAGATCCCAGCAGAACTGCTGAAGCATGGTGGAACGTGCCTGACCAACGCAATACATGTGCTACTGCTGAAAATATGGAACGACGAGGAAATCCCCGAAGATTGGCGCAAAAGCATAATCTGCCCAATCCACAAAAAGGGTGACAAGCTGAAGTGTGAGAATTACAGGGGCATATCATTAGTTTGTACGGCCTATAAGATATTATCTAAAATTCTTGAAAAGAGAATTAATCCGTACGCAGAACGAATCATTGGCGAGTATCAAGGCGGCTTCAGACCTGGTCGATCAACGACCGATCAGCTTTTCACAGTGAAGCTACTACTCCAAAAGTGCTGGGAATATAACATCGACGTATACCAAATCTTTGTCGACTTCAAGCAGGCATACGACAGTATCGATCGAAGTGTACTGTACAACATTATGCTGAATTTTGGTATACCGGCAAAGTTAGTGCGACTCACAAGGATGACGATGACTAATACCGTCTCGCAGGTCAGAGTGCAGAATCGACTCACTGACCTATTTGAAACTCGTACTGGACTCAAGCAGGGCGACGGGCTGGCGCCGACGCTCTTCAACCTTGCTTTGGAGTATGTAATTCGAGCCATGAATATGGACAGCAGCGGAACGCTACTCATCAAGTCGACTCAATTAGTAGCGTACGCCGACGATATCAACATCATGTCTCGAAGGTTGGGTGATGCAGAAAGCCTTCTGCATAACCTCAATAACGCCGCAAAGGAAGTTGGACTACATATCAACGAAATCAAAACAAAGGCCATGATGCAATCGAAAACAAGGACGCCAGCAAATTCAAGCATCACAGTGGGGGACCTTAATATCGAGTATGTAGACAACTTCAACTATCTGGGTTGTAACTTATCAAAGGACGCCAACGAAACCGACGAAATTAAGCGACGGATACAACTAGCCAATAAGACATATTTCTCGGTCCTCCCTATAATTAATTCGAAACTTGCGCACAGGAACACGAAGCTCCGCGTGTACAAAACGATCATCCGACCCGTGCTATGTTATGGCTGCGAAACATGGACCCTCACCCAAGCCTCCGAAATTTTGCTAGACCGATTCGAACGAAAGGTCCTTCGGCGAATTTTCGGGGCCGTTCGCGATCGAGACCAATGGCGTAACCGGTACAACCATGAGTTGTATCAATTGTACGATGAGCTGGAAGTATCGAAAATCGTGAAGCTTCAACGTTTGCAATGGGCGGGGCATGTACAACGGATGGACGATAATCGCATGCCAAAGAAAGTGATGAACGCACAACGAATTGACGGAGCGAGGTTGCGTGGACGACCGAGAGCTCGCTGGGAGAACTCCGTAGGTGAAGACGCCCAACAGCTGCTGGGCTTCCGAAACTGGAGGACGAGGTCACGTAACCGCGACAATTGGAGGTCAACGATTCAGGCGGCCAAGGCCCGACGTCGGGCTATCGTGCCACATTGATGATGATGATGAGATAATCAAGGTTAAGATTAGGTTAAGATTTGTGAAATCAGTACAGTACAATAGAATAATCTCCAATTGTCAGGGGCGTACGCAGGAAAAAAAATTGCGGGAGGGGTTTTGAGAGTGGTTGAACTGGCAGCATCTGGTTATACCCTGATACAAACATACAAATTGTATTCAAATTTTACATTTGAGAAAAAATCTAATACCCCAAAAAATAGAAACGATTGCCGAGATACATTTGGTTAGGTTATGGAACAAAACAGTTCTGGTACGGCGTTTACAGAACACAATGGAAAACAATTTGCAAAAGACGGCACAGGTCGAATTATAACCCAATGTCAAGGCAATGTCAAGATCGTGGCTGTTTTCGATTAGATTACTTCAAAGCTTCCAAAACCCTCAACCCACCACATAAGGGGAAGTTTTCAGCCACTATTGCAGTCCTATGTATCCTCAATGTGTCAAAACATCGTTATTTGAGGTAGTACTGACACTCTTATTTTAATAAAATAATAATTGGTGTGAACCTCCAAAACCCCTACCTAGGATAGCCACTGCCAATTGTATATTTATGGAAAACAATTATTAACAGGAGCTGCCAAATCTTTTGTCCGAAGAAATTTGTGAAAGAGTTCACTACAAAATTTTTTTTTCGCGTAAATTCACCGTATGCTGGCTAAGCGCCATCAAAAGTAAGGTGAGATGCTGAATGAATTTTGTATGCTCTAATCGAAATAGTAGTCTGGCTGGTCTAGCGGTTAGTGCGCGCACCTTCGGTGCACAGGCTCATGAGTTCGAATCTCACCGTGTTCCATGGTGTTTTTCGAACTCACGAGCTTGTGACGGACTATGATCTCACTCAGATGTTAAACGAGTACCCATTTATGGGGATAAATAACACTGCTGAGCGTGATGCTGATCTCATTACCTCAACAAAAAGCAGATAAGATCTTGGAAATAGGATGTCACTAACACATCCTGCGGCCTTAGTCCAATGCTGGATTGTCGCGCCTGTTATTTATTTATTTTAATCGAAATAGCAAAGTCAATAGATCTAGAAGACGAAAGGCTGATTGAATATTTTGTGTAAGGAATTCCAGTTCACGTACAGATGAGGCATTGTTTTACCAGACCTAATAGTTTGGCAGTGCCCGCTCTAGCACTTACGCCGCCCCGGGCAAGAAAACAAATCGCCGCCCCTTAGGTGATATACCAGGCATGTACGTCGTTGAAGTAGATGAGTAGTTTTCCATAACATCCTTGCAGACTGCGCGGGCGATAAACACCAATTTGCTGGATTTCTTCAGTGTGGAACGTGCGTGGTTTATTTTCATAAATGCGACATCTTGAGAATCATAGACGTAGCCCATGAGGAGATTGGGGAGGCAGGGCAGGGAGTGGCGCTTAACCCTCCCTCCCTCTGGCTGGCGGTTGATCAAGGATATTTTTTTTTTTTACAGCAGTTAGTACAGCAGCTATCTCATAAAAAATTCATGCTCTACGTATAAAAATTTCAGTACTACAAATGTGCGTGTTGGTGGTGTTCAGTTGGCGCCTGGTCTCAATCGCAATTTTAAGAAAGATTTCAGTCTGGTGGTCTCGGTTATCTCGGATCCTAACCACCTATGTTTCCGATCATGTTGCCCAACCAACCTAATTCAAGAAAATATTTAGCCGCCAAATAGCCCATATTGTCCGTGTTTCATCACTACATGACTTCTGGGTTTAAATGTATACTTTATAGAGTTTTTGCTGTCCGCCATGTTTTACCGTTAGAATATAGAATTCCTCACGTGAAGTTTTCTTTGGGAAGTTAATGGATTTAAAGACATTTCTTCTGCAAGGGATACATTTTGTGACAAAGGTCATGTGATGTATTCAAGAGTAATACTCATGTAGACGCCATTTATCGTTAAAAGGACAGAAGTACCTCTGGGTTTACCTTTCTCAAATTTTTAACCCTTTTTCTAAAAATATTTTTGTTGTCATGTAGTTTAATGAGAATGACATACCCTCCGACCCACTAAAAAAATTCCGGGCTAGGGGCATGATGTTGACAAAATGTTTATGTCTTGAGGAAATCCGGCCTACGCCCATATTGAGAATTTTTATAAAGAAGAAGTTCAGAGCTAGCTAAATCGGGGGAATCAAGCCAAGTCCTTATTTAGCATGTCCGAAAAAAGGAAGTACTGCTACTGCGGCTCTGGTAATATGTACTGTGATTCCATCCCTCATCTCATCTTGATGAAACTCAAACAACTTTGTTCGAAATTTGTCCCTTGAATGCTAGTTGAATCAATGCAATTGAAGCCAACTAAGGCGATCCATCCACGAGGAAGTTTGGGCAAATTGAAGTCAAATTGCCGCCAAAGTTTTATAGAAGTTTTCAAAACTCCTGCATGGTAAAACCAAGGGATCATGCATAGAAAGATCAAATATAATCCTCAATGCTGGTCAAAAGAAGAGATAATGTTCAATTGGAGGACGAAATTAACACATAAATCTCCAATTTCTGTTTTTAAGTAGAGCTTGATTAGCGCATAACTTCGGAAGTGGGGCGGGGGCTAGCATCACAGACGTACAATTTACGCAAATCTTACTAAGTAAATCCTTCTATCAATTGTGGACTCTTCAAAGCCTCTCAAGGACTTTGCACCTTCAAAACACAACTTTCAACTTTTTATTTCATCTGTAGGTTTCGTTTCCACTTAATGGAAATTGATATTGAATTTTTCCTTCTGACTTTTATAATTTTTTTTTATTCGAGTGCTAGCCAAAAAGCCGCCCCTAAAATTTGGCGCCCCGGGCGACCGCCCGCCTTGCCTCCCCTTAGAGCGGGCGCTGTAGTTTGGGGTCCTACAAAAAGCTGCAATAAAACAGTGAAGGACAATAAATCTTCTGAAACAAAAAGCAGGACGTGTTTCAAATGTGAAGGCGAATCCCATTTGAACAAGGATTGTCCTACTAATAAAAAGGAATTGAGATGCTATTGGTGTGATAAACTGGGACACCATGCTGCACAATGCAAAGTCAATGCTAGAGTCAAACATGAGAAACAGACCAATGTTGTTCAAAATGAGAAGTTAATAAAAGGGCCGCGCTAAGTCTATTTACTTCTTCTGGTCTTGAGCTGAAAAACATTCATCATTCTAATGTAACTTTCAAAGGCCTTATTGATATGGGAGCAGATTTGTATTTAATTCAGAAAAGTGTTTTCCGGAAACTCAGAAAAGATTTAACTGGGCCTGCAAAAATTTTGAGTGGAATAGGTGAAAGTCAAGTTCTGTCATTTTACCGGTAGAAATACATGGTCTTCAAATGAAAGTAGATTTCCATCATGTAATTCCGGATGAGGATATGGGTTTTGAGGCAATTTTGATGAGGACAATTTTGGAAAATGTAGACATGTAAGTTAGTAAGAATGGCACTGAGTTTTTTATTAAACCGAATCAACCGAATAAGCATGAAGAACAACAAAATGTGGATTTAGTTTCATGTTGTTGGATGAATTTGGCAGTATTTGCATGCGTGACTCAGATTTCCTCGAGCAGCTTTTCAATATGTTGAGCCGAATACCACAAATATTGAAGATACCTCAGAGGAAGAGGTGATGGAGGCAATGCATCAGATGAAACGCGGAAAGGCAGTCGGACCGGACAAAATCCCCGCGGAATTTTGGTTGAAAATGGAAATTGTCGGGCTTAGTTGGCTCACACTTCTCTTCAACAAAATCAAAAGTGGGCAACCGATGCCTGATGCTTTCAGGGAAAGTTTTCTTCTTCTTTTCTATAAAAACAAGGGAGACTCGCGCAAACTCAACAACTATAGGGCCATAAAGTTAACACCTCATACAAGAGCGAGTAGTCTGCAACCGATTGAGAAAGATTGTGCCGTTGAATGACAATCAATGCGGCTTTGTTGAAGGTCGCTCTATAGTCGATGTCAGTGCATTCGTATTGCGATGGAAAAGTATCCAGCAGCACGAAAGGACTTGCACTTTGTATTCATCGATTTGGAAAAGGCATTCGATAGAGTACCTCGTGGTGTGATATGGTTGGCCTTGAAAGTACTTAATGTCCCTGAAGCATATGTCAGGATGATACGTGACATGTATGATGGAGCTACGACAAAGCCACCGGCTTTGTCAGAAGAATTTCCGGTGAATGTCGGAGTACACCAGGGCAGTGTATTAAGTCCGTTGCTCTTCAACATCATCATGTGCTACTTATTAACACGTATCTCCGACGGCCTAGAAATATCTCTTCTTTTTACCGATGATATAGTCCTCAGTAGCCCAAACATCGTTGCCTTGCAAGCTGCACTTACAAAATGGTGTGACATTCTGGAGGAGCATGGACTGAGGGTAAGTATAACAAAGACTGAGTTCTTATGCTGCCCATTCTCAGACCCAGCCCAGATGCACCGATACCAGATATGTATATGTATGTAGTTCAAGTACCTTGGCTCGATGAACAACTACATGCCATGATGACATCAAACATCGCACAAAGTTTGGGTGGATGACATGGCGAGAAAACTCTGGAGTTTTCTGCGATAAGAAAATGTTACTGAAGCTAAGGGGCAATTTGGACAAAACGGTTGTACGTCCCGCACTCATGTATGGATCAGAATGCTGGATCATGTATGAAGGTTACGCGAAAGAAATGAAAGCGACTGAAATGAAAATGTTACGCATGTCAGTTGGTGTCACCAAAAGGGACCACATCAAGAGTAGTTACATCCGAGGCAGCTTGTTCATAGACCAACCAATCACCGAAAAGCTCGAAGACCGACAAATGGATTGATATTGCCATGTTCAAAGGCGTCCGCCTTAGAACCCCGCAAAGAAAGCGATATCAATGGAAGACCCAAGGCCAGAGGCAGACCAAAGAACACCTGGATGTGTAAAATGAAAAAGCAACAACAACGCATTGTTCTCAGTGAAGAACACGATCCAAGATATAGCTGCCTGTAGAAATATGCTGAGATATTACCGCCAAAACGGGCGATGTGTCTACACCGCAGGTCGACCAACGCGAAACCATGGAACGGTATAAAGAACGAGGCAATGAAGGAGAAGAAGCTTGAAGCTTGACTCAGAGCAAGAATTATGCAAAACGAACCTAGATTTGTCACATTTGGAACATGTTCAATCAATAGAAGTTAGACATCTGATTGAAAACAATACACCGAAAAGAAATGCTAATGCAACTGTTCAGATGAAACTAGTTTCGAGAGATGATTTACCTGAGTATCAAAATCCTAGGCGTCTAGCTTATTAAGCATAAGATGGCTATACATATAAGCTGAATGAAAAAGGAACTTATATGAAATTATTTCGTTGAGCCCGTTGATATGTGTACCCATACAGACCTATCCAATGCGTATTGAAAAAGTAGCCTTTTGCAACTACTCAGGGACACCCTGTTAACTTGGTCCTACAAACTTAAAAAGTATTCGTGCCAAACACTATTACCATTCTATGCACTGCCAGAAAATTTCATGTTTATTGTTTAATCTAGTCACAAGATAAGCAGTGAAAAAAATGCTTAAGACGCTACCCTGGTATTGTGAAACGCCTTTATCATAACATATTAGATTCACTATATTTTCGGTTTGGATTAAGTTATTCGAATGAAAATTTGCAGGCATATATACCTTATGTCATTTCCTAAAAACCCTCACAATTTTTTTTATATTTGTAGACCTAAGAAGGGCTACACACGCACAAATTTAAATTTCACAAATTTACATGTTATTTACTTTTTCTTAGCAAATGTCAATACTCTTAGTATTTAGCGTATATAAGCTAATATTTATTTATTTATTTATTTATTTATTTATTTAATTCATTTTAATCAAACAGGCTTTTAAACCCAATTATAATATTGTATAATGCTAATTGTAGTGAAGCTTTCATAAATTATGTAATTTTGTTGTTTATTTTATAATACACTAAGATTATTACTTAAATGGCTAAGAAAAGCTTTGAAGAAATATATTTTTTGCATGTCGTTTAAAAACGGGTACCGAAGTTGTAAAAATATTAGGGTCAAGGAGATTTCCCAAAGTAGGCAATCTTGTCACTGGTGTATTTTGACCGTATGAGGTTCGGTGAAAAGGTATTACAAACATGCCTCTTGGTCTTAGGAAATAGCCTATATCTCGACATACGAATTCTGATTTAAGTTCAGGACAATTTACTTTATTCGTGAACAAACCATGCAAAAAGCATACATCCATATACTTCCTAAACGATTCCAATGAACTAATTTTACATATACGAGCTATTTCTTCATAATTATGAGTCCAGGTCGGATTTTGTAAGCCTAGTTTATATGCTGCGTACGATAAAAATTTATGTTGTACTCTTTCTAATCTTTTTATATGTACATCAAAGAATGGTGTCCACACAGATGAAGCATACATCAATGTCGGTTTCACTAATGCTGTATAGAGTGTTATTAAACTACTTATATTTTCAAAGTCTTTGCTCTGCCTTAATATAAATCCAAGCATACTTCTTGATTTGTTTACAATGTAGTCAATGTGTTTATTGAAAGTAAGTTGCTCATCTAGTACTACACCGAGATCACGTATGGTATTTACTTTTTCAATTGGCAATCCATTTATTTGGTAAGAATAATCAATATTATTCAACTTAGATTTAGAGAAACTTATAATCTTACATTTATTTAAATTTAGTTCCATGCCGTTATCATTACACCAACAATAAACATTTAGTAAGTCCTGTTGTAAGCTTTCAGCATCATCATGGTTTTTAATAATTCTATAAAACTTACAATCATCCGCGAAAAATGACGGAGTACAGTATTTTATTGATTCACGCATATCGTTAATGTATATATTAAATAATAATGGACCAATATGAGATCCTTGGGGGATACCAGATGATACTGAAATTTCTCTAGAAACAAAACTTTTATATTTTACAAATTGTTTTCGATCACTCAAATAATCTGACAAGAATTTCAATACGTTCTCGTGGAGACCTACTTTCTCTAATTTATTTATAAGGCGATTTATAGGTACTTTATCGAAAGCTTTGCAAAAATCCGTATATATTGCATCTACTTGGAACCCTTGCTCAACAGTTTCAAGTATTTTTTGCGTATAAATTAGTAAGTTGGACACCGTTGATTTACCACTAATGAAGCCATGTTGTTCACGGCATATAAATTTGCTTAAGGCCAATATTTATGCAAAGTTGCATATCGATGCCTATAACGGCTTAGAAAAATCGAGGTGAAAACGTAAGCTTAACTTCAAACGCCGATAACTCCGTTACCGTTACTCGAAACTGGAAAAATTATAAAATGTACTTGTCGAGACCTTTGATTTGAATATCCATACGTCCATCTTCGATCAAAACTAGTCTAGTCTTCGGGACACCCTGTTACCTTTCCCTATCAACTTCTAAATTATTTGTGCCAAAGACTGTTCATCATCTACACATTCCTACCAAATTTCATGACGATCTGTTGAGCCGTTCGCGAGCTATTTAGTGATCAGACGGACGGGCAGACAATCGATTTCATAAGATTTTTTTTAAAATTCTAAACAAAAACCTTAAAAATTTAAGTCGAGGACTGGCAGTGTGTACTGTCGCTCTAACTCTCATCTCGTTGAAAGCAAAATGTTCGAAATTTTTTGTAACTCTTTTTTGTGCTGAGTGTTTACTAAACAGGACTCCTTATTTCTTATTTCATATAAATTTCAAAAATGCTAAGCTTCATCTTCCGGAAATCGTTCTTTATTTGAAAATTTAATCGGTCTTCAATTTGGTAGTAGTAGATGGGGCGGATGCTAGCATCACAAATGTTATATTTAGGCAAATGACTTAGCATTTCTTATCAATCGTGCTCTTCAAAGCATCGCAAGGATTTGCTTCTTTGAAACGCAACTTCCCAAAAATAATTAATGATACACTTGAAAATATAAAAAAAAACCTTTAACAAATTTTTAAATTAAGTAATTGATGTGCTTCTTGACCCAAAAAAAAACACTATTCAATTCAACAACCTTCCAAAAAAATGTCTGGTAGTAAAATTATTTTTGTGTATTTCAGTTTGTTTCCTGCAATGCGGCATTTTATTTTGCTATTTTTATTTCAAATGTACTTTCTACGATTTCTTTTCAACTAAATTATACCATCCAGTTAACATTGTTCTCGCTTGTGTTCAATTATTTTGCATTTTTATTTTATACATAGTTCTAGAAAACAAACCCTGAAGATGGGCACTGCCCGAAATATATTGGTTTGAAAGAAAAAGGACATGTTTTTCTCGATATCGTTTGGATCAATGAGGTAATACAAAAATCACAATTATTCTAATTCGATCCCGGCAATACAACATACGAAAGTTGTTTTATCAACTTTTATCACATAAATTTAAGTTAATATTACATTTTTTCTATCAGCTTTTGCAAATTTTTATTCGAGTGAAAGCCAAAAAGCCGCCCCCAAAATTTAGCGCCCCGGGCGACCACCCGACTCCCCTTCCCCCTTACAGCGGGCGCTGTTCACCATAGGTATGATGGGTATCATATCAAAGGCGACATCGAATAAATGGCCTCAAATGTTTAAGCTCTCCAAGCCATACAACGATGTAAAGATTATACTATTTGTAATGCGTATATTTTTTAATGAAAAGTTGCGTTCGTTTTTATCCTTTTCATAATTTTTGGGCACAAAATCTTTCCTAGCAAAACGAGTAGCATCTTCAATGTCCAAAGATTCTAAGAAATCATGAAAATAGTTACTTCATATTTTTTTTGGTAGTTGTGGCTAGGGTCGTCGAGAGAGGGGGCGGAGGGCGCGAAACCCCCCGGGCCCGGGTTTTTCGGGGTGCCCGGAAATTTGAAGAAAATAAAAAATAGCCAATCGTTTAAAACAATAGTATTTGTAATAACCATGACAATAAAACTTTTGGAAACACCTGACCTACTACTAGTTCTTACATTTTATGGTTTCAAGTTCCGTTGCTTTTTCTTAAACCCGAATTCATGCGATTCCTTTCTTCATATCATAGAGATAGAGAAGGTTGCTGGCTTGGCTGGTGGCTACAAAAGTTCCCTAGGCGAATGACGGGCACAAAGATACGACAACGGAAGTAGGTAATATGAAAGGTCGAAACAACGGATTTCAAAGCCACATACTCTAAAAAATCCAAATGCTGTTTACTCGCCTTGCGCAGCTTACACTCCTAATTTGTAGACTCCGTTAAAACGAGACCGAGGCTGATTTCGGGCGCCGCCGAAATTTGGATACCTTTCGCTCCCCTCGGACTAACAGTTTTTTTTTTTCGGGCGTACGTGCGACTTGTATTTAATCCCCCCCCCCCCCCATTTTCCATCTGTCTTAGGCCGGGAACACTAACCTTAATTTTAGGCGCTTGTTACTAACCATGAGTCATTTTGACTCACTATGAGATTTTCGTTACATAAAATGGGAGAGTGTGAATAAAAATCATTGACAGCCAAGGAAAACAATTAAGAATAATTTAATACATAGAAAATTCTATATTAACCAAAAATAAAAATAAGAAATCATTGACTTTCACAGCCATAAAAAAGAGCTCTGTGATTTGAACGGCCTCAACAAATGAACGATCATAATGCTATATATTTACGATTCCGATTGATTGCACTGGAAACATAATTTTTTTGTATGTTCCCCGCATACAGGAACACTGCATTTAGCGCAAAATGTGTTTATCCTCCTTCGTATTTTGTAATTGCAGAATCGACAGTAAGCCAATCTGACTCAATGGCTTGCATGAAAACACTTATATCTACTCACCACGAAAACAAAATCGACCACTCACAATGAAATTCGGTACAAAACTAGTTTCTCGAGGAATACATAAGTAGCGCAACGCGGTGTGCGTACGGCCCTTTCAAGGGCAAGTGAAAAACTTTTATATGTGAGTCAACATGACTGAATTTTGTTGGGGGATGCGGGAGCATGGCCCCATAATACGATTTCATTTGTTTTGATCTTTTTAGTTGCTTTGATAAAGACAGATCAATTCAAGGTTTTGTGAAATTCGTGTAAAAAATGTTTCTTAGAAGAACCAAAATGGGGGGTTGGGTTTGTATGGCAGCCCAATGACCCCATGGTCCGATTTGGTCCATTCTATTCCATATATTTTGTGTCATCAATAGAAATACATTTGTGTGAAATTTGGTTGAAATTGGTGCACAAATCAAAAAGTTTTTCTTAGAAGAACCAAAATGGGGGGTTAGGTTTGTGTGGCAGCCTCATGACCCCATTGTCCGATTTTACCGATTCAAACATACAAATTGACTGCAGCAAAAAGAAGAATTTGTGCAAAATATCAGCTTCATAGCTTTTAAATTGACCGAGTAAAACGCGTCGCAACCGACGGACAGACGGACAGACAGACATACAGACAGATCGACAGACGGACATAGCCCAACCCCCCCATGCTGATCATATATGTATACTTTTTATATGGTCGGAGATGCTTCCTTCAATGCGTTACAAACTTCATGACAAAGTTAATACACCCTTTCACTCTATGAGGTACAGTATTTTACTGTACAGTACAGCATTTTGACCTGAGCAAAATGTACAGCATTCCCCATGCCACACAATGAAACCTACATAATTCACTACATAATAAGCTCCTCGATGAGGCCTGTCATGAAAGTTTGATCCCTATACCCTGTGCGGTCGATATTTAGCGAGATAATCGAACTTTTATGTTTGACAATCGTCAATTTTCGGTGACTCGGGAACCTTCCCCGATCTCTCTGAAATTTAGTTACTTGTAGAGTTACTGAGCGCTCATATTTCCTCGATATCGTACGGTTCACCTATCCGCATTCAGAAGCTGCCCAAATCACACTTCTGTGTTTTCTAATCGTCAATAACTTGGAAATTCTTGAGCGGATTTATAATTTTGAATCTTTGGAAATATTTGATGAACATTTCAATACTCTAGCTGCCAAGGCTCAGAAGTTACAGCCGTCAAAAGATGAGATTTTAATTTATTTTCCCTATGACAAAACGATGGAGAAATCGGCCAGTCCATCCAATTCCTTTTTCAACCTCTATAGGAAATAGTGTAGTTACTACGTGATAAACCTAGTACATCAGATTGCAAAATGTGGTGGAGACAAATTTTTGTTTGTTTCTTATGTTTTTTGGGGTGCTGAGCACGAATCCGGAGCTTCCCACCAAACTTTCGTTGCGAAACAGGGTCAAAATCGTGAAAAACCCTAAAATTTTTGCTGTTTTTCCGTTATTCGCCCCCTAATTCTGCAACTATTTATTTCTGCGAAAAACTCTCCATGAATATTTTAGAGAGCACATAATTGCGCGTCCAAAGAGACATAAATATTAAAAATCTGTTGAGCGGTATTACTACAGTGGATACTTTAAATTTGCCATTTTTAACATAGTTCCATTTTATGAAAAAAATTTTGAGATTGAACGGTTTTTCATTTTTGGTCGTAAAAGTTGCATTTATCTTGTACATTGTGTATTTTGGAGTGCAGAACCTGAATCTGTAAGTTCCCACCAAAATTTCGTTGCAAAACAGGGTCAAAATTGCAAAAAACGCCAAAAAAATGACTATCAATTGTAGCAATACCGCTTAACCCTTCTGTCGGCACAAAGGTCTGGCCAGTCCTTTGGCACTATATTTTGGTCAAAAAAGTATAGAAGATGAAATCGCAGTGATTTCATATTTCATGATATCCTAGAATAATATGTTTAGAAGCATTTTGCAAAAATTTGAGTATGTTTTTGATGATTTTCAATTTATATTGCTTTTTGATACCCAATAGGTCTGGCCAGACCTATAGTTTTTCCCCCCATTTTTGTCTTGAGGTAAAAAGTGAAAATATTAAATTCTCTTAAAATTCTCTTATTTGTGATGTAGCAATATTATTAAAATTAAATTTGTACGATAAACGATAAAATTTTCTGGGATTTTGCTCTAAAAAGTTCGGAAATTGGAAGTGCCTAATTTTATCACATCTTTTAACATCACCTAATCAACTGAGATTTGATTCTAGGAAATTCAAATGAGTTTTATTTCCTTTGTAATATTAAGAAATAAGTATTAGCGACTTACGAACGTGTTTCTAAATAGATTTAATTGAGATATTTACGGAAAATTTAGAATGAAATGATTTTTGCGCCTGAAAATTCCCTATTTCTTTCTACCTATTTCCCCAAATCTGCAGACTAATATCGGGGTAAAATCTACCAAAAAAGGACCAAATAAAACCCAAAGATATCGGAATCGGAAAATTTGATTAAACTTTCTGTACGGATACGCAATGAAAGAAGAGAAGCAAGAAAAGAAGAAAATAAGGGTGAAACATGTTTGTACTAATACCACCTCACAATATATCTACTTAAAAACGCTTCCAGTATTGCTACAAAAACGATTTTAATGCTTTTATTGTTTATAAATGGCTGTAAAGAATGGGTAGAATGATTCTACCGATAAAAATTTCATTTTTTCTAAAAAATAAAAAAAAATTCTCAGTAGGTCCACCCAGACCTATTGGGTATAGAATATGCATATTGTAGTAGGTGCCGACGGAAGGGTTAACACATTTTAATGATTAATGGGGCGTTGGACCCGCAGTTATGTTTTCTCTAATATTTTCATGGACAGGTTTTCGGAGAAATGTACACTTTCGGAGTTATAAACAAAAAAACGGGGAAACTCCGAAAATTTTGGGTTTTTCGCGGTTTTGATCCTGTTTCGCAACGAAATTTTGGTGGGAAGCTCCGGATTCGAGATCAGCACCCCAAAAAAACATAAGAAACAAAAAAAAATTTTCTCCACCACACTTTGCAATCTGAAATCACCTCGGAACTACACTAAAAATGCATACTAAAGAAAGGACACGGAATGGGGCTTAGATTAAGTTCTTTCCCACATTTCCAGGGGACCGGCATGGCATCACTAATGTAACCATGGAGAAATGCATACTCCCCTCCAGAAATATTGCAACCAGGTATAGATAAAATTTAGACCTCTGGCTAGTCCATAGGTTAAGCTCCGCTCAGACCTCGCACTGTCTGTCGCGCATTAGAGAATTCGCCAACATTTTTCCGACGCAGTGGTGTTGCGAAATAGGGTAAGGCGAAGTGCAAGCGCAGCGAGCGGTGTGAAAATGGAAGGCAATTTGTAAGATTTAGATCTCTGACTCGTCTATACATTTACTCAGATCCTGAAGCTCGCTCTTGGCTTCAGTCAGCTCACTCTGTCTGTCATAATTCGTTAACATCCTTGCGACTAGCGCTGGTAGGAAATGGTTAAGGCGAGGTACGATCGCAGCGAACGGTGAGCCAATAGAAGGCAATTAGCTCGTCCTTATAATAACTCAGATCCTATAGCTAGCCCTTCGTTCCGCTCAGACCTCGCTCTCTGTCGCGCTCTTCAGAATTCGCCAACATTTTTGCGACGTTCTGGTGCGAAGAATGATAAGGCGAGGTGCGTGCGATCGGTGAGCCAATGGATGGAAATTCGTGAATTTAGACTATGACTCGTCCGTACAATTATGTACTTAGATCCTGTAGTTCGTCCTTTGCTGCGCGTAGATCTCTCTCTGACTGTCGTGCATTAGAGGATAAGCCAACATTTTTGTGACAGAGACCTCAGACCTGGAACCTGAAAGTATGGCTGAGGATTTGCTTGAGAACCGAAATCCGCAAGCATTGGACCTTCTGAAATCTGGTCACCTTATAGTAAGGCTCGGAATCATTGTCCCCGAATTTTCTCTCTACGGGCGTGAATATACGGTTATAGTGCTCAGAACCGGTTGTCACTAGCAACATAGACCTTCTTTATACATACTCCTGAGGCAGCGCAGCGCATTTATTTTCTGTACTTTCTACAGAAACGGAAAAATGTTGCACTTTTTCATCATTTACCTTTTGAAAACGTGTTTTGCAACTTGCTTCCACTTTTCCAGCAGAACTATTTATGTTCCGTTTATTTCCAGTATATTCCAATCAATAGTAAAGGGACGGCCAAATTCTCTCTGTACGTACGTTTAACGCTTTAACGCATAATACAACTTACAAACTGTTATTTTAATTGTAGATAATCATTTCGGGCACCAGTTGAGCCCTTCTTCAGTACAATGCCACTCTGGAGTGGAATACCACCTGTACTAGAACTAAAATTTTCAAAACTACACACTCATAACTCCGCCAGAGGAAGGGGTAAACAAGTACGCAGGAGATTAATTGAATGAATCAGTAAGGTAATGTTTTCAGGTTGTTTGTTAGAAGGACACGGTGTATGTATACTTCAACGCTAATTCGAATTCGACGGAAAATTGTAATGTGAATGGGAAAAAATATAATCCGGGGCGACGGCAATTTTCTCGACAGCTTTTTCCGAAATTGGACCATATTGCTCACGGTTATCAAATAATATTTGATAGCGCATTAATTCAAGCTTACAGGACAAAAAGCAAGCAACTCCTTGCTGTATGGGATGGTATGATTTGCAGATTTTAGTATTTCAATCTTGCAGAAATGAATTGAAATCTGCAGAAATGTCACCTTCTAATTTTAAACTTCAGCAGCGGAAGTTTACAACGAAAATAAAAGAAAACCTACCTACGTCACCAAAGCAGTTATTTTGCGAATACATAAATCACAGCTCTCGTGAGCTGTGAGAAGTCAACAATGACGTGTCACAAAAGCCAACAAAAAAAACTGAAAATAAGGTAGCTG
Source organism: Microchrysa polita (assembly GCA_949715475.1). NCBI lineage: Eukaryota > Metazoa > Arthropoda > Insecta > Diptera > Stratiomyidae > Microchrysa > Microchrysa polita. The sequence goes on along the minus strand of OX454417.1, from coordinate 71,189,944 downwards.
ACAACGAACATGAAATTACACCGAGCGTCTTTTGAGCAAACTGCTCATTGGCTGTCCAGCAAAATAGATAAACTTCTTTGGCAAACAAAATTTCTGAAACAGGAATGTCGCTACCAGACAATATTTTTCCAGAAGGATATGACGTTATCGTGCTAAGAGATATACACCTGTCGGGTTAGCAAAATAAGAATCTTGAAAATACGTTCAGATTAGATGCTTATTATCAGCAGCTATATCTGCAAGATGTTAGCTAACTCACGGTTTACCTTCTTAATTAGATAATTGGGGGGCGTTGCGGGGTCATGTATAGGCGCTTGAGATTCGAGGCCGACGATAGAACTCAGTGACTCAGAGTAATCTATATCTAATTTAAATAATTCTACCCTCAAACATGTACATGAATACGTACACACATATTCTGGCTAGATATTGATAAAGCCGCGAAATTAGGAGGGAGACAACAAGAAGCTCGACAGCACAGTATTTTCGTATACCGCAATAAGAGATCCGCATAGATCATAAATTGCGATGTGTGAAGCTTATACATATATTTCTTTATTTTTTCGTGCCATCTCCTCTTTTTTTCGGGGCCGTACGATGTTATCTTCTGGAAACGGTAACGATCTTTCTTTGCATTGTTGACCCAAGAGATCCGCATTTACTGATAAGGATCGCGCACGGGTTTGATTTAAATGCGAAATTCCCGCACAATATCGAAACAGTAACGAATTATTTTTCGAAATGGAAGTGTTTAGTAGGAGTGTAGTGCTTGTGTTTTTACTAGTGGTAATTTTTTTTTTCTTGAAGATCCTAGCCTAGACTAGTTTTTCTAAGTTAGTCAAAACCCGAAACGAAACCTTTGGATACCCTTTGAACTGTGTTGGTCATACATTGCAAGGATTATAAACTGATATCGGACATGGCTGAGCTATTGGGAAATTCTGGTGGATTTAGTGATTTTTTTTCAAAATATTTATGTGCATTGGAGACAGTGGATTTTTTTTGGGATTGTGGCAAAGAACTTCATTGTGGATTCGTTGAACTTTAAGTGATAAATTTGTGACATAAATTAAATTTTAGTGGACTCTTCTGAAATATGGATTTGAACAACTTACCGCTTAAAAGGGATCGACCTAGTATTCATTCCGTTATCTAATACTATGACGTAATTGAAAGAAAATTCAAACGGTTTACGATATATTAAATTCTCTGGAAAGTTTAAGCTTTCTCTTGGTTACCCTGAGATTCTTTCTTCATCAGAGTGGATCAGCTAGTTTGGACTTACCATCATCGTCCTCGATTGTGGTTGTGCTCATAGAATCTCGGTAACCTCATATGGTGTTTCACGCGAGTGCTCTAGTCTCGACGACTCGACAGTGGCGTGGCATGTGAGGACTTTCGTCGTATAAGGAGATCTTAACTCTAAGTGACCAGGAATGCGAGAGCAGTCCTGAAATGGTTTCCCGTTATCCTGTTTACTATAATGTAATAGGGATGTGAGGTCAATCGAGTGCCTAACTCTATTAGGGATACCTCATTGCACATTTGCGCTAACTAATTGTCAAGCACGTCAATCCTTAGGCGAAAGCTCCCAAACTTTCTGCCATAAACCTAATTACACTTAAGCTTATTTAATACTCATTCCACTGTAATTATTTAGATCCGATTTTGACCGCCTCCTTTTCTTTTCATTTCAGTTGTTGACACTAGTTAAAGGTCAAAATGTAGTCTTAGACTGTAATGGGAAACAGACAATTTGTGTGGGACCCTTACATTATTTGCCATGCGTAGACATTGGCAACGGAACAATGCAATCGATCGACGGTCTCGCACAAATTTGTCCTGTCGGAACGGAATGTTCGACATCGGGTCCGGATAGTTGCGTTCCAGTGGGCAGCCAAACCGAAGGGCCAGTTCAAACCGAGGCCCCATCAACAGCTGCGCCCGAGCCAATTGTAATGACCACTGATAAACCAGCAGACGCTTCATTGACAGATACGAATGCAATTCAAACGACAAATACTATACAACCAACGAAAGAGATTATAAATGTTGCCTCACCCGATGTAGCCCCAGAGGCAGTAGCAGAGACTGTTGCGGCAGCCGAGATTGCCGTAGATCCGATAGTGGAACAAATACCATTGGAGGTTGCAGCTGACGTTCAACCATTGATTGAGGTTGCCGCTCCAATAGAGGTTGTTGGTGTCACTACGGATATGCCAGTTGAAACGGAAATGCCTGGTTTTGAGACAACAATTGCGTATGAAATGGCAACCGATGTTCCAGCAACAGCAGCTGCTGCTGTAGAACCTTTGGTTATCGAAACAATGACAGAAGTTGTTCCCGCCGAAGTTGCAGTCGCAGCAGAACCAGCTGCCGTAGTTGAAGCTGTCGCACCAGTCGAACCAGCGACTATGGATATTCTTGTTGACACTAATGCAGCTACAACCCAAACGGAAGCCGTTGCAGCACCAGCTGCAGAGGTCGTCTCACCACCTGCAGAGGCTGCAGTTTCACCTGTAGAAGTAGCATCAGAACCCGCAGCCATAGTTGAAACTGTTGCACCAATCCAGCCTGCGACTTTGGATATTTTAGTAGACACTAACACAGCTACCAGCCAAACCGAAGCCGTTGTCGCACCAGCAGCAGAAATTGTATCAGCACCTGCAGACGTTGCAGTTTCACCAACCGAAACAGCAGCAGATACACAAGTTGCAACAGAAACAGCAGCCGCGCCAGTTGAAGTTGTCACCATGGACGTCGCAGTTGAAAATAACGCACCAGTCGCCGAAGTTCAAGCTGTTGCCGCCCCTGAATCACCAGTTGCTCCAGAGGGTGCCGCAGTTTCCCCAGTTGATGGCCCGGTTGAAGCAATGACTACAGACGTCGCTGCTGAAAGTATCGCACCGATTAAAGCCGACACTGTCGCAACACCAGAAGTCGTTGCCGAAACAGCAGCACCAGTAGAGAATACTCAAACAGTTGCTCTTGCTACGGAAACAGCCGCACCAGAGACTGTGGCTACGGCCAGCGAAACTACATCCCAAGTAGCCGAGACACCAGCTGCAGCTGTCGTCGAGACAAGCGCTACTGACACCGTCGCCGACACCACAATGACAGAAACACCAGCCATCAGTGAAATCCCAGCCGAAGCAGCAAGTCAACCAGCAGTCGTAGTTGATGCACCAGCTCAAGAAATTATCTCCGAAGTTGCTGCATCTGAAATTGAACTTACAACTCAACAAACAGATGCCACTGGAGCTGTTGTGGCTGAACAAGTCCAAAACGCCGAAGTTCCAATTCAGGCCGTTCTAACCGACATTCCAGCCCAAGCTGTTGTGCCCGAAGTTCCCGCCAAAGAAGTGGCCGTCGATGGCCAAACAGCCGTCGAAGAGATCGTAGCCGAAATGATACCCGAACAAACAATCATGACCGACGCACCCGCAACTGAATCAGTAACGCTCGGAACAACACGCAATCTATTGATTGACGGCTCAACAGATATTCCAGCTGATCCCGTCACTTTCGCCGAAGATCCAACTGCCAGTGAAGTCGGTTCTCTTACCGAAACCGGCACAGCAGTTCCAAGAGTATATCCATCTGCCGGACAAGCTGAACCGACCAATCAACTTACTTTGCCACAATCGGCCTTTATTGTTGCACCGGGAGCCCCACCACCACCTGGAATTATCAACGGTATTGATGTCGGAGTTTTGGAAAACGAACCGTTCGTCGAAGCACCTGAAATGAATGCAACCGGAACAGCTTTTGAAGCTGCCCCACCAACTGAAGTGACTATCATGGATGCACCCCCGACTGGAACAAGTATGGTTGAAAGTTTGCCACCCAGCGAAGTTACCATGATGGTAGGACCGAATCCATCCGAGCCATCGATTGTTGAGCAACAACCGGCCGTTTCGGGCGCCCAAGAACCCGTAGCAGCCAGCACTGGACAGAGTGGTGTAATTGGCTCTCTTAATCCAGCGACAGCATTCGCACCGGGAAGTATTGTAACATCTCCTGAAGCCGGTGCCGCAGGAGCTGCCGGTCCATCTGGATCATTTGGAACTGGCTCATCATTCGATCCTGCCGTTTCTACTGCTGGAGCATCAGGAACTAGCGGTTCACCGTCCGCATCATATGGAACTGAGTTCGGAGCATCTCCTTCAGTTTCCGGAGCTTCGCCATCAGGCTCATATGGCACCGAATTGGGAGCTGCTGGATCACCATCCGCATCCGCTCCATCTGGAACTCAATCGGGAGCAATTACAATCGGCGCTCAAGATATTGCATCAAGCTTCATGCAACCCGGAGCACCGGTTGATCAAACTGTGATAAGCAGCCCATCTGGCACTTTTGACATTTACGGAACGGAATTCGGTGCATCTGGATCGCAGCCTGGTACTTCGTCGACCGGAGGAGTATCATCAACCGGAGCCGCTGGAACAAGCGGATCTTCATCAGGCGGATCATATGGCGCTGAGTTCGGACAAGCAGGAAGTCCATCTGGATCTGTCGGATCATCGTACGGCTCTGAACCTGGATTCTCGGCTGGATCTGCCGCAGGATCAATGGGATCTCCATCCGGTGGAGTTGGCTCTGAATTCGGTGTGTCTGGATCTGGATCATCAGCAGGAATTGGTGGAGTAAGTGGATCTTCTTCAACTGGCGGACAATCTGCAGCTCCATCGGGAGCCGTTACTATTGGAGCTCAAGATATTGCCTCAAGTTTCATAGTACCAGAAGGACCAATCGAATTTGGCCCGACGTCTGGAGCATCAGGCATTGAAGCTTCTGGAAGTTTCCCATCGGCTGGAAGCGCGAGCGCAACAGAAGTAGGAGGCGTTAGTGCTGGTGCAGGAACCGTCAGTGGAACTGAATTTGCTGGAGCTAGCGGAAGTGGATCAGGACTTAACGTTGCTGAAGGAGCTGGATCTGCTGGAAGCAGTGGAATTGGCAGTATGGATCTTGTGTCTGGTGGCTCTGCAACAGGAGAATTTGGAATGGGCAGTACCGGAGCTGGTTCATCTGGAGTTTCGGGAACTACGGGCTCTGCTATTGATACCGGAGCTGGTTCGTCCAGTTCTGGAACAACTGGAAATATCGAAGGTGTATCTGGAACATCTGGTTCAGGAGCGACAAGCGGTGGTGCCAGTGGAACCGGATCTATTGGAGGCGGTTTAGATGGATTTATTCTTTCTGCAATTGATGCTGTGAATGCCGCTAGCGTAAGCGGCGGACAGGCTGCTGAAGGAAGCACCGGAAGTGCATCATCACCGCAAGGTGGAAGTACATCTTCATCCCAAGGAGGCAGTGGTAGTACATCTCCATCACAAGGAGGAAGTGGAAGCGCCTCTTCATCACAAGGAGGAAGCGGATCTTCATCGCAAGGAAGCATTGGAACCGGTTTGGATGGATTTATTCTCTCCGCAATTGACGCCGTTAATTCTGGTGCTGGTCAATCGGCTGGCGGTAGTGTATCAGGCTCGCAATCTGGATCAGGATCAGGCCAAGGAGTTATTTCTCACATTGATCCGTCAATGATACAAGGATCAAGCGGTGGATTATCTAGCGGAGGTAGTGGATTATCTAGCAGCGGAAGTGGATTATCCGGAGGAGATAGTGTTATGTCTTCCAGCGGCTTCGATCCTGTTGGAGGTGGATCAGTTCAGTCTGCTACCGGATCAAGCGGTGGCGTTTCATCAGTAAGCGGCGCAGAAGGCTCAGGATCATGGACAATTGGTGGAGGATCAGCGGATCCATCAACTGGCTCAGCCTCGGGCGGTAGTGCTGGATCAAGCTCAGCTAGTGGCTCCAGTGCCTCGTCAGGAGGTAGTGCTTCTGGTTATGACGCTGTTGGAGGTGGATCTGTAGACCCAGCCACTGGGTCAGTTTCTAGCGGCGGAAGTGTTGGAGGAGCGTCTGAGGTATCGGGCACGTATGACCCAGTTGGAGGAGGATCAGTTGACCCTGTCAGTACATCATCTACATCAGGAACTGTTGTTGGAGGAGCGTCTGGGGTATCGGGCACTTATGACCCAGTTGGAGGAGGATCAGTTGAACCTGCTAGTGCATCATCTACATCAGGAACTGGTGCCAGCTCTACATCGGGATCCGGCACTGGAACTTACGATCCAGTCGGAGGCGGATCTGTAGAACCTTCGACGGGATCAATTTCTGGTGGAAGTGTCGGTTCAGCATCGGCTGGATCTGGATTTGGTGGTTTTGACCCAGCTTCAGTATCAATGGGTGGACTTTCAACCGGATCGATTTCTGGTGGTTCAGTATCAGCCGGATCTGGAGGCTCTTTCGGTTCGGGTAGCTTTGACCCAGCCTCATTAACAGTTAGCAGTGGAACTTATGACCCAGTCGGAGGAGGATCTGTCGTGCCTTCATCCGGATCAGTTCAAGGCGGTAGCGCTGGTTCAGCAGTAGCAGAATCAGCAGGCGGTGCTGTTGGCTATGACCCCATTGGAGGAGGATCAGTAGCTCCGGCAAGTGGATCGGGATCCGTATCAGGCGGAAGCATTAGCGGTTCTGGCGGCTCAGCAATCAGTTCCGGAGCTTACGATCCAGTCGGAGGAGGATCAGTAGATCCGGGAACTGTATCAGGATCTGGAATAAGCGTCGGATCGGCTTCAGGAGGCTCTCTGTCGTCAGGAAGTGGTGCATCTAATGTTGGTACCGCATCAGTATCAAGCGGTGGAACTTATGACCCTATCGGAGGAGGATCAATTGATCCCTCAACTGGATCAATTTCGGGCAGCAGCGCCGGATCACCTTCAGCCGGTTATCCATCTACGAGCGGAGGTTCTTCATTGTTCGGTGGTGGTCCAGCTAGCAGTGGTGGAGGCGTGGCCACAACAAATGGATTTGGTTATCAACCGTCAGGCGGATCAGCCTCTGGTTCGTCAGCTTCAGGTTTTGGCGGTTTCGATGCAATGGGAGGAGGATCTGTAGAACCCAGTCCAATAATATCCGGCGGCGTCATCACTTCTATTGATTCTGGAATATTTGGAGGAGCTGGAGCTGGTTCACCTTCTGCAGCAGGTAAGTTTCATATTTCTGAAAATGTTTACAAAGTTGTCGAATGCCGAATTTCTTACAGGAGTATCATCGGGAGGATACGATGGAGGAATCACACTCGGAGCAGTACATATCGGAGCACCAGGATCAAGCAGTGGATCACTATCCCCAGTTAATGGAGGAATCGGTGTAACTAGCGCCGGTATCGCACAAACAGGTACATCATCTCAAACCGGTGGTCTTAGTGGTACATCTGCAGGTGGAATTGTTCTTGCACCAGGACTCATTTCGGGTATAACTATCGCCGGAACACAGGGTCCGCCAAGCACTTTAAGCGTGCATGGAATAAGTGTCCAAACCGCCGACAGTCTGGGCGGAGATTTCCCTTCAGGTCTCTCTGCGGGATCCATTGTATCTGGGTCGGGGGTTACACTCGATGCTCAACAGGTTGTTTCGGCTTTGGTGAAACCAGGCGCGGGGGCGGTTAGTACTGAAACAAGTAGCGGCAGTGGACTGCAAACAATCGCAGGTGGTACGGCAACGGTTCTAAGTGGAGAAGATTCGGCGGTTATTGTGACTTCGGCAGATGGCGTAACGATTTCCGAAGTGACGCTAAGTCATGTGACATCGGATCCTGTTGAAGCCGCCGGCGAAGCTGAGCCTGATGTTGAGGAAGCCGATAGCGACGCTCCAGCTGCAGAGAGTGGAGTGGAAACTCAAGCAGGTGCAACGCCTGTTGATGAAACCGAAGCGGACGATGATGCCGACGATGTACCAGCCGGTGCGGCCGAAGAAGTTGAAAAATCATTGGGAACCGCTCCCATCAACTACGAAGACTCGGAAGACTCGGAAAACACATCAGTCGTTCAAGGTTTCTTCTCGTCCACCGAAGCGGAGGATTACTACGATGAAATGTGGCGTCGTCTACCGTTGTTCACAGCAAAAGCACGAAGTCTGGTGGCCGCCGATTTGACACGGGCGGTGGATAACAGCGCATCAGCATCTTCAGAAGAAACTCATGCCGATCGCAATTTTCACATAGGATTCGATTCAGGCGAAGTTGGTACCGGAAAAGGCACGCAAAATAATCAAAATTCAGGCGAAATATTTGACAAGCATGTGGCTGGAACTAGTGGTAACTCTGGCGAAATTCTCGATGCCAAGGTTGACACCAACACTCGCAATTCAGGCGAAATTACTGGTACCAATTCAGCTGAACGGTTGGATGCTGCTGTTGGATCATTTACGGGAGTGAATTCCGCTGAATTTGGCGCAACGAACACTGGAAATTCAGGCGAAGTTACTGGTACCAATTCGGCTGAAAAATTCGATGGTGCTGTCGCTTCATTCGCTGGAATTAATTCAGCTGAAGTGGGCACAAATACTGGCAATTCTGGCGAGAACACTGCTGGAACCAACTCCGCTGAATTATTTTCATTTGCTGGAACGAATTCCGGTGAAGTTACGGGAACGGGAAATTCAAGAGAAGTGCTGCCTGGAGGTCAGGCATTGTACTCGGATGAAATGTTTGATCAAACAGCTGGCAGTTCGGCATCGAATAAGGTTGGAAGTTCGTCTGTTGCTAAGGGAGCTGCACCTGAATCTTCAATTGTTGCAGAATCTGCCGCCCCAAGTACAGGATCGATCCAAAAAGATGTGCCAGCCGCTGTTGAAGTCCCAGCTGAAGCACAAGTCGCATCAGAAACGCTATCCGTTGCTGCTGGTGCAGGAACAACTGTCGAAGCCGCACCAGCTGCGCCTCAAGCCGCCGAAGCTCCTGTCACTGATGCAACACCTCTGCTTCCAAGTGCAGTTATTTCCGAAGTTGAAATACCGATTCCAGTTGCAGTTGAACCGGCTACGAATGCCCAACCTGAGGTTGTTATTCCCCAGGATGCTATTGCACCAGAAACACCACCAGCAGCGGAACCAAGTCCAGCAGCTGCGGAACCAAGTCCAGCAGCTGCGAAACCAAGCCCAGCAGCGGAACCAAGTCCAGCAGCGGAACCAAGTCCAGCAGAAGCACCCGTTGTGGAAAGTGGTATAGCGAGCAGTGCAATTTATCTGCCATTTAGTCCGTTACAAGCAAAGAATTTGCTGCCAGCCGATCCTGAAGAAGAATTTCTGAACAAGGACATTGAAAGCACATTGTTAGAAATCGCTAATATGCTAAAGCCAGGTGCAAAACCAAATAAGAAACAACCCGAATCGACTGCCACCAGTCCGGAAGCAGCAAGACCGGCTGAAACAAAACCTGTAGGCGCTGAATCAACGCCTGTAGCAGTTGAGCCGATCGCTGTTGGACCTGAGCAAACCTTGTCAGGTGCTATAGACAAACCAGCCGCGGCGGCAGCTGCTGAAACAAGTCCAGTCGCTATTGCTGAACCAAGTCCAGCTACAGCGGAACCAAATACGGTCGCCACACAACAACCAAGTCTTGCTGTTGTCGAACCAAGTCCGGTTGCCGCAGAAGTAAGTCCAGCTGCCGCTGAACCGGGTCCAGTCGCTGCAGAGCCAAGTACTACAGCCAATGAACCGAGTGCAGCTGCGGCACCTAGCCAATCGGTGGCAACGCCTAGTCAAGTTGATGCGAAACCTGCAAGTCCGGCAATACCTGAACAAGCTGCTGTCGTAACTGCGGCTGGAGCCGAAGCAGACGCAACTCCTGCGGCTGCTGGAGCAAGTGCTGCAGCTGTAAGCGTCTCAGCTGCTGCTAGCAACGCGGGACAAGTGCCCGACAAGGCCGATATTGAACCTCCAGTAGCTGATTCACAAAATTCACTGGGAAATGCTCAGTCTGATACGAATAAGGACGATACTAACAACGACGATGATAACACGAGCAATGATATGGATGAAGATGACAAAACGGATTCCGACGAACAGCCGACAAATGATGATTCTGACGAAGATGATGATGATGAAGATCGGAGCGAAGATAAAGTCGAGAAATCTAAAGAAGACAGTAAACAGGATGACGAGGACGATGATGATGACAGCGACGAAGAAACGAACACGAATGATGATGATTCGGACGAAGAATCCGACAAAAAGAAAGACGAGGACGACGAAGACTCTGAGTCGGATGACGACGATGATGGTGACGATGACGATGAGACGGACGCTACGTTCCGCAGAATGTTGGAAAAGGACGAACAAAGGCGCCGAGATCGAGAGGAAAAAGAACGTCAAGAAGAAGAGAAGGCGCGACGGGAAGAGGAAATAAAACGTGACAAAATTCAAGAGGAAATCCAAAAAGAGCGACTTGAAAAGGAAAAGAGAGAACGCGAGCAAGAAAAAAAGAAAGAGATCGAGGATCGCAAAATCCTGATTGAGATGGAAAAGGCTGAGGAAAAGCTACGTAAACAGAATGAAGAAAAGCGTCGTAGAGAGGAGGCCGCAAAAGCGACGGCCGGCAAACAATCAGACGATAACAAAGTCAAGACACGTATGATTCCTACGGCGGTCGAAACAACACCAGCACCAACTGTCGAGGATATTGAGCTCGCTCGAGCTTATATCAAAAACCGCGAAAAGCTTGTGAACCTTGCCAAACGTGTCTACCGCCGAATTCACAATAAGCCACCACCACCTCCGTTCGAATGCAAAGAAGCCGGCTATTTTGCCGATCCCGAGGACTGCCGAAAGTTTAGCATTTGCCATGCTAGGGGCGCTGAAATAGCTGCTGCCCCCGCCACCGCCAACGTCTCTGCTTTTGAGCAGATGTTCATGGAATGTCCTTCGCATCAGCTCTTCGATTCGTTCGTCAAGACCTGCTCCAACTATAGAACGGCCAATTGTGCTGACCAAAAATATTTTAAAATGTTTCGCTAGCTAGCAACCTAGAGATTGAGAGATCAGCTAAGTAATTTTGATAATTTACTCAAATTTTTTTTAACGTAATTATTTAATAATTATTGTATAATAGATGGCAAGGAGGTAGGAGTGTGTGTTTGTATAGTATAGTAGTCATTAACTATATCATGTGGTATATACATTAACGAATATAAATAGCAGAAAAATGCATTATATAATGAAAAAAACATTCATTCGAAATTTTTAAAAATAAAATAATTGCTCGAGCATTCACGGATTTTGTATTTTTTAAATATCAAAAATACACGAGCCACAACTACACAAACACACACACAAAAATCTATAAATACACAAAATCACTTTGCCAATACTTTCAAAATACACCTAAACACACAAACAATTAACACAAAACATTTACGGAATTCCAGGTCATCAGCGGTTGCTTAAGCTATTAATCAATCACTTCAGCACAAGCAGCGAAGGAGATTTACCGTTATGGAGTCGTAAACTCAATCAGTTACAACTGAAGCCCTACTGGTTTCACACCTGATTCACATGCAATAAAAGTCCTACTAGACAGTCCAAACAGCGAGTCCCGTTACTCACCGTTGGTCTTCTTCAGCTTGCTTGAAATTTGGTTATATGTATAGACATAAAATTAAAAAGTTCATATCTTCGTTGGATAAGCCCATTCTAGGTCAATTTTTCGGAAAATGATTTGTTATTGAAATTTTTCTTTGTCCTTATACACTGATAAGTGTACCGTTACACATTTTTCGTAGCACCGGCCCGTTTTCTGCAGATCCCCATACATTAAACTCCTCCGCATTCACGATCGGTTCAACCTAACCATTCTCCTTCCTTGCAGGTGGCTCAATCAACAAGCCCAGCGCCTATAAACCCCCCGTCATTCGTCCACCCGGCTCTGAAGAAGACACCGCTAGCGACGAAGATCGCGATGACGACGACGACGACGACGAAGATGACGATGAAAAGGCCAAAAACGACAATCGTTCCGACGAGGACGACGACGACAAGGATTCCGATGAAGATGACGAGGAGGCCGAAGAGAAGGCACGCCGCAAAATCCAAAAAGCCCTAGACAAACAACGAGAACGCGAAGAAAAGGCACGTCGCAAAGAGGAGAAAGCTCGTCGCGATGCCGAAAAGAAGGCGCGCAAAGAACAAGAAGAACGCGAAAAAGCCGAACGTAAAGCCCAAGAGAAACTAGAAAAACAACAACGCAAACAGGCCGAAGCTGCCGAAAAGGCCGAACGCAAACTTCGCGAAAAGGCCGAAAAAGCCGCACACAAGGAGTCTATTTTGCGTGCCCTCCAACAGGGCGAGGATGTTGAACTGGCTCGTGCCTTTGTCAAGAATCGGGAGAAACTCGTAAAAATCGCTCAACAAATTTATAGCCGAGTGCACAAACAACCACCCCCGCCACCATTTGCTTGCACCGAATCCGGCCATTTTGCTGACACGGAAAATTGCCGCAAATACCACATCTGCTACCCGAACGTTACTGGAGGAGCCGGTGTTCAAGGTATCAGCATGGAATGTCCGTCACATCAGCTCTACGATTCGGTGGCCAATACTTGTATGAATTACAAGGAGGCCGATTGTGCTGATCAGAAATATTTCAAAATGTTCCACTAGTGCAGTTTGGAGGCAAGTAGCAGGAAGCTTAAATAGTCATGCAGTAAAACTAACTTATTTATCGGTGTAGAAGAGATGGCAATAGTACGAGTGTGTGTTTGTGTAGTATATTTTAACATTATGTGGTATTAAATTAGACAAAAAACCAAAATACGTAGAACAAATAATTAAATGGCATATTAAAAAATTTTCAAAATTTTCGAAATAAATGAATTGCTTGAAATGGAACCGGTTTTATTGCCAGTAAACGCACAACGCAACCTTTGTTTGGGAAGTTGACGCACTACGCGTTTTTACAGACGCACGAACGCGTTTCAACTGATGAAAAGAATGTGTTGCCCATTATACGTTTGGCCTATTGTAACTTTACAGGGAAACTCCCAACGTTGCATGACCGCAGTGTCAAAAACGCGAAAAACCCTAAAATTTTTGGTGTTTTTCCATTGTTTGGCCCCTTACTCTGAAACAATTTATTTCTGCGAAAAACTCTCCACTAATATTTCAGAGAGCACATAATTGCGCGTCCAAAGAGACATAAATACTATAAATCCGTTGAGCGGCACTACTACAATTGATAATTTAAATTTGCCATTTTTAATATAGTTCCATATTATGAATAAAATTTTGAGAATGAATGGTTTTTCATTTTTGGTCGCAACAGTTGCATTTTTCTTTTACATTATTGGTTGGGGTGCAGCACTCTATAGTATTTTATCATTATTAATAATATTGCATAAAAGAATAATAAAAATATGCAAGTGCAACCCGTGAGATATCCTACATCCCAAGTCTACCGTGATTTTGATGTGATGACTATTATTGATCTTCCCAAATTAAAAATCCTGAAGTTTCTATACAGCCACCGACAACATTTTCTTATCTGATCAGGTATTGGTTATACAACGAGTAGACAGTTACGAAGAGCTTTACATGAGCCGAGATTTAGTACATATACAGCCTCAAGGCATCCTTATTATTATGCTCCAAGATTATTTAATTTGCTTCCCGTTGAAATTTGCCAAGCGGTTAATATTAGGGTTTTTACGAACGCACTCAAAGGACATTTGGTAAATGATATAGGCATATAACATGATTAATTTTATCTTTAAAAAATATATAGATGTACATAAAAACCTAGTCAAAAGTATTTACACAAAGTGCATTTTTGTGCATGCTTCACAAACGGCGGCTTCTGCAGCGAGTATGGGGAGGTGAAATGCAAAAAAGCTTTTGTTTTCGCAAAGTTTAGCATATGCGAAGCCAGCTGAAAGAAGAATTTAAAAAATTACTTTTCTTGTTCTAAAAATAAAGGCAAAGGAACTGATGCTTATCAGTTGTCAAACGTATTTACACACGTTTTCTTTGCGTCAAAAGTATTTTCACAACGGACGTTTGCCATTAATATTTGGTTTGCAGTGACAAGTGCAGGTTCGTTTGTTCTAATAATTGTAATCCATTTACAGATAATTTGATTTAATCATTTAACTAATTACAGTTATTTAATAAAATGCCGAAAACAAAGGAGTTAACCGTTGAGCGCCGAGCTGAAATTGTTACTAGGTTTAAGACCGGTACCTCCGCAGTCGAAATAGCTGAATTGTATCAAATCTCACGAAAAACTGTGTACAACTTAGTAAAAAGGTTCGATACAGTTGGAAGCTTGGAAAATCAAAAAAAGATCAGGCCGAAAACCTGTGTTGGACCCAAGACAATGCAGGCACATACTAGGAGTTGTAGCAAATAATCCAAGTGCAAGTCCTGTCCAAATTGCCGCACAGTCAAAAAAAAAAATTGGCAAACAAATTAGTGATGCTACACTGCGACGCAGGCTAAAGGAAGCTGATTTTAATACCTATGTTGTCCGTAAAGTGATTGACATCACACCAACCAACCAGACAAAACGTCTTAAATTTGCGTTGGAATACATCAAGAAGCCTCTTGACTTCTGGTTCAATATTTTATGGACAGATGAGGCTGCATTTCAGTACCAGGGGTCATATAGCAAGCATTTTATGCTTAAAAAAAAAGCATTTGGCAGCCCAGCCAATCAATAGGTTTGGTGGCGGCACAGTCATGTTCTGGGGATGCCTTTCCTACTATGGCTTCGGAGACCTGGTACCGATAGAAGGGACATTAAACCAGAGCGGATACCTTGATATCATAAATGACCATGCTTTCACATCAGGAAACAGACTTTTTTCAACGTGTGACTGGATTCTGCAGCAGGACAATGCTCCATGCCATAAGGGTAGGACACCCACAAAATTGTTGAATGACCTTAATCAGGCGGTTCTTCCTTGGCCCCTGCAAAGCCCTGATCTAAATATTATTGAAAACGTTTGGGCTTTTATTAAAAACCAGAGGACCATTGATAAAGATAGAAAACGCGAGGGAGCCATTGCTGAAATTGAGGAAATTTGGTCCAAATTGACCTTAGAATTTGCACAAACTTTGGTAAAATCAATACCCAACAGACTACAAGCTGTCATTGATGCCAAAGGTGGTATAACTAAATATTAGTAATGTTTTTTTATTATAATTAAGAAAATCTTTTGTTAAAATTGAATATTAAACTGAAATAAATGAAATTGAGTTGTGTGTAAATACTTTTGACGCAAAGAAATCGTGTGTAAATACTTTTGACAACTGATAAGCATCAGTTCCTTTGCGTTTATTTTTAGAACAAGAACAGTTATTTTTCAAATTCTTCTTTCATCTGGCTTCGCATATGCTAAACTTTGCGAAAACAAAAGCTTTTTTGCATTTCACCTCCCCATACTCGCTGCAGAAGCCGCCGTTTGTGAAGCATGCACAAAAATGCACTTTGTGTAAATACTTTTGACTAGGTTTGTATATCTTAATACTAATCATCCATTTCGATTCATTCAATATTTTCTTTTTCGAGAATAGAATTCACATCGATACCTCAAAGCACAATAGTGCTAAGTCCAGTTTTTTCGATTTTGAGATTTTTGCATCGTATTATTCCTTGTCAAGTTCTCCATCGAGTAGTTAATCTTGAAACAACATTTACCCAGCTAAATCCAAGGAAATTAACATTTACAAGAAACGCTATGTCCTATGTTGATCGAAAAATTTGTT
Organism: Microchrysa polita; assembly: GCA_949715475.1. NCBI lineage: Eukaryota > Metazoa > Arthropoda > Insecta > Diptera > Stratiomyidae > Microchrysa > Microchrysa polita. The sequence goes on along the minus strand of OX454417.1, from coordinate 71,174,341 downwards.
GACAAAAGTGCTAAGTCCAGTTATAGCGCTATTTTGAGCTAAGTCCATACTTGGAACCATTAGAAACTTAAATTTGAGGTAGTAACTTCCATAAAACGAATGTTTACCATTACGAAACATAAAAAGGATTAGCCCGGGGTGCTTCCTGATTCGAATAAGCCGGGTTTGGCTGCTGGATCACAGGATATTGGGATGAATTGTTTGGAAAGTGTTTGAATTGGCATATTCTTTCTTTGAATAGTATTGAAATGGGTAAAAACTGACTGAAGGATCGTCTACCTCTGATACAAATGATCACTGGTGGTCAATGTAAGCCCTTACATCAAATGCTTTAATTTGGATTCTCTATTTTCTCCACAAAAGGAAACCTCCATAACATACATTGGGGTTTCTGTTAAATGCCAGCTTACATTGAATTTAGCGCAAGGCCATCCCTCTCTAAAATCTACAGTTCAGCGTGAAATCTGGCATTCGCATGGTCAACGCGTTGTAACGACATATTTTGATCCGCTATACTCAACCACTGTGCTCCAAAAGATATACTTTTCAAAAGAGCTGTCGAAAACCGTTTGAATAAAACCATACTCCAGAAAATTAAAAATTGTGTTAGACCCAAGAATTGCTTACTATGTCCACAAAAAATTTTTGGAAGCTCTTTATCATGCAGGCTGAAACAAGGGTCCTTCGGCTATTAACAAAACCAAAAAATAAACTTGCATTTATAACAACCGGAAAGGTACGATTGTACTGAATGTCAAATTGGATTTTAACAGAGTTAAACAGTGGTTGATACAGTGAATAGTGTGCTCTCCTTCAAAGCACTGGGTTGTAGTTTATGGTAGTTTTCCAATTCACGATTCAATTGGCGGGATATGGTCCCATTTAGATGTTAAACAAGTGGTCAATTATGGGTATAAAAACCTCTGCAGAGCGAGCTGTTGATCTAAGCAGTTTAAATCTTAGGGATTATATGCGAATGGCAGCTATTTATTTATTTACCATTTAACGGAATCGACATATCTCGAGATTTAATTGAGGCTGACTGAAATCAAAATCGAGATCCAGGAAAAAGGGACTAATTTGAAAAAGATCTGCCAAATTAAAAAAAGTAAATGTATAACTATTGATATACGTGCTTAATCCTAATGAGTGTCTTGCGTTTGCATTTCACCAGCTTATGCATGCAGAGAGTTGCTAATATTCGATAATAAGCTAAACTGCATTCAAAAGAAAGGGGATGTCGTTTGGGACTGATTTAAGCAACGTTTCTTGTGGCATTGGCTTCACCCAATTGAATGACGACTTAGATGATCCGTGTCATAAAAGTGTGTGTGGCGGTTGTCCAATACAAATGAATTCAATTGAAACACAACATTAATAATAATTGATTACGATCCACTGATTCATTTTCCGCGTTCCACTATGGGTCTTAAGTTTGTTCGCACAATCGCCATACTCACTCTCCTCCCAGCAGTCGTGTAAGTAGCAATAAAATTATAACCATCAAGGCGGATTTCTGGCTTTTCACTATTCCATTAGGTGATACCACAAAATGGTGACCCCGACGTCGACATAGCTCTACATTTGGACTGTTTTCCATAAAGTCGGCTAGATAAAGTGTTAAAGTTATCTTTTTGACAAATCAAAGCATTGCCGAGCGTGTCGCTGAAATCTGGAAAAGCCGAAATATATTCATCATCACTGCGTTTCGTTTTTTGAACATTACGACTAGCAACGACAAGAGACTTCGGGCCTAACCATCAGTTCCAACTATTTGATTCCGTGCCGCTGTCATTTCATTTTTGTGAATTTGTGTCGAAAGCGAAAACAGTGCGAAGAAACGTTCAGAATGTCCGTTTTCCGTCAGATAACATTTTCGAGATTGGAAAGTTAAAACGGCTTCGGCTCGAAAAGTGGACGAAATCGACAGTTACAGTTGCAGTTACAGTTACAAGTACACGCTGATTGGTTGCGATACGATTACACGACTTTAGAGACCGTACCGCTTATCAAACTGGAAATCTCCGTTACGTGGTCTCCGATGCATTACATGGACTTTTATAACCTGGAATTGGCTCTCAACAGTGATTTTGGCCATAACTAGTGATTTTTGCGCAAAACACAACCTGGCTTTGGACGAACTGAAAACGTTTTTATCCAAGGCGATCGCATCGCGCATTCAAAACATCGAGTATCGGCATATTTTACGAACATCAATTCCTCATAACCTGGCTGACCGCGTGGTCTCCGTCGTACATCGAAGACCATCATCACCATCATAATCAACTGTTTTTCAATGATTGAATCAGCGGTTGCAGGAGATCAATCAATCAACGCATCCTTTTTCTTAGACCATCGTTGTAATCAATTTTTCTTCAATTAGCGCATCAGCAGTCACAAGAGATCCTGAAAATATTTTTCTGTTTTGTTCAGGACCATCGTCAACTGTCCTTCAATGAACATCATCAATTTTGCTTCAAGAAAAACATCATTGGTCAAAAGAGATTCTCTCGTATTTCTGTTTGCCATCATCATCATCAACCGTTCTTGAATTAGCGCAGAAGCAGTCACAGCAGATTCTCAACGCATACAACATCTTTTTGGTAAATATTATTATTTGATTATTTTAAGTTATATTTAATTTAAAATTAGTGTATATACACATATATAAGATGAGTACCGTGGACGATAGCAAAAACGTACCAGCTCTAGTTGACCAAGAGGAAAATGTCTCAGAAAATCTGTGTGCCTCAACTTTGAAAATTCCGCCGTTTTGGCCAAACAGGCCCGATTTATGGTTCACTCAAGTGGAGGCGCAGTTTCGCATCAAAGCCATAACCGTCTCCAACACCAAATACGACCATCTTCTCGCTGCTTGGCCCCCAGATAACTTGGAGCTAGTGGCAGACATTTTACTTAATCCTCCTGTGGGAGTCGACAAATACGAAAATATAAAGAATATACTGCTCGAAAGGAGCAGAGACTCAGAGGAAAGGAGATTAGATACTCTCCTCCATCAAATTCAGCTTGGCGACTATAAACCATCCGAATTATATCGGCACATGGAGTCATTAGGTGGCGGAAACAGTTTAGTGAACCAAAACTTACTTAAAAAGTTATGGATCAAAAAGCTTCCCGCTTCAATACAGTCTTGTCTCATAGCCATTGAGGACTCTCACACGCAGGCACAAATTTTCACAATCGCGGACAAAATTTACGATTCTACTCGTTCTTCGGTATCATCTGTAGAACATAATCGTCGTACCCAATCGCCAAGGGTTTCAACTGAGGCAGATAACCTATTGCGAGACTTAGCTGATCGTGTTAAACGATTAGAATTCCGCCATTATCAGTCATCAAACCGAAGTTCTTCCAAACACCGGTCGTCCTCTAAAACAAGATTTTCTAAACCTAATTTCAATACTAAACCAAATTTATGTTGGTATCACCACAAATTTGGTAGTAAGGCTAACAAATGTATTAGCCCCTGTCAGTTTTCAAATAAATCCGATTCAAAAAACGAAAAATAGAATCTTCGACCGCGGCCTCGGAGATTCGTGGTATTTCACGCCGCTTATTTGTATCTGACAAGACTACCGGTACACAATATCTTATCGATACAGGCGCCGATGTTTCCATTTTAGCAAATAGCGCATTCCCTTACAAAATTCAAAATCAAAATTTTAAACTTGTTTCAGCAAACGGATCTCCAATTAAATCTTTTGGTACCGAGTGTGTTTCACTAGACTTGGGGCTCGGAAAACAATTCCGACACAACTTTATAATAGCCGCTGTTAAACACAACATTATTGGAGCAGACTTTCTTTATACCCACAATCTTTTGATTGATTTGAGAGAACGCAAGCTTGTTCATAAATCTACACATCTCTCAATTAACTGCGTCGAACGTCAAGTTAATTTTTGCTCGCCTAAGTTGTTTCCTATTGATGGTGAATACGGATCAATCCTAAATGATTTCCCGTTACTTAAGTCACCCCCGGATTTCAATATGGAAATTAAACATAATGTTGTACATTATATAAACACAAATGGTCCCCTACCTTCGACAAAGCCAAGAAGGCTAAACCCACAAAAATTTAAAGCCGCGAAAGAGGAATTTAAAGAAATGGTAAGACTTGGAATATGCCGACCATCTTCTTCCCATGTGGCTTCTCCATTACATATGGTCCCTAAAAAGGAAAGTGATCAATGGCGTCCTTGTGGTGACTACCGTTTGTTAAACTCAGTCACAATTTTTGACAAATACCCATTGCCAAACATTCAGGACTGCACACTACAAATACATGGTTGTAACTTATTTTCAAAAGTTGATTTAGTTAGAGCTTACAACCAAATACCGGTTGCAGCCGAGGATGTTCACAAGACTGCAGTTACTACTCCATTCGGCCTATATGAATTTACTAGGATGCCTTTTGGAGTCAAGAATGGTGCGCAGACCTTTCAGCGCTTCATTAATCAAGTTATCCACGGTTTAGACTTCATTTTTGTATACGTGGATGATATACTAATTTTCAGCAAAAGCTCCAGTGATCATAAGGAACATTTGAAAACACTTTTCGAAAGGTTACAAAAGTATAATATTAAAGTAAACCCGGATAAATGTTTATTCGGACAAACACAAATTAATTTCTTAGGACATTCAATATCTGGGAAGGGAATTGCGCCATGTAAAGAACGAATTGAAGCTATTCGTGATTTCCCAACACCGACATCGATTAAGCAGCTACAGCGATTTTTAGGCATGGTGAATTTCTATAATCGATTTTTACCTAACATGGCTAAAATGGCCATACCACTATACGACTTAATAAAAGAAATTCAACCTAAATCCAAAATTAAAGTTCATTTTCATTGGTCTCGAATTCATGAAGATGCATTTGACAAAATTAAGCAGTTGTTACAAGATAATACACTTCTTGTTCACCCAAACGTTAGAGCAAAAATTGGTCTTTGGGTGGACGCATCAAGTGACGCTATTGGCGCTGTTCTACAACAGTTCAGCGATGGTCAGTGGGAACCTCTATCATTTTTTTCAAAACGTTTGCAGCCAGCCGAAAAAAAGTATTCGACTTTCGACAGGGAACTCCTAGCTGTATATCTGTCAATAAAAAGATATAGATATTACGTAGAAGGCAGACATTTCACCGTCTACACTGACCATAAGCCTTTAACTAAGGCTCTTTCGTCGAAAACAGAGAAAAGTCCTAGGCAAACCAACCACTTAGACTACATTTCCCAATTTACTAATGACATACAATACATAAAAGGTTGCGAAAATGTCGTTTCCGACACTTTATCAAGATCCCACATCGATACCATTGACCAAACAGCCCAGCTTACAACTGAACTTGTACACGACCAACAAAATCAAGATCCTGAACTTGTGCACATTCTCCAAAATTTATCAAAATCCGAACATAATTTCAAATTAGAGAAAATTAATGTCCCGTTAGAGGATCGAAATATATGGTGCGAAACCTCTACTGGTGTAAATAGACCATATATCCCTTCTTCTTTGCGACGTATAGTATTCAACACTATTCACAATCTTTCCCACCCCGGGATTAAATCTACAAGAAAATTAATAACATCAAAATATTTTTGGCCCAAAATGAATTCACACATAAACGCATGGTCGAAAACATGTTTATCATGTCAAAAAGCAAAGGTTCACAGGCACACGATATCCCCTTATGGAGAATACGAAGTGCCTCCTGGTAGGTTTGCACATATTCACCTAGACCTGGTTGGACCGTTAGCACCTTCTAAGGGATACACTTACCTTTTAACTATCAGAGATCGTTTCTCACGTTGGCCTGAGGCTATTCCCATTAGAAACATTTTTTCTGAAACAATCGTCAAATCTCTCATACACGAATGGATTTCCCGGTATGGAGTACCGGAAACCATAACTACGGACCAGGGAACTCAGTTCGAGTCCAACTTATTTAAAGATCTTACAAAGATTTTAGGATGCCGCCGCATCCGGACTACTGCCTATCACCCCCAAGCGAACGGGTTCATTGAGAGATTTCACCGACAATTAAAAGCTGCAATAAAGGCAAGCAATGATCCTAAGAATTGGTATAATAATTTGCCATGGATCCTACTTGGAATTAGAGCCTCGTTAATGGAAGATATCGGACTATCCCCTTCACAATTATTATATGCTCAGGCTCTAAGACTCCCAGCTGAAATTATAGCCAGCAACTCGCCTCCAGATTACAAAATAACATCATCTTTGGCACAAGATATCCAAAACGCAATTTCAAAGATAAGACCTCACAATTCAAGAATCCGAAATCAAAAAAATATTTTCATACCGAAAGATTTCGATACATGCTCACACGTATTTTTACGCGAAGAAATTAACAAAGGTAGTTTTTGCAATTCGTATAGCGGACCATATAAGGTTATAAGTAGAAGCGACAAACATTTTAAAATACTTCTAAACGATAAGGAACGTGTAATTTCTATTGATAGATTAAAACCTGCATACATTTTAAATCCTGATATGTTTAATCAAGATAGAGTCGTAAGATCCGATGTCAATAAGAAAGTCACACTTAAACTCTAGACTTAAGCTTTGAACTTTACATTACACATTTACAGCATCGCCATGTATTACCTTATATAAATACTTACGAATTAATTTAAAGATAAAAACATAAAAATGGAACACTGAATTAATGTCATTCTTTTATTATAGAATTCGCGATTAATATTGTACATTTATAAATACTAAACTTAGCTAAAGGTAACAATAATAGTCTTTATTTTAGATTAATTTTACAATAGGATTACTTAGAAATAGCAATCTACTCATAAGGAGAATATAATTAAGTACCTAGGATATACTTTTTAATAAGGGGGAGTAGTGTGGCGGTTGTCCAATACAAATGAATTCAATTGAAACACAACATTAATAATAATTGATTACGATCCACTGATTCATTTTCCGCGTTCCACTATGGGTCTTAAGTTTGTTCGCACAATCGCCATACTCACTCTCCTCCCAGCAGTCGTGTAAGTAGCAATAAAATTATAACCATCAAGGCGGATTTCTGGCTTTTCACTATTCCATTAGGTGATACCACAGTGTGCCTAGTGCCGAGCAATGACAGAACAGTTACATCACCCTCTCTTTAACCTCACAACTTCTGGAGTTGTAATTGTGATGAAGTTAAGTCTAAGTCTCCTGGCGAGCTTCATAATAGGGCCATGTCCTGTTATGACCCCCAATTAGCTTCCTGTTAAATGACAGTAGTAAGATAGAGAGGACAACGTCTAATATTGGCCAGATCATCCTTTGGTCACCATGTGATCATTACCACTTTCGGAAAGCATAAACTGATATGACACATTTGCTTCATGGATACGAACTGATGGAAATACAATAATTTGCTTGCGTCTCATGGTATAATAATAATAATATTCTCACGTCATCCACATTTTACAATATTGTAACGACAATACGAACCTTCTTCCGTCAAGTCCATAGTTGGTATAAAATGAAGTGCTCAATAGTGCTAAGTCCGTACTTTCCTCTTTTTTTCTAGATTTTCCTTAGAAATTATAACGATTGATTGCCAGATTTTAATATAATTATCTTTTTGACAGTGTAACCTGCTTAAAAAGCTAAAAATATTTGCAAAAATTAAGTTATCCAAGATGGGAACAAGGTTTGAAACTTTATTTTCGCGTTTTCTCCAAATGTTGAAAAGTGGACTTAGCACTATTGTGCTCTAAGCAAGGTATCGACATATTATATCAAATTAAATCAATGGATTAAACATGTAAACCGATCCGTCTCACAAGTCGAGTACAATCAACGCCATCTAGAAATATCATAGCCGCAACTCAGCTATACAATGACGTTATTACTTAGCTCTTAAATTTTTTATTTACACGAACAAACAACAAAAACAAGTAGTGACGTAATAAAAAGCAAAAACAAAACGGTGCAACATTGGCGAACATAACCTAAAATTATAAGCTGATTTTGACGTCTATGATTCTACATTGCGGCCTTAATATCTAGACGGCGTTGGTACAATGCTTATAGTGAGACGTGTTAAAGAATATTTAATTATTGTTAAAATGATTTCTATTTGAATTTATTGTACAAAATGAAACTGGAGATTAATAAAATAATTGAATTGAAAAAAAACGAGACCGAGGCTAATTTCGGGCGCGGCCGAAATTTGGATACCCGTCACATTTAAATGAAACTAAAGCTCCTTTTGTGTTAAAAATTTCTACCGCAGCCCAATAACGTGTTCCGATTCCATCTGTTCCTGGATACGTTGGGGTTAATCCAGGAACACACTTAGATGTATTTTGGTTAATATTCAAAAAGAAAAAAAGTTGTTCTTACAAGAATCCAATATTATATTTGGGGGTTTGTTTGTATGACAGCCCTATGACGTAATCTTCCGATTTCATCCATTCCTAAATATCTTTTGAAGCTTTACTATAGCCTAAGGTGACCTGATTCCCGAAGGCCCAATGCAGTACACATTCCGGAATTCGGTTTTCAGGCAAACCCTCAATCGTACTATTTTATTATTTGTTAAAATTCGCTTAATCTTATCAAAACAGCAAGATCCCGATGTGATCGCATTAAGCGGCGTCGATTGTTTGTCACGAGGCTACCACCATGACGGATGCCATAAAACAACCACATATTCTCCATCCTTTTATAAGTGCATATAAGTATATACAGCAAGAATAGTAGCCTTTATTCTGGGAAATGTGTGGTGAACCTTGGGAAAGCAAGGTTCCAGGGACGTAGCCAGAGGAGGGGTCCAGGAGACCCTAAATTCCTACAATATTTCTAATTTATTCATTCCTAAAACTCTGCCGAAATTAAGCTTGCAGTCAGATAAATTGTGTCATCTGGACGAAAGTAGTGATTATAGGTATAATAAACAATTTGGAACACACAAAAAATCTGGTGACCCAAAATTGGGATCGTCTTTCATAATGGAAACTTCAACAAATTTCGTAAGAACTCATACAGGCTACACAATTTGAAATAAAATATTTCCCTGTAAGAATGAAGAATTTTTTTTTCGAGCCGTGTGAAGGGAAGGCAAAAGCAGCATGACGCGGGCACCGAATACGCGATCGTACTTTCCATAGTTCCATAGTTGCTGCTTCGTATGCATATACCATGGCCCACGAGCCCTTCTATAATTGTACAGAAAGGAAGTCTTTGGCGTTGTAGACGTGGAACTCTCTGCTTCCAATGATAGCAGAGCAATTAAGTAATCGTGCGTGCACTCGTGCTCGCCCAGCCTCGTCAAGCGATAAAATTGGATTCGACACAGGAACAGTGGGACAGGAGGCATATTATGCATTGGGGTAGCGCCGAAACTAGTGTCTACAATTAACAACAAGATTCTTATAATGTCATAATTTCTGATATCCAGCTAAATCCCGGCTACGTCCTTGCAAGGTTCTGTTGGTACTAAACAGGACCCAGAAAAGATCCCTCAACTTCTAAATGTTCTCATAGACAAAACATCATCAGCATGTGGAAGTGCAAATGTATATTTTAAGACGCAAAGTTATAACAGGCATGGGAGAAGTGTAGCCAGTATCTCGTTTAAAACGGGCAAACCCAACATTTGTTTAACACAATGAACCCGAATTTTTTTTTTTGGGTTAGGAATAGGTATTTTCAACTTTTGAATTTCAGTGTTCGAAACTGCAGTCTCAGCAGCATTGTTGGGATGATGATGGCCCTTTCCCTATCTGTGAGTATCCGTGACCCTAAGACAAAAATCATGAAGCTGTTTATTTGAAGTACGAAAATTACACCTCCTTGTACCTACCTATTTAAAAGTTTCGTTTTGTTTATTACAATAGATAAATTAATACTTCATTGCGTAGAGAATTCTTAAGCGGATGGCGACTATCTGGGGATTTATCGCTACTTTATTGGATTTGGTCAACATATAGGGGAAATCCTTGCAGAGTCCTTTAGTTGGAATTTTCTTTTTCCTAAAGAGGTTGATAGGGGAATCGGATGGAATACAGTAATTTTTGCATCGTTTTGTGAAAAGTTTAAATCGCATCTTTTCATGACTGTTACTTCTGAGTATTGGCAGCTATAGATGGTTGGGATTTTCACCTAATACGGGAGACAATGTGAGCGGTGAGCGCCAAGTATAGCTCTACAGCTACAAGTGTGAGCTAGAGGCTTGAAATGTTCACAAGTGTGCCAAATTTCAAATTTATTGGACACATTTTATAGAGTTTTCGATTAAAAAAGTCGAAAGTGCGATTTGGGCAGTTGTAACTGTCGAACGCAGATAGGCGACCCTAAAGTATGGAGAAATGTAAGTAAATGTAATCCCCAGGTTGTGGAGCTACCTGGCGCTTACATTTAGGTACATTAAATTTCAGAACCATCGACCAAAGAGTTTCGAAATTATCGAAAATGAATGTTTGCCACATGAAAGTGCGATTATCCTGCTAATAACACCTAACAGACTCACTACAGGCCTCATCGAGGAGGTTTCTATGAAGTCATTTAGGCTTCTTTGGTGTGGCGTTGGGAATGCTGTACCACAGGTCAAAATGCTTTAGGTATTGTACAGCAAAATGGTGTACGTCTGGCCACACATTTGGGTGAAGTTTGGTTGATTGATTCACAAAGAAAAAAGTTGTTCCTACAAGAACCTAATTTCCAGCGGTTGGTTTGTATGAGAGCCCTATGACGTAGTGTTCCGTTTTCATCTGTTCCTAGATATGTTTGGTGGCTTTACTAAAAACACATTTGCGCAAAGTTTGGTTAAGATTGGTTCATTAAGAAAAAAGTTTTTCTTAGAAGAATCTAATTTCCAGTGGTTGTTTTGTATGACAGCCCTATGATGTAGTGTTCCGATTTGATCTGCTCCTAGATATTTTTTGAGGCTTTACTAGGAACACATTTGGATGAAGTTTGTTTACGGTCGGATTAAAAAGTAAAAAGTTTTTCTTAGAAGGACTTAATTTTCAATGGTTCGTTTGTATGGCAGCCCTATGACGTAATATTCCAATTCCATCCGTTTCTAGATATGTTTTGGAGATATACTAGGAACACACTTGGGTGAAATTTGGTTAAGATTGCTGCATAAAGAAAAAAGTTTTTCTAAGAGAAACCAAATTTTCAGGGGCAGCCCCATGACCCCATGGTCCGATTCCATTCGTTCTGACATATATACAGCGTACACTAAAAAGAAACTTGCATACAAATTTTCAGCTCGATAGCTTCAAAACTGAGGGACTAGTTTGCGTTGCAACAGACGGACAGACAGACGGACAGACAGACAGACAGACAGACGGACATGGCTTATTCGATTTCTCTCGTCACGCTGATCAATAATATATATACTTTATATCGTCGGAGGTGCTTCCTTCTGTGCGTTGCAAACTTCATGACAAAGTTAATATACCCTTTCACATAGTGACGGGTATAAAAATTAGCGAAGCGTAAACGAAAATTAATGTTTTTCAATCATGTACTAACGTTTTCGCCCCTGCACAAACGGTTCCGACGTGATTTGAAGATTTACCCGGTCAATAGACAAACGAGATTATTTCTGATCCGCAAAATGGCAGTTAGGGTATCGGAACGGCAAACATGTTTGCGGGTCCTACCCAACGGTTTGTGTCGTAACTTCAGCAATTGTTGTGCGCGGTCGCCAGAGAACGTGTACCACAGATACCTAGTCATTGAGCTTAAGCTTAATCCTTACTAAATGAATATTCATGCTAATCAGTGTAAATGCTGGAATTCCCTGAGATTAAGACCGCTACTAATAAAACTCCTCTATTTCAGCTCAAACGTTTATCAACACTAGACTATTATCCGATACCCTATATTTAGTTGATTCTACAATTTATGCATTCTTCATACCACACCGCGATAAGAAATTGCTCGTTACAACAAATCAATGACGTGTGACTTCCTAGGTTAGTAGACTAAAGAATTCTCATTATTCCAAAACTACAATTGTCACATGTGTAGTCAAGATTGAATGATAACACTTACTTGCTGATGATACATCCAATACACACCATTCTTATCACAGTCACTTGAAGAAATTGGCTCTGATTTTTCGATCATGAATCGAAGATAATAACCACCAAACAGTATTGTCTATATATAAAAGGACAATTCCAGTTTTGACAACAATCAGTTAATGAAAAAAGCCAAGTTGTCGGTCTCGTCTTGAATTAAGTGATTCACATTCATGCGCATGTAACTCGGTTCCCTGCGGAAAATTCAAATAAGCATACAAAAATGCGTAAATTTCTACTAGTCTTAAGTGCATTAGTTACCCTCACTAGTGGACGATCATTCACTAAATGTCCTGGTCCGGGCAAGTTTCCCCATCCGACATCGGCCAGCTCGCGAAAATATATCGAATGTACGCCGGACGAAACGGATCGCGGCGGATATGTGTTGTCTGTGAAACAATGTAACGAACAAGAAGTGTTTGAACCGAGCAGTCAAAAATGTGAACCCTATACGAAATTTGGTCGTATATTGTCGGCGGATGGTGCGAACGACGATGATGATGAGTTCATGTGTGAAGCGACAGGACTGTATGCCGATGATACGTCGCCGTATTGTGAAGGATATTATCAGTGTGTCAATCAGAATGGTGTGCTCACCGCGGTCGCGAAAACGTGTCCTAATGGTGAAATTTTTATGCCGGAATTGTCCACTTGTGTAACTCCGCAATTTTATAATTGTCCTCGTGGAAATCCGCCGGCAGGAAGTGAAACGACAACACAGGCTACGGTACATACGCCACCGCATACGGATGAGGCGGAAGTTACAGGTATGTTTTTGAGGGATAATGATGAGCTTTCGTTTCTATAAAGTTTTGGGAAATCGATCTGTAGGCTGTCAGAAAATTTAAACACTTTCCCATGGACTCCCAAGGAAACAAAAAGGCAGATTCATTCATTCAGAGCAAATGTAAAGAAGTTTGCATACGATGTTCTTTGTTGTGTTGCCTCTGTAGATCCGCGAAAGATGGGGAGAGAGGCAGAGGCAACACAACAAAGAACATCGTATGCAAACTATCGATCCCGGCAACTACAAAAAACATAGGTTATACGTATAGCCTATTTTACAGTAAAGAAGTTACTAACATCGGAATTCCGCATGGAATCTATCCATAATATTCTGCGTACATTTGCATGATCCCGAAATCGAAATCGAATGTCGGTACTCAGTTCTCATTAAAGCTTTCACACCTATTTTTGACGTTTTCATTGAAAAAATGCATTTCAAATATTTAAGGTGTCCTCAATAATAAATTATTAAAAAACAAAGTTAATATACCCTTTCACATAGTCACGGGTATAATAAGTCTCCTTGGTTCATTTTTCTTGAGAGACTGCTAATTTTTCGATCGGGGAGCATTGTATTTCGACCAATAAAACATCCATAGAAAGCCTATTCCTGAGGATTTTACATACTTCCATCTAAAGGATATTAACAAAATTCCGTATCTACAATTTTAAATGGATTTTATTTATCAGTCCTTGATAGAAAAATTAGTAAGAACGCAGAAATCAAAGTTACTTTTGCTTAAGAGCGTTTTCGGCTTGCTAAAGTCAACGTCCTTCATAATACAATTATATAAATCTTTTCGGAAATGGTATAAGTTTTTTATTATAAAATGTATTCTGTATTCAGTTTATAACAATGTTAGACAGTAAAGTACAGTGCTATAAGAAAATATTAAATATCTGTTAATCTTCATGGCCGATATAGTTTGAACAATGTATAGCGATAAAAGTGCTACAAGCATGAATAAAATTACGTATAGCTTCACATTTATTGCTGAAAATCCATAAAGTTATTAGCAATTTTATTATGTTTTATTCGGTTGCCTATATTATCGAATATTACACATTTTATCAGCCACAAAAAACGTGATTGGTCTTATAAACAAAAGATAACTATAATTAACGGAAATCCATGACAATGGTTTTTCAATGACAATCAAAAACAAAAAATGTTTCCATTATCAGGTTACACAAAATTAGTGAAACAAATAGATAAATGATTGGATTTGCAGACACAAAAAAAAATGTATTTTTGTTGTTATTTGCAAACAAATAATTCTTTTACGGCTAGAAGGAAGGAAGAAGGTTTAAGGATGCGAGTTTTATACGCCAGTAAAACTTTACAAAAAAAAAGGCCTAACCTCGGAATAAATGGAATGCTACCGTTCTTTCGCTTATCTGCTTTAGAGTATTACTGGCTATATAAATCCAGATTTGCAGCCCTGGGGACCCTGTGCTAATTTTTTGGCGAGCGAAAAAGAGCCATCGTAGGCCGGTGAAACTCGGTTGAGTGTGAGGACTTTACTTGGTAACACTCGTAACAAAAAATAACTTTGATTGGATCAAAACTAAGGGTACCTCCGATACAAAGTGACCCCAAATTTTCCTATTTTTGGTTCCAAATTTAGGTTTTTCCCAAATATTATGAAAACTGTGCAGGATACTGCATAATTTCCAAAGTAGAGGCTGAACTACACTAAATCCCCTATCGAATGGTGTATACTACTGTTGACTTTTAACTGGCAAATTATACCCTACACCTCAAAATATTGATTTTTTTTAAACATTTGTGACATTTACATTTGACACTGTAACTCTAGATATGGTACATAGAAGCAGATCCATGATAATTAGGGCAAATATTTATATTATACTCTAGTTGACCTTTGCTGAAAATGGGGTCACTCAAATCAAAAACACTCCTATCTCCCCTAGAAAAAGTTTAACAAAAGTCACGATAATAACTGCCCTCCAAATTATCACAGTCGGAATATATTTGGGTCAGCGGAAACACAGAGCCCTATTAAACTCGTCACGAAAAATAACCTTAATCGGATCAAAGCTAAGGGTACCTTCCATACAAATTTATCTCAAATTTTCCTATATTTCTTTCCTAATTTAAGCTTTTTCCAACTATTTTGAAATGTATTAAAATTAGAGCAAAACGCCTCTAGAGGGAACTTCAAATCCCCTTTCCATTGATGTATATGTATAATACATGCATATGTATAATACGTCAAACTTTCTCCTGATAAGTTATACCCTAGACCTAAAAACATTGAAAATATTTTTTTAACATTTACGTCTGGAACAGTTAATGTGGATGAAGTAAAATTGGAATCACGGTAATTGGTGAAAATATGTCTATTATGCTCTAGTTAGCTTATGTGCTGAAGTGAAGACGATAATTCACCTCGGCAAGCGGGCGTCGGAATCCTGTTGACTAGGAATGCACGCCGATCCCTTATCGACTGGAAACCTATCTCCGACCGTATCATCACAGCCAGATTCAAATTCAGAGTACGAAACATCACAATTATTCAGTGCTACGCACCGACTGAACCTGCAGACCAATCCGCAAAGGACGTTTTTTATCAGCGACTAGGCGACACCTTTGATATGGCTCCCAGGGGTGACATCAAAATTATAATGGGGGATCTCAACGCCAAAGTCGGTACTGATAATTTAGGCTTGGAACATCTTATGGGCAATCACGGGCTTGGCGACAGGAACAACAATGGCGAAATGTTCGTGGAGTTTTGTAACTCTCGGCAACTAGTCATTGGCGGAACGTTGTTCAAGCATAAACCCTGCCACCTAACAACTTGGATTTCTCCTGATGGCATAGCAGAGAACCAAATTGACCATATTGCTGTTTCTAACACATGGAGAAACTGCCTCTTAGACGTCAGGTCGAAGCGTGGGGCTGATGTTGGCAGCGACCACCACCTTGTTATCGCGAAATTTCGCTTACGAACGGCAGCGATTCAACGATCTCACAACAAGCGAATCTTGCCACGATTTAATGTGCAAAAGCTAAAAAATTCCTCAACTAGACGTGCATATTCGACCGCCTTGCACGAAAAAGCTTGTGCAGCAACATCTCTTCAGAATCCTACAATTGAAGATAGATGGAATTTTGCAAAGGATTCTTTTATTTCATGTGGCGAAGCGACTGTGGGAAGATTGGATCGTGGTAGGAGACCATTTATCAGTGATGCTACTTGGTCTCTTATCTCAGCACGCAAAAGAGTTAAGGAACAGATAACCTCTGCTGCTGATGATTCAGCTAAAAATCAACTTCGTGCTGAATACCGTTCACTACAAAAAGGCGTGCAGAGAAGTGTGAGGCGTGATAAGCGTACTTACAACAACGCTTTAGCGAAGGAGGCAAATGATGCGGCTTACCGTGGTGAAAGCGGTACCCTATTTAAGCTAATTAAACCACTAATTGGCAAGTCGTTCACAACGGACCATCCTGTGAAAGATAAAGAAGGGTTACTGCTTGTTACTGAAGAACAGCAGCTTCAGAGATGGAAAGAGCACTTTTTTGAGGTCCTTAACAACCGTTTCGGGCCTGCAAGTGCATCTTCATCGGCAGTAGCCAGTATTAATTCCAGACCACCATCTAAGACGGAATTAAAGCGGGTTATCGAATCTATGGACGCCGGTAAGGCCCCGGGGATAGATGGAATTCCGGTCGAACTATTTAAAGCGGATTCGAATGCTACAGCGGATATTCTGTTTCCCCTCATCAGAGAGTGTTGGGAAACCGAAACTCTTCAAGTAGAATGGAAAAAGGGCGTAATTATTAAAATTCCCAAGAAGGGTAACCTTAAGGATTGTAATAATTGGCGCGGTATTTGCCTACTTCCAGCTGTATCCAAGCTGATGGCTAAAATTATTTTGAACCGGATCAAGGATGAAGTTGATCGCACTTTAAGCAATGAACAGGCTGGCTTTCGTGAGGGTTTTTCATGTAGCGACCATATAAACACTCTCCGAATTATTATTGAGCAATCCGCCGAATGGAGATCCCCATTACACCTCATGTTCATTGATTTCGAGAAGGCGTTCGATAGTGTTGATCGGGAGTATATTTGGAGAGCTCTTCGTAGGAGGGGCATACCAGATAAAATAATTTCCATCATCAAGGAATCTTATCAGGGAGCCCAATGTCACGTTTTGCACAAGGGTAAGCTTTCAGATCCTTTTGAGGTGCACAGTGGAGTGAGACAAGGTTGCATTTTATCACCTATTCTTTTCCTCATAGCCATTAACGATGTACTAGTGAGCGCGCTTCAAAACCAGAGGAAAGGTATCAGATGGAAAATGTTTGATTACCTGCAACACCTGGACTATGCTGACGATATTTGTATGCTTTCAAATAAAAAGGAGGATGTAGCTCAAATGGCCGATGCTCTGCATTGCGAAAGTCGTAATGCTGGGCTCAAGATAAACGCTGCCAAGACCAAGTACTTGAGCTCCCATCCTGGGGGACAAAGCGGAATTTGTGTTTCGGGCCAGGCAGTCGTAAAAGTTGACGAATTCCGCTACCTCGGAAGCATAGTCACAGCAGATGGCGGCGCGGACGCTGATGATCAATGATCAATAAGGCTAGGGCAGCCTTCTTCACTTTGACTCCTTTCTGGCAAAATAACAACATTTGCAGGCGCACCAAAATCCGAATCTTCAATTCTATTGTAATATCTGTGCTTCTTTATGGCTGTTCAACTTGGAAGGTGACCAACGAGATAACAACTAAGCTGCAAACTTTCGTAAACCAGTGCCTACGGCGCATCCTACAAATCCGCTGGCCGGAGATTATTTCCAATGATGATCTCCTGAGTATCACAGGCCTGGATTGGATAGGCACTTCTGTCAAAAGGCGAAAGTGGCAATGGATAGGTCATACTCTCCGAAGAGGGCCAACAAATATTGCAAAGCAGGCCCTAGATTGGAACCCTCAGGGAGCCAATGCTAGACGCCGTGTTGGACGGCCAAGAAACACGTGGAGAAGATCGGTTAATAGCGAGGCTGCTTCATTAAACAAACAGTGGTCAGACCTAAAGACGATGGCACAGAACAGAACGAGGTGGAAAGTAGGCGTAGTTGATGCCCTATGCCCCACAAGGGGTTAACAGGAACCAGAGAGCTTGTGCTGAAAATGGGTTCGCACCCACATCCCCGTCTCTCTTGGAAAAAGTTTGAGAGATTTTTGTACAAATGAATATCTTGAAAATTCTAGAATCATCAGCAAAAAGGAAACTTAGCTATACATACTTAAAATTTCCAATAATATAATACTCGAGACCTTTACACGACAAAACATACACGATACCTTCATTCTACATCAACTGGAGCATCAACTTTAACTTCTATAAATGGTGTATTTTTTTTATCAACGTGTATTTTCCTTAAAAGCATTACCTCCTGCCAAGAACAAGTCCCAATTTGATACTGCCGGTTTTTATCGAATCTAAGTTAACTGCCGTTATTCTTAGAATTTCTACACAATTAATGTACTTTTGTGTCAGTTTGAAATTACGCATTAGGTTTCTCTACTCCATTCACAGTGAAAGTTCCTTTGAATGCGTTTGTGATTTTATTAGTGGCATTAACTCATTAGCACACTCGGGTTGTGGTTATTTTGTGAAACTGTGTGAAAAATATTGATACATATTATTTATCAATATTCTATCTATATAAAATATTCCTATATTTTTCATTAAAATCCTCTTCATTACAAAATATTTTATATTAGGGTAACCATGGCGGAGTGCGTCTTGAGTCCTTGTAAGGACAAGGGTGGTGACCTTATTGCTTTGACCAGAAAGGCGGTCGATACTATTATTAAGTGCAGTGAAATCCGTAAGGATGGAGTTAAAGATCATTTCGTTAATAATGTCTCACTCGTAGTGCACAGTAAATGTCGCCAGAAATATATATTGCGTCCAAATGAATCACCTAAAGTCGAAACTGTTTCACCAACAAAGATACTCCGTCGAGCATTTGACTTTAAAGCCTTGTGTTTTCTTTGTGGTTGCAAGTGTTCGGACTACTCTAAATAAATAAATTGAAAACCACAAGTCTAAAAAAACACCCTATATCTTATATTAAGTATTCCTTCTTTTTCCCAGAATTTCCGATTAAGGTTATTTCTTGTGACGAGTATAATAGGGCACAAAAAATATTCACCTTAAGGGCTATTCTTTTTTCTCTCTGAACATTGTTTCGTGGAAAATTTTTTTTTGTGTCGTTAACCAAAAATTATATTGCGTTTTTGCGTTAATAATTTTGTTTTCCACGAGTATAATAGGGCTCTGTGTTTCCGCTGACCCAAATATATTCCGACTGTGATAATTTGGAGGGCAGTTATAAGCGTGACTTTTGTTAAACTTTTTCTAGGGGAGATAGGAGTGTTTTTGATTTGAGTGACCCCATTTTCAGCAAAGGTCAACTAGAGTATAATATAAATATTTGCCCTAATTATCATGGATCTGGTTATACCATATCTAGAGTTACAGTGTCAAATGTAAATGTCACAAATGTTTAAAAAAAATCAATATTTTGAGGTGTAGGGTATAATTTGCCAGTTAAAAGTCAACAGTAGTATACACCATTCGATAGGGGATTTAGTGTAGTTCAGCCGTATCCGATGACTACACACGGTAGTCATCAACGCACCATGCTCCACTAGGAGTTACGGTAATGAAGAGAGAGTTGACTTCCAGCAAAAAAGTTGTACTGAACATGCCCTCTCAGCTTAACCCTTTAGCTGCCACAGGCATTTAAAGATTTTTGAAAAAATAATTTTTCTGCACGACTTAAAGTTTAATATCTCCAAAGCTAGACTAGCTAGAATAGTGAAATAAAATGATTCTTCCAGCCACCAAATTTACCTGTAAAATAAAACTACCCACACTAAAATCGGATGAAAGGTTTGGTTTTTACAGAGCTTCAAAGTCAAATTTGCGTGATTTGACCCAAAAACAATCTTTTTTCCATCTCAGTTTTCTCCAACTTCTGCCAAGGTAAGGTGCTTGTACGATTCTTTTTTTTTTTTGGCGCATGGTCTTACGATTATACCTTTCTTACATCATCTTGATCTAGCTTCATTACTTCTAGCAGTTCTTATACATTAAGTGTAGGAAACTAGGGTTAATTTTAGCTCGAATTCAATACAATTCAATTCACACTGCCCCTAAAGATCTGCAATTGGTAAAATCCATTCAAAGTATATCGAAATCGAGCCAAAATTAACCCTAGTTTTATGCACTTAAGGTACTGAAACTGTTGTGTAATGGAGCTAGAATAAAATGATGTAAGAAAGATGTGATCGTTAGACTATGCGCCAATTTTTAAAAGAATCGTACAAGCACCTCACCTTGGCAGATGTTAGAGAAAATTGAGATGGAAAAAAAGATTGTTTTTGGGTCAAATCACGCAAATTTTAATTTGAAGCTCTGTAAAAACCAAACCTCTTATCCGATTTTAGTGTTGTTAGTTTTATTTTACAGCTAAATTTGTTGGCTGTAATAATCATTTTATTTCACTATTCTAGCTGGTCCAGTTTTGGAGATATTAGGCTTTAAGTCGCGCAAGAAAATTATTTTTTCAAAAATCTTTAAATGCCTGTGGCAGCTAAAGGGTTAAGCTGAGGGGTTATGTTCAGTACAACTTTTTTGCTGGAAATCAGCTGAGGAATCATAATCCGGTACGTTTACGCGGCAGTTTCCGGACACCCTGTATAGTGTACAGATTTTCGCGGGCGACCACGTGGCTTTGATTTTAGTATTGAATAGTCCGCTTTGCCCATTCACGAAACTTTCGACTTAATAATGCACTTTTGTACTTTTAATACTTAGTATGTTTCATTATATCCAGTCGTTTACTCTATTTTATTTATCACTTTTTAACTTTTGTAAGTGTAATTATGCACTTTAGTTCGTGTATTACGGTACCGAGTCCGTTATTATTATTTTTTTTTAGTTTTTGTCCGCAGCGCAGCGCCATGTAGTAAATGTTAACACGACTGGTTTGGTGGACTGCTCAGCTTAGACTGATATATAATACATATATTTATTGCTTTCATGAGGTGTGTACTTATATACAATGGCCGTGTTTTTTAATCAGCTAACCTACACTATACGGGGTAATTTTCATATAAACGCTAACCTGTGACTTTATTCAGTTTGGAAATTATACTGCTATCCAGTTTTAATGAGATTTCAAAAACTCGCCCAATTGTTTTCTAGTGCGTTTTCCAATGACTAGCTAAAATTAAATTTTAAATTGAAAAGTTCTAAGGTATAGATTACATGCAACACACAAGTGTGTGAAAAAAAAAGTTTTTGTTTGTAAATTCATGTTAAAAATGTTTTTCGTCGAATTCTTATTCTAATAAAATTATGATTCATTCATAAAAATATGTTTTCATTAAAAAAAATTACATTTGAACTTTTGCGTTTGTAAAGTGAAAACGGAGCTTGAATATTTATGAGCAATGTTTTGAAATTAACATCTGTGTAATATTACACTATTTTGTGGGTTTACTAGAAATTTTGTTGAAAAAATAAACGTTTACTGTAATTTTGTGAGAAAAAAGGGTGTAAAATTCAACGAGTTTTCGATGTAAAATTCAACCTTGTTTTTACAGTGTAGACAGTGTCTCCCCATCACGTGCCTCTGTCCATCGTTGTCGGCACCAAACTTAGCATTCAAACTCCCATCACAACTACACCCTTAGGTGTTTTTCACTGGATGGTGTTGATTTGTTCGTGAAAAGAGTCCTCAACTTCGGCGCTATCAGGTTCAGGTGGAGCGTAACATTGAATTTCTCATTTTAGTACGGAGCCTGGCGGTCATAATTCTATCAGAAACTGGTTCCCAACTAATCAAACTGCTATGAGCTGCTCTGGTTAATAAGAGCCCAATGCGTTATTCCCGAACACTGCCAGCAGCTTTTTCGAAATACAATAACATCGTGCCACGAGTAGGAGAAAAATATTCCCCATTATTCCACCATCTAATTTCGCTCAGCCCCAAGATGTTGAGTTTGTATCGTCTAAGCTCACTCTCTATTTGAAGAAATCGTGCATGTTTTGGTCCCTCTGAACCATTGTCCAAAAGAGTACACACGATCCAGAATCCAATCTTGGTGATGGTGCGATGGCCAAAAGTCGTAACCGGTATTCAGTCCTAATCCGAGGCCTAGTAGACGTTTCGTTAACATAATTAAAGTAACGCCCCGTAGAAGTCATTGGAATTGGTCGGAGCCGTTCAACCTATAAGCCTCCTCATGCATAGCTATGGGTCCGCAGTTTTGCCACAATTGAAAACGACTTTTCGGGCGTACCTACGACTTGTATTTAACCACCCCCCTTTTTCCTTCCGTCTTCACAAAAGTTCCATTGCGACGACAAAACAATATTTGTGTGGGGTTTGGTTGGAATAAGTGGACATATAAAAATATTTACTGAGAAAATGTTTCTGGGGGATGCAGGAGCATGGCCCCATAGTACGATTTCATTTGTTTGACCTATTTTGTTGCTTTGATAAAGACACATTAATTCAACGTTTTGTGAAATTGGCCTAAAAAATGTTTGTTATAAGAACCAAAATGGGGGGGGGTTGAGTTTGCATGGCAGCTCCACGACCCCATGATTCGATTTGATCCATTCTTATATATGTTTTGTGTCATCAATAGAAACGCATTTTTGTGAAATTTCGTTGAAATTGGTGCACAAATAAAAAAGTTTTTCTTAGAAGAACATAATTGGGGGGGGGGGTTGTATGGCAGCCCCATGACCCCCTTATCCGATTTTACTGATTCAAACATACAAACTGCCTGCAGCAATCAGAAGCATTTGTGCCAAATTTCAGCTTCATAGCTTTTAAATTGGCCCTTTCACTCTATGAGCAAAGAGTATAAAAACACAAAGTAATCGGCGGAAATCTTATCGCCAACCAGTGTAAAGAGGAAGGATCATACGGTAGCAGAAAAAAGAAGAATATAACCAACCGTCAAGCTTAAGGGGCATCACGTTACAGGTGGTTAGGACATCTCCTCCCCCAAACCCATGACTTCCACCTCAAGGAAACAAATGAACGATGACCTATGTGCTGAATGCATTGTATGCCAAAACACGATAAAGGGTGGACTGGTTACAATGTAACTGTTAAAAAGGTTGCACGAGACATTTACTATGTACCCAGAAAAGTGTAATATATGTGGTCACCAAGAAATACGTCTTAAAAGGCAAGAAAAAAATCGAATTATCTATTTAGCTTTGGGGCCTCTTTCCTTTGAGAGTTTGTTTAAAATAATATTGTGTTTTTTATACCCTTCACTCATAGAGTGAAGGGTATATTAACTTGTAGTACGGGAGCCAAGTACCCAACTACCTTCCTCATAAGGTAACCGGCTGAAAATGTGTACATGTGGTAGTTCATCACCGCTTCTGTGCAAAACTGCTGGTCAGCCCAAAATTTAGCGGTTCCATGTTAGGGAAATTACGCAATATGTGTGCTAATTTTGAGGTTCAATCTTCCTCATAAGGTAACCGGCTGAATTTAAGTGCATGTGTTAGATCTCGACTTCCAGATGCCGAAAGTGCCGGTCAGCCCAATTTTTAGCGGTTCCTTCACCCATGCTGACCGCCTCAAAGCTGCAAAAAAATGACCCCTACCTTCCTCATAAGGTAACCGGCTGAATTTATGTTCAAACGATAGATCTCGCTTAACCGTACCGAAACATAGTGGGCTGACCGTTCTGAACCGGTTCCTTGACCGGTTTTAACTGGTTTAAAGTATTGAAAATACCCTCGTAAAAAATGGATTTTTGATCATACCTGATTAGGTAACCAGGCTGGATTTGTATTCAAATGGTAGATCTCAATTTGCCCCTGTCGAAAGTGCTGGTCAGCCCAGACCAAACCGGTTCCTTGATGCATTTTTACCGATTCAAAATAAGCAAAAATAAACCAAGTACACAATATAATCTACTTAATTTTGGGGGATATGAAGTAATCACCCAATTAAATTTATGTTCGTATGACAGATCCTGATGCGCCAGTCTCGAAAGTGCCGGTCAGCCCAGACTAAACCAGTTCCTTAACGCATTTTACCGTTTCGAAATAGGCCAATTTACACCAAGTGCACAATATAATCTACTTAATTTTGGGGGGATATTACGTATTCACCCAATTAAATTGATGTTCGTATGACAGATCCTAATGCGCCAGTCTCGAAAGTACCGGTCAGCCCAGACCAAACCGGTTCCTTGACGCATTTTTACCGATTCGAAATATGCGAAAATACACCAAGTACACAATACAAACTGCGTAGTTTTGGAAAAACTTAGGCCCGATTTCTCAAAACTCTTATCGAATGGTTAGTCTTATCGTATTTAGAAGACACACAAGCTTTTCTTTTAAACTGAATTGAATTTTTGTTTATTTTGCATAGTTATTCCATATTTTGCTTGGTTACACCATCATCTTAGATTGAAAACATCATTGCACACTCGTCTAGTGACTCTGTCGTCCCTATCTTTAAAGATAAAATTGTGTTTCCCACCGTAGAGGAAAATGCTTTTCTTATAGAGTTCTCAATAATAAGGTGTTGAGAAAAGAAAAACGTGGATATGTATGTTATCATGAAGAAGCAGACACAAGGATAATTTACCATGCATCCAAAATTGCAGAAGAAAACCCTACCGCAAAAGTTCTCATCAAAGCGAATGACACAGATATTTTAATTATTACATTATGTAATAAACATAATTTCCCCTATTTAGAGATATGGATGGCTGGGGCTAGCAAACATGAAATGGAAAGCATCATTGCATTGTACCGAACTATCAAAGGTACTTGGGCCAAATTTATGTAAGGATTTGCCTGCACTACATGCCTTTACAGGTAGCCACTACACTGCGGCATTCTATAGAAAGGGGAAAATCTGACCCTGTAATATATTAGAAAATAATGTTATATTTCAAAATATATTTTTTTCGCTTTCGATCGAGTCTGACGTGGATGATGAGGACAAAATGAGTGGCATTCTGTTAGAAATTGCGATAGCGTAGATAAAGCTCACGTAGAAATTTTTGAGAAAATGTATGCTAGCAAAATAAATTCAGAGCAATTTCTAAAAAAATAAGGGGCTTTGATTCAACTTTGATTCCTCCTTGCTGGAAATCATTGAAGCAAAAAATATTGAGGACAATATACGTTTCAACAATGTGGCGAAATGCCACAAAGGCAACTTGTACAGTTTTACCTTCTACAAGGTACGGATGGAAAACCGCAACTGCGAGTGATTCGGTAAGGCTGGAGCTCCATTGGTTTGACGGCGAACAAACCCCTTTGAAAATAGAAGACATCGTAGAACCAACGCCACACGACGATATTGACGACAATGACGATATTGCTAGTAATATCTATAGCTCCGAGATAAAAATGTAATATAATCAATAGAACTGAATTAATTGTTTGTTTAATAATTTAATTTGATTTAAACATTAAATATATTTATATGCATACTTAATTTTTGCCTACTTTGAATCGGTAAAAATGCGTCAAGGAACCGGTTTGGTCTGGGCTGACCGGTACTTTCGAGACTGGCGCATTAGGATCTGTCATACGAACATAAATTTAATTGGGTGATTACTTCATATCCCCCAAAATTAAGTAGATTATATTGTGTACTTGGTTTATTTTTGCTTATTTTGAATCGGTAAAAATGCATCAAGGAACCGGTTTGGTCTGGGCTGACCAGCACTTTCGACAGGGGCAAATTGAGATCTACCATTTGAATACAAATCCAGCCTGGTTACCTAATCAGGTATGATCAAAAATCCATTTTTTACGAGGGTATTTTCAATACTTTAAACCGGTTAAAACCGGTCAAGGAACCGGTTCAGAGCGGTCAGTCCACTATGTTTCGATACGATTAAGCGAGATCTATCGTTTGAACATAAATTCAGCCGGTTACCTTATGAGGAAGGTAGGGGTCATTTTTTTGCAGCTTTGACGCGGTCAGCATGGGTGAAGGAACCGCTAAAAATTGGGCTGACCGGCACTTTCGGCATCTGGAAGTCGAGATCTAACACATGCACTTAAATTCAGCCGGTTACCTTATGAGGAAGATTGAACCTCAAAATTAGCACACATATTGCGTAATTTCCCTAACAAGGAACCGCTAAATTCTGGGCTGACCAGCAATTTGGCACAGAAGCGGTGATGAACTACCACCTGTACACATTTTCAGCCGGTTACCTTATGAGGAAGGTAGTTGGGTACCTGGCTCCTAGACTATTGGTATTGAAGCTTGTAACGCATTAAAGGAAGCACCTCCGACCATATAAAAAGTTTACATATATGATCAGCATGACTTAGGGAGTCGATTGGGCGATGTCCGTCTGTCTGTCTGTCTGTTGCGACGCGTTTTCCTCGGCAGGTATTGAAGCAAGCAAGCTGAAATTTTGCGCACGAGCTTCTTATTGTTGCAGGCTGTTTGTATGTTTGAATCACCGAAATTGTATCATTGGGTCATCGGGCTGCCATACAAACCTAGCCTTCCCCCCCCCCCCAAATTGAAGTTCTTCTAAGAACCAATCTTAACCAAATATAAATGGATCCCTATAGATCACAAAAAAAAAATGTAAAAATGGATGGAATCGAAAGATGGGGTCATGGGGCTGCCATACAAACCTAACCCCCTAAATTAGGTTTTTTTTAAGAAAAACTTTTTTATTTGGCCACCAATTTCAACCAAACCTCATGAAAATGTATTTCTACTGCTCTCACAAGACATATGTAAAAATGAATGGAATCATGGAGTCATGAGGCTGCCACACAAACACCATTGGGCACCAATTTACACCAAACCTCATGAAAATATATTTCTATTGATGTCACAAAACATATGCAAAAATTTATGAAATCGGACTATGGGGTCATGGGGCTGCCATACAAACCCAACCCCCCAAATTAGGTTCTTCAAAGAAAAACTTTTTTATTTGTCCACCAATTTCAACCAAACTTCATACAAATGTGTTTCTATTGATGCCACAAAACATACGTAAAAATGGATGTAATGAAGCCATGGGGTCATGGGGCTGCCGTACAAACCCTCCCCACTTTTTGGTTCTTTTAAGAAACATTTTTTGATTCACCAAATTCGCCAAACCTTTTATTAACCCATTTCTTCCCAGCGTTGCGTATACGCAACACGAAGTTTGACCTCTGTAAACACCACCAAATTTAATTTGAAATGGAAAAGAAATCATGTAGTTTTCAATGGACATTTCTTGGCTCTATTTCTGCATATTTGTTATATCAAATCAGCCATTTGGTCCTTAAGGATATAAGAGAAAGTAATACCATGTTTTTTAGGTCATTTTTTGTCATAATTTTAAAAATATTCAAATATATTAAAATCAATATCTAAACACACTTTCTAGACGAAAAACAATTACTAATTAATTAATTTAACTTGGTTTTGGAAAAAGGTTCGTCCTTGCTGCAGGAGCATGTGTTAAACATAGTTGATGCGTTCACGCAACGTTGGGAGTTTCCCGGTACAGTAACTCTGGGGCAAACGCCTAAAGAGCAAAGCATTTTCTTGCTATGTAAGGCAGGTTTCGCATCAGCAATATCTTAAAATGAGTCCTAATTACCTCACTATCTACGAGACACATGTGACACACATAGTATTCATATCCAGTACTCTTTTGTGAGTCACATGTGTCTCATTGAAGAAAGGAAAACGATAAAAGAAGTTGCGGGATAATGACAGCTAGATACTTGTTAGTTGGTCTAAAGTAATTTTCTAAATACATAAATATTTCATGATGGTGTTGAGATATCCAAAAATGTTACAAGGATTTCTACAGTGGGTAAAGGGAGCCTTTGTAGTGATATATGTACCCTGAAAAGTCTATGAAATTATTGATACAGTTTTCACTCCACGGTACGGTCTGAAATCAACAAGTATGGGATCAGAAACCTTTTCCATTTAAGGACAGTTTTGTTAGAACAGAGCTACTAAGTAAATGTGTCCTAAACTTTTCTGTAGTAAATTTTTCTTTTGCTCTAGACGCAACAACATATTTATTTCTAGCCAAGTTATTATTTACTTTTGTCACAAGGAATTGTGAAACAATCCGGAATCTCTAAAAGGTTGTAAGACAAACTTCCCAGCCATAATTGTGGCTAACATTCTACATGTTGAGCAGTTCCCCTCTATGTATTTTGGCTGTTGACTTAAAACACCTAAATTGTAATATGCCTGTTCAAATCTGAAATAGAAAATAACAAAAACAAGCGAAATCCGGGACAAAGTTACTATGAATTACCACCTGACGCTAACGGCAAAGTACTGCCGACCTCCATTATATTACAAATGGCCAGTTAAATTTCAGATGTAACCAAGCAAAATATGGCAGATCTATCTTCAATTCAATATAATGTAAGGCTTTCAGAAAATAGTGTGCCTTTTATCTATACGATATGACCAACCACTAGATAAAAAAAGCCGAAAAACCCGACCAAAATGTTGCAAAAAAATGTCATCTATATCGCTGTAGTGAGTGTTTCAGGATTTTATCACTAAATTTATTATTCGCCATATAAATCAACAATTTTTTGCAACACAGAAGCTTAAAATTTAAATTTTGGTTTACATTTTTTTTTTACCCAGAAACTCCCAACGCATCATCACGTTGGGAGCCACTGGTAACACTTACTGAAATTTTTAAAAATGTTTTTTCTTAATTGTATTGTAATTGATTGGAATTTACCAAAAAACTTCTTAGTTTTATTATTTTTATCCTTGGGAAGAAATGGGTTAATGGAAGGGGGAGGATTAAACACAATTCATAGGTACGCCCGAAAAAATTTTTTTAGACCGAGGAGAGCGGAGGGTATCCAAATTTCGGACGCGCCCAAAATTAGCCTCGTTTTATTCCAAAATAGAAAAAGACACTTATTTTTGTATTTCTAATATAATCCCAGAATTATTAAAACCTAAAATTGCTACTTCTAAATTATATTTGACGATATTCATGACGATTCGGAACTTAACCTAATTTTGTAGGAAATTGACGTTGGCACACAGGAAAACCCGTTTTATAAAACATCGTAGAAAATCAAAAATTCATACTCAAAATTATGTTTGGCTGCTGAAACACTCAGCACAAATGAAGAGTTAAGAAACCTTCCCAGCTTAAAGTGCCATCACCTCATCTCGATCTCTGGACAGATGGATTCCATCAATTATATGTTTATTGTCAAAACTTGCCACAGTATAATATCAGAACTGGATAATTCCGCAGGATCCCAACAAATCTAGATATTTATGCCTCACCCAATAGGAAGTCAGAGGAAGACTGCTGTTGCTCTTTCTTGTTGAACCAACCTTCTCTTGTGTTTGTGTAGTACATAAATTCTAGGGACTTTGCAACACTCATTTTCCATATTCGCTAAGCGGCATATCCTTAGAAACGTATGCTTTTCAGTAATTATAGCTGACTGAACATTCGAATTTTCGAACTACGAGTATTATTTGTACATTTAACATGACCGATTTTCGAATTGAACTTTTTTTAATTTTCATTTAGAAACTCCATTCACAACGATGGTTCCAATTGGTCGGTCATCGACCATAGAACCTGAACGTCCAACCGACAGTACCGCGGATCCGACAACAAAAGATCCACCACCGAGCTCGACAGGTATGTAGTAATTAAATTGACAACTTGTAAGGGTACCTAAACTATATTCAATTCACAGCAGATCCTTCAACAGATGATCCATCTACCACGAAGGATCCTCAGAGAGAAGAAACGACTACAGCTGATCCGACAACTGTAGAGCCGACTACAGAGGATCCAACAACAACCGATCCGACAACAGAGGAACCAACAACAGAGGCGCCAACTACAGAGGAACCTACCACAGAGAAACCAACTACAGAGGAACCTACCACAGAAGAACCCACCACAGAAGAATCTACAACAAAGGAGCCAACAACAGAACCCACCACAGAGAAGCCAACAACAGAAGAACCAACTACTGAAGAACCAACAACAGAAGAACCGACAACAGAAGCACCAACTACAGAGGAGCCCACTACGGAGAAGTCAACAGAAGCACCAACTACAGAGCCCACCACGGAGAAGCCAACTGAAGAACCATCGACTGAAGAACCAGCTACCGAGAAACCAGCAACAGAAGAACCAACAACAGAGGCACCAACTACAACCACTACTGAGGAGCCAACTACAGAAGAACCAACTACAGAGAAGCCAACAACAGAAGAGCCAACTACTGAAGAGCCAACAACCGAAAACCCGACAACAGAAGAACCGACAACAGATGCACC
The DNA here is from genome assembly GCA_949715475.1 of Microchrysa polita. Classification (NCBI taxonomy): domain Eukaryota; kingdom Metazoa; phylum Arthropoda; class Insecta; order Diptera; family Stratiomyidae; genus Microchrysa; species Microchrysa polita. The sequence continues at coordinate 71,144,074 of OX454417.1, read as the reverse complement.
AACTACAGAGGAACCAACTACCGAAAAAACAACCACAGAGCAACCCACTACGGAGAAACCAACGACAGAAGAATCCACCACAGAAGCACCGACCACTACTACTGAGCAGCAAACAACAACTCCAGCGGATACAACGACAACTGAGGAACCTGTCACCCCAGATCCGGAATCTACATGTAAGTAGCCCTTTGACATCATGGCCAATATGTTAATCTCAATACAAAACAATTTGCTTCTTTTCTTGTCCAGCACTTCCATCTACAACAACTACAACTCCAAAACCATTCGTATGTCAGGAACCCGGCATTTTCGCTAATCCGACCGACAATACCAAATTTTATGTTTGCATACTGCAGGACAACTATTTTTATACATTGTCAATGCCATGCAAAGCAGGCCTCGTGTTTGATTCAACCATAAATGTCTGCGTCTCACCGGACCTTATTTCAACCACTCAACCATCAACCGATACATCTGCAACGCAAAGTGAAACAACCACTTCAATGTTGTCTACAACTCATTCTTCTTTGCCGGAGCCGACTACTATACAATCCAGTTCTACAGATCATACTACAGAAGAACCATCCACAACTACAGCCGGTCCATTCCGCTGCGAAAAGGCTGGCATTTTTGGCGATCCACATGACAATAAATTCTTCTATCTTTGTGTGTCCAATGGTGACAGCACACTGATCGGTTTACTGTTTCCATGCAAAGACGGACAAACGTTTGATAAGAGTGCAAACACCTGCTTAGCGCCACAGGATTCGATGAGAACGACCACTGAAATTGAAACAACAAACCCCACAACTATAGCCACGTCTTATGCTACATCACCCGTCGATACAACTGCAACAACAGAAGCCACTACACCATTTCAATTTGTTTGTACTGGACCAGGCTACTATGAAAATCCTGATAATATTAACAGTTTCTACTTTTGTGTACTCATGAACGCCGATCCACCAATATATTTCCCAATTATGATTAAATGTAAATCTGGATTAGTGTATTACCCTGAACTCAAGTTCTGTGCCCAGCCTCCAGTCGAAACGACTACGGTGGAGCCTTCGACGCCAACTGAGACTACAAACACGGATCTAACTACAACATCCACTACTGCTATAGCTACTACTCAAGAACCAGAAACAACAAGCACTGAGCCGACCGTCGAACCAGAGATGACAACAACAGAGCACACCACAGAAAAACCAGTTGAAACCGAAGCCCCCACTGAAGCTCCTGGGTCAACGACAAGTGCCGAAACAACTGGCACAGCTGAGACAACTGAGAAGCCAGTAGAAACAGAGGCACCAACAACAACAGAAGAGACTACAGAGAAACCAGTGGAGACCGAAAAACCTCCTCCTGAGCCAACTACTACCGAGCAAACTACAGAGGGTCCAGTTGAAACAGAGAAACCAACTGAAACAACTGAGCTAACTACCACCGAGCAGTCTACTGAGCGTCCAGTTGAAACAGAGAAACCAACGGAAACGCCCGAGATAACCACCACCGAGCACCCTACTGACGGTCCAGTCGAGACCGAGAAACCGACTGAGACAACTGAGAAACCGGTTGAAACTGAAGCCCCAACTGAAGCCCCTGAAGGAACAACTACAGAGCATACGACAGAGATACCCGTGGAAACCGAAGCCCCTGAGGGAACAACTACGGAACATACTACTGAGAAACCTGAAGAAACCGAACCTCCAACTGAAGCCCCTGAGGGAACAACTACGGAACAGACCACTGAGAAACCTGAAGAAACCGAGGCTCCAACTGAAGCGCCTGAGGGCACAACTACGGAAAAGACCACTGAGAAACCTGAAGAAACTGAAGCGCCTGAGGGCACAACTACAGAAAAGACCACTGAGAAACCTGAAGAAACCGAAGCTCCGACTGAAGCGCCTGAGGGAACAACTACGGAGCAAACTACCGAGAAACCCGTAGAAACTGATGCCCCAACTGAAGCTCCTGAGGGAACAACTACGGAGCAAACTACCGAGAAACCCGTAGAAACTGATGCACCAACTGACGCTCCTGAGGGAACAACTACGGAGCAAACTACCGAGAAACCCGTAGAAACTGATGCCCCAACTGAAACGCCTGAGGGAACAACAACGGAACAAACTACCGAGAAACCCGTAGAAACCGAAGCCCCAACTGAAGCGCCTGAGGGAACAACTACGGAGCAAACTACCGAGAAACCCGTAGAAACCGATGCACCAACTGATGCTCCTGAGGGAACAACTACGGAACATCCTACTGAGAAACCTGAAGAAACCGAAGCTCCAACTGAAGCTCCTGGGGAAACAACTACAGAACATACGACAGAGAGACCCATAGAAACCGAAGCCCCTGAGGGAACAACTACGGAACAGACTACTGAGAAACCTGAAGAAACTGATGCACCAACTGACGCTCCCGAAGGAACAACTACAGAACATACTACTGACAAACTTGAAGAAACCGAGGCTCCAACAGAAGTGCCTGAACCAACAACTACACAACAAACAACCGAAAAGCCAGTTGAAACTGAGCCACCAACTGAACATCCTGAGGTTACTGATAAGCCCGGAGAGACCGAAGCGCCAGATGCAAACCCAGAACGAACCACCGCTGCTGATACGTCAGAAACTGCAGCTCAGGAGCTACGAGAAGAGTTTGCCTATAGTAATTTCGAATGTCCGGATGCAGGAACATTTGTCAATCCATCGAATAGAAGTATATTCTATATGTGTATCTCCGACGGACAAACTGGGTTCACACCTCTAGTGTTCCTTTGTGACAACAACCAAATTTATGATGAGACAAGACACTTGTGTCAGGACGATCCAGAGGAACTACGTTCCCGCGAGGAGCTCGTTACATCAGATGCCGACACGCCGAGTTCTAAACCGTATACATGCCACTCGTCTGGCACATTTGTGGATCCTGATGACTGCGAAAAGTACTACTACTGCGTCAGTGATGGATACGGTGGCTTTATAGCTGTTCATTTGAAATGTCCTTATAATCTCAACTACTATCCTGCATTGAAAATTTGTACGAAGAAATCGGTTTACTCCTGCGAAAAGCCTGCAGTTCAAACACTCAGCGAAACTGATAATTTTCTGTGCAAATCTCCCGGACAATTCGCCGACCCAACAAGCTGCCGCAGCTTCTACTCGTGCATTTTTAACGGCAATGGTAAAATGATAACGCAGAAAAATAGCTGTCCGCAAGGATACGTTTTTGCACGTAAATACGGTATTTGTGTCGATGAAGGTTTTCATCCGTGTCAGCTTGGAGATGATGCTAGGGCCGAGGAAGTGGAAAGTTTTAAGTGTACCGTGAAAGGTACGTTCCCCGATCCTACGAATAGACGAGGCTACTATTTCTGTATGCCCAATAAGACGGGCGGTTTCAAGGCTGTGTACAAGTCGTGTCGTCCAGGATTGACATTTTCGCGAGAAATGGAAATATGCGTGCAAGAGTGGTTTAACTGAGCAAAAAATAAAATTGAAAATTGTTGAAATAAATATCCCCAGTTGAAAATTACTTGCTGTCTTATTTTTTTCCCAAATGCAACTACATATTTTGAAAATAAAGAATAAAGCTTTGTTCAGCATATTTGGAATATTTTAATTAATAAGAATATTGTTGGTTCAGTTTTAACTCCGGCCGGGTTTAAATTTTTTCAATTTCATTTAAATATTTAACCAGAAAAAATAATCTAACTACGCATTTCACTGCGTTGCGGGTCCTTGAAACAGGGAACAACCACCGAATATGTGATGTAATCGACGTCCAATTTGATATGACACCCCACATTACCACATCCGATCAAGAATCGATTAGTATCCAGTTTTTTCCTTTTTGGGACATTCTCATTTTTCTTAGCTAAGTGAGTTTATTCCAAAATAACAAAAATTAACATTACTCTATTTTTTCTTTTGAGAGCTCTTAATGTATATTTTTTGATTGTACTACACTTACGGTCAAAAGTATCGACTCAACCTAATAGCGCGTGTATTTGTACGTGTTTTTTGGAAAGTATGATAGTTATTCATAAAAGTCGCCGCTTGGCGGAAGATGTCTGCCTGGCAGCAGACCGAAATTAAAGCTCACGTCAGCCCCGTTCTCCCGCTGCAGCTCCACAAAGTGGTTGTTTCGTGGCTGGCGGGTGACGTCTGGCAGTAGACGAAAATTACAATTTGCATATCACCGAACGAAATTGGTGGCAAATGAATGGTCTCGAGTCTCTATCGACGATCCCGAAGTCATTTTTCGCTAGTCACCCCCGTTCTCCCGCTGCAGCTCCACAAAGTGGCTGTTTCGCTGCTTGCGGGAAATGTCTGGCAGTAAACAGAAATGACATTTTCATATCACCGAACGGAATTGGTGGCAAATGAAAGGTCTCGACTCCCTATTGACGATTCCGAAGTAATTTCTCCCTAGTCACCCCCGTTCTTCCTGCAGCTCCACAAAGTGGTTGTTTCGCTGCTTGGCGGGTGACGTCTGGCAGTAGACGGAAATGACAATTTTCATGTCGCCGAATGAAATTGGTGGCAAATTAATGGTCTCGACTCTCTATTGACGATCCCGAAGTCAATTTTCGCTAGTCACCCCCGTTCTCCCGCTGCAGCTCCATAAAGTGGTTGTTTCGCTGCTTGGAGGATGACGTCTGGCAGTAGACGGAAATGGCGATTTTCATGTCGCCGAACGAAATTGGTGGCAAATGAAAGGTTTCGTCTCCCTATTAACGATTCCGCAGTCATTTCTCCCTAGTCACTCCAGTTCTCCCGCTACAGCTCCACAAAGTGGTTGTTTCGCTGCTTTCGGGAAATGTCTGGCAGTAGACGGAAATGACAATTTTCATGTCGTCCAACGAAATTGGTGGCAAATTAAGGGTCTCGACTCTCTATTGACGATCCCGAAGTCAATTTTCGCTAGTCACCCCCGTTCTCCCGCTGCAGCTCCATAAAGTGGTTGTTTCGCTGCTTGGAGGATGACGTCTGGCAGTAGACGGAAATGGCAATTTTCATGTCGCCGAACGAAAGTGGTGGCAAATGAAAGGTCTCGACTCCCTATTGACGATTCCGAAGTCATTTCTCACTAGTCACCCTCGTTCTCCCGCTGCAGATCCGCAAAGTGGTTGTTTCGCTGCTTTCGGGAAATGTCTGGCAGTAGACGGAAATGACAATTTTCATGTCGCCGAACGAAATTGGTGGCAAATGAAAGGTCTCGACTCCCTATTAACGATTCCGCAGTCATTTCTCCCTAGTCACTCCAGTTCTCCCGCTACAGCTCCACAAAGTGGTTGTTTCGCTGCTTTCGGGAAATGTCTGGCAGTAGACGGAAATGACAATTTTCATGTTGTCGAACGAAATTCTTGGCAAATTAATGGTCTCGACTCTCTATTGACGATCCCGAAGTGAATTTTCACCAGTCACCCCCGTTCTCCCGCTGCAGCTCCATAAAGTGGTTGTTTCGCTGCTTGGAGGATGACGTCTGGCAGTTTACGGAAATGGCAATTTTCATGTCGCCGAACGAAATTGGTGGCAAATGAAAGGTTTCGACTCCCTATTACAAATTCCGCAGTCATTTCTCCCTAGTCACTCCCGTTCTCCCGCTACAGCTCCACAAAGTGGTTGTTTCGCTGCTTTCGGGAAATGTCTGGCAGTAGACGGAAATGACAATTTTCATGTCGTCCAACGAAATTGGTGGCAAATTAAGGGTCTCGACTCTCTATTGACGATCCCGAAATCAATTTTCGCTAGTCACCCCCGTTCTCCCGCTGCAGCTCCATAAAGTGGTTGTTTCGCTGCTTGGAGGATGACGTCTGGCAGTAGACGGAAATGGCAATTTTCATGTCGCCGAACGAAATTGGTGGCAAATGAAAGGTCTCGACTCCCTATTAGCGATTCCGAAGTAATTTCTCCCTAGTCATCCCCGTTCTCCCGCTGCAGCTCCACAAAGTGGTTGTTTCGCTGCTTTCGGGAAATGTCTGGCAGTAGACGGAAATGACAATTTTCATGTCGTCCAACGAAATTGGTGGCAAATTAATGGTCTCGACTCTCTATTGACGATCCCGAAGTCAATTTTCGCTAGTCACCCCCGTTCTCCCGCTGCAGCACCATAAAGTGGTTGTTTCGCTGCTTGGAGGATGACGTCTGGCAGTTTACGGAAATGGCAATTTTCATGTCGCCGAACGAAATTGGTGGCAAATGAAAGGTCTCGACTCCCTATTGACGATTCCGAAGTCATTTCTCACTAGTCACCCTCGTTCTCCCGCTGCAGATCCGCAAAGTGGTTGTTTCGCTGCTTTCGGGAAATGTCTGGCAGTAGACGGAAATGACAATTTTCATGTCGCCGAACGAAATTGGTGGCAAATGAAAGGTTTCGACTCCCTATTAACGATTCCGCAGTCATTTCTCCCTAGTCACTCCCGTTCTCCCGCTACAGCTCCACAAAGTGGTTGATTCGCTGCGTTCGGGAAATGTCTGGCAGTAGACGGAAATGACAATTTTCATGTCGTCCAACGAAATTGGTGGCAAATTAAGGGTCTCGACTCTCTATTGACGATCCCGAAGTAAATTTTCGCTAGTCACCCCCGTTCTCCGCTGCAGCTCCATAAAGTGGTTGTTTCGCTGCTTGGAGGGTGACGTCTGGCAGTAGACGGAAATGACAATTTTCACATCGCCGAACGAAATTGGTGGCAAATGAAAGGTATCGACTATCTATTAACGATTCCGCAGTCATTTCTCCCTAGTCACTCACGTTCTCCCGCTGCAGCTCCACAAAGTGGTTGTTTCGCTGCTTTCGGGAAATGTCTGGCAGTAGACGGAAATGATAATTTTCATGTCATGGAACGAAATTGGTGGCATATGAAAGATCCGGACTCCCTATTGACGATTCCGAAGTAATTTCTCCCTAGTCACTCCCGTTCTCCCGCTGCAGCTCCACAAATTGGTTGTTTCGCTGCTTGGAGGGTGGCGTCTGGCAGTAGACGGAAATGACAATTTTCATGTCGCCGAACGAACATGGCGGCAAATGAATGGTCTCGACTCTCTATTGACGATTAATTATACGATTAATCGCTTATTAAAATAATCTAGAAATAATCGAAAATACGGTTAATCGAAAATACGATTAATCGAAAATACAATTAATCGAAAATACGATTAATCGAAAATACAATTCTTAGAAAAACACGATTTTCGCCGCTTGGCGGAAGATGTCTGCCTGGCAGACCGAAATTAAAGCTCACGTCACCCCCGTTCTCCCGCTGCAGCTCCACAAAGTGGCTGTTTCGCTGCTTGCGGGAAATGTCTGGCAGTAAACAGAAATGACATTTTCATATCACCGAACGGAATTGGTGGCAAATGAAAGGTCTCGACTCCCTATTGACGATTCCGAAGTAATTTCTCCCTAGTCACCCCCGTTCTTCCTGCAGCTCCACAAAGTGGTTGTTTCGCTGCTTGGCGGGTGACGTCTGGCAGTAGACGGAAATGACAATTTTCATGTCGTCCAACGAAATTGGTGGCAAATTAAGGGTCTCGACTCTCTATTGACGATCCCGAAGTCAATTTTCGCTAGTCACCCCCGTTCTCCCGCTGCAGCTCCATAAAGTGGTTGTTTCGCTGCTTGGAGGATGACGTCTGGCAGTAGACGGAAATGGCAATTTGCATGTCGCCGAACGAAAGTGGTGGCAAATGAAAGGTCTCGACTCCCTATTGACGATTCCGAAGTCATTTCTCACTAGTCACCCTCGTTCTCCCGCTGCAGATCCGCAAAGTGGTTGTTTCGCTGCTTTCGGGAAATGTCTGGCAGTAGACGGAAATGACAATTTTCATGTCGCCGAACGAAATTGGTGGCAAATGAAAGGTCTCGACTCCCTATTAACGATTCCGCAGTCATTTCTCCCTAGTCACTCCAGTTCTCCCGCTACAGCTCCACAAAGTGGTTGTTTCGCTGCTTTCGGGAAATGTCTGGCAGTAGACGGAAATGACAATTTTCATGTTGTCGAACGAAATTCTTGGCAAATTAATGGTCTCGACTCTCTATTGACGATCCCGAAGTGAATTTTCACCAGTCACCCCCGTTCTCCCGCTGCAGCTCCATAAAGTGGTTGTTTCGCTGCTTGGAGGATGACGTCTGGCAGTTTACGGAAATGGCAATTTTCATGTCGCCGAACGAAATTGGTGGCAAATGAAAGGTTTCGACTCCCTATTACCAATTCCGCAGTCATTTCTCCCTAGTCACTCCCGTTCTCCCGCTACAGCTCCACAAAGTGGTTGTTTCGCTGCTTTCGGGAAATGTCTGGCAGTAGACGGAAATGACAATTTTCATGTCGTCCAACGAAATTGGTGGCAAATTAAGGGTCTCGACTCTCTATTGACGATCCCGAAATCAATTTTCGCTAGTCACCCCCGTTCTCCCGCTGCAGCTCCATAAAGTGGTTGTTTCGCTGCTTGGAGGATGACGTCTGGCAGTAGACGGAAATGGCAATTTTCATGTCGCCGAACGAAATTGGTGGCAAATGAAAGGTCTCGACTCCCTATTAGCGATTCCGAAGTAATTTCTCCCTAGTCATCCCCGTTCTCCCGCTGCAGCTCCACAAAGTGGTTGTTTCGCTGCTTTCGGGAAATGTCTGGCAGTAGACGGAAATGACAATTTTCATGTCGTCCAACGAAATTGGTGGCAAATTAATGGTCTCGACTCTCTATTGACGATCCCGAAGTCAATTTTCGCTAGTCACCCCCGTTCTCCCGCTGCAGCACCATAAAGTGGTTGTTTCGCTGCTTGGAGGATGACGTCTGGCAGTTTACGGAAATGGCAATTATCATGTCGCCGAACGAAATTGGTGGCAAATGAAAGGTTTCGACTCCCTATTAACGATTCCGCAGTCATTTCTCCCTAGTCACTCCCGTTCTCCCGCTACAGCTCCACAAAGTGGTTGATTCGCTGCGTTCGGGAAATGTCTGGCAGTAGACGGAAATGACAATTTTCATGTCGTCCAACGAAATTGGTGGCAAATTAAGGGTCTCGACTCTCTATTGACGATCCCGAAGTAAATTTTCGCTAGTCACCCCCGTTCTCCGCTGCAGCTCCATAAAGTGGTTGTTTCGCTGCTTGGAGGGTGACGTCTGGCAGTAGACGGAAATGACAATTTTCACATCGCCGAACGAAATTGGTGGCAAATGAAAGGTCTCGACTATCTATTAACGATTCCGCAGTCATTTCTCCCTAGTCACTCCCGTTCTCCCGCTGCAGCTCCACAAAGTGGTTGTTTCGCTGCTTTCGGGAAATGTCTGGCAGTAGACGGAAATGATAATTTTCATGTCATGGAACGAAATTGGTGGCATATGAAAGATCCGGACTCCCTATTGACGATTCCGAAGTAATTTCTCCCTAGTCACTCCCGTTCTCCCGCTGCAGCTCCACAAATTGGTTGTTTCGCTGCTTGGAGGGTGGCGTCTGGCAGTAGACGGAAATGACAATTTTCATGTCGCCGAACGAACATGGCGGCAAATGAATGGTCTCGACTCTCTATTGACGATTAATTATACGATTAATCGCTTATTAAAATAATCTAGAAATAATCGAAAATACGGTTAATCGAAAATACGATTAATCGAAAATACAATTAATCGAAAATACGATTAATCGAAAATACAATTCTTAGAAAAACACGATTTTCGCCGCTTGGCGGAAGATGTCTGCCTGGCAGACCGAAATTAAAGCTCACGTCACCCCCGTTCTCCCGCTGCAGCTCCACAAAGTGGTTGTTTCGCTGCTTGGCGGGTGACGTCTGGCAGTAGACGAAAATTACAATTTGCATATCACCGAACGATCAGCGGATCAGCAGCGGGAGAACGGTGGTGGCTAGGGAAAAATGGCTCCGGAATCGTTAATAGGGCGTCGAGACCTTTCATTTGTCACCAATTTCGTTCGGCGACATGAAAATTGTCATTTCCGTCTACTGCCAGACGTCACCCGCCAAGCAGCGAAACAACCACTTTGGGAGCTGCAGCGGGAGAACGGGGGTGAATAGGGAGAAATTACTTCGGAATCGTCAATAGGGAGTCGAGACCTTTCATTTGCCTCCAATTTCGTTCGGCGACATGAAAATTGTCATTTCCGTCTACTGCCCGACGTCAGCCGCCAAGCAGCAAAACAACCACTTTGTGGAGCTGCAGCGGGAGAACGGGGTTGACTAGCGAAAAATGACTGGGGAGTCGTCAATAGGGAGTCGAGACCTTTCGATTGCCACAAATTTTGTTCGGTGACACGAAAATTGTCATTTCCGTCTACTGCCAGACATTTCCCGCAAACAGCGAAACAACCACTTTGTGGAGCTGCAGCGGGAGAACGGGGGGGACTAGCGAAAAATGACTTCGGGATCGTCAATAGAGAGTCGAGACCATTCATTTGCTGCCAAGTTCGTTCGGCGACATGAAAATTGTCATTTGCGTCTATGCCAGATGTTTCCCGCCAAGCAGCGACACAGCCACTTTGTGGATTGGAGGGGGAGAACGGGGGTTACTAGGGAAAAATGGCTCCGGAATCGTTAATAGGCCGTCGAGACCTTTCATTTGCCAACAATTTCGTTCGGCGACATGAAAATTGTCATTTCCGTCTACCAGTGACGTGCAGTGAAAATTCCTCATAGTCAAGCAGTTGATCATTCCAAAGCCAATTTCACATAATTAAAAATGAACTGAATAATACAATAAACACAGTTGCAAAAGCGTTTATAGCAAGCGGCTTTATGCCTTATAGAAGAAATCAGGAATAAAAAAATAAAGCCTTTCTTATTCTTCACGCCTCTCTTTATCCAAAAAAGCTTTAATTACTTTATAAAAAAAAATTTCTCTTCGCATTTGTATGAGAATATCCTTTTCGGCAGCAATCAAAACAAGATCTGAAAACCTTTCCTAGGATTGGTGATCCTTAAAAATGTATGGATACGTTATAAAGTTAAAAACGACCTCTCGGCAGAAGCCACAGTGACTGGAAATATTGTTAATTATTTAAAATCGTATCAAAAACTATTATAATATCATCCTAGTCTTCAAATATAACGTTAATAATTCGAAAATGATAACGCCAACGCGTTTTGGAAACAAGTGGTAATCGGCGCTTAACTATAGATGAAAAAAGATCTGCCCTTTAAGTGGATGTACTGAAAAAAGTAGCTATCTCGTTTATGCACGCAAAAAAAAGCTTAATTTCTGGAATCAATTCAACCGATTTAGACAAATCCAAATTTAGTGAATGAGCATAGCATGGAACGATCAATGCGGGCTCATATCTTTCGCGAGTTAGAGATTGAACTAGATTTGATAACTCATTACTGCTGCGCCATCGTAGCATTGTGCATTTAGCTTATTACCGACATAATTTAAAATCCTTTGGAAATATGAGAAGTTATTGCCTTACGGTTGGCACTTATATCATAGAATCCGATAAAGGAAGCTCTTGCTCTGCGAGATGAATCACTGTATCGATTAAACGTTTCAAAATATTCCGATTACGGTCAACTTTTTCGTTATGTAATCTAATCAATAATGCCGCCTGGTAATTTAGCATAAGCTCTATTCTTTGCGATCCGAAGAAATCTAACTTAATTAACAACTGAAGATGTGTTTCCGAACTAGCGTGCTTTACAGCTGAACCCGTTAAATATTTAAATGCTAAGTCCGGATTTATTCCAAACAGATTTCTCGTTCGCGAACAAAAGACACGGCCAACAAAATAATTTATTTAATTTACAACTTCCCGTAAGCCAAATGTACTTTTCATATGTTTCAAAATTAAATTTCCGTGTAACGCTTTTTTGTTTACATTCAAAATGAATTTTAAATTTTGACCACCCAGATTGAACGATCCTCCTTTCTTAGCTAATAAAAGGGTCAAAAATTCCGATGTTATTAAAAAATCTGCCGCACAGCACAACTCCGACATAATTTGAAGAGAAAACTACAAACTTTTCCCAAAAAAACACACAAAGTTGAACATTTTTTTAAATTCCACAAAAAGTCACCTGTAGTCAACTGATTTCTTCTGGAAAATGTAACTGAAGTTTATATTTTCCTCTCAACATGCATTTAACGTCTACTATCCATATTCAATCCACACGCAACATGTAAGTCAATCAACACCAATTCTGCTTGAGTGCGCTCATATAAATTCGCACATAAAACAAACAAAAAATATTCGCCCATCATATGAACCGACTCAAGCATCTGGAATCAACATGTTCCTTTGCTCACTGCATCATGTACGTGTACATGAATTATGATATGATAGATACATTCGCCAAGTCCGTACACATGCTGCAAACAAGTTTGGTTCGATTATGTGCGGCATGGTGTTCGTTTTAGTTTTTGCATGTACATACATACTTCGCGGGGTTTTCGGAATAAATCGTCAGGAGGAGAAAATGTTGTCAAAAATGATATTTGGTGATGTCGGTGATAATGAATCCGGAGTTTTTCCTAGTCAAGCAGTTTGGAATTGCTTATTATGAATGCACGTCGCTGCCGTCTACTGCCAGACGTCACCCACCAAGCAGCGAAACAGCCGCTTTGTGGAGCTGCAGAGGGAGAACGGGGGTGACTAGGGATAAATTACTTCGGAATCGTCAATAGGGAGTCGAGACCTTTCATTTGCCACCAATTTCGTTCGGCGACATGCAAATTGTCATTTCCGTTTACTGCCAGACGTCACTCAGCAAGCAGTGAAACCACTTTGTGGAGCTGCAGCGGGAGAACGGAGGTGACTAGGGAAAAATGAAACGAAATCTTCCGCTAAGCAGCGAATAGCGTGTTTTCCGATTAATCGTATTTTCGATTTTTTGTAGTTTCGATTAATCGAATTTTCGATTATTTGTAGTTTCGATTAATCGTATTTTCGATTAATCGTATTTTCGATTATTTGTAGTTTCCATTAATTGTATTATCGATTAATCGTATTTTCGATTATTTGTAGTTTCGATTAATGGTTTTTTCGATTAATCGTATTTTCGATTATTTGTAGTTTCGATTAATCGTATTTTCGATTAATCGTATTTTCGATTAATCGTATTTTTGATTATTTGTAGTTTCGATTAATCGTATTATCGATTAATCGATAATTTTTTTCGAATAATCGTATCATCGATTAATTGTATAATCGATTATTTCTAATAATCGATTATTTTCAATAATCGAACATGCCTAATTTCAGTCACTGTTTGGTCATCAATGGATACGACGCCAGAACAGGCGGCACAAGTTGTAGCCCTATTGTCGGAAAATCATAGTCAGCGAACCGTCGCTCGCCGTCTTGGAATGAGTCAGTATGCTGTCTCGAGAGTTAGCAGGAGATTTCGAGAGACTTTAATTCGAGACCAAGAACGGGCCGCCCTCGATCCACTTCAGAGAGAGACGACCGTTTCATTGTAACAAGTACGTTACGAAATCGTTTCCTCACGGGTGTTGCTGCGCAGCGGAACCTGAGGCGTGTTCGCGGAGTAGCTGTCAGTGACCGCACGGTAAGGAGACGATTAAGGGAAGCGAATATCACTCCAAGACGGCCTGCCAGGGGCCCCAAATTGACTGCACGACACCGACAAGCGCGCCTCTTATTTGCTCGTAATCATCTTACTTGGAGCGATACGGAATGGAGCTCAGTATTGTTCACTGACGAGTCGAGAATGTGTCTGCATGGCAGTGACAGAAGATGTCGAGTCTACAGGCGTCCAACTGAGCGATTTGCGCAGTGCTGTTTCACTGAAACGGTTGCATATGGCGGCGGTTCCAGTATGATGTGGGCTGGCATTTCATTGGAGGGTAAAACGGATCTCGTATTCGTGCCCGCAGGAGGCCGAGGAGGAGGGCTGACAGCTGAGCGATACGTTACCGATGTTCTCCGTGTCCACGTTGTGCCCTATGCAGCATTTATTGGCGAGAACTTTACTTTGATGCACGACAATGCCCGGTGTCATGCGTCGCGCCTCACTCGGCAGTTCTTGAATGAAGCCAATATGTCGTCACTTAACTGGCCTGCGCGCAGTCCCGACATCAATCCCATTGAACACTTATGGGACGAACTCAAGAGAAGAGTCCGAGCCAGAAATCCAGTCCCTTCGTCCACTGAAGAATTGAAGGCAGCCCTATTAGAGGAGTGGAACGGTATTCCTCAAGATACCATCAGCAACTTGATCAAATCAATGCAGAATCGACTGGAAGCTGTCATTAGAGCAAGAGGAGGAAATACCAAATACTAAAATAATAAATACTTAACTTATTTTCCAACAGTTTTTGTTTTATTTGCAAAAAACCTAACCAAAATCCATTTTCATATTTGCTCATTTTCGCTACGTTTTCGTTCAAAGAGCATCAATTTTAAAAGTGCTCACCAAATATTGGTTAAAATGGTACCAACGTAAAGCTGAGGCCTTAAGCTTTTCAATGACATACGATTTTTATGGATAACTGCTATACTTTTCGAAAAACACGTAGAAATACACGCGCTTTTAGGTTGAGTTGATACTTTTGACCGTAAGTGTATTTTGCGTATTCTCACCTCAATCTTATCAAATATTGTTTTTTTTCATACTATTGCAACCAGCGGCGGCGCATAAGGGCCCACGTGGCGGGAGTGGGTCACGAGATTTAGGGGCCCAAAGACACATGAAGAGTTTGTCGAACCTTAAAACATCTGCGAAAAAAAAATAATTCGACGTAGATATATACACTTTTCGAAGTCAAAACAAGTGCTGAATTTATTGCGCCTCTCTCATCAGGATGCTTAGATAAACAAATTTTTGAAAAAATCTTTGAAAGTTCATGAGACACTCCGGATCCTCAAATTTGCTTTGTATGGCTGCACTATTTGCTGTATTGTAATCCGACCCACCCTTTTCCTTGCGAAGCACGATATGCGCAAAAAGATTCTTTAGGTAGCTCTGCAAATAAACTATCTTAAAAGATTTTTGGTGATAGTACCTTTTCTTAACTTTCGGACTAAATTCCAATCCACTTTGTCATGAACTCTTAAGGTCCATCTAGATGAGTCGCCAAATGGCTGCGCGCCCAAAAACTGGCATCGCGTACAGCCATTTAGCTGCTACTTAGCATCCACACTATAGCAGCCAATTGGAGACAGAAAATGACATAGCCGAAATTTCATTTTGGCGATTTTTTTAAATTTAATTATCAAAATCGGACTATGCGCGTTTGAATTATTACACGGGCATTCAACAATTATTCAATTTCAAACAAAAAAATGAACAAAAGTTGCAAAATTGTCACTTTGAATTTGACAAGCGGTTGTCAAAGCGGTTGTTTGAGTTGCCATATTGAATATCAAAACTGGAACACCAGCAAAATAGTGTGAGAGCGGTACTAAACTTAGTTCAAACTAGTTAGTACGGCCTGTATATGTCGTTGAAGACCAAAATATTTTATCTTGCTTGCGGTAGGTATATACACGGTCCTTAGGGCTGTGGTGCGGAGGCCACATTTGATTTGAAAGGAGTCTTGCCAAGATTCTGTATTCATTTCATTAATACTATGTATTATGTTCTTAAAATTGAAAGATTAAAATTAGAGCACACTTAAATTTAAAGCTGAAACAAGAAATAGAGTAAATCCATTTTTTTGATTCTTCGTTGTGTCAAATTCATACATTTTCTTCGATTTTGACAGAACGAAAAAATGGATTCAGATTGACCGTGTGTGTGTGTACAGGATTAGGGTAGAT
The DNA here is from genome assembly GCA_949715475.1 of Microchrysa polita. Taxonomy (NCBI): domain Eukaryota; kingdom Metazoa; phylum Arthropoda; class Insecta; order Diptera; family Stratiomyidae; genus Microchrysa; species Microchrysa polita. The sequence goes on along the minus strand of OX454417.1, from coordinate 71,128,336 downwards.
AGGGCGTTCGTCTTCAAATCATAGATTCGCGGGATCGAATCCCATTGTAGGCGCATATAATTTACTATGCTCACCGACCGTTATTTCGAAAAGGAAAAATACTGGTTAGTAAAATCGAATGCGTTCTTGAGATTCTTTTGAGATTTTGACCAAAAAAAGTCACCAAAGGCTTTGTTTGCACCAATTTCGCAACGTACCATATATGGTACACCATGCATTGGGGCATATTCAGAACGAGACCGAGTTCTAATCGTGCGAATAGCACGATGAGTGTATACCCTATACCCATGTACAGACCTAGAAGGCATGCAAAACCCAAAGTTTTCATTTTCATATTTTTTGTAGGGGAGGGAGGGTATAGATGGGTCGGACCTGGAACAGCCTTAACATCTTATGAAGGCATCTAACAGCTACCATTTAATACTAATTTGCAGTTCTTCGCGACATTCTATCAAAAGATATGTCTGAATATAACTTTGTTGGGGAGGTAGGGGTAGAGGTAGCCGCACCTACTCCGCTTTCCATCAACTTCAAGCATATGTCACAATTAGACATTGATCAAAATTTCAGGTCGCTAGCGATATTCTGTCGAAAGTTATGGACGAATTAAAATATCAAAGAGGGGTAATTTGTATGGGAGGTAGGGGAACCCCTGATCCGATTTGGCCCATTTTCAATACCATCCAAGGTTTAATCAAAATAAGCTTCTGACCAAAATTTCAAACCGCTAGCTTCATTATTTCGGCAGTTATCGTGCGAACTGACAGACACACGGACGGACAGACAGACAGACAGACAGACAGACAGACAGACGGACATGGCTTATTCGAATCAGGGACCGACCCTGATCATTTATATATATACTTTGCCATACCTCCGGTGGCTCCTTAGAGGTGTTACATAATATCGGGTAACAAAAACAATATACCCTATACCATCTTATGGGGTATAGGGTATAAACATCTATACATACATTCCGATCGTTCTTAGCTGATGAAATTATTCTCCTTTAGAGTTGGGTAGGGTAGGATATGTTAATAAAATTTTAATTATCAGCTCTTTCAACATTCATCAATGTGGCACGATAGCCCGACGTCGGGCCTTGGCCGCCTGAATCGTTGACCTCCAATTGTCACGGTTACGTGACCTTGTCCTCCAGTTTCGGAAGCCCAGCAGCTGGTGGGCGTCTTCACCTACGGAGTTCTCCCAGCGAGCTCTCGGTCGTCCACGCAACCTCGCTCCGTCAATTCGTTGTGCGTTCATAACTTTCTTTGGCATGCGATTGTCGTCCATCCGTTGTACATGCCCCGCCCATTGCAGACGTTGAAGTTTCACGATTTTCGATACTTCCAGCTCATCGTACAATTGATACAACTCATGGTTGTATCGGATACGCCATTGGTCTCGCTCGCAAACGGCCCCAAAAATTCGCCGAAGGACCTTTCGTTCGAATCGGTCTAGCAAAATTTCGGAGGCTTGGGTAAGGGTCCATGTTTCGCAGCCATAACATAGCACGGGTCGGATGATCGTTTTGTACACGCGGAGCTTCGTGTTCCTGTGCGCAAGTTTCGAATTAATTATAGGGAGGACCGAGAAATATGTCTTATTGGCTAGTTGTATCCGTCGCTTAATTTCGTCGGTTTCGTTGGCGTCCTTTGATAAGTTACAACCCAGATAGTTGAAGTTGTCTACATACTCGATATTAAGGTCCCCCACTGTGATGCTTGAATTTGCTGGCGTCCTTGTTTTCGATTGCATCATGGCCTTTGTTTTGCTTTCGTTGATATGTAGTCCAACTTCCTTTGCGGCGTTATTGAGGTTATGCAGGAGGCTTTCTGCATCACCCAACCTTCGAGACATGATGTTGATATCGTCGGCGTACGCTACTAATTGAGTCGACTTGATGAGTAGCGTTCCGCTGCTGTCCATATTCATGGCTCGAATTACATACTCCAAAGCCAGGTTGAAGAGCGTCGGCGCCAGCCCGTCGCCCTGCTTGAGTCCAGTACGAGTTTCAAATAGGTCAGTGAGTCGGTTCTGCACTTTGACCTGCGAGACGGTATTAGTCATCGTCATCCTTGTGAGTCGCACTAACTTTGCCGGTATACCAAAGTTCAGCATAATGTTGTACAGTACACTTCGGTCGATACTGTCGTATGCCTGCTTGAAGTCGACAAAGATTTGGTATACGTCGATGTTGTATTCCCAGCACTTTTGGAGTAGTAGCTTCACTGTGTAAAGCTGATCGGTGGTTGAACGACCTGGTCTGAAGCCGCCTTGATACTCGCCAATGATTTGTTCTGCGTACGGATTGATTCTCTTTTCAAGAATTTTTGATAAAATCTTATAGGCCGTACAAACTAATGATATGCCCCTGTAATTCTCACACTTCAGCTTGTCACCCTTTTTGTGGATTGGGCAGATTATGCTTTTGCGCCAATCTTCGGGGATTACCTCGTCGTTCCATATTTTCAGCAGTAGCACATGTACAGCGTTGGTCAGGCACGTTCCACCATGCTTCAGCAGTTCTGCTGGGATCTCGTCAGCGCCGGGCGCTTTATTATTTTGGAGCGACCGTATGGCAAGACTCACCTCCTCTACTGTTGGGGGTAGAACGGGAGGGCCTGGTTGGGCTAACTGCTCAAGAGCTAGCTCCGCGGGGGATGTTGATGGTGCATTGAGGAGCTCTTCAAAATGCGAGGCCCATCGTTTGTTGGCGCTTTCGATGTCGCTGATGATGTTACCATCCTTGTCCTTACATAGGCTTGTCCTGGGTTGATATCCGTTCTTGATATTATTTATAAGTTTGTACGCCTGTCTAGTGTTCTTACTGGCTAATCTTTGGTTTATTTGCTGTAACTGCTCGTCAAAATGTTTGCGTTTCTTACGTCTAATTAACTTATTAGATGCTCGCCGAAGCTCGTTATATCTTTCTTTCTTGGTTCGGGATGCGCGTTGTGTGTATTGGCGATAGGCTTCATTTTTCGCCTCAATCGAGGCCCTGCATTCGTCGTCGAACCAGTCTGCTCGTCTGCGCCGGCCTTTATAGCCCACGACCTCTTCTGCGACCTCCTTGATGCTGTCTTTGAGCTCCTCCCAGAACTCATGGATGCCTATATTATTGATGTTATCAAGCATGGGCGACAGTTTTTCCTCAAGGGCTGTAGTATACGCAGCCGCCGTGGCATCATCAATCAAATTGTCAACCTCGAAGATCTTGGCAGGGTTGATTCTCGTTAGGTTCACCGAAGAGATTCTGCACCTGTAGGTCGTCTTCACCAAATAGTGATCGGTGTCGCAGTTGGCTCCTCGATAGGATCGAACATCTAGGACATTAGAAGCCCATCTCTTGCTGATCAGTACGTGGTCGATTTTGTTCACGGTGTATTCATCTGGAGACTTCCAGGTCTGCTTATGAATTCGTCGATGAGGGAAGCATGTAGAGCTTATGACCAAGTTTCTGCCGCTCGCGAAGTCGATAAGTCGCTGACCGTTGTTGTTGTTTTCGTGGAGGCTATGACCACCAGTAGTTCCCCTATGCCAGCTTTCGTTTCCGACTTTAGCGTTAAAGTCTCCTAGCAGCAGCTTGACGTCGTTTGATGGAAGTGAGTCGAAGAGTGTTTCTAGGTCGTTGTAGAATTCGTCCTTAATCGCGTCTTCTTTTACTTCTGTAGGGGCATGCGCATTAATGAGCCAGAGATTAGCGAAACGGGTCTTAATGCGGATCGCACATAGCCGCTCGTTGATGGGTTTGAAGCCGATAACGTGGTCCTTGAGCTGCTTATTCACGATGAAAGCTACTCCAAACTCCTTGTTGCCCTCCTCTTTACCACTCGTAAAAATAGTGTGCGAATTGAGGTCGTTAATCTCGCTTTTGAGCCATTTAGTTTGCTGGATTGCAACTATGCTCAGCTTGTATTGTTCTACCCAGGCGCGTAACTAGAGGACACCCAAGGGGGGGGTTTTTTGGTCGATTTCTATACATGTTAGGAGGAATGCCAATGCATATAAGAGGGGAGTGGTATGATAAGGGGGTGTGATATTGAACTTTCTTATACGGGAAGGAGAGTAGAGCGAATTATGTAGAATATGTATTAAGCTTTGCTTTCATTGTTTTTATGTTAAACTATCTAATTCCTGCGAAATTTTTTTATTGTTTAATCATTGGCTTAAAATTTAACTTAGCATTTAACGTAACAAAACAAGCAAACATTATTTGCTTAAGTGTTCTTATTAACTACGGATTTAGAATGTAACATACATTTGTAATTCAGTTTGTAAATATGCTTAAAATTATGTTATTATCTTTTAAACTACATTTATCTGGACTTGCAGTGTAAGAAATGCACCCATTACACTAACAACTTACTCTGTACAACACTTGTTATTAGTGTAATGCGTGCATTTCTCACACTGCATAAACGCGTTTACGGCTCTTAAGTACCTAAGTATATTTTACTTAAAATGATAACCAAGCTTCTTAAGGCTGCCATTTTGGACAATATAGCCTAGCACTTCCTTCTAGGAGCATAATCATTCATAAACGTAGAGATGAGTGAGCACGTTTAGTCGCTCCTCGGACATTGTGCAACGGAGGTATGATTTTAGGTGCTTTAGAGTGTTGAAGCACCTTTCCGGTGTGCACGAAGTCACTGGCAAAGTAGCTAGCACCTGCAGCAGCATACTGATGTTAGGAAATGCCTGCGGAGAACACAGATTATACAAGCACATCGCACAGATGCCTTCAACGTATCTTCACATTTTCCTAGAAATATGTGCCACTGGAGCAATTTACTCAGTAGAGTTAAGTTTCAAGAAACCTGCGGATTGGTAGGTTTCGAACAGAACTTTACCCTCTCTTAGGCACTGCTCCGATAATAATTGTTTGCCATCTGTAACAAGCCCTTCTCCCGGGAGAATTGAAGAAAAGCATGACAATACAGTGCGATGCGCTGTGAACCGTTCTTGTATTTCGACTATTGCTGTAGACAGAAATGGCAAGTACACTGATCGTCTGTAAAAATCTCCAGCGTTATCAGCTGGGACATTGTTTCTGTGCGTCTGACGACCGGTCGTTCGTGGCATAGTAATTTCTAAGCCATATGTGGCGCAGAGAGATTGAACTTCATTAAAAATTTGGCTGAAGCTTGTGATCGCATTGGCTCCCATTCCCTGCAAGGTTTTTATGGCACCTTCTGCAATCAGCAGGGACTTGCTGAGATCCATAGTTTTCGATTGCAGCTGCCGAGTTATAGGTTGACATACAGCGAAAATGGAAACGATACACCGCAACGCAACGAGAAATGGTGGAGACAAACAAGAATTATATTTGGATTTAGCATCGGCAGCAGTTTCCGTATTATCCCATTCACTTATCATCGACAGAGAGGTCAGAATGGAGCCGAGCTGGTCCCAGAAACGCGCAATTGACGTGTGCCTTTCAATAAATCTTGTGGGATTATATGGGATAAAGTCCTCGAACTCGAGATTTCGAATGAACTTACCTATTATCTTGTTACATACCCAACTTTGTCTCAGTATATTCTTTCCTTGGTTTAAAAAGTTCACTCACTCGCCTTTTACAACTATTTTTCCTTATGCCTTTTTACCTTAAAATTTTTATTTTTTTTCCTACATGCAAGGGGGGGGTTTTAACACCCAAAACCCCCCCCTAGTTACGCCGCTGGTTCTACCTGATCCAGGAGGGCCCTTAAGGCCCCCGGTCTATTCAGGGAGCGTACATTCCAGGATCCGAAAGAGTAATCAGTTGTTCGTTTGCGGGGTCGTCGTTGTTTTGTATCCGTCCAATCCGAGGCTTTTGTTTCAGGTTTCTTGACTTGAAGTTTTTCTTAGGATGAGTTGTCGGCACATCGCTAAACCATGATAGGGTTTAATCGTTTAGTAAAGGCCATCATGGGCATGCCTCGAAGATGCTGCTTTAGTGGTTGAGTTAGACGTTTTCTGTCACCTATCACGTTAAGTAACCTGAGACGCTGCAGATGTAAATACAGCACTCAGGCGCAGCGGTGCTTCTTCCAAATGTCGCATCAGATGATTTGACTTAGCCGTTCACGTTACCAGGGGGCGCCCGCGCGGAGGACACATGGAGAAGTCTTTTGCCCCCCCCCTTTCAACATTATGGTGCGTTTTATTGGGCCCAGAACAGGTCCAAATAACATAAATTTTCATCCAAATTATGTCACCAATCCATTTTCCAGGGCATTTACTGCCATTTTTATGAAAGCTAGGTTAATCAGTCCTATTAAATATTCAAGGAAACGGAGCTTTCAAAATTGATTTAGAAGTATCACTTGTGTCATTTTGTTTTCTACAGTACACCGGTCAGGGCTTAGCGTTTCTGCAGCTGATTCTTATAATCCCAGTCTTTTTAGCTGGCAATGATACTGAAAAAATGGTCACATCTTTTGTTTTGCCCTTAGGACACGTCACTAAAAAACCGAGCATCCGTACTTGACATCTTAGTAAAATACTTGGACTTTCACCAGGACTCAAGCAGATGCGCCTTGATATCCAATTTCTTAAGCCATTTGATTATGACAAGTATTGTCTTGTAAGTCCACGGTCAGGATCCCCAGAAAATGTGCTTCTAGGATCAACCATTTCATATGGAAGACTATGTGAAGTACCACAATCGATAAACAAAAAAATACATGGATGTAATTCTTGTGGACGTGTCCTGGAACCTGCACAAATTTGGGTTATAAAGCAGGCAGAAGGTCATTTCTATATTCATATCCTAGCAAAGTCCATCCAATCCATATACCTACTTCTGAAGAAAGGAATTAGAATCCCATGAGCTATGATAAGTCAAAAGTCTCGAGATATACGTTTAATGATGGAAAATGTTTATAAGGATTTTTTATATAAAAGATTTATTTTATAACGAAATCGAGTTCTAATCGCGCTAATACCATGATGAGTACACCTATACCCATGTACATAGCAAGACGGCACGCACAGTCCAAAATGATCAATTCCATGATTTTTTGTATGGGAGGAAGGGGTATATGAGTCGGATCTGGTGCACTTTTAATATTTTATAAGGACATGTAACAGCTACCACTTGACACACATTTACATTTTTCGCGACATTCTATCAAAAGATATGGCTAAATTTAGGTTTGTAGGGGATGTAGGAGTAGTAAGACCTACTCCCCTTTCCATCAACTTCCAGGATATGTCACAATTAGGCACGATACACATTTCAATAAGGAATAGGCAACTTATCACGCACCTACCCGAGCTCCCTTTTAAAAAAACTGAATATTCGTGATTTCGTGATTTAGAAAATACCACGTTTTTTTTAATAAAGAGGGATTCATTATATTGAGTTGCCACTATAATTTCGATCAAAACTCTCAATAATCATTATCCTTTATATTTTATACTGTTCTTCTTAAATTAAGAAGAAGAAGAAGAAGAATTAAATAAAATTTGGAAAAGGCTTTCATTTCCACATTAATGCATGAATGCATGGCGTACCATATTTGGTACACAATTCAAATTTTACTATTTACGCTTTTCTGGGAAAACGGGCTATTTCCTGGGAAAATAAAGGCTGATTCCGTGTTCAGTGACTGATTTTACATAAGGGGAGGTCAGTTACGAAAATGGGTTCAGACCCCATGCATTTAAGGGTTAAAACAAGAAAGCTATTCTCAATATAAGAATGCAAAGAGTGAAAGTAGTTCTTAGCAAAACTATTTTAAGTACAACGTTCTTGATTTTAGTAACACTGAACCGTCAAAGTCATGTTTCAAAAGAGTTAATTTAAGGTCGATTCACACTTTTTAGTAATCATCACAGTCATATCATACTGAGATATTACCGCCAAAACGGGCGAAGTGCCTACACCGCAGGCCGAGCAACGCGAAGCCATATGGAGCTGTATAATGAACGAGGCAAGGAAGAAGAAGAAAGTCTCAGTCCTTTCCCATACAAATTGACCAGATAGTAAGTCCATCAATTAACTGACAATCTGTGAACTTGTATGGAAAATAACTGTGCCTGATTAATTAAAAGTGTAGATCGACCTTCAAGAGTGCTTACGATTGATTTTACTGTTTTTTTTTTTAGTGTAGGGGGGCCCACTCAAAAAGTTGGCGTAAGGGTCCCGAGTGAAGTTGTTCCGACACTGACTACAACGTGTATTAAGCCAATGTTTTTCCCTATTTTTTTCTCTTCTAGAAAAATTTATATTTTTGATCAATAAACTAATAATCACCATGTCTCACACTAGAAAATCGAATGATTTTTATCTTGAAATTATGATTATAATTCTTCGTTCATCAGCTGTTGTGTCGCGTGAAGGATTATTCATTTCCTCCTGCTTATTGTTTTAAGCTTATTTTAGTTAGTAGAAGAAATATGATTACGTATAAATCAATCGAATCTGGACCGAATAATGAAGACATGAAATCTCGTTTAATGCGAATTGATTTATAAGTTCATATTATAATCAGAGTATGTATAGGGAATCATTCCATTTAGATAACAAATAATAAGTAGCTGTTAAAACTTATTAACACTGGAATACCAACATGACCAGTTAGGGCGTTATTACTAACAACACGTAATTTTGACGTGTTCATATTTTCCTACAATCGCTTTCCCAGCTTACATTTTTTACCGAGCTTATCATTTTTCAATGCCACAGACAAAAATTATTTGACCAAAATATTCCCTCGGAAAATGCACTTATATTACTAACAAGACGTATAAATTACATGCTATTTTATATTGGTATGACTATTTACACGTCAAATAGGTAGTATCATCTAGAACATTGCTAAGCTTACCGCCATAGACCACAAATAGGATGTTGCCACTCACATGCACATACAACAACTAACTGAGGAAAGCACTGCTGCAGTGAGTAGTCAACCAGACTCGTGGAACTGCGTATACACATTATAATGTGAGCGAACACGTCAATTTTACGTATTGTTAGTAATTTAGGGTTAAAGTTTATCGTTCTAGGAATTGTGTGGCAGGTGATCATGTCACAACTTTTGATAAATCAAGCATTGTTTTTTTTTGCGACATATCGAGATGTGCAAAACCAAATTAAGCCATAAGTTAAAACAGAAATCTGGAATCTTAGCCTATACATATTACTGCAAGATTTTTGAAAGCCCCATAATTTTTCACTTGGGTTTCATATAAAAATGGTTTTAATAAGCAAATCTATGAAGAATTCTTATTTTTCTTTGAAACCACAAATGGTACCGCTGGTGTTTTTTATTTGCATTTAGTTTAATTGTCTCGTCGTTAATACAAAGTATACTTCAATACTATGTTCTTAACATAGTCTGTACAAATCATTTTATCATTAATTGAAAAACTAATATTAAGAAATTTTGATAGATCACTGTTTCCCAACAGGTGGTCCGCGGACCAAGGATGGTCCGTGAGAAATCCTTAAGTCGTCCGCGAGATACTATGGAGACTACTTCTGAAAAAGGAGTTTAAAATGATGCCCATAACTTGTAAACATGAGACGGTAACAACCGAAAGATCACTAAAAATTGGGGGATTCCAAGTATAGGCGCTCGGAGTCCCAAGGATGGGGGGGTTGAGAGGCGCAGGGCCTTCAACAGCTCGGCCCGTAATATGAGCTTTTCACCATGTTAGGCTCGAGCTAAGAAAGGAAGGGATGTGGCCGAATTGGGCGTTATTATTATTTTTGCGTATTGAAAACAATGATTTATTGTCAAGTTTTTCCTTTGCTTCGGCCTTAGGGCCGTTATCCATTTTTCATTTTGATAATTTTGCCGGTTCGAGAGTTGATGCGTCGGCGTCCACCTATACATATATTTTGGTGAGATTCTTTCGCCTTTTTTTCTCTCTCTAGAATGTTTTATATCTCATATTTGTAACGGACCGATGTGTGATTTTTTATTGTTTTATTGTTTATTGTGACTCCTAACGGCTCAGCTGGTCTGCCACCACACATCTCTTCAAGTTCCTGGAGGGGATTTAGAGTCACGTAAAGTGACTGGGCTTGCACAGCCTATCTACTACCCGCTTTCCCAACTGTTACCATTACAATTGCTGGTGTTCGTGTCGTATGCAAAATCTAATCAAAGATACAAGGAGAGGTAATTTGACGAAGCAATGGTTCTACGGATAATACCAAAAAGGAGAGTGTTCCAAAAGTGCTGAAATTAGAAAACGAAATTTTTCATAGTGGACAAATAATAGAATTGCAGACGGAAAAATCAAGAAAATATAAAAAAAATGGTATCAATTTTGAAAGATTTTTTTTCCGGTTTTAACCGGATCGACAAACAACCGTCCGGGCTAAAACCGGGAAGAGGTAAAAAACTAAAAAAACGGTTAACCGTTCTGAAAGTACCGGTTTTTGGAATAACCGTCCGGTTTTTGACATCGCTATAGTTCGTTGGTCATGTCGTGTTTTGCGATAATATAACCATTCCCGCTGAAAATTCAATTTAATTTACACCGAGTAGTATGTACTATACTTTAAATCTCCGTATCACTATCTCTGGTTATATCCCTTTAGCACGCCCGGGGGCATGTGATAGTTATTATTTGTGTGCGGCTGAAAAATTTGCTTTTCATTCTCCAGGTGCGAAAGCTATAAAATCTGTAATTTTCATCCGATTTTAGCGAGACAAAGAGCATTTTACTTAGTTCGTCCTATATTATAATATTATAATAGAAACTGTGATGTTCTGAGTGATACTGATTTATTTCTCGTTCTATTTCCTATTACAGGTTTTACTTAAAGATAATACTACCTGGCTAACTTACTTGCTAACTAGTTTAATCAACGGTTATGTAGGAGGCTCGTTTATACTAACTAGACTTAAGTCATGTTACATCTCCCCTTTTAATTTATTTGTAAGATTTAATATGAGTACATCTATGTTTCATCTCCCCTTTTGACTTTTGGTAAAATTTTATATTTCAAATTAATTCAACTGCTAATAACAATATTGTAATATAATTTTGCAAACTATGATTTAGTTATTTACAATGTAACAACAATTCAATGTAATGATTTTTTTTTTATTTTTTTTTTAATAATTCACTTTGATTTTCATTTATTTCTGGGTATTTTTCTTACAGGATAGGGATCATCATTAAGGTAACGTATTATAAACTTAATTAATTTTTCGTAGAACTGACGTATTACGTCTTAATGTACTGCCATTAGAAAGTTCAATCCAATAGGATCGCGGTGCTTTATCTTTACTTTTAATTATAGCCTCCACCCAGTGCTTGCCGTTTTTAAACCGTATTTTTTCTCCTGATGAGAAACTTGTATCTCTTTTTATTGTGTGCCTATCATAATATTTTGAAGAATTTTGAATTTTATCATTCATTTTATTTCGAATATCCTGACTGTAGTTATGCCTAAACATATCAGTTTTACCTGGAAGAATGGTTCTTGTTAATCTGCCCATTAATAACTGAGTAGGTGCTACTCCTATCCCATCTACAGGGGTATTTCTATACTCCAATAAGCTTACCCAAACTTCTTTATGCATTTCCAAGGTTTTTTGTATTAATTGTTTTGCAATTTTTACCATTCCCTCAGCAAACCCGTTTGATTGAGAATACCTTGGGCTAATAGTAATAAGTTCAATATCCAACGCTTTGCAAAAGTTGTTGAATTCATAGGATCCGAATGGAACATTATCCGCAATTATAATTCCCGGTGTTCCAAAATAGGCAAATAAAGTTTTAAGTTAAGTTATTATTACTGAACTTGTTTTGTTTCTAAGTTCAATTATATCTAAGAATTTAGTAAAGTAGTCTGCTACTACTACATAAGTTTTATTTCTAAGATATTATGCTGTATATGAATTTGTTTGCAATAAAACTGAATTGAATTGAATTGAATGAATATCCATTCCGATGTTATGAAATGGAATTTTAGGTATTTCATGAGGAGTCATGGGTTCTCTTGGAACATTTGGTCTATATTTTTGACACACTTTACACAGTGTTACGAGTTCCTCAATATCTTGGTTCATGCCTGGCCAGTAAAGTAATGTTCTTTGCTTGCTCTTGCTTTAGTTTTTTCCATGCCAAGATGCGAACTATGTAGCTGATCTAAAATTTGTTTTCGTAATTCATGTGGAACTAGGATTCTGTCTTCCATGAAAATAAGTTCATTCTCAATATATAAGCGATCACGAAACTTCCAAAAACTTTTAATGGACTCCGGTATCGTCTTTTTATTTTTTGGCCAGCCTTTTATTATAGTATCTCCAATGAGGATAAATACATAGAGGGCTCACTCCCTACTAGCTATTTTTCTAACAAAAAAATTGCAAGAGCGTGACGACAATATTACAAGTAGCAGTGGCGTATTTACAGGGGGGGCACAGGGGGCACGTGCCCCCCCCTGTGAGCACATAAAACTTTTTTTCATATACTAAAAACTGAAGTACCAAACGTTCCCTTTTTATGTTGAGCATTTCTGTTGCTAAACTTTGGAATCCTTCTTCGAAACATTAACATCAAATGATCTTCTCAATTTGCCAGATCTCCTTGCTGATGGACCCTTTCTTTTTTTCTAACGAGTTGAGCTTATTTTCATAGAGGCGTGGTTTCAAGAACAAGAACTCTCAGATAATAAGTAGCAGCTATGGTTATGTCGGAGCAATGAGGTGATCATGAAAAGTTGCCTAATCTCGACATGAATCTGTTCGGAAACAAGGACTACTATTGAATTGAGGTTGAGAAGAATCAACCAACGTTTTTGTTTTGCGGACTCGATGTCTTGTAAGCCGCTGAATTGATAAATATTTGAAAGAATCGGTCTGATTTTTCGGTCGGGCTTCTATATTTTAATTGGGCCGTAATTTCACGTTGGAACTACTTTAAAGGTCTTTAAACCAGATGCTTCTCTTTCTGTTAAAATGCTTAAAAAGTGTTTTGGTGAGAAAACATTTTTAGCATATATTTTCGAATTCCTACGGTTAAAACAAAGGTGCCTGTGGTGCCCTGTGCCTGCCTGTGCATCAATTTTCACGAAGTAAACATCAGCGTATTGATTCTTTCTTATTTCTATTTCGCAATTTATTTGTTAAAACATGTTGCTTCAGCTTACCATCTAGGACCCGTTTTAAACGTATTGCAGATACTACAGATTGTAAGCTAGTGTATATGGAATATGTAAAAATGGAAATAACAAACAATCATACCGTTCTGCTTACTTTTGTTGCTTAATTTTAATTAATCGATTGATCACTTCCCGGGATAGTTCCTAGGATTCTGGATTGTACTTGTAAAAATCTGTTACTAGATTTTTGACGAAACATACAAAGGCTTATTTTTCAGTAAATCCTATAATTTTGCATTCAAACTCGCCTAAACTTGCCATGGAACTCAAGACCACATTATCAGTAAAAATTTGTTGTATCAGTTTTTCATCTGTTTTTCTTTTAAAACTAAGCAGAACCACTTTTTTCTCCTCCAAAGAAAAGTGTTCCGCCTGCAGTCCGTTATGTCATATGGAAACGGTCTCTATGGTCTTTGCATTAATTTCACAGCCAATTAAGTATTTGTAAAATTTCCTTTTCGGCTTCAGGCTCCGTCGAACTACACTACGCAAACTTTTGTTTGTCCCTCCGTAATTTGTTTTCAGGAAAAGTCGAAGTTCAGTCAGCCAGTTAGTGCTAGTGTTATTCTAAGATCTACATAATTGTATTATGTTTGCTCTTAATAAATAATAAAAATAATGTTGTCAGGAAAGCTAAACTTTTGGTGTATTAACCTGAAATGCAAAGGATTCTCAGTCTTTCATATAACACAGCCCTGAACACCATAATTTCTATATTAATCAAACTTTGTTATGCAGGCTTCAAATCATGCATGTCTAGGTACATCATGGTCAACAACGTACCATGTATAGATCTGCTTGATTTCCTCCCTTCAGTAAGTTTATCAACCAGTACGGTGCAAATGCTATCTGGTAGACTTAGGTGCACAAACTTCAGCGATCCCTCAATCTCACCAATGTTTTTCCTATGTAGATGCTACCGGGTATCCCCACACCAAAACTTTATGTACCAAGTTAGTCCCGTACTCTGTGCCCCCCCTTTGAGAATTTTCTAAATACGCCACTGACAAGTAGGCAATCGCGTATAGAAAAGTGCAAAAGAAAATCTCTGATTTCCAAAGAATGTGTTTGTATTTGTACCTCTTTCCGAAAAAAATGTTTGTATGAGTATAGATATTATCTCTCCGTTGAAAATGTGTGCGAGAATTTTATTCTCTCGTTGCAGGTTGATAGCATTGCAAAGCAATGGGCCTGTCTACACGCGAAAAAGAACAACAAGAAGAGATTCGCGAGGAGCAAGCTATAGGTTTTTTGTTTTTATGCCACGTTTAGACAAACCCAATGTGATTTGAATGACAGCCGACTGGTCACGAAGTGGACACTGGATTTCACGTACTAATTTATAACATAAAATGTATAAATATACACTTGCCGGACCTTACAAATACACTGCGTGACACTGGCGAATAAACAACTGTAAAAAAAACTGCGCGTTTCACTAAATTTTGTTCAATTCACATTCGCGAAATTTGTAAACAATTTGTCGGGTCCGCTCGTGTCGGTTAAATGAAAATTGAGCAAAAATTACAGCCGACCGTTCACGACGTGTACTCTAAACTAAAACATGCACTTTATGACATAAAATGACAAAAAACGCACTTGCCCACCAATTCAAATGCATTTGCCTACATCTGAGAAAAATAGATTCGAAGTAAACAGTATTTACCACTTTACATCCAGTAGTTTTTACTTGAAAAATTTGACAAGAAATGATTCGGCTATCATCGTGTAATCAACATTCTAAAGAGAAAAACACGTTCTCAGATTTCATTCATCTTAGTCCAGTCAAAATATGTATCCCAATTCAGGCATCCAAATAGAAAATATAGAGTAAAGCTAATTTTTGTTATTTTTGAATCAGCGGCCTCCCAGGAAGCTAAAACGCATATTGCTAAAAAAAATGTATCGGAAAGGTTCCAAAAAGGACAAAAAAGGATACTCCCTAATCCTTGACCGGAGGTCAGCATGCAGGGTATCAAATCAAAGGGGACGTCGAGTACATTACATATCCGGTGTCTGTTTCCTGTTTCAAGGACTTTTTAACGGAATAAATCGAGCTCAAGTGGGAAATCAGCGAATTATCGTGTTTCCCGTGTATCTTTCCAAGGCCATAACTATAGGAGAATAATTCAAGTTTTCACTACTTTTCTCACTTTTCAATATTGATAATACCGTAAGATTGTACCAATCAATTCTAAGAAAAAATTTATCGTAAAGCTTTGAAAAAGGACATAAAAGGACACTAATTACACACCTTGACCAACATGGGCAGGCGGGGTGTCATATCAAAGAAAACGTCGAGTACATGCCATATCCAGTGTTTGTTTCCTGTTTCAAGGACACTAAATGGAATAATTCAGGCTTAAATGGAAAATTACGGCTTTGGAAAGAAACAGATACGGGAAACTCGAAAATTTATCATTTGAACCCAAATTTCGACTTTGGGAGTCTCTGAAATAAGTAGCAAACGCCGGATATGGAATGTGCTCGACGTCCTCTTTGATATAACACCCCGCATTCCCAAGTTCGATCAAGGTGTGTAATTAGTGTCCTTTTAAGTCCTGTTTTAGAACTTTCCGATAAATTGTTTTCTTAGCAAATTTAATGGTAGAATCTTAAGATTCTGAAAAGTCAGAAAAGTAGTGACAACTTGAACTATTCTCGTGGTTGTGGCTTTGGAAAGATATACGGGAAACACGATAATTCAATAATTTTCCATTTTAGCTCGTTTTATTCCGTTAAGGATCCTTGAAACAAGAAACGGACACCAGATATGTAATGTAGTCGACGTCCCCTTTGATATGATACCCCGCATGCTGACCTCCGATCAAGGATTAAGGAGTATCCTTTTTCGTCCTTTTTGGGACGACTCCGTCCAAATTTGTTTTTAACAAATGGGTTTTAGACTCCTGGCAGCCCACTGAATCAAAAACAACAAAAATTTGCCTTATCTATTTTTTCTATTTGGATACCTGAATTGGGATACATATTTTGACTGGACTAAGATGAATGAAATTTGAGAACAAATCTGATAATTTCGTGTACCCTATAGTATGCCTATAGTATACGTGTGAACAAATTTCACACATAGGTACTTTCTGGATGGGGACTTTTTTATATGGAGTGAGAGTTCTATTAGTTATTTTTCAATGGTATCTCTAAGCTGTTTTAGTTGTGGGTCTTTTTCGATATGTTTTACAAATTGTTCTTTCTTAGAAGGGCTAACATTTATTGTATGTATGACATTATGAATGTCGGGTATTTCAGGCTCTCGACATGTATCTTTTATAAAGTTACGCGGCAGATAATCTGCTATATAGATGTATTTACCAATCAAATAATTAAGTGTCAAATTATATTTAAGCAAACGTAATTTCATACGCTGCAATTTTGCAGAAGGTATTTTAGCTATTTCTTTTGTTGCTATACCTAAGAGCGGCTTTTGATCTGTTACCACTGTAACGCTACGACCATAAATATACGTGTGAAATTTGTAACATGCAAAAACGATCGCCAACAGTTATTTTTCGATCTGTGAATAATTTTTTTCAGTGGTAGTTAAACTACGTGAAGCAAATAAAAATGGCTTGCCGTTTTGCATTAAGCATGCGCCTAATCCATTTTGCGACGCATCAGATTGAATTGTTATCTCCTCAAATATCTTTAGTACTGGAGCATTAACGATTAATTTTTTAATTATTTTGAGCCACTCAGAATGATTCGGGAGCCAGACAAAAGCAACATCTTTCTTCAAAAGATCCCGAAGAGGTTTTGAAATTTCAGCCAAATTAGGAATAAAAGTTCGAATGTAGTTTATAACTCCAAAAAGTGTCTGAAGTTGCTTTTTGTTCTCCGGCGGTTGTAATGCTTCAATCGCCCGTATACGACTATTGTCTATTTCAATGCCCGCATTACCATGACCTAGATAGTTTACTCTACTAACACGCAATTGCAATTTATCAATATTAAATTTTATGTTTTTTTCTCGGGCTCGTTGGAATACTTGTCTAAGTGCAGCATCATGCTGCTCTTCTGTTTCTGCTGCTATTAGAATGTCGTCAATATATATTACGACAAAAGTAATATCCTTAAAATTTTCCTCATTTAGAAATTGGAACACTTCCGGGGCTACTTTAATTCCAAACGGTAAACGCTTATACCTATAACACCCGAATGGGGTTGCAAATGTGCATAGCTTGCTAGACTCTGAGTCCAATTCGACTTGATGAAATCCATCTTTTAGGTCTAAAACTGTGAAAATCTTTTTATTAGCTAACTTTGCAATAATTTCATGAACTGTAGGAATATAATATGTTTGTTCTTTGAGTGCTAGATTTAAGTTACGAGGATCTAAGCAGATACGTATATTTTTATTTGGTTTTTCTATAATGACTACGTTTGACACCCATTCTGCAGGCTCACTAACTTTTTCAATAACTCGGCGCTCACACAACGCACTTAATTCTTTTTTCACTACTTCCGTTAGTGCTAATGGTATACGTCGGGGTGCACAAACAACAGGCTCACTGTTCTGCACATTTTCGCAAAATGATTCTTTTTACTTCATTTTTTGCAAATTTTGTCAGACACTGTTTTTTTAAATGATGCTTCCATCGGCACTTGTTACATTTTTTAATTTTGACATGCTTCGTATTACAACTATTGCTGTACTTACTACTATTGTTATACTTACAACCATTGCTAGTATCATCGTTACGTTGCCAACCATTTTGATTTTTTCTAACTTCGGCAATCCGTGCTGTGCTCGGCTGCATCTGGCTCAACTGTTATTTTGATACTTCTGCAGCCCGGGCAATTTCAATCGCTTTCTCAATGCTCAGGTTGTCTGTTTCCAAGAGTCCTTTTTGAATGCTTTTATCGTGTAACGATCCGATCACGCAACATGCGACTTTCTTGGTCGCCAAAATTGCATCGTCTAACCATCTTCTTCAAGTCGATGAGGTAATTATTGAAAGACTCTCCCTCCCGCTGCGATCTACCAAGGTATATTATTTGTGTTAGTGATCAAAGTGAATTATTGTTAAAAAAATGTATATTCAGTAAAACAAGATTATGTACATAATTATGACAAATGATAAGATAATTATTTTCTATTTTCTTCTTAATGAATTAAAAAAAAAAAAAAAATAAAATCATTACATTGAATTATTGTTACATTGTAAATAACTAAATCATAGTTTGCAAAATTATATTACAATATTGTTATTAGCAGTTGAATTAATTTAAAATATAAAATTTTACCAAAAGTCAAAAGGGGAGATGAAACATAGATGTACTCATATTAAATCTTACAAATAAATGAAAAGGGGAGATGTAACATGACTTAAGTCTAGTTAGTATAAACGAGCCTCCAACATAACCATTGAT
This sequence comes from Microchrysa polita, assembly GCA_949715475.1. Lineage (NCBI taxonomy): Eukaryota > Metazoa > Arthropoda > Insecta > Diptera > Stratiomyidae > Microchrysa > Microchrysa polita. The sequence continues at coordinate 71,109,828 of OX454417.1, read as the reverse complement.
TAAACTAGTTAGCAAGTAAGTTGGCCAGGTAGTATTATCTTTAAGTAAAACCTGTAATAGAAAATAGAAAGAGAAATAAATCAGTATCACTTAGAACATCACAGAAATATAATACATGCCCCCGGGCACAGGAGTAATCAATTATTACTCATATGCGGCACATGCCCCCGGAGGCATGTATTTCTTGTTATTGGAGTGCCAGAAAAAACACCGTTAGAAATAATTTCTGATTGTCTCGTGTTCATTTAGTAGTCTATTGCTGAATTGCAGTGCGAAAATACATTTTTTAGTGTTTACATGTCAGAACGCTCGCCTCGCATGTCCAATTGGCCAAAGCAAAGGTGAAAAAAAAGCAAAAAATTACAATTATTATTATAATTATTTGGAATCGGCTCCTGGCTGAATTGAAGACAGGTTTGTACCTAAGGAAGTATTTTAACTAGTTTTTGATCGATTAAAATTAAATTCCGGGATACGAGAGCTCAATTACTGTTGCAGTAACGACATGCCCCCGGGGGCATGTGCCGCACAGAAAAGGAGACACCGAAAATGACTGCCGCAGCCAACGTATTAATATTAACCATTCATTAAAAATTAAATCGCACACCACAATTATTTTCCATTAAATTTGCAAACAGCACATTTAGGCATCTGAGCATGCCATCCACCACAGAAAATTCGAAGTAAATTCTGCGTAACACGTTTAGGGGAAAGTATTAATACTTCAAGAATCTTTGTTCCGAAAGTATAGTATACGAGTAGTTAACGGTTTAAAAAGAACCGTTCTGAATGATTACCATTATCGATGATAAAATTATAAATAACCAACAAAAATGTTATAAAATAATTCAGATTTTTCTGCGTTGATACGGCCGGGCCACCCATAGAATTTACGTCAAGTAAGTAACATCAGTCAAGATACTGCAAAAGCTACATGTTGCAAAGAGTAACCGAAAAGTCATAAATTAATTGAACTTCAGTATTGGCTATTAAATTGATAACCTATCAATATTGATTTCTTTTATTAGGGATGAGGGTTTTATAATCCACAATCCACTTGTTTTTCTGGCAAGATGATTTCAAATCTAATTTTAGTACAGTAATCGGGTATATTTTACTTAAAAAAATATGTAATGGCTGAAATTTGGTGAAGATGTTAACCTTCAAGCGGGCGCTCGGGCGGTAATTTACCGCCCTGATCATATAAACACGCATAGCTTTTCCTCCGTTGGCCGGATCGAGGTGGGAGAAGTATGTATTCTTAACCCATTTTCTGCCATTGGTTCGTTCACGAACCATTAATGTTTTTTTTTAACTGCAAAAGTAAAATTCTTTTGAAGAATGAATTTAACTGATGCTTTCTAGAAGCATTGAAATTGTTAATAACAAATTTTTTAAGTTTTAAAATTCGGTATTTTGCATAAAAAACATCGGTAAATTTGTCTAATTTTTGTCCCCGTGACCCTTGTTGGGATTTTTTTCCGATTTCACCTTTATCCGGAAAATTGTTTTAAACAATATTTTGAATAAATGAAGCTGACTAATTGTGAATGACGAATATTCCTTCCAAAGTTATCATTTTTGTTTAACCCTTCTGTCGGCACCTACTACAATATGCATATTCTATACCCAATAGGTCTGGCTGGACCTACTGAGAAAAAAATTTTATTGTTTGGAAAAAGTTAAATTTTTATCGGTATAAACATTCTACCCATACTTTACAGCCATTTATAAACAATAAAAGCATTAAAATCTTTTTTATAGATATACTAGAAGCGTTTTTAAGAAGACATATTTTGAGGTGGTATTAGTACAAACATGTTTCTCCCTTTTTTTCTTCTCTTTTTTCATTGCGTATCCGTACCGAAAGTTTGATCAAATTTTCCAAGTCCAACATCTTTGGGGAAATATTTGGCACTCTGTTGGTAGATTTTATCGCGATATTAGTCTGCAGATTTGGGAAAATCGATAGATAGAAATAGGGAATTTTCAACCTCAAAAATAATTTCATTCTAAATTTTCCGTAAATATCTCAATGAAATCTATAAAGAAACACCATCGTAAGTCACTCATACTTAGTTCATACTATTACAAAGGAAATAAAACTCTTTTTATTTTCCTAGAATCAAATCTCAGTTGATTAGGTGATGTTATAAGACGGGATAAAATTAGGCGTACCCAATTTGCGAACTTCACAGCTTTTTACAGCAAAATCTCAGAAAATTTTATCGTTTATCGTACAAATTTAATTTTAATAGAGAGTTTTAGCAAGTCGTTTGGAGTAAAACGACATAATTTGACATTCCATATAAAAATTCGCTTGCTTACAGTATACGAAACAAAATATATTAATTTTGCATGTCCTAATTAGGCATAGGTGTAAAAAACGACAAATTATTTCGCCAATTTCGACTGTTTCCAGAGCATCAAATATACGGAAATACACCCATGCCTACTTGGGACATGCAAAATTAAGATATTTTGTTTCGTATACGATAAGCAAGCGAATTTTTATATGGAATGTCAAATTATGTCGTTTTATTTGAGACGATAAGCTAAAACTCTCTATTGACTTTATTACATTATAAATAAGAGATTTTTAAGATAATTTAATATTTTCACTTTTTACCTCAAGACGAAAATGGGGGCAAAAACTATAGGTCTGGCCAGACCTATTGGGTATCAAAAAGCACTATAAATTGAAAATCATCAAAAACATGCTCAAAACTTCAACCGATTTTTTTAAATTTTTGCAAAGTGCTAAACATATTATTCTAGGATATCATGAAATATGAAGTCGCTGCGATTTCAGCTTCTATACTTTTTTGACCAATATATAGTGCCAAAGGTCTAGCCAGACCTATGTGCCGACAGAAGGGTTAAAATGATAATAAATTTGACTCTAAACTTAATGGTTCGTTGACGAACCATTGGCGGGAAACGATATCTTGTGTCCACTTATAAGAGACTCAACATTTTCCATGCAGGCGTGCCAACTGTTGAAGAAAATTATATTCCAAACTTGCATAAATGTTTATTTAAGGATAGCAAAGGCGTTTATTCTATTCCAAATTCATATACAGTAAAACCCCGATTTTCTGGACCCCCAAAATCCAAAATGCCGATATTCTTGATATGGACTATTTTGATTTATTTTTGATAAAATTTTGAGCTTTAGTTTATTATTGTATACTGCTGTATAAACTTGATGGAATGAATATATATATATATATATTAGAAGTTAAAATTGTTAATTTTTCAATGATTTTATTATCACCAGGGTGACAGTGCATTTCGAAAATTCAAACAACTCGATAATCCGAATTAGGTCCGGTCCCAACCATTTCGGAATATCGGGGGTCTTATGTAGTTACTATACTGATAGCTTTATTAGTGTGGATCTCATCAGGAAAAACGTGAGAGCCCTTGTATTCTTGGACTAGGCGCCAAGGTATTTATTGATATGCTAGAAGTTACTGATTACTGGATTGAATATCCACTGGGTTGCATTTTTTGATTCTCCCAGATCTAGACTATCGGTTTGTATCGTTACTAATTGCTAGTGGTAGAATATGGCCCAAAGGAGAAGGAACGCTCGGGAAATACAGGCGCCAAAGTACGTCGAGGACTCGCAAGGAATGTTGCTGATTGACGATACGGCAATTTGTAGCAGGATGCGAGAGTATTTTGACGAACTTCTAAATGAAGAATTTCCTCGAGCAGCTTTTCAAGATGTTGAGCCGAATACCACAAACATTGAAGATATCTCAGAGGAAGAGGTGATGGAGGCAATGCATCAGATGAAACGCGGAAAGGCAGTCGGCCCGGACAAAATCCCCGCGGAATTTTGGTTGAAAATGGAAAATGTCGGGCTTAGTTGGCTCACAGTTCTCTTCAACAAAATCAAAGGTGGGCAACCGATGCCTGATGCTTTCAGGGAAAGTTTTCTTCTTCCTTTCTATAAGAACAAGGGAGACTCACGCAAACTCAACAACTATAGGGCTATAAAGTTAACACCTCATACACTGAAGATCTACGAGCGAGTTGTCTGCAACCGATTGAGAAAGATTGTGCGGTTGAATGACAATCAATGCGGCTTTGTTGAAGGTCGATCTACAGTCGATGCGATTCAGTGCATTCGTATTGCAATGGAAAAGTATAGAGCAGCACGAAAGGACTTGTACTTTGTGTTCATCGATTTGGAGAAGGCATTCGATAGAGTACCTCGTGATCTGATATGGTTGGCCTTGAGAGCACTTAATGTCCCCGAGGCATACGTCAGGATGATACGAGACATGTATGATGGAGCTACGACTAAGGTTAGATGCACAGCCGGTGAATCAGAAGAGTTTCCGGTGAATGTCGGAGTACACCAGGGCAGTGTATTGAGTCCGTTGCTCTTCAACATCATCATGTGCTACTTATTAACACGTGTCTCCGACGGCCTAGAAATATCTCTTCTTTTTGCTGATGATATAGTCCTCAGTAGCCCAAACATCGTTGCCTTGCAAGCCGCGCTTACAAAATGGTGTGACATTCTGGAGGAGCATGGACTGAGGGTAAGTATAACAAAGACTGAGTTCTTATGCTGCCAATTCTCAGACCCAAATGCACCGATACCAGAAATGTACGTCAAAGGAGAGCAGCTTAAGTCTTGTACCAAGTTCAAGTACCTTGGCTCGATGGTGAACAGCGGAGCTACATGCGATGATGACATCAAACATCGCACAAAGGTTGGGTGGATGAGGTGGCGAGAAAACTCTGGAGTTTTCTGCGATAAGAAAATGCCACTGAAGCTAAAGGGCAAGTTGTACAAAACGGTTGTACGTCCCGCACTCATGTATGGATCAGAATGCTGGACCATGTATGAAGGTTACGCGAAAGAAATGACAGCGACTGAAATGAAAATGTTACGCATGTCAGTTGGTGTAACCAAAAGGGACCACATCAAGAGTAGCTACATCCGAGGCAGCTTGTCCATAGACCAACCAATCACCGAAAAGCTCGAAGACCGACGAATGGATTGGTATTGCCATGTTCAAAGGCGTCCGCCTGAGAACCCCGCAAAGAGAGCGATATCAATGGAAGTTCCACTTGATGGACCCAAGGCCAGAGGCAGACCAAAGAACACCTGGATGTGTCAAATGAAAAAGCAACAACAACGCATTGGTCTCGGCGATGACACGATCCAAGATAGAGCTGCCTGTAGAAATATGCTGAGAAATTATCGCCAAAACGGGCGATGTGCCTACACCGCAGGTCGAGCAACGCGGAACCATGGAGCGGTATAAAGAACGAGGCAAGGAAGAAGAAGAAGTGGTAGAATATGGCCCATACGGCTCGTTGTTCTTGAAAAATATATTTAGGAGAAAGTCAATTTTCTTCTTTATTTTCTTTCTCAATTAGTAGTGACACAAACCGACAGTTCAGATCCGGGAGATCCCAATCCCTAAGGATTCACCACGATTCTCCTCAATTCGGGGAGACCACTCTGGATTCCACGGGTAAGGTATGCGTCACCTAAGTTCACTGATTGTTAATGACCCTGTCGGACCAAATGCTTCCGTTTTTCATGGTCGGTTCATACATTTCAACCACAAGATTTTCGATATCAATTTACAAATACAGTCAAAAAACCGGTATGCAAAATCACAGAGACTGTGACTGTTATGTGTGAATCGACTTTAAGAATGCCTTTTTTTTTAAATAAACACGATCATACAGATAAAAATAACAGGCGCGACAATCCAGCATTGGACTAAGGCCGCAGGATGTGTTAGTGACATGCTATTTCCAAGATCTTATCTGCTTTTTGTTGAGGTAATGAGATCAGCATCACGCTCAGCATCACGCTCAGCAGTGTTATTTATCCCCATAAATGGGTACTCGTTTAACATCTGAGTGAGATCATAGTCCGTCACAAGCTCGTGAGTTCCAAAAACACCATGACCCACGGTGAGATTCGAACTCATGACCCTGTGCACCGAAGGTACGCGCACTAACCGCTAGACCAGCCAGACTACATTGACTTGCTTCGCTAAAACTGCTGAACTTGTTTTATTGTTCACCAGATAATACTTTTTATGATGATAACTTATTTTGGACATGCTCTTCTTTCAATTTACCATAATTATGAGAATGGAAGTTGTACGGTTGAGCGGAAATGGTATGAAAGTATGACTTAAGAATACATACTTCTCCCACCTCGATCCGGCCAACGGGGGAAAAGCTATGTGTGTTTATATCTGTGGTTCCCAACTCGCAAATGTCGGCGGACCACTTATCCTGAAATTGAACTGCTACGGACCACCATTATGGTGGGCGGATTTAAAAGTTTGCGGAATGTGCGTCAAAATGTAGTAATAGGGCACGTTTTTGTTCAATTTTTCAATATGTTCTCATTAGGGTCGATATTCTTTTCTTTTCCTTTTTTAATCTCTGTAGTAACACGAATTCCGTAAAATTATAAAAACCTGAACCCGAAACACAGCTACATTCATTCTCTTTTATGTGATCGTCGTTTCCTACTATTTGTTGTACTCTGGAGAAAAGTATTAGGTGTTCAAATTTTTCGTTAACCAGGAAATGGAGAATAAACTCTAATGTAACGTGACCAAACAATCTTTCGAAACGGTTATCAATAGATTACTGGCATATTTTAAGATCAATCAATTTCTGGCTTCTGGCTTAACAAAACTGCAATTGGAACAACTTTTGATAACCAAAAATGTTCGGTTAAATATAAGTAAAAAATTGAAAGTGGTTGTTGCATCGTTGACCAGCTACATAGATTTGAAAGTCCTGTAATAGGTCTTTTTCCAAAACCTTGTTTGTCTAGAAGCGAATACGTATTACAGAAAACAATTGTTCTGCAAATTAAATCGTAAAATGTTCATTTAATAACGAAGATATTATACTTGTGTAAGTAATCACTAAATTCTTTTGTGGACCTCCTCCGAATCTCTCACGGACCACCTTCGGTCCGCGGACCACCGGTTGGGAAACAGTGGTTTATATGATCAGGGCGGTAAATTACCGCCCGCGCGCCAGCTTGAAGGTTAACTGGTATGTAACTATAACGGAACTACGTAACCGATGAAATTAACCTTCCGGCGGGCGCAATACTAACACGATCGGGCGCAATGCATCTGACAGATTAAGTGCAGAAAAAGGGATGAAACTAAGTTTCTGTATGTTTTATACTCTTATTTATTGTTGCATTGTCTTTTTGAAACAGTTCTACGTAATTTTAGAAACAAAAACTGGCTCACAAGGTTTTATACCCATCACATTTTAAATTTTCTAAGAATATTCCGCTTTCAATAGCTTCAATATTTGGAAAACCTCCAACAACCCGACCGCTTATTTTACTAAAAACACACTATTGAACGATTTGGTGAACCTAAAAGTCAACACAACGTTATTACGCAATGTGAAGAGTATAACATGTGGAAATTTTCATAGAAAAGGAGAAAATAACACAATCGGGCGCAATACATCTGAGAGATTATTTCATCCCCTCCCGCCCCTTAGACATATGGTAGATAGAAACTGAAAACTGCTTTGGATAGTTGATCGATAAAGATTAAGCTACTGTGAGTTTCAGATCTCTCCCTTTCCGTATCGCTGATTGGCGCAACAAAAACTGGCCACTTAATCTGTCAGATGCATTGCGCCCGCCCGAAGGTTAATGTAGGTACCGTAAGATAGATAATTACAAATACAAACAAAACTTTTATACATCACTTTACTGTAGGGTAAACAGTAAAAATGATATTAACGAAAAATGCAAAATTCGCCTATAAGTAGGCAATATACTCCAACTTCCCCCACCCCCACGAATACAAAAACTCAGCTTTAGATAAAAGACATGTCCCCTTACATCTCCAGCAAATTTCAGCCATTACGTATTTTTTTTAAGTAAACGGCCGTTTTGTGTCTTTAAATACTGTACTATTTTACGGATGGTAAGAAAATATTTCTGTAACTTGCGTCAGGGCTTCTGCGAAACGTTAAATTTAATCAAACTGAAGGATATCTCTGAACTCTGATCAATCTCTGGAGTGATTCATAAACATAATCTGACATTCATATAATCTGTTTATACTTAGAAGGGAGTCAGTAGAATAGTCGACTTCAAGAAACTATTCAATGTATGTTTAACTAAATTTTCGCCCCTTCCAGAAATTACTGAAATAATTAAAAGTTATGAAGGTGTTCCTTAAGCCTTTCTAGAAAAGATAGCAATTAAATAAAAATCTACTCAATCGAACAATGTAAAACTGCAAAAACGTACTACTCAGACAGATCTAAAGCAAAGAAACAACCTCATTGACTCTAAAAAAATTTTCTAGTATCTTAACTGATAAATATCATTCAACTTCTATAAAAATCCCAATAATCGCTCATTATTTCCAACTGAAAAAAATCATACCTGAACTTAATTCTTTCACTTTCGGATACAGGCGCTTCTCATTATGGCAGTCATAAATTTTGATTGATTTATTCACGCTTATTTTTATAACTGAGCCCCCAAGCTTTAGATAAACCCATTTTTCGATTTTATATAAAACGCGGATCAAACGAAACGAAAGTGCAGTCCTCGTTATATTTTTCGCAAAATCGGTTGATTAAATAGACTTATCGAAAATCAGTCGATTTAGTGTGGAGTACAGTTGTGAAATTTAAAAATGCGAATTTTCGTTTTATTGAGCTCACTGTTAGCATACAGTGCAGCCAGGACTATTGGTGAAAAGCCTTTGTGTCCTCCACTGGGAAATTTCGCAGACTTATCAGCGTTTGACATTCGAGCATATTTTTCGTGTCGTAGTGATTCAAACGAACAATTAACCTTAGTTCGCACCACGTGTGGTTTAAATGAAACTTTCGACGAAGTGTCGGGAAAATGTGTAGTGCGCCAGGATACATCCTTCTGTCGGGGCAATGGACTTTTTCCAGATCATAGTACTGGGAATTGTCAAACTTATTTTAAGTGTCAAGAAAATAGTGGATCGTACGATATTGAGAGACTGTCATGTCAGGAGGGTTTAGTGTTTGAGCCAAAACGCCGACAGTGTGTTTCAAAGGATACTTATTCGTGTGCAAGTGCAAGGCGACTGGTTGATCCAGAAACAGAATGTGATAAGGATGGATGGCTTATTGATGATCCCATTTCGTATGATTGCTCGTCGTATTATAAGTGTATTAAAGATCCTGAATCGGGATCGTATTCTGTTGAGCATTTAACATGTCCGGAGGGTGAAGTTTTTATGCCTAAAGGCGGGTGCGTGAATCCTAAATTTTACATTTGTAAAAAGAAACCTCCAGTGACTGAAGAACCGTCGGCAACGACTGAGGAGCCAACAACAACTACCGAGGAACCAACAACAACTACAGAGGAACCTACAACGACGACTGAGGAACCCACTACAACGACCGAAGAACCAACAACAACTACTGAAGAGCCTACGACTACCACCGAAGAGCCAACAACAACAACTGAGGAGCCTACTACAACAACAGAGGAGCCAACAACAACTACTGAAGAACCTACAACAACTACTGAAGAGCCTACGACTACCACTGAAGAGCCAACGAAAACAACTGAGGAGCCTACTACCTCAACAGAGGAACCAACAACAACTACTGAAGAACCTACAACAACTACTGAAGAGCCTACGACTACTACCGAAGAACCAACAACAACTACCGAAGAGCCTACGACCACCACCGAAGAGCCAACAACAACAACTGAGGAGCCAACTACAACTACAGAGGAACCAACAACAACTACTGAAGAACCTACAACAACTACTGAAGAGCCTACGACTACCACCGAAGAACCAACAACAACTACCGAGGAGCCAACTACAACTACAGAGGAACCAACAACAACTACTGAGGAACCGACGACAACCACAGAAGAACCTACAACGACGACTGAGGAGCCAACGACCACCACTGAAGAGCCCACGACAACCACTGAAGAGCCTACAACAACCGAAGAACCTAGTACAACCACAGAAGATCCAACAACTACGGAAGAACCAACCACAACTACCCAAGAGCCTACCACACCTACTGAGGAACCAACAACAACTACTGAGGAACCCACTACAACTACTGAAGAGCCAACAACAACAACTGAGGAGCCTACTACAACAACAGAGGAACCAACAACAACTACTGAAGAACCTACAACAACTACTGAAGAGCCTACGACTACCACCGAAGAACCAACAACAACTACCGAAGAGCCATTAACAACTACCGAGGAACCAACAACTACTACCGAGGAACCCACTACGACTACCGAAGAGCCAACCACAACTACCGAAGAGCCTACGACTACCACCGAAGAACCAACAACAACCACTGAAGAACCAACAACTACTGAAGAGCCAACAACAACTACCGAAGAGCCAACCACGACCACGGAAGAGCCAACAACAACTACCGAAGAGCCAACCACAACTACCGAAGAACCGACAACAACTACTGAAGAACCGACAACAACTACTGAAGAACCCACGACAACTACCGAGGAACCAAGCACAACTACTGAAGAACCTACGACAACAACTGAAGAGCCTACAACAACTACGGAAGAGCCTACTACGACCACCGAGGAACCTACAACAACTACGGAGGAGCCAACGACAACTACGGAAGAGCCTACCACGACTACCGAGGAGCCTACCACGACTACCGAGGAGCCAACCACAACTACGGAAGAGCCTACCACGACTACCGAGGAGCCTTCCACGACTACCGAGGAGCCAACCACAACTACGGAGGAGCCTACCACGACTACCGAGGAGCCTACCACGACTACCGAGGAGCCAACCACAACTACGGAAGAGCCTACTACGACTACCGAGGAACCTACAAAAACTACGGAACAACCAACGACAACTACTGAAGAGCCTACGACGACCACAACAGAAGAACCCACCACAACTACTGAAGAACCCACCACAACTACTGAAGAACCAACCACAACCACCGAAGAGCCAACAACAACAACCGAAGAACCTACTACGACCACCGAAGAGCCAACAACAACAGAAGATCCCACAACTACCGAGAAACCTACAACATCAGGTATTTGAATTTAGTCTCTTTATTAAATTGTTCTTCTAAGTGATTTTCAAATTTAGGTCCAACCACAGTAACTGAAGATCCTGAAACTCCCGATAGACCAGATCCAGGCGAACCAAATACCGTAACTCCAGAGCCTACTACAACAGATCCTTCAACGTTCGTTTGCAAATCACCTGGAAATTATGAGGATCCATTTGATAATACAAAATTCTATATGTGTCAATGGACTGGCACGGAATACATAGCAATTCATATGTCATGTCGAGCTGGTTTTACATTTGATCCCAAATATGGCGTTTGCGTGAGTCCTGATGTAACTCAGTCGACAACTACAAGCAAACCTACGACGACTAGTTCGACAACCACGACAGTGGAACCGACAAAAACGCCCGTCACTACAACACCGATTCCTATTCCATCCCCATCGTGGTGTACATCTTACGAACGATTCGCTGATCCTGAAGACCGAACCAAATACTATCAGTGCGTTACGGATAGCAACGGCCAATTTATGCTTATTCAGATGAAATGTACCGATGGACTTATTTTCATCCCGGAAATTGGCTTCTGTTCAAAAGCATAATTTTTATGGAATATGCTCGAAGTCCAGTAGAAGGCTGGATAGATTAACTTCTGTTTCAAAACAATATTTGTTTTGCATTATTGCTAAGACTCGTAGAGATGTAATTTATAATTTTATTAATTTATTGACTCCGCGACAAATACGTCAAACTCGTAAGCTCTTATTAAGCTATTAGATTGTTTTATTTAGGGTGATAAGCGCGCCTATTATTAAATATATGACTGATTGTTTTTCAAGAGGAAAAAGTACCTGCGTGAAATAAAATAATTAGATTTATCACAAGAGACTTTAATCCGCGACAGATTGTCAGCCAAATAGTGAAATTATCAACGAAAATAATGATGATGAAAATTTTCCAGGTTTTTCCAGTAATCATGGCACATGGTGAGTTTACGGCTGACTAATTGTGCGAGGTGTCAAAAAACCCAACCCGCGTTCCCGCGTGCGACGCCCATTGACGAGTCGATTGTTCTCTTTCTTCTAGTACTGTGCTTCCCCCTCTCCCAAATATCTATCGATATTTTTTCTGGTGAAAACAGTCAGTCACAATAGCGAGTTTTAGCATATCGGTTAAAATATGTTAAAAATGCTACAAGAATGGACCAAAAAGGAACACCGAGGTTACTATAACAAGGTTTATTTGCGACCGTCTCAATTCACTGCTATGTTACAACTAAAGGCCTGAATAGACCTCGAGCGGAATGAAAATGAAATTTTCGTCCGCGGCGATTTTCTCAATGAAAATGCATACTTACTCTCGTGGAATATGTGGTAAATGATGGGGAATTCCATAAACTAAAATCCGAGAATGGTTTCAGAATTTGTCTCTGCCATTTTATGTGTTATTTTTCGATTCCCCGGTCATTAGGTAATTTCCGCGATGAACTCGTCGTGGACAGTGAATCGGTTTGACGTTTGCAAAACTCACCACGCCCGACGGAGAATATGCTACAGAGTCGACTCATTTTCACGTTGAAAATGCATTCGGACAAGGGGGAAATAATTTTTTTTAGTTATTTTTAAGATTATTTAGGACGTAAAACGCCTTTGTATCAATTTTCGAAGCTAAAATTTTAAATTCACCACGGTTTTTATGCCGGTTTCATTTTCATTCCGCTCGAACTCTATCCGGGGCTTAAGTCGTTACAAGTATAAATGATAAGAAATAGTTATGTACTACATAAACTGAAGTATATATGTATGATTTAGAGCGAGACAACTAATTTTCAACATCCTTCGGCCGGGCCAACGATTCAATCTCCAACGGGTAGAGTAGCTATGGATGGGTCTACGAAGTATCTTTCCTTCTAGACAACGTATATCGCATGATCGTACTTTACCATCTCTGCATGCATATGTCTTTTCAATTACGGCCACCTTCCAATGAATCCTGGGTCGTGCGCTGTCAAACAATAATACAACGTCGCCTTCTTTAAGAGGGGTGGAAGCCGACAGTTTGTTGGTATGAAATAGCCGAAGCGATTGCATGTACTCTAATCGCCACCCAGTCCATAATTTGCGGATGTACTTCGTTCGATGCTTCCAAAGTTGCTGGATATCAGAGTTAATATCGGACACGGGTGAAATTTCCAAATTAGATTTCCCAGGGATTATCCAAAACTTGCGAGGAGTAAGAAGAGACAGTTCGGACGGATCGTTTGATACATAAGTGAGATGACGATCATTAGCGATGGCCTCTGCTTCTGCAAGAATAGTGTGCAATTGCTCAAAATTAAGCTTGGCTCTTCCAATTACGACTTTAGGTGTATTCTTAATTGTCCGTATTAATCGCTCCCAGAATCCGCCCCACCAAGGAGCCCTTCCAACTATGAATGTCCATTTGATTCGTTTACTTGCGAGAAAACCTTGCAGAACGTCTTCCTTTACGACAGGTCCACATTCGTTCAACTCCAAGGAAGCCCGACGAAAAGTTTTAGCATTATCGGAGAATATCGTTGAGGGCACTCCGCGTCGTGCTATAAAACGCCTTATAGCCATCAAGCATCCGTCCGTTGTCTGGTTTGGTACGAGCTCCAAGTGAACAGCTCGTACAGCAGTGCAAGTAAAAATCATAATATAAGCTTTATGCATTTCGTTTGAAATATTGTCCACGTAGTATAATGGACCAGCAAAGTTAACGCCAACGTGATCGAATGGTCTGGTGAGTTTTATTCGTTCTAAGGGCAGCGGTGCGAAGGGTTGATGTGCAGGCCTTCCAAACAGTTTCTTACATGGCACGCATGATTTAATTCGAGCCTTTACAACTTGCCTGCCTTTGATGACCAAAATTTTTTCGCGTAAGCTCACTAGAACAGTGTTGACTCCTCCATTTAATGTCTTCGCGTGGTAGTAGTCGATAATCAGCCGAGTCACATGAGATTGTGCAGGGAGTATGATGGGATGCTTCACATCCTCCGTATCGTACAAAAGCTGCAGACGACCGTTTAAACGCATTGCTCCTTGGTCATCAAGATAAGGGCAAAGTTGAGCTATTCGTGAATTCGGTGGTACGGACTTGGAACTCTGCAAAAGTCGAACCTCATTAGTATATGATGACATTTGTACGTACCTAATCCAATAGCGCTCTGCTTCAACAAGTTCTGCTGCTGTTAAATGCGTGGATTTCGCCCTCGACTTCGGACGGCATAGTGTGATGAAGCGTTAAATCCAACAAGTCACGTTCAGTAGTTTCGTTCATGAACTGTAGTTTATACTTTCCAAGAGGGGTTCCATTGGGTCATCTACCTTGCTTCGAACCTCGACAAACAATGCTGCTTGCTTAACAACGTCTGGATCATCGTCTCGCAATACTTCCGCAAAGCTTTCGTCTAATTCATTCAGCCACGGATATCCTTCGAACCAAGTTGTAGACTCTTTTATTTTCGTCGTTGCTACGCCACGAGAGATAAAATCCGCTGAGTTCTGTTTTCCGCTACAATGACACCACTCCTTTAGATTTGATAAGTTTCTAATTTCGTTAACACGATTTTGTACGTATGGAATCCAACGATTCTCTTCTCCATGAATCCAGATTAGCGCGATTTTGGAATCCGACCATAAGTAATACCGTGTCGCTTAGATTCGAAGATTTTTCTCCAAGTAAGATCGTAGTCGAGCGGCTATTAAAGCTGCTGTCAATTCCAATTTGGGTAGGGTCATGTCCTCGTTTTTTGCCTCCTTTATTGGCGCTACTCGGCTCTTTGCGCATAATAAGGATGTGTGGACGGATCCACTTTCGCTTATGCTCTTAACGTAGGCGACGGGACCGTATGCCTTCAAACTGGCATCCGCAAAAACGTGGATAAAAATTCCCTTTGAATGTGATATAGGCAAAACGGATGGCGGAAAGACTATATCGCGAAGCTCAGTTATATTACGAATATAATCGTCCCAATTCGGTACTGAATCTGCTGGCAATCGTGCATCCCATGAAATTTTCCTCTTCCACAGTTCTTGGAACAAGATCTTTCGCTTGATCAAAACAGGAGCTAAAATTCCCAAAGGGTCGTAGATCCTCGCAATGGTTTGGAGCACAACTCTTTTTGTTGCGCACAGTACGTTTTTGATCTCCACATATTTTATCGGTACCTGCATTTGATCGCTTGGTTTAAACAAACAGTCACTATCTTCAAATCAATTGTTGAAATTTTGTCAATTCAAACATTCCATATTTTACAAAATGACAAGGTGAAAATGTCGATTTAAGCAGAATTTCCCAAACGACATGTTAAAATAACAAGAATCAATGTTAAAATACATGCATTGTATTTAAAACCATAATACATGTTATATTAATCAAAACGACAAGGTTGAATTGTTGTCACAACAATTCCAGACTAAAAATGTTAAATTAACAAATCAATTTAGTTAGGACAAATACATCGAACTGATAAATGTAACATGGTGCAGTATTGGTACTACAAGGAAAATAAGGAATCATGTCAGACTAAGAACAATTGTCAAAATAAATCGTATTATGCGTTGGTTTTGGTATTAATTTTATAAAATTGACAGTACGCATTTAAATTTCGCTTGTTATTTCGAAGTTCTAAGTTTGTTTATAATGGAAGATAACGAAGATTACGTGTACGTGTACGATAGAGTTGCTATTATTTCCGACGACACCCAACTGAAAGAATTATTGACGACATTGAACTTGGATAACTTTCAATTTTGTTTATGAGCAATGTTTGGGTAAGTATCTTACAAATAAAATAACAAGTGGTTACGAAAAATAATATTTTATTAATTTTAGCAAATAAAAACCAAGTGCGCCACCTTCAAATTATTGAAAATGAGGAAATAAACAAGTTAATCCCCTTGGACCACCTTGCTGAACGAATTATTTTTAAAAGTGTACTAAAAAAATGGAGGGCCAATAAAGTAAGCGATAATTTTGAATTAACCAATTTTCTTGATAACTAATTACTAATATTTTCTAGGTTGAAGCAGCTTCAGCATTCGCAAGCGAATCAACCAAGAAATGGTATATATGTCCAGCCATTCATGTTTACACTCTCCCCAACAAAAAAAAAGTAATGAGAAAATTTTTTTTAAATGATTTATAAAAAAATCAAATATGAATTGTATTATTTTAAGCTATGTTTTCTTTTTAATCTTTAAAATAAATAAATATGTTTTGTTAAAATATACACTGCTTCTGATTCCATACAAGACATCTGAGCGATGGTTATGATATAAAAACAACATGCTAAAGTTATCATTGTTAATATTACCAAACAAGCACTATTATTTCAATTAGAAACCGTTTTTATTTAGACAACTTTAATTGTTATTTTAATAATATGTTCATGTCAATTCAATCCTAAAACAACTGTTGTAATAGCATGGACACTTTCAATTTATATAAAAAGGCATGTTATTTCAACTACGATATTTGCTTTTCGTTTCAACAAATTTGTCCATGTCATTTCAAACAGTGAACTAATTAGCTGAGAATCAACAGGAAAAAATTGTTAATCTTGTATAGTTTTTGTTAATTTTACAACAATTTTTTTTGAGTGTACATATATTTTATGGGAGGGAGACTGGAACCATATAGCAGTGGCGCAACCAGGATCTTGTCCTGGAGGGGGCTAAGGCCATCCATACTATCGAACATTGAGCTGCTTTCGCAAATTGGGTGATTAATTTTGTATGAATTTTTGTGCAAAAGGACATTTTGAATAACAATTTGAGAGTCTGGTGGATTTTTGTTAGAAAATTCATACAAACTTTACGTTTTTTTACCCAGTTTTGCTAATTTGAGGCTTACACATGAGCAAATACATATTTGTACAAATTTTTCCGATAAAGAAGATTTTATGAAAAATTGCTGATGTGAGGTTTGCTTTATACACACTATTTTCACTGCCATTTGCCATTTTTTTCTTTCGGAATCTATGGGTCTGGGAGGGGCTTTAGCCCCCTTAGCCCCTCCCGTGGTTGCGCCTCTGCATATAGGATCTGATTTCAAATGATCCGCGCTGGACCACGACTCATCAAAGTTGGAAAACCATTTACATATATTCAGATTAAATACCTAATTGAGAAGCTGTCGGCACTGAAACAACGGTGTTGACTTTTTACCAAGTACAGAAAATTAGCATAGTTTGAAAAATTTATTTTTATTTTTTTTCATAAAATACATATTT
Source organism: Microchrysa polita (assembly GCA_949715475.1). Lineage (NCBI taxonomy): Eukaryota > Metazoa > Arthropoda > Insecta > Diptera > Stratiomyidae > Microchrysa > Microchrysa polita. The sequence continues at coordinate 71,092,488 of OX454417.1, read as the reverse complement.
TCTGTTTATTTTCCGAAACATACAAGTGTCTGACATGTGGACATGCTAGATGTGGCCTAGAAAAGGTCATCTTCGGACTCCCCATACCTATTATATTTCTACAAGGACCGGTTACTCATACATTGTATCCAATAAATAAGCTTATAGCATTCTATAGCCAGTGTAAGCGACCATGCTACAAGCAACAAGTATGCTTTAACCTTAAATTATGGATAAATATGTACGAGTAACAGACACAAAACAGTCTTCAATTTGTTATTTGTTCTTTATTTTCCACAATAAGATATACACTCACCCTTACATGTAATTTTACAATTTAAAATGGCATTTTATTTGTAACTCTGACTTTACAGTATCAATATTTAGGCCATCGGCCCAGGCATGTGCACATTCAACCGGAGAATTAGAAGCAGGAATGACTAAAACCAGTTATACCTATAAGATGTGTTACATGTATTCGATTTAGATAATAGATATGACTTACAGCATGCGGACGGCTGTACGGTGTACGCAGTGGCGGCTCGTATACAATAATAGTGGGGGTTCACAAAAAAGAAAACGTAATACATACAACATCAACCTCTCAAAATATATTTTAACGTATACCTAAGACTACCTACTTTGAATAAAAATTATTTTATTTTAATGTCAAAGTATAGCCCATACATACTAAGTTGTTGCGAAAATGACCACTCCCTCAAGCCTGTTTCCATCCTCTTTCCTCGCATCTCGTTGTAAGTGCGAACAAGAATCTAGATTTTATAACTAAAGAATCACTGCGATTTTCACATAACAGTCAAGAAAAACCATTACGAATCAGCAGCACACCAAAATTTATTTTTTATCATTTCCTTGGCATTGAATTTTTACACAAAATGCTTTTCCTTCGTAAAGTTCAGACAAGGCAACCCCTAGAATATTTAGCTTTATTTTTTGTCGTTAGAAAAGTTCTTGTCAAAATTTTTTTTAAGTTAAACGTAAAATCTCTACTCATTTTTATATTCTTTCATTGAAGATACTCACCAAAAATTCATATCAATTCGGTTCATCACCAAGTGGTGTGATGTGCACGACTTATTTGTGCACAAATTCTAGTGTAAATTTTGCACTATCCCCTCGCCCCGGGAACCCGTCACATATCTGATTTTGGAGCGAGTGCACCAGTTCATATGACTGTGCACCATCACCGTGGGTGCTAGTAGATGTTCGTCGAGACAGATTCAATGCGTGGCTTGGGTATATCGTATATGCATTATGTACGTACACCATAGAGTATGTTGCGTCGGGCGGTATCTTCTGTTTTGTGAAATGTTTTATTTAGCGAAGATATTTAGCACATTGATATGGTTGTTTTATCAGGGGGTGCACGTGCACATGTGCACATATGGGAGAGCCGCCACTGGGTGTACGCCTATCACATCTAAATCTAATATGTAACTACATAGTAACGTACTGTTCGTATTAAATATACGAAATATACGTACATATGTATGTATATCGAGACTTTGTGACATAGGCCCATGATCGAATTACCAATCGGTATTAACAAGGCTCCTAAGAATACTCCCTTTCAAGCTGCTGGAATAGAAAATGTGTGGACATTTTCCAATGGAACAGTATATTCATCTCCAATGCAATTAGTTTGCCTAAAGATATGCAATTTCTTGATTCAAATTTTGTAGTCATCAATGTATCGATGTGCCAATGTGTTTTTATGCCCGATTTCTCAATATGTATTGTAGTAAAATCCATCTAGAGTTAACTGCAGGCTCATTATTTGCGGGTATTGATCCACTGGAAATTATTTGATGAAATTGGTGCAAGATTTTCTCTTTGGTCCTAGGCTCGGAATTTTTAACTATTTTTTCGTATAATCTCGGGGCTCCTTTCCAAGACATGTGTCGAAAACGCCACATCCGCACTTCATCGACACAAAATTTGCAATGGAAAACCTTATCTACTTTCATTAGCTAATGGTTTAGATCAGTGGTTCCCAATCTTTTTCAGTCTGCGCCCCCCTTTGCGAAGTCTGCTGAGGCTGGCGCCACCGGAGAAAATTTTGGCCAAAAACCGAAAATAGGCATAATAAAATTTTTATTTCCGCCATTGTTCACTTCGCGGGGACTTTATTTATATATTTGCGTTCTTCGGTTAATTGCTTTATTTTATTTAAAGCTTCCTTATAATTTCTCAAAACTGTAAAATATCGAGACATGATTTGCAAACATTTAAGCAATCACACACTAATTTTGGACAGAAGTCTAGACTTTTTTTTATATTGGACTTGGTTGTTGTTGTTGTAGCGATTCAAGAGATTTTCTTTTTCTCTCTTGAATCGAAGGGGGTTTTGGCAGCTCTTGGCCGTTTTTTTAACAACGGGTGGTAGCTCCGGGACGATTTACATCGAAGAACCGGCTGCCGTAGGAGTATTTTTATGGACAACACAAACATTCATGGGTCACAGTGAGATTCGAACCCACGCACCGGCAACTCAGAGATAGACGTCTCTGCCACTCAGCCACCGAATTGTCATAGTCCAATGCAGAGAATGAAGTAAGGAGTCCCTGGGACTCCACCATACACTTTAAGGTAGTTTTCACCACCATGCAAACCAAGGGTTAAAATGATCTTGAACTTATTGTGAATACTTGTACATCTAGGGACGCGGGAGCGTCCCGCACGCCAAAGAAAAACGAAGAAATTTGAACAAATAAAAAGTGAGAAGCGACTAAGACTATGTTTACACGACGGAACAAGTACGGGTTTTCGGACCTCTGTAGCTCGGACCCTGGTTGGTCCTGAGTCTTCAAATTCGGTAAGCGTTGTCGCTCGCGCCGTCTTACGAAGTGTAGAAAATTTCAAGATGATACGTCAAGAAACACCGGAGATATAAGAGTTTGAAAATCGCATTTTTTCAAAAATCTTGTTCTCGTTGTTCTTGTTGTTCTTGTCGTTCATTGACAGGGCTACAGCCTTGCAGAGGGCATCTCGGGATTTGGTCTCTTTTCCCATTGATAGAGTCTTTCGTGAAGGTGTACATAGGCTATCGTTTGCTCCGATCCGTGAAGTAGAAAAAAAGATACAGCGGAAAATGTGAAAAAATACATAGAGTTTCTCGCTTAAATCTTTTTAATGTTTTAAAGGAAGCATTTTGCAAAAGTCGGGGATATGCCCGAAAAAAGCCTAGAAAAGAATCGTATAGTATAGTATAGTATAATTGGTAGGACCGAACAATCTTTTGTATCCAAAATTTTCAGTTTTAGATCGTCTGCAAGAGCGGGGGCGGGTCAAAGTTCATGTTTTGGTTCGTCTCATATATACGAGTACGTACATATTAGTTTAATATTGGATGAGCATACGCACTGTTTCATTCATCCCGATGATCCTAAAGCTTCCACCAAATCAGCGCGGTAGCGTTACGCGGTACACACAACACACACACCACAAGAATTGACAAGTACTCCGTGGTGTACCGCGCCGGAAACTATTTCATACATTCTGACACGAACCGCTACCGTTCTGCGCTGGTTTGGTGGAAGCTTAAATATGGCGCTGGGACACCAAATCGGTTTTGTCAAGACGGTGTATTCTGTTGTGTTCAAACCAGGGTTACGTGATGATGGCATATGGAAAATCGATTTTTCAAGGAATTCTGATGAGTTAATTTGAACAAAATTTGGCATGTAGATTTATTCTTGTAATTCCACCCGGTTTGATCCTGTTGTGGTAGGCAAAAAGGTACTGTTAGTTATATAGTGAATTTCATAGCTATCCCTGATTCTTGGTCATGAAACCACTTTATTGTTGTAAAAGCAATGCTCGTCAGGACTCAACAGGTTTTCGGGACCTTTGATGAGGGATAAAAGGATATTTTGATTTTCACATGTATGTACATATCTTTCTCTATGTGTCTTAGGCGCAATGTGGAACTTAGGAAATATGGATGTTATTTGAATCACATATTGAGTACTCAGTGAGGCTTAATGGTTACATTAAAAATTAAGATTTAAGATTAGGATGAATGTGATAGAGATGAAGTAAAGGTTTAGACTCAATTTAGAGCTAAGGTTAAAGTCAAAATCAAGTTTAGGGTAACGGATAGGGTTAAAGTTATTGTTACATCGCAGTTAACGTTATTATTAGGGTTAAATGTAAGGATAGGGTTTGGGTTAAGGTTGAGTCTGAGTTTGAGGTATAGGCCAGGGTTATGGTTATCATTAAGTTTAACGTTATGTATAAAGATACCAAGGTTAGCGAGGTTACTAGGGCTACCAAGGCCATCGGGGTTACCAAGGTTACTAAGGGTTTGCAAGATCACCAAAGTAGTCAAGTGTACTATGGTTACTAAGATTACCAAGGCGAGCAAGGTTACCAAGGAGACCAAGGAGACGAAGGTTAGCAAGGGGTTTATCATTCTTATAATTATTGTTCTCAAACAAATTCGTGACAATAGGGCAATGAATATCGTCTTCATAATATATTCACGAATTTTGTAAATCGAAAACTGCAAAAAGATATGATATCTCACAAAAACAACTGCGTTGTAAAAGGTGTCCGCCAAAGAAAAAGTCATCAGCCGCAAAAAGGATTGATATAAATACATTCCCGCCAAAATACTCGCATCTTGTCTCAATGATGGTGGTGGAGCAAATTTTTTTCAAGGCTATTTGGCGGGGAGCTTGAATAAGGTTAATAACAAAATAAAATCAATGTTAAGAAATTTATGAAAGAACTTTTATCGTATAGAAAAAAAAAAAACGAGTTCCATACGAAGGAAAGCTTAACCTTCGGGCGGGCGCAATGCATCTGACAGATTAAGTGGCCAGTTTTTGTTGCGCCAATCAGCGATACGGAAAGGGAGAGATCTGAAACTCACAGTAGCTTAATCTTTATCGGTCAACTATCCAAAGCAGTTTTCAGTTTCTGTCTACCATATGTCTAAGGGGCGGGAGGGGATGAAATAATCTCTCAGATGTATTGCGCCCGATTGTGTTATTTTCTCCTTTTCTATGAAAATTTCCACATGTTATACTCTTCACATTGCGTAATAACGTTGTGTTGACTTTTAGGTTCACCAAATCGTTCAATAGTGTGTTTTTAGTAAAATAAGCTCACATTTTTTAAGCGGTCGGGTTGTTGGAGGTTTTTCAAATATTGAAGCTATTGAAAGCGGAATATTCTTAGAAAATTTAAAATGTGAAGGGTATAAAACCTTGTGAGCCAGTTTTTGTTTCTAAAATTACGTAGAACTGTTTCAAAAAGACAATGCAACAATAAATAAGAGTCTAAAACATACAGAAACTTAGTTTCATCCCTTTTTCTGCACTTAATCTGTCAGATGCATTGCGCCCGATCGTGTTAGGATTAGTATTGCGCCCGCCGGAAGGTTAATAAGGTTCTAAAACGCATTTTTATTTGCTATAAGACTGGAAGCTTCAAAATTATCAACAAAAGAACATAGCAGCAAATAGTACCCTCGTTCAGCTCCCCGCCAATAAGCGTTGAAAAAAATTTGCTCCACCACCATCATTGAGACAAGATGCGAGTATTTTGGCGGGAATGTATTTATATCAATCCTTTTTGCGGCTGATGACTTTTTCTTTGGCGGACACCTTTTACAACACAGTTGTTTTTGTGAGATATACATTACGGCTGAACTAGCATTCCTTCAAAAGTTATGGAGCTTTTTAGAAAGGTCTAAAATGAAAATATTCTAATTTATTTTGTTAGGCTAGCGCCGAAATATTTAATTAAATAATAATTTGATATTCCATATAAAAGTCGCTTACCGTATACGAAACAATATTAGGTGTGTTTTGTTGGTTATCCCTTGTAGGTTTGGGTAACGAAACTTCATTTAAAAAAAATTACAGGTGGATCAGCTGGCTTTTTTTTATATTGAGTTTCGTTAACCAGACCTGCACGGGATAGCCACACAAGAAGTAGGCGGGAGGGCCCCGGGTGAAGTTGTTCCGCCACTGACTGTACTGTAAAAAATTGAACCATGGCTTCGCTGCAAGTAACTTTAGAAGTTTGCGAATGTTGTCTAGATTTTATAACGGTATCACATTTGCTCCATTATTCTTAATTTTAGTCAGAACATTTTTTCAACCAGACCAGGTTTCATAGTATTTTTACCCAAATAATTGCAACATTCAAAACGTAAAAACTCCCCTAGATTTCTTTAAAATTCAATTTTCAATAAAAAGTAACGTTATTTAACCAAATTTTCATTTTATGATCCTCCAGACGCTTATTTACAGTTAGTATGTTGCAATTATTAGCAAAAAATACCATGGAGTCAGGTCTTTGAACAAAGTTGAAGAAAGCTGAGATGTCAAAATAGATTGTTTTTGGGTCAAATCACAAAAATTTGACTTTAAGGCTCTCTAAAAATCAAACCTCTTATCCGATTTTAGTGTCGTTAGTTTTATTTTTTTAGGTAAATTTATTGGCAGTAGTAATCATTTTATTTCGCTATTCTAGTTAGTCTTTGGAGATATTGAGGTTTAAGTCGGACAAGAAAACGGTTTTTACAAAAATCTTTAAATGACTGTGGCACCTAAAGGGTTAATTGTTCCTTAGAACTTTTTTGCTGGAAATCACAAGGCGAATCTCAATCCGGCAGTTTTGGGACACCCTGTATATAATTTTTATTGTCGCAGGTACTTCCTTATGTGCGTTGAAAACTTCATGACAAAGTTAAGATACCTTTTCACATAGTGAAGGCTATAAGAATGCAAAGAAAGGATTTCAGTCCCCAATTATGTCGCTTGTCGGAGCAGGATAAAGTTTAATTGTACATATGTATATTGATTTTTGTTGCAAAAACAAAAAAAAAAATGCCGAACCCTATTATTGACATCATTTCTTGATAGTTTCAGTTGGCAAAATAAACCGGTGGCCAGTTTTATGGTTTTTTTTAGATTTTTTTTTTTCAAAAAACCGTTATGAAATCCATTTTGTTAGTCCGTCTTTCCGTCCGTCAGTTTACTTGATAACTCGCGAACGGTTCATCATGAAATTTGGTATAGGAATGTGTAGAATGGTAACAGTCTTTGGCACGAATACTTTAGAAGATGGTAGAGCAAAGAGTCCCGAAGAGTTAAAAGTTGTTATCGGTAGTTGGACATGTGAGTACTCAAATCAAAGGGCTCGACGAGTACATTTTATAACAGTTACGTTTTTACAGTTTGGAGTAACGGTAACGGAATTATGAGCGTTTGGAATTAAGCTTATGTTTTCAGCTCCGTTTTTCTAAACCGTCATAGGTAGAGGTACCGATATGCAACTTTGCACAAAGATTGGTTCTTCTTCTTTGTACCGTAACCGCTTGTGGGACATGGTGCGTTCACTCAGCCGTTTATAGGGTATTTAGAGTTAACGTTACATTGCAAGTAGTTTCGGAGTGTATATAATGTTGCAAGCACTATATTTCCTGGACCAGGCCGAGATTCGATCTCTGGACCTCTAGATTACTAGCATCGTAGAGTGCGACTCAACAAAGTGAGCCACAGAGCGTGTCATGAATGGTTAGTATGCGCTCATATACGTTAAATACTAAGACTGTTGACATTCGCTAAGAAAAATTAAATAACAATAAATTTGCGAAATTTCTATTTGTGCGTGTCTAGCCTCTGTTAGGTCTGCAAATATGAAAGTTTTGGTGAGGGTTTTTTTTTGCAAAGGACATACGGAATATGTCTGCAAATTTTCATTCGAGTAACTTTACCCAAACCGGAAATATAGCGAACCAAATAAATATTTAGTAAGTGCGTTCCACAATACTAGGGCAGCGTCTTAAGCATTTGTTCACTGCATATCTTGTGACTGAATCAAACAATGAACATGAAATGTGGTGGGAAAAAAATAGAACGGTAATAGTGTTTGGCACGAGAACTTAGGACAGTTTTGTGTGGGCTTTCAGATCAACGGGCACAACCAAGACATTTCATAAAAGTTCCTTTTTCGTGATTCGGAGAAACTGTAACGGATTTATACAACTAATAAATTCAGTTTATACACTGAAAAAAAAATCATCATAATATTAATGAACTAGGAGCATAGACTTTCTTCATTACCATGATGAATTACATAGTTCATAATAAATAAACCTTCTCTTCCTTAAGATAATACAGAGTTCATCTATTTTAGGAAACACCGGTCGTTAGTATAACGAAAACAAAACTTCAACTTAATGTAAAGCGATCATGAACACAATGAACTTCCAGTAGAATCTAATGCATTGTACATTCCGGCTATGGACCCATATTAGTGTAGCCGCGATGTAAGTAAATAAAACAAAATTTGATGATATTGTTCATTAATCGTTATCATTAATCATTAATCGTTCAAAGAAATATGTATTACTATGAACGATGCCATTATCGCTTTAAGTGTATTTTATTTATTTATTTAATACTTAATATTACAAAACGGGAATAAATTCCCAAAACATGTAATGTAAAGTATTCAAAGTAAGGAAAATAATTTGTAATTGTTTTTTATAAAAACACATTTACATTTTTTATAAAAAACAATTACAAATATATCGGAATTTGCGATAATCATTTCATAATTAAAAAGTTTAATAAGGAAAATAAGTATAAAGGAAAAATAAACTTATAAAAATAAAGAAAAAAAACACAAAGAAAAGAAAAAAAATATTTAAATAAAAAATAAGTTCAAACTACAATTCAAAAAGTTAAAATAATACAAAACAATTAAAATTCAAAAAGGTAAATGAAAAATAATTAAAGTTTTTGTAGCAAGGTGTTTTTTAAAGAAAAAAAAGAAGAAGGTAACGGACCAATCTCCAATCGGTCGTAGTTTCTCATAGCTCTTAAGTAACGGAGAGTTTTTATGAATAGAGAGTGATGATTGAGGAGGATTGAAAATTGCAACTGATCGAGTGTTGTAAGATGGAAACCGATATCTTATATCTTCTATGAGTGATGAAGTAGTAAGACCCTTGCATAACCTGTAAAGGAAACACTGGTCAAGACAGTCTCTTCTTTTGCTAAGTGATGGTAGATTTAGGAAATTAAGCCGATCTTGATAAGGCCTATAAGCCAAGTTATATTTAAACAATAAGGTTCTAGAAAACTTTCTCTGAACTTTTTCTAATGCATCACGAGAAACAGAAGAATAAGGAGACCAAACTACCTAGGCGAATTCTAATATGCTGCGTACTAGCGTCACAAATAAGTTCACACAAGTATTAATAGATTGAAAGCTAGAGGAGCACCGTAAAACGAACCCAGCTAGTTTCGACGATTTGCTAATAATCGACGAGTAGTGATCAGTAAAACGTAATTTACAATCAAAACCAACCCCTAGATCTGTAACTTCAGTGATATTACACAAAGCACACACGTTTTGAACACATGTATATACCAAAATATACCATCCCCGAACGTTTGATGACCGCTGGGAAGGTATGGAAGGCAAAATTTACCCAACATTTTATAGTATCGTATGTATAACAGTATGACTTAAAAATACATACTTCTCCCACCTCGATCCGGCCAACGGGAGAAAAGCTGTGCGTGTTTATGTGATCAGGGCGCTTGAAGGTTAAGATAAGAGAAGAGCCATACAATAAGGTAAGATGGGAATCCCAATGCAATTAATTTATTAAGAAGAATTTGGTCGTTGACGGTGTCAAATTCTTTTGCGAAGTCTGTATAGATTACATGTACGTCCAAGTGCTTATTGAAGGATTTTGACACAAAATTAACAAGTTCAACTAAGTTGGTGACAACGGATTTGTTTTTGCAGAATCCATGTTGTTCATCCTTAATAAGATAACTAAAATGTTCATGAATAAACTTATAAACAATCTTTTCAAGAAGTTTCGAAAAGGATGACAGAAGAGAGACAGCCCTATAGTTAGACACCTTCATGTAGGCTTTTACTAAATAAAATGGCGAGAGGTTTAGATATGGAAAATTGTGTTTCTTTTAAAAACGAATTTGGGATTCCATCAGGTCCAGAAGAAGAATTAGTTTTAAAAGAAGATATAAGTAATTCAACATAGCATGGTAAAATGAGAGGTGGTAAATGTAAATTGTCCATTTCTTGAGGTACAACAGGAGGACAAGTTAATGAAGATGTTTTAAAAGTACTGGCAAAAAATGTGGCAAAAAGCTCACACATTTCAGAAGGGTTATCTGCGCTTAAATTGTTGAAGGTGAGAATGGAAGGCTGATTTGAAGAAGATCTCAAGTTTTTTACATAGGACCAAAATATTTTACTCTCATTGTTCCTTAGACTGTCCTCAACAGTCTTAACATAGACAGACCGAGTAAGTGAGATTAGCCTTTTGATTTTATAAACCTTCATCACGTATAGTCTGCGTGGTGTAGTAGGTAGGGCGTCTGTCTTCAAATCATAGGGTCCCGGGATAGATTCCCACTGTAGGTAGCTAGGTAATTTTTATGGCTTTTCAGAGCAGAGGTAAAATGTAGAATGAATGTCGTCAACACTTATAAACCTGGATGCCGGCCTGCGCCAGTTTTTTTTTTAATTGATGAACTCTGTAATTATATCAATGAACAAGTTGTTCATTTTATGAATTAGTTCATAATTTTAATGAACTTTTTGTTCGTTGTTTTGATTACAACTAATTCATAAGGCTGATGAAAGCCGTCTTCGGTGGGATATCGGTGTAAATATTCAGTACTTTAACCCTTTCGACACCAGTGTTGCCTGAGAGCAATTTCGCAAGTTTACCGGCTTACGGCGGCAGCTCTTATTGCTTTCGTTTCCCAAATGGTTATTTTAACGGTAGTTTCAAGTGTTTACATGAAGTATGATAAATAATAATTCCATTTGTGGATCAGTTGACAAAGTTATCTTCGATAAGCTGTGGCTGTGTTGGCGAAAATATTTTTGTTGAGTTGAGAAGACGTTTATAAAAAAAGTTATTTTATCAGAGTAGAGTCAAAAAATAATAATTTATAAAACAAATACTATTTAACACAAGTGGAAGTAAATATATGGACAAGTAAAATTGTGTACTTTTAGATAAATATCAGGTGAATGATTTTTAAAACTGTGAAGTTGCTTGTGGGCAACATTCAGTGGCGGATTTACCAGTAGGCTGAGTAGGCTGGAGCCTAGGGCGGCAGATTTTACGGGGGCGGCAAATTTGGAGCAAATAACAAATTTCAAATCCATGCCATATGGTACTTATTCTTCTCGTCAAGGGTGTTTGTACTTCAGGGAGACAAGTAGGTGAAGAACCACTATTTGTCATCGTTATCTTAGATTTTTGACACGCTATGTGGCTCACTTGGTTGCATGTCTATATGCAATGTCACGTTGACTCGAAGTAGCCTATAAACGGCTGAGTGAACGCACCATGCCCCACAAGGGGTTACGGTACAGAGAGAGATCTCAGAGCTTCAAACACTAGGAACGATTTATTATTACAGACGAAAATCATAAAGACCTCTCATAGCCAATTGCTTGCAGGCTGAAATTCGCAACCAAGTTTTTTGAAAAACCCTTATGAAATCGATTTTGTCTGTCCGTCCGCGAGTTCACTTAAAATTTGGTAGAAATGTGTTGAATGATAGAAGTTATTTCTTATCGGAAATAGACGTATGGATAGTAATCAAATCAAAGGACTTGACGAGAACATTTTACATCAGTTATTTTTTCCCGTTTAAAGTAACGGTAAAGGTGTTTGAAGTTAAGCTTACGTTATCACTTCGGTTTTTCTAAACAGTTATGGTATGGATATGAAACTTTGCACAAAGTTAGTATGAGCTGATATACGTTAAATACTAAGGTCCGGTTGCTCATACATTTTATCCAATCGATAAGCTTAAAGCATGTTACAGCCAGTGTAAACGACCAAAAAAATTGTATGATGGTTTTTAGGAAATGACATAAGGAATATGTGTGCAAAATTATCCAAACCGAAAATAGCGAATCTAATATTTGGTAAGGGCGTTTCACAATACCAGGGCAGCGTCTGAAGCATTTGTTCCCTGCATTATCTTGTGACTGGATCAAGCAATGAACATGAAATTTAAAACTGTATTTTAGAAGTGACGTTCATAGAATAGTATTTGAAATTTAAAAAAAAACACATTTTATGCGAAATTTCAAGTATGTAGTTTCAAATTCGGCTTTGAAGTTTTGTAATTTCAGTTGGAGTTGTTCTTGTCATTTTGTTCGTCAAATTTGTATGGAAGGTGAGGTGTTCTGTCCTGTACTCGACCCAATAAAAAACACAAAATTATCAGCACAAATGCGTCAAAAAGAAAGGGTTTTTGAACTCAAGTCTAAAATTTTTACTTGTACATATGCACGAAAACATGTGATTTGGGCCAACATTCAAACCTTTTTTTCCAATGAAAATGTGTAAAAACCCAGGTCCCAAACTTGATTGAAATCAATCCGTTTTCGACCACTCTGAACATATTAGCTTAAAATATGCCTTCTTGCGCAGGAAAATATTAATCTCCTTCGTGAAATAGCTTTGTCCTATGATTCGGTTCCGAAAAATGGTAGTGGCTCTACTGAACCCCATAGTCATTTGCGACGTTTGCAATATAGTTCGTTTACAACCTTTCAGATTATGAGACGAGAGTATCTTGAATTAATATTTATTTAAAAAAGTCCCGAAATCCTAATATAGGTGAGGAAATAGTAAATTTTGCAAACACTACAATTTCATTTTCATCTCATTTAGTTTATCCAGCTTTACTGATGAACGCGTTTGTTCCACACCACATCACAAACTAATTTTTGCCTATTTAAAACCACCTGTCCTGTCCAAAGTTAGTTTTCAAACAAATTCTGGCCTTTTAATTTCTTCTTTAAAATTTGTAAATTTCTTTGAAGTATATTTTGGAAAAATATGCATTTTCCAGGATCCCTAGGTCGTTAGTGATTTATAGTCATATTTTAAAAGAAATATTTGTGTAATCAAATTTTAAAAATACTCGTTAATTTCCGTAGACGTTTCCGAATTTTTGATCCTTCGGCTTAAACTGAAAGACAGTGATATTTGGCCTAGGCCAGGCTTTGAGTTTGACACCCCTCTCATAGAACTTGGTAGGGGCGGCAAAATGTTAACAGCCTACTAGCGGCAAATATGTAAATCCGCCACTGGCAACATTGGGTAATTGTGGTTATAAATTTATCTTCATTTAGCTATGAGACCGCAGGAGAAAGGTTTGACAACAGGTGAAATAGAGCGGATTTTAAACTTTAATTGGGACATTTCTACTGATGAAGAAAGTGGGGACGAAATGGAAGATATTTCTGCAGTGCTCGAGCAAAATTTGGAAGGGATCGTGGAAAGAGGCGGTAGTATAGAGATAGGCCTTCTTCACAATATGATTGAGGAACCAGATGAGCAAAACCCTTGCACTGCAACTGAAACTAACTTCGAAAAAGTTGATTTGAAGACACTAAAATGGAGATCACGGCCGTTTGAAGCTCTAGAAAGTACTTGGAAAGAAGACAACAATTTGCAAGTTGATGAAGTTATGACACCAGTGGAATATTTCTCAATTCTTTTTGATAATCATCATCAATGTGGCACGATAGCCCGACGTCGGGCCTTGGCCGCCTGAATCGTTGACCTCCAATTGTCGCGGTTACGTGACCTCGTCCTCCAGTTTCGGAAGCCCAGCAGCTGTTGGGCGTCTTCACCTACGGAGTTCTCCCAGCGAGCTCTCGGTCGTCCACGCAACCTCGCTCCGTCAATTCGATGTGCGTTCATCACTTTCTTTGGCATGCGATTATCGTCCATCCGTTGTACATGCCCCGCCCATTGCAAACGTTGAAGCTTCACGATTTTCGATACTTCCAGCTCATCGTACAATTGATACAACTCATGGTTGTACCGGATACGCCATTGGTCTCGCTCGCGAACGGCCCCGAAAATTCGCCGAAGGACCTTTCGTTCGAATCGGTCTAGCAAAATTTCGGAGGCTTGGGTGAGGGTCCATGTTTCGCAGCCATAACATAGCACGGGTCGGATGATCGTTTTGTACACGCGGAGCTTCGTGTTCCTGTGCGCAAGTTTCGAATTAATTATAGGGAGGACCGAGAAATATGTCTTATTGGCTAGTTGTATCCGTCGCTTAATTTCGTCGGTTTCGTTGGCGTCCTTTGATAAGTTACAACCCAGATAGTTGAAGTTGTCTACATACTCGATATTAAGGTCCCCCACTGTGATGCTTGAATTTGCTGGCGTCCTTGTTTTCGATTGCATCATGGCCTTTGTTTTGCTTTCGTTGATATGTAGTCCAACTTCCTCTGCGGCGTTATTGAGGTTATGCAGAAGGCTTTCTGCATCACCCAACCTTCGAGACATGATGTTGATATCGTCGGCGTACGCTACTAATTGAGTCGACTTGATGAGTAGCGTTCCGCTGCTGTCCATATTCATGGCTCGAATTACATACTCCAAAGCAAGGTTGAAGAGCGTCGGCGCCAGCCCGTCGCCCTGCTTGAGTCCAGTACGAGTTTCAAATAGGTCAGTGAGTCGATTCTGCACTCTGACCTGCGAGACGGTATTAGTCATCGTCATCCTTGTGAGTCGCACTAACTTTGCCGGTATACCAAAATTCAGCATAATGTTGTACAGTACACTTCGATCGATACTGTCGTATGCCTGCTTGAAGTCGACAAAGATTTGGTATACGTCGATGTTATATTCCCAGCACTTTTGGAGTAGTAGCTTCACTGTGAAAAGCTGATCGGTCGTTGATCGACCAGGTCTGAAGCCGCCTTGATACTCGCCAATGATTCGTTCTGCGTACGGATTAATTCTCCTTTCAAGAATTTTAGATAATATCTTATAGGCCGTACAAACTAATGATATGCCCCTGTAATTCTCACACTTCAGCTTGTCACCCTTTTTGTGGATTGGGCAGATTATGCTTTTGCGCCAATCTTCGGGGATTTCCTCGTCGTTCCATATTTTCAGCAGTAGCACATGTATTGCGTTGGTCAGGCACGTTCCACCATGCTTCAGCAGTTCTGCTGGGATCTCGTCAGCGCCGGGCGCTTTATTATTTTGAAGCGACTGTATGGCAAGACGCACCTCCTCTACTGTTGGGGGTAGAACGGGAGGGCCTGGTTCGGCTAACTGCTCATGAGCTGGCTCCGCGGGGGATGTTGATGGTGCATTGAGGAGCTCTTCAAAATGCGAGGCCCATCGTTTGTTGACGCTTTCGATGTCGCTGATGATGTTACCATCCTTGTCCTTACATAGGCTTGTCCTGGGTTGATATCCGTTCTTAACATTATTTATAAGTTTGTACGCCTGTCTAATGTTCTTACTGGCTAATCTTTGGTTTATTTGCTGTAACTGCTCGTCAAAATGTTTGCGTTTCTTACGTCTAATTAACTTATTAGATACTCGCCGAAGCTCGTTATATCTTTCTTTCTTGGCTCGGGATGCGCGTTGTGTGTATTGGCGATAGGCTTCATTTTTCGCCTCAATCGAGGCCCTGCATTCTTCGTCGAACCAGTCTGCTCGTCTGCGCCGGCCTTTATAGCCCACGACCTCTTCTGCGACCCCCTTGATGCTGTCTTTGAGCTCCTCCCAGAACTCATGGATGCCTAAATTGTTGATGTCATCAAGCATGGGCGACAGTTTTTCCTCTAGTGCTGTTGTATACGCAGCCGCCGTGGCATCATCAATCAAATTGTCAACCTCGAAGATCTTGGCAGGGTTGATTCTCGTTAGGTGCACCGAAGAGATTCTGCACCTGTAGGTCGTCTTCACCAAATAGTGATCGGTGTCGCAGTTGGCTCCTCGATAGGATCGAACATCTAGGACATTAGAAGCCCATCTCTTGCTGGTCAGTACGTGGTCGATCTGGTTCACGGTGTATTCATCTGGAGACTTCCAGGTCTGCTTGTGGATTCGTCGATGAGGGAAGCATGTAGAGCTTATTACCAGGTTTCTGCCGCTCGCGAAGTCGATAAGTCGCTGACCGTTGTTGTTGTTTTCGTCGTGGAGGCTATGACCCCCAGTAGTTCCCCTATGCCAGCTTTCATTTCCGACTTTGGCGTTAAAGTCTCCTAGCAGCAGCTTGACGTCGTTTGATGGAAGTGAGTCGAAGAGTGTTTCTAGGTCGTTGTAGAACTCGTCCTTAATCGCGTCTTCTTTTACTTCTGTAGGGGCATGCGCATTAATGAGCCAGAGATTAGCGAAACGGGTCTTAATGCGGATCGCACATAGCCGCTCGTTGATGGGTTTGAAGCCGATAACGTGGTCCTTGAGCTGCTTATTCACGATGAAAGCTACTCCAAACTCCTTGTTGCCCTCCTCTTTACCACTCGTAAAAATAGTGTGCGAATTGAGGTCGTTAATCTCGCTTTTGAGTCATTTAGTTTCCTGGATTGCAACTATGCTCAGCTTGTATTGTTCTACCTGATCCAGGAGGGCCCTTAAGGCCCCCGGTCTATTCAGGGAGCGTACATTCCAGGATCCGAAAGAGTAATCAGTTCTTCGCTTGCGGGGTCGTCGTTGTTTTGTATCCGTCCAATCCGAGGCTTTTGTTTCAGGTTTCTTGACTTGAAGTTTTTCTTAGGATGAGTTGTCGGCACATCGCTAAACCATGATAGGGTTTAATCGTTGAGTAAAGGCCATCATGGGCATGCCTCGAAGATGCTGCTTTAGTGGTTGACTTAAATGTTTTCTGTCACCTATCACGTTAAGTAACCTGAGACGCTGCAGATGTTAATGCAGCACTCAGGCGCAGCGGTTACTCGGATAATGCGGGAAAGTAACGCCCCGTAGAGAGACATAGGAATTGGCCGAAGTCCTTTTCCTATGAAACTCCTCCTGCATAGCTAAGGGTCCGCAGTTATGCCACAACTGAAGAAGACATAGGAATTAGCCGAAGCCTTTCAACCTTTATCTTCCCCCTTACGGGGAGCTATTAATTTGATAACAGAGCAAAGTAACTTGTATGCATTGCAAGAACTGGACATAGAACTTAAATGTGCTGAGGATGAAATAAGGCGTTATTTGGGTGTTCTGTTGTACTTCTCTCTCTCTCTCTGGTTCCTTTTAACCCCTAGTGGGGCATAGGGCATTGACTACGCCTCTTTTCCACCTCTGCCTATTTGCAGCCATCGCCTTTAGCTGGTCCCACGATTTGCCTATAGATTTTCCCTCCGCCTCTACAGATCTTCTCCATGTATTTTTGGGTCTTCCCACACGACGCCTTGCATCGGTTCCCTGAGGATTCCAATCTAGAGCCTGTTTTGCAATGTTTTGTGGCTCTTTTCGAAGTGTGTGACCTATCCACTGCCACTTCCGCCTTTTGATGTCGATGCCTATCCTATTTTGGCCAGTAATTTGGAGGAGGTCCTCATTAGAGATTACCTCAGGCCAGCGAATTTGTAGGATGCGTCGAAGGCACTGATTCACGAAAGTTTGTAGTTTGGTTGTTATATCACTGGTCACCTTCCAAGTGGAACACCCATATAAAAGCACGGATTTTACATTGCTTTCGAAGATCCGGAGTTTGGTATTTCTGGAGATGTTTTTGTTTTGCCAGAGAGGAGTCAAACTGAAAAATACTGCTCGGGCTTTATTTATGCGCGACACTACATCAGCATCAGCCCCACCATCCGCTGCTACTACGCTCCCAAGGTAAGTAAAGTTCTCGACTTTTTCTATCGGCTGTTCGGATATAGAAATGTTTCTTTGCCTTTCTGATGTCAAGCTCAAATATTTGGTCTTAGCGGCATTAATTTTTAAAGCAGCACTACGACTCTCACGATGCAAAGCATCTGTCATTTGAGACAGATGATCTGCTGTGTTTGAAAGAAGGCAAATGTCGTCGGCATAGTCCAGGTGCTGAAGGTGATCAAATAATTTCCACCTGATACCCTTACTTTTATGGTCGCCTAGAGCGTCGCAGATTACGTCGTTGATGGTAATAAGGAACAGTATTGGTGATAAAATACAGCCTTGTCTAACTCCATTATTCACCTCAAAAGGACTAGACAATTCGCCCTTGTGCAAGACGTGACATTGGGCTCCGTTATAGGACTCCTTTATGATGGCAATAAGTTTCTCTGGTATGCCTCTCCTACGTAAGGCTGTCCAGATATAAGCCCGATCAACGCTGTCAAACGCCTTCTCGAAGTCAATGAACAATAGATGTAACGGGGATCTCCATTCAGCGGATTGTTCAATTATGATTCGGAGGGTGTTGATATGGTCGCTACATGAAAAACCCTCACGAAAACCAGCCTGTTCATTGCTCAAAGTGCGATTGATCGTTTTCTTGATCCGGTCTAAGATTATTTTGGCCATCAGTTTAGAGACTGCAGGGAGGAGACAGATTCCACGCCAATTATTACAATCCTTGAGACTTCCTTTTTTGGGGATTTTAATAATTACGCCCTTTTTCCATTCCTGAGGGAGAGTCTCGGTTGTCCAACACTCTTGGATCAGGGGAAGAAGAATATCCGCTGTAGCGTTGATGTCCGCCTTCAAAAATTCCATCGGGATACCGTCTGCCCCCGGGGCCTTACCCGCTTCCAGTGATTGAAGAGCCTTAGTTATTTCCAGCTTGGATGGTACGCCGGTGTTAATTCTGGCCACTTGCGGAAGACTTACTGCCTCCGGTGGAGATGCGCTTGAAGGGTTAAAGTTGTTATTAAGAACCTCCATGAAGTGCTCTCTCCATCGGCGCAGTTGTTGTTCATCTGTGACAAGCAGAGACCCGTCTTTATCCTTTACAGGATGCTCATTGGTGAAAGATTTGCCAGTCAGTGGCTTTATGAGTTTGTAAAGGGTTCCACTGTCACCACGGTAAGCCGCATCTTCTGCCTCCAAAGCTAACGCGTTGATGTTCTTGCGTTTATCACGTCTAACGCTCCTCTGCACTCTTTTTTGAAGAGAACTGTACTCGGTCCTCAGTTGTTGCTTAACTGAATTATCAGTAGCCTAGTTTATTTGTTCTTTAATTCTCTTCCGTGCAGTTATCAGAGACCATGTATCATCACTGATAAATGGTCTTCTACCTCGCTGCAGTCTGCCCACAAATGTTTCGCCACACGATATAAAAGCGTCCTTCACAATGTTCCATCTATCATCAATAGAAGAAGCATCTGGTGTTTGTGCATTAGCTACCTCGCGCAATGCGCTAGAAACTGCGCGTATTGTTGGTGGTTCTTTAAGCTTTTGCACATTGAATCGTGGCAATACACGCTCGTTTTGTGTGCGACGAATAGCAGCGGTCCGCAAGCGAATTTGTGCGATGACAAGTTGGTGATCGCTGCCTACATCAGCACCACGCTTAGCCCTGACGTCCATGAGACAATTCCTCCATGTTTTGGATATGGCTATATGGTCAATCTGGTTCTCTGTTCGGCCATCTGGAGATATCCAGGTTGCTAAATGGCAAGGTTTGTGTTTGAACAGGGTGCCGCCAATGACAAGCTGACGAGAGTTACAGAACTCTACGAACAACTCACCATTGTCGTTCCTAACACCCAGACCGTGATTGCCCATTAGATGTTCCAATCCAACATTGTCAGACCCAACTTTAGCATTGAGATCCCCCATAATAAGTTTTATGTCACCTCTGGGAGCCTTGTCAAAGGTGTCGCCAAGCAGGTGGTAAAAGGCGTCTTTAGCATGCTGGTCGGCTGACTCAGTTGGGGCGTAGCACTGAATTATAGTAATGTTCCTTACTCTGGACTTGAATCTGGCAGTTATTATTCGGTCGGAAATAGGCCTCCAATCTAAAAGAGATTGGCGAGCTTCCTTGTTCAAAAGGATGCCGACTCCAGCCATTCTGGGTGAGGCTTCAAGTTCACTACCAGAGTAAAGCAGCACAGTTTGGGAACTAGGTGATAAGGTCGTTCCCGATCCGTTCCATCTTGTTTCGCTCAGTCCTAATATCGAAATTCTATATGCGGTCATTTCCCGTTCGACTTCCGTGAGTCTTGTACTACTGCACTCGCCCCACATCGTTCGAACGTTCCAAAAACCAATCGTAGTCCGTTGTTTGTAGCCAAAGGTCGTTGCCGGTAAATCAGTCCGTGGTATCCGAGGCTCGTTCAATGTTTCGAGTGTAGTTTAGTTTCAGGTATGCAAGTTACAAGCCTACACACCCTATCCCTCAAGTCGCCTTCTACGACAAGCCGGGAACGCTGTGGTATAATTCTAACCCCAACACCATAGGGGTCAATTTATATTAAGCTTCGTACATATCCACACAATTTAGCACAAACAACGTCGCGCGCAATTGTGGTGATTTGTACGAAACCCAGGAGAGTTTTATTCTCCCCTGCCCCATTAGTCGCCTTCTACGACACGCCGGAGGAAGCGGAGGCATAATTCTTGACCCATGCCACAGGGCTGTTGTACTTAGGAGTATTAAAATTGCCCCAATTTACAATGGCATGGTCTCAAAATTTAAAGCTTACTGCAATTACAAACTCAATATCTCGCGGCAGATTTGAAAAAAATTAAGCAATGCTTACATTTCAATGACAACACCAAACAGACAAAAAAAGGAGATTTAAATTATGACAAACTATATAAGATACGTCCTGTACTGAACATCCTCAAAGAAAACTTCAATAATTTACCTCAGGAGGAACATCAAAGCGTGGATGAACAAATAATTGCATTTAAAGGTATATAGGAGTACACATACATATATAAATCCCCAAGTAAATTGTTACTTTATCTTTTGGTTACAGGACGATCAACGTTTAAACAGTATAACCCAGCTAAACCACACAAATGGGGTTTGAAAATGTTTACGCGTGCTGGAACATCCGGAACTGTATACGATTTCACCCTCTATGTTGGCGAAGGCACATGTCCGTCGTATGGATTGGGAATATCCTCGGATGTAGTTCTATATTTGGCCTCAAGTCTCCCCAAAGACAAGAATTTCAAACTTTATTTTGATAACTGGTTTACGTCAGTGAGCCTTTTAATTGCTTTGAAAGAAATGGGCATGTTTGCAACAGGCACTGTACGTAAAAATAGAATAAGTAATTATCAGTTACTTTTAGAGGCAGAACTCAAAAAGCGGGGAAGAGGATCCTATGACATGAAATGTGAAACTACTCATAATCTAGTATGTGTAAGGTGGTTTGACAACAAACCAGTCCAACTCATCTCTTCGTGCACAGGCCATCAACCAGTTGGGGTATGCAAACGTTGGAGCTCAAAAGAAAAAACTTACGTTGATGGTACAAGGCCAGCCATTGTCACTTCCTACAATAAAGGCATGGGAGGGGTCGATCTGGCAGATATGTTGATGGAACTTTATAAGGTAAACCACCGCTCAAGGAAGTGGTACATAAGGATTTTCTATTGGTGCTTAGGAACATCCGTTACCAATGCGTGGCTCCTTTATAGGAAACATCTGATTTTGCTACATCCCAAACAAAAGCATATTCCTCTTATAAAATTCCAACTGGAGATTGCTACCGCGCTTTTGCAATCTTCTGCAGTTTCTATTCAAAGGAAAAGAGGACGACTGCAGAAGAGGATAAGCCAATGCGTTCGATTGATAGCTCTCCAGCTAGCAGTGTTTCTTCGCACAGCTAAAAAAAGTACAGGTTTGAACCAGACCCTCCAGATGCAAAACGGTATGACAAAATAGAACATTGGGTAGTATTTGGTGAAAAAGGACGATGCAGGCTGTGCAAAACTGGGACTCCAATATCCAAATGTGTTAAATGTAAGGTCCATCTTTGCTGTAATAACAACAAAAACTGTTTTTTGTCATTTCACACTTAATTTTCTGAAATAAACAAAAAAAAACGTTGAATTATTTCCATTAAAAAAATATAATTGTATCGAATAAATTTTGTACCACCATTACCCAACGTTGCCCACAAGCAACTTTCTCTAGCGCGCAAACGGGTGGGGGTGGTGATTTGAAATTTTGTTTGTACACTCCTTGAGTGAGTATTTATGACATAAGCACAAAAAAAAAATTTTACAACCGCAGGAAAAAAATCGGTGTCGAAAGGGTTAATGAACAATTTCATTGTACCTTTTTTTTCAGTGTAGTGTAGCCATGCTTACGTTTGCCTCAGGATACATAGTAAATCTATTTTTGGATTGAGCATTGAGGTTATGTATGGAATAACACATCGGCTAAATGGCAGCCTCGGCTTTGTTGGGATATAAAGGTACGCGGACGCGCTCTTTTCGTGAAAATTTCCAAAACCGTTTTGCATAAATGTTGGGGTATTGATTGATTCAGCATGTTATTTCTTGTTTGAATGCGTGAGGTGTCTTGGGCTTATTCATATAAACCTGTGACTATAAAAAACCCTAAGAAAAAAAGTTTAGAGGCGTCAGACCACAAGATCTAGGCGGCCAATTCTGGTCACCAAAACGCGAGAAGACACAACCGGGAAATGAAGTCGTTGAATTGTTTCTCGTGCTGTATAAGATGTGGCACCATCTTGTTGAAACCACATGTCCTCCACATCAATATCTATTCAAGTTTCGGCAAAAAAGCTGGTACACGATAACGAACACAATTCACGGTTTGTGTTTGACCTGCCTCATTTTCGAAGACTGGATGCCTCTAGCCTAAATTCCACACCAAACAGTCGGACGCTCTGGATGCATATGTTTCTCATAAAACACTCGTATATTTTCAGAGCCCAAAATACGACAATTTTGCCTGTTAACGATGCCATAGAGATGAAAATGAGCCTCGTCGCTAAAGATGATTTTGTCTTCAAAATCGGCATTTTCTTGTTGTTTTTTCTGTGAACACAATTGATGAACTCTCTTGGCTGTGCATCAACTGCAGGATTCAGTTCTTGAGTCCATTGCACTTTCTACGCATGAAAATGCAAATCTTTTGACAAAATTCGCTGCATAGTCGATCTGGAAACACCGAGTTCCTGTGCTCGATGTCGATTTGAGGGGGTTGGATTTGAGCTCAAACAACCTCTGAAATTTAAACTCAGAGCGCATGAAAGCCAGAGCTTTTATATAAAATGTTCGAAATTTTAATTTTCCACTTAACGAAAAACAAGTTCTAGAATTCCAGTGAAAAAAGCTTATTCCCTATTCTCATTCTCTGATTATTTTTCAATGATTTAGGCTAGGTGTAGATGATAGGTTAAGGTAAGCTGACCAGACGTACAGCATTTTGCTGTACAGTACAGCATTTCGACCCGTCGCGTCGGTCGTATAGCACTGAGAAATGTACAGCAAAGTGTACAGCATTCCGAATGTCACTACAGAATAAGCTCCTTGGTGAGGCCTGTGATCAGACTTGTTTGACAGTTTGACCCCTGTCCCCTTACGATCGATATTTAGCGAGATAAACGCACTTTTATGTTTGGCAACCGTTTATTTTCGATACCTCGTGAACCCTTCCCAATCTCTCTGGAATTTTGCACTCACTTGTAGAGCTACTTGGCGCTCATATTTTCTTCAAATTTCACGGCCCACCTATCCGGCATCGGAAGTTACAGCTGCCGATAACCCACTTCTGTGTTTTCTAATCGAAAATCGTAACTTCTTGAGCGGAATTTTGAAAGATGCGATTATAATTAATTTTCCCTATCACAAAACGATGAAAAAATCAGCCAGTACATCCGATTCCTTTACCAGCATCCATAGGAAAATGAATATTAAAGAAAAAACTCGAAAGGAGTTTTAGACAAAGTTTTTTTCCAACTTCATTGCTTTAATCCATCCATCCAATTAAAACGTTGCCCATAAGCGGATAAGGCGAGGTGCGATCGCAGCTGAGCCGGTGGAAGGCAATTCGTAAGATTTAGATCTCTGGCTCGTCCTTACGTTTACTTAAATCCTGTAGCTAACCTTGCAATTGGTAAGATTTAGCCCTCTGACTGATGTTTAGGTTTACTTAAATCTTGTCTGTCACTCGTTTCAGAACTCACCCACATTTTTGCAACGTAGCGCTGCTGGGAAATAGGATAACACGAGCGCAGCGAGCGGTGAGCCAATGGAAGGCAATTCACAACACTTAAACTTCTGGCTCGTTTACTCAGATCCTGTGGGTCACCCTTCGCTTCGCTCATACCTCGCTCTGTATGTCACGCTTTTCATAATTCTGAAACCGGATAAGGCGAGGTGGGAGCGAAGCGAGCGGTGAGTTGATGGAAGGCAATTCGTAAGATTTAGACTTTTGGTTCGTCCATAAGTTTACTCATATCCCGTCGCTTCGTTCAGACCTTACACTATCTGTCGCGCTTTTTAGAATTTGTCAACATTTTTCCGACGCAGTGCTGCTGCGAAGAGTGGTAGGGCGTGGAATTTAAACCGATGACTCCTCCGTTTGATTACTTAGATATTGTAGCTTGCCCTTTGCTTAACTTAGACCTTGCTCTGCCCGTTGCGCATTACACAATTTTTGCTTACGCAAATTTTGGACCTAGAAGTATGACTGAGGATTTGCCTGAAACCCGAATTGCCCAAGTATTTGTACAGCATTGAGCCTTCGGGAGTCTGGTCACCTTAGGTTAAGGTGACGCTCGTTAAGAAACGAGTATACAACAACAAACTAGCGAAAGGATTCACTCGTAATACACAAAAACGGTTACATTAATCATGAAGAACCTATAGTTACCTCCGTACTGTGAGGATAATTTAAAGGGACCTTTTTGCTTAGGCTACATCTACACAGTATATAATTTATGGATCCTATTGAAAAACAAAAAGGTTTGACATCTCTATTACTAAAAAAAAACAATCTCTAAGATATTGGGTCAAAGATTTTCGGTACACTCAGAAAAATTTCAATGGGAAATCCCATTAAACTAATCATTTTGTCCCATTATTTTTAGTCAATAGGAAAAATCAGATTACTTTAATAATATAGAAACCATTACTTTCACTCGATCAATATCCGTTTGTTTTAATAGTGGACTCATTTAAAAAAAAAAACACATGGTCTAGTTATTTTCCAATAGGATATTTCTTATTGAATTAATAGGATCAACCCTATGAAAAAAAATTCCTTTCACTCGTAATCTGATTGAACTATTTTTTTTTATAAGTCCCATATTATTTTACCATCCACTTACCATCATTGTGGATCTTTTTTTTAAGAATCACGATATTTGGCCAGGCCGTGTATTGAACATCCGATCGGCTCGTACTCTTTAAAACTTACCAAGTCACGGGGAGACAACTGAACGATCTCGGCTACGGAGGATGATGTTGGTTATCTTGCAAAATACATCTATATGCTTGAAATTCAATTAAAAGGCCTATCACATTAATACAATAGGGCGTTATGTAAAACAAAGCAGCTGGTCTATTTTCGGAAGTAGTCTTGTCTTTTGCCCCCTGTTAAATTTATAAAACAGAAAATATTAACTTTAAAGGGATGCATTTTTCTGAGCGATATAGTTGATTTTGTTAGTTTCGTATTTGTTTTAATAGGGTCCATCCTATTATTAGTTAATCATATCAGATCTTGTTAATTTAATGGGACAAACTGATTAAAATGTAATCTGATGTCCCATTAGATTTATGGGACAGATTTCATTCCATACAAAATATTTCAATAGGATTAATCCAGTTATATTAATTATTTCATCTTTTTACTTTTGTGAAGAAATCTAGTAAATGACCGACCAATTAAAATAATGGCACAAAAACTTGTAAGTTTACTAGGTCCATTTTTATGAGTGTATTTACCTACTATTTCCAGGAAATTTCTTTGAACGTACACTATAAATTTGAGTTCAACGATAGGCCATCGATTAGAAAATACCGAGATACAGATTACAACCTTGCAAATAAACTACATTTCTTGTCTTACGCCGAAGATTAGATATTTTCAGAAAGTCCGACGTGTAGAGAAAATTTCAATGAGAAAGAAATAGGAACGCTTCCTAATTCGAAAATTAAAAAAATATCCTCTATCGTTTCTACTCCGAGAAATGTTATGAGTTCCAGCCCCATCAGAGATTCGGTTTGTTGTGTAACTCTTTACGTCATTGTAACGATAAATTGGCTCACAGACTTATCTCCCTGCATATTTCCAGAGAGTGTGGTATGTATACCATTTATTATAGTTTAATCTCTATTTCAATTATTAAATTAGAGGCTCATATAAAATTATATTGTCATATAAAATACGCGTTCGAAATTTGTCGAAGCTTAGTATCAGAAAATATTTCGAATTGACTGTAAAATATTTACAACTCGCGGTTACTGCACGGAGTTTAATATCAAATGAACAAAGAAAGGACTTATAGTGTTGATTATAAAAACAGTGATTAAAGAAGAAAATGATATAATTCAGATATATATAAACTTTCACCATGATTGTATCAATATTCACCCTGTGTATTATTTTGTGCTCCTTTGGTACTGCACAGTTATTTGAGCCGTTTGTATCCTTTGAACAAGGACGTTTTCCAGACGTGCGGCTAGGCAATGAGATTGCGGATTCCAGTGTGTGTACTGGTCCCGATGATGTAGAAAATTTCGAATCGCCGGACTGTAATTCATACTACCAGTGTGTTTTGAACAGTGATGGAGGTTATAGTGGAGTTCTAAGATTTTGTTCCACGGGCGAGGTGTTTGCACCTGGTCATGGATGTGTTGCGTCGGAGCTATTCACGTGTATAAGGACAACATCATCAGATTCCACAACGAGCACAACAACAGAATATTCAACTTCCACTTCTTCAGGAAGCACTGACATTTCGGACTTTACTGATCCAAGCGAATCTACAACAGATGATGTCAGTGAACCGACCCCATATCCTTCGGAGTTTAGTTGCACATCAGCTGGTAGATTTGCCGATCCCGAAGATTTGGCAAAATTCTATGTTTGCCTATGGAACGGCGAAGAATTCACCGCTATAAGCATGAGCTGTCGCGACGGATTTGTTTTCAATCCGGAATATGGAGTGTGCATTGCAGCGACAACGTTACCAACTTCAACAACAACTTTACCCTCCGTTACAGAATCGTGCAGCTATTATGATCGATTCCCTGATACCGGGGATTCGTCTATATTCTACCAGTGCGTATCAGATGAAGATGGCAACTTTCACTTGATACTCCAGTCTTGTAAAGAGGGTTTGCTGTTCGATCCGGAATATAAAGTGTGTGTGAAGTCGATTGATTCGGACAGTGTGTAATTTCGATATTTTTACTCAATAATTGCGTCACAAAATATGTTGAAGGAGAATAGTATATGATAGACATTTCAAAATATTAAATTGTGTTTTTATAACCAATAATACATAAAAAATAAAATTTTAAAAAATAATTTAGCATTGTCAATGACTGGTTTTCTGGCGTGTAGGTAAATTGTGGACGAATTAAAAACGATGAAATAGTGGATTAAGGATAAACTATAGCTAAGTGTGCAAGACTTGACATATTGAATTTCAAGTTTTTTTTCCGTGGGGAAGGATGCGGGGGCGGCGTATAAGGGAAAAAACGTATAGGTAGATTGTTTGGTATATCCCATTTTGAATAGAGATTACAGAGAAAACTATGAGCGATTTTATGCTGCAAAATATTGAGTTGAGTTGAGGCCATACATTATTGGTGAAGGGAATGGACATGGATCCAAGAGCTTCATAATGGTGTAGAAAAAAGTCAAGAATTTTGTGCTTTTATTTTATGGAATTTATTCCGACAGTTTAACTGTGCCGTGACATATGTGGCGGATGGCGAATGTCGAATGGCGATTGTGTTGTGTTGCTCAAAATTTATCTTGAACTTGTCTAAAATGTACAATAATATTCATAATTTTACAATTTAGACTTCATACAAGATACAATCTTATCATTAATGATTAAACTTACTTAATTCGATATTTTTACTGTGGTGATCGCTCGGAAGGTTGTTCGTTGTGCTTTTTCTATGGTTGACTTCAATTTAAAACTCCATCTTGTTTTTTTGTGACACCTTATAGTTTTTGTGTCGTCCGCTACAGCTGACAATCCTCCGAGTGCTCACCGCAGGTCAATTGACGGCGCTATTGCTACAAATGGTGTAGGTTAGGTGAAGGAAAGAGGTATTTATCAAGCCAACAGTGACTGAGCTCGAAGTTGTGCCATTTCTGTGTATTGATTTTGCAATGT
Source organism: Microchrysa polita (assembly GCA_949715475.1). Taxonomy (NCBI): domain Eukaryota; kingdom Metazoa; phylum Arthropoda; class Insecta; order Diptera; family Stratiomyidae; genus Microchrysa; species Microchrysa polita. The sequence goes on along the minus strand of OX454417.1, from coordinate 71,064,408 downwards.
CAATATCAATATTTGATAGTTGATGTTTTACCAACGGCAACGCCATCTAGATGGACAATGCCGCCATAGCTACCAACTTAATTTATTGGCGGATGCGAACAAACAACTCAAACAAGCATATGACGTCATTAAAAGCAAGAACAAAACAGTGCAACTTTGGCGAACATAACCAAAATTGAGTAGCTAATTTTGACGTCTAAGATTCGGAATTGCGGCCTTAATATCTAGACGGCGTTGGTTTTACTCGACGAAAAACCGGTTACGCAGATGCAATAGAAAAAAAAACGGTAGACATTTTTTTCCGGCTTCCGTTTCACGAGTTCTCTCACGGGGCTCACGGCACGGTATGCTTTCCCGCCAGTGTTTAGACTATAGTGACACCCGCATGAGGACTTTCAACCTAATATCAAAAAGCTAGAGGCTGCGCGGCTGCAATTCCGAAGACTGAACACGCTTACGACTAAGGGCGCGTGCACATACAGCGCTACGTTGAGCTTCGCTATGCTGAGCGATGCTTTGCTATGCTGTGCTGTGTGCACATTCAATGCGAAGTTGGGCTGGGCGATGCTAGACTATGCGTTTTGTTTCGATGGCAAGAAAACCTGTTTGTTCAAGGGGATTTTATACGATGCTGGTTCATGCCGTTTCGCGATGTATGGTGCTGATTAACTCAGAAATTCTGCTGACATATTTGCTTCGTGATATGGCGCTCCTAGTGTTTTACCATTGCGATTTTTCATATACGTACACTCCCAATTAATGGGATAGTTCCACTTGTAAAATGGCTGTAGCTCGGTAATTATTATTATTATTATTATTATTTATAATAACGGTATTTTCTTCAAGCTTGGTGACAATATTTTCAGTAGCCTGCTTGTTCTTCGGATGACAGAAGGTTTAATATCCGGAGTCCTGTTAGGATTTTCTAATGAGAATTCTTGAAAACAGTACAATAGGATAGTTCCAGTGGAAATAAAACATTAAATAACGGTACGAAAGGATAATTTTACTTTGACAAATGTAGCTGGTAATAAATAAAACTTAATTGAAGTAATTTCAGCTTAAAAATTTAATCTGGGATAGAATGGTATAGGTTTTAACGGTAAATTAGGTTAATTTCGTCATTGATCATTGCTGTTTCCCGCAAAATCCCGCTTTTTGCTCGACGTAAGGGCTCGTCTTCGTCTGCTGAGCGTCCTTTTAATGCTTTATGTCTGGCTTTGGAAATATATACTTAGCATGGTGTCCTGAATGATATACCGTTCAAAAAGAAACGCTGCTGAGGGCCATCCGTGTGATATTAGGAAGAAATGCTACTATTTATATTCGTTTACTGTACTATATTGCCTGTGAATTTACTTAAAAAAAAAGACAAATTTCGATTGTTAAATCAACCGGGTTGTAATTGGTATTTGGAAGCGAAATTTGGCTTAAGTACTGAGGGAGGTGTCTGGAAAATAGGCTCTTACTGTACCTATATGATTTAGCATGATGGAGTTAGCTTTATTTTTGTAGAAGCACTTCCCATTTTTCATACAAATCTCAAATTTTAGAGCGTGTCTGGTACCATGTTAGGTCCACAATTTTTGTCTGCCTTTTAGACTATATATGTGGGGACTCGTCCTCTATGAAATGGTATATGAGTCAAACGCCAGGAAATTGTTGCAAATATTTGCAATATTTGCAGACTACCATTTTGGGGAATCTCCAATCGTGAAATTTGCGATAATGTGTAACAGAATGGATAGGAAATAGATAGTTGCATTTGAAGTATCGCTGGCTGTAGGTGTACAAGGGGAGCGAAGGGTATCCAAATTTCGGCCGCGCCCGAAATTAGACTCGGTGTCATTTCAAATGAAAACCTGTAAAAACCCCTATTCAGCACATTTCGGCTCACTCCAATATTTTAACTGACACCAGAACAAATTGTTCAGTTTCGTGTGGTTGCCAATGTTCTTAAATTCACCATGATAAGAGAGTGGAATAGGGTGGCCAGATGCTCCGTATTTTGCGGGTTACCCCGTTTTTCGGGCACCGAAAGTCCAAAAACCCGTAATCCAAAAAATAAAATACTGGAGAAACAATGGATGATTCAATAGAAAAAACTTCATCAAATGGTTTGAGGCAATTTTTTATTGTATTAAAGTCAACCCAATACTTCAAAATTTGCCGGGACGCGAAAGTGACGTTATCAACCTAACACTGTTAACATGGTTCATGAATACGTTACAGTATATTTGGAATCAGGACTCAATTTTTCCGAACACACTTACTACCTGTACTGTCTAAAACCCTTAAATTTGCAGCACGAACTGAAATTTGAGCAGATGTCTAAACATGGCTACAGTCAACTTGGATACATTTTCTTCTAGTGTCAAAACCGTTCAAAACCCTAACCTCGCCTTTTCCAGAGACGAAATCGCATAGGATTTCTAGTAAATTGGGTGAAGTTTGGTTAAGATTGGTACATAAAGGAAAAAGTTTTTCTTAAAAGAACCTAATTTTCAGGGGCAACCCCATGACCCCCTTGTCCGATTCCATTCGTTCCGACATATATACAGCGTACACAAAAAATAAACTTCTGTACCAAATTTCACCTGGATAGCTTCAAAACTGAGGGACTAGTTTGCGTTGCAACAGACGGAGATGGCTCAATCGATTTCTCTCGTCACACTGATCAATATTATATATACTTTATATAGTCGGAGGTGCTTCCTTCTGTGCGTTGCAAACTTCATGGCAAAGTTAATATACCCTTTCACATAGTGACGGGTATAAAAATTAATACCAGGTGTAACGATTTTTTTAGATCTACTGCGCATAACACGCACATCGCACACGCTGTTGCGTTTTCATTACATCCCGTATGCTTTAAGAAATTACTTCACCCTGTAGTAATCATATAGTAACACAAAATCATTTTGTAGGGTGACATCGCCTAAAGAAGTATTTTGATCCGATAAAAACTCCTTAAAACATTTTCCGGAAAGTTCTAACATCCTTAAAGAATTAATTTAGAGATAGTGTTTTAAGACTGCGTGGATTTAATCAACATCAACTGATTGAAATAAAATAGAAGGTTCATTGTAGGGGATTCGATAAAGAATTGTTAAGCATAGTGTTTACAACTATTCTGTAGTGTTTACGAGAAATTTTGACTATATCTAAGGTTGACCGAGTAGTTAGCGCGTAGGACCGGCATATGATAGTCATGGGTTCGATGCTAGCTGAGGGATTTTTTTTCAATTTTTGTTTTTACAAATGCGAGAAAATGAAAGGAAATTTTGATATAAGACACTTGATACCTTTTTCGAAGCATAAATTTAGTGCCACAATAAGGTTCTATTGGATTAAAAAGCGGCTCCAAATGCCATTGTTGGACTATTATTCCCCCTATTATACCCTGTAAAATGTCCCTTTTATTGTTGGCATGTTCTGCTATCCGCTTTAATAGGGGGAACTTTTGTGTTTCCGATGTTTTCCGCTATATGTCCGCTATATGGCGGACGGTAAGATAAGTGTCGCTAGTGTCGATAACAAGAACAAGAAAATTCTTCTTGCGAAGCTGATAGCGTAATGTTCCTTATTGTTTCAAGAAAATATTCTATGAAGTATTAAAAAGGGATAAAATTGTTACTTGGGATCTACTGTGATTTCACTTCATGAAGTGAGAGCTCTGATTGCAAAGTGGAGAATGGAAAGATTTTAGATTTCGTAGTATCTACCTAAGTATTTACCAAAGTCTAAGATGTGTTGTTCGTTATGCTTTCAACTAATAAAAAAAGGCAAACGTCTTGTGGCTATGTATGTATTTCAAACATCCTTGTGATTTTTTTACCACCCTGCATTTTCTAAGAAACCACCCGCGAACTCACGTGGCAGTGTACTTATATGGGAAGGCCATGTGCTATTGCCTCTGTTCATGTGCTAAAAAATAAATGAAATGAAACATAATATATATCAGAAGCTTTTTACGACTTGTTAAGCTACCTTTAGTTCGGTAAATATGATTCAGAATTTTTCTGTATACGTCATCAAATTACTAATACTGGTTATGACATCACTTCACGCTCATATCAGAGTAAACGATGGGGTATTACATGACATACTCGTATTTCATCGGTTGTTCTCCTGAATAATATGTATTATTTTTCTAGAAAACTCAGACCACGCAAGTAGCTAGCGATTCTAGATTCTACGTTGGAAACGGCTCTATAGTCTCAACTAAACAGATTCATTGGTCTTACAATGCAGATGGAAACGACAGATCTTCTCTAAAGCTCTTCGTTAGAACATTCGTGTGACTCGTCAAGATAAGAATCTTTATTTTTATTTTATTGTGTCTGAAAATTGCGTATCATATAGCTACGCTATAGAAACAAAAGGCAAATATCCGGCGAAGAAGAAGATAAGTGCATATCATACTCTCAAAACAAGAAAAAAAAACATATGGAGCAAAGGTGTCAAAGACGACCTTCTAAAAGCGTAGTAGCCAAGCCGATAAAACGCCTACAATTGGGTCGATTATCGCCTATCAATAATGCAAACCGACCGATAAATAGCTCATTGAATTTCACAAAAAATTTTAAAGACACTATCATCCAACACTTCCGTTCGGTAACTGAGATAATCATAATTATATTAGAGGTAAACAAAATATGTAGTAAATATTTTGATTTAAATTCTTTTATTGTTAATACGTGAGATTTGAAATTTAAAACCAATAGGAATTATTATTCAAGCAGATAAGACTCCGTGCTGGAGCGGCTGCTAATTTTTTTATTCTTCATTGTGAGCCCTTTTGATATCTTGATACCCCGACCCGTTCGAAGTCATCTAATCACATCGTGAACCAATCTGCAATCTGTACCGCAATTTCCAAGTATGTATCACAAAAATATAGATCGATTGATTATATTCGTTATCTGTGTTTTGACTAATTCAGGGCTTAAGATAATTAAAAAAAATATTTTCATATAAAAAGAGGGATCAGAATAATGAGAAATTCAGTGCCGGAGAAAAATTTGAACCGAATAGAACCTAATTGTGATACAAAAAAAAAAAGACATTCGCCGTTTCTTCGTGTCCACTTGGTTAAACAAAAAAAACTGAGAATAAAGTGAATTTATAGTGACATAAAATCAAACAGGAGCTAAAATGGGCTTCCTCAATATTATTCCGTCAATAATAATTGCGGGAACAGTGCTGTTTTCCTCGGGTGCGGCTCGGTCTTTTGAAAAACCTTCATGTCTTGGACTTGGAAATTTTCCGGATATCACGTCCTACAGCACTCGTGGTTACATAACGTGCTTCAAAGGCGGTCATGACGTTCTGCGAATGATCCATAATCAGTGCAATGAAGGTGAAACGTTCGATCGTGGTGTACGAATGTGTGTAAAGGCTTTTGTGTGCCCGACCGAAGGTTCGTTTGTGGATAGCTACGCAATTCAATGCAGGACCTACTATCAGTGTAAAATGAATAACGGGAAGTTGGAAGCGACCAGATTGTATTGTCGCAAAAATGAAGTTTTTATGCCCTTGCTTCGAACCTGCGTTCCGGAAAAATCCTATGAGTGCTCGGCGATGGTCAGGACGATTTTGGATTTGGCACAATCCGATGAGATATGTACTGGACCTGGCAATGTGGAAGATCCTGATTCACTTGATTGTAATTCGTACTACCAGTGTGTTTCGAATGGCGATGGTACATATAGCGCTTACCAACGACAATGTCCTGAAGGGGAGGTCTTCATGCCGGAGAACGGGTGTGTGGGCTCCAACCTTTATACTTGTGTAAGAACAACAACACCAATCCCAACCACTACTACAACTGAGGTGTCAACGACGGTTGAAACGACTGTGCCGTCTACCACTACAGATGTAACAGTTGATTCCAGTTCAACGCCCACTGAAACATCAGCCGCTACAGATGTAACTGTTAGCACTGATGTTACTTCCGCAGGATCAACCACTCCGGATACTACTACTGATGTGGTTTCGTCAACTAGTGAACTCCCAGTGACAACTACCGATGTTCCTACTAGTACTGTTGTGACTACAATAACAACTCCAGAAGTTACAGCCGATCTAAGCTCGACGACGGATGGAACAGTGACTACTCCTACAGTCACTGAACCCTCATCAACTCCACAGCCGCCTACTGATGCACCAACGGAGTCATCGCCAATTACGGATGGAACTACGACATCGGATGTTACTACATCTGAAGCAAGTACCACACAAATTACAACCGATTCCAGCTCCACACTCACGAGTGAAACAGATGTACCGTCTTCAACAACTTCTCAGCTTACAACCGATGTCAGCTCTACGCCTGATGCCTCAACTTTAACTGCTTCAGTATCGACGACATCCGACGTGTCTACTACAGACTCAGTTGTAACCGATGTAACAACACCCCAAATTACTTCCGATCCAAACTCCACACCATCTGAAGTCACGACTGATGTAACGTCGCCAGTATCCTCAACATCACAAGTTTCTACCGATACACCAACAGAAACATCACCAAATACAGACGGAACAGTTACAACCGAAATAACATCATCCGGATCGACAACCGTACAAGTCACTTCCACTGATTCAAGCTCCACACCCAGCGAGTCTCCATCATCTACGGATGGAACACAATCAACTTCGTCAGGTTCGGCATCCACAACCGATATTAGTTCTACACCAAGCGAGACACCTTCGACACCGTCCGCGTCGACAACTTCACAAATATCCACAGACACTCCGACAGATACCTCAGCTACAACTGATTTGACAAGCCCTCAAGTGTCAACCGATGTGACTGCACCCGGATCGACAACGTCACAGGTTTCAACTGATACATCAATCACGACTGATGGAACATCTCCCGGATCAACTACTTCGCAGGGTTCAACTGATACATCGATCAACACAGATGTAACCGCTCCAGGATCAACAACGTCGGAAGTTTCCACCGATCCAGCAATCACCACAGATGTAACATCTTCAGCATCCACAAGCGGTTCAAGTTCAACACACACTGAATCTACAATAACCACGGATGGAACAACAATTACAATTACCACAGACGTAACTTCACCGGGATCCACCACTACTGACATAACGATTCAGACTAGCTCAATTCCCAGCGAAACGTCACCTTCAGAAACCCCAACTACCACAGACTCTGCCGTGACTACCGATGTAACATCTACGTCAGCAGTTACAACTGATCAAAGCTCATCAAGTCCACAAGTTACAACTCAAACTCCAACTGAACCATCAACTACTACTGAAATAGTTTCAACAACAGACGTGCCTTCAACTTCATCGTCAACTCAAGCTGCCACTACCGCAACGCCAACCGCTACCACCGAGCTAGAAACAACACCAGCTGCCACTGCCGCAACATCAACCCCTACCGTCGAGCCAGAACCAACCCCGCCCACAACTCCGGCTGAATTCATCTGCACTGAGGCAGGAAGTTTTGCCGATCCACACGATATCACAAAATTCTACATTTGCCAATGGAACGGCGCCTCATTTACCATGATGTGGCTGAATTGTCGCGAAGGATTCATTTTCTATCCTGAATACGGTTTCTGCCTGCCAAACAGACAAACAACAGCATCCACAACGACAACCACCACCACAACAACAACCACGGTACCCACTCTAACAACTCCTACGGCCGAATCCTGTACCAACTACGAACGTTTCCCCGATCCTGAGGACACCTCGAAATTCTATCAATGCGTCTCCGATGATCATGGTAACTTCTATTTGGACAAGAAATCGTGTAAAGACGGCTTAGTCTTCCTGCCGGAGTACCAATTGTGTGCGAAGCCCACTTCGACGGAAAAAGTTCTCAAGGAATTCACTTGTCCGGGAAATGGCTACTTTGCGGATCCCGATAGCAAGAAGATGTTCTACAGATGCGAGAAAACTGCAAATGGTTATTCCGTGCAGCATCTACGTTGCAGAGATGATATAACCTATTCGCCGCAAGCGAAAATTTGCTACTCGAATGGAGATTGATGAAATTCTTCACATGTCTATAGGATAAGCTAAGCTACACACTAATCACATTTTAGAATATTTATTGCGATAGATTTAAGTTTTAAGATTATTCGAAATTAAGCGCCTGACTGTTTTATGCGAAATTACTCATTGGAATTATGGTTTCATGTAATTACAAATAGGATGTACTCATTATTCGTATAAGTATTTGTGGCGGTCATGTCACTAGATTTTTTCTACAAACGACTTTTGGAGCAAAAATAAAAAAAAAAAGTGTACACCCCGTAGTAACATGGAGGTGATACTTTTTAAATACATAAAGCTCGCTTTTTAATTTTCATTTGGTTGTTGTTTTAGGAGGATACAGGCAAGAAACAACTTCTGTTTTTCAGGTTGCTGGAAAAAATATCAGAGACTCTTCTAGAGACTCCTCAAATTCAAGACATTTCGAACATTTTTGTGGTACGTTCAACATAATTTAAGAGTAGGTAGACAAAAACAATTTTCAGATGCACAAAACAACAGCAAAAGGTTTTTCCATTTTTTTCTAAATGTTGAGCTGATTACTAAGCGTTAATTCGCTTACAAAAAAGCACCAAGGGCAACTACTTAGCCATATTTCTTCTACTAGTTTTCAGAAAAACTATGGGCTCATTTGATTATGTTAATTTAGCCGAAAATATTCTCGATTCAATGGGGCAGGAGATACGCAATTAAAATCTACATCAAATTTCCCGTCAGTAAAAATTCCCAAAATATTGTAATAAAAGAAGTTAAAAGCTTTAATAACTTGCGTGCCATGTGCGACCGGTGAATACACTAAGCTCGATTTCTCACAGGTAACAGTGGCAGGTTTTCAATAAAATTTTTTTTTATATATACTGACGAACTACGACTTATTAGAATAACATTTATTTCAAATAATACTCAGTTGTTTGTAAGTAAAATGAGTAAAATCTAAATTAACTTCTTTACAAGGTCCTTAACCATGGAAGGTCATGCTTATTTTTAGTACGGAAAGGTCATGCTTCGTCGATTCGACGACGCTCGACTTTGACGCCTCATACAAATCACCTTTCTCAAAATATTTATAAAATTTGACAGATTTTTAATCGGAAGTTTATTTAGAATGGAAAAACATAGATTTTGGAGCCGATTCCAATCTTCCTAAAATGAGGAAGAGTTTTGAGCCATTTTCCTGACTTGTCCTATTTTTGTCCAAGTAAATATTTTTTCCATAATTTTTGAAAAAAGAGGTCCCACCTTTCAAAAATAAACATATTTGTTACGAGCTAGTTGTATGGACACAGACTTATCGTCGAATCGACAACCAGCCATAAGAAATACTGGTGTTCTAAAACTTACACAAAGTCCACCCTTCGTTGTTTCGACGACGCCAATTTCCAAAAATCCAACTTACCCTGCTTACTTCGTCTAGTCTGTACCCGGCAAGTACATCGGCTGTACGAAAACTTAGCTCCAAATAATGAGAATTGTCACAAAAAATGGGACAAATTTGATGATGCGTAGTCAATTCGACAAAGCATGACCTTACAGGGCTAACAAAGGAAAGCTGTATACCATTTGTCACCCTTTCAGATAAAAATAAGTTGAATTCCACTATCTTCCCGGTTGAAATTGTGTACTCCAGCTCAGAAGCCATGAAATGAAACAGGAAATATGGGACCCACGCAGCCACAGTAGCACACTCACAAGTGAAATGTGTGTGCTGGTACGTAGCCTCCGTCAGTTACGAGAGGCCACTCGCTGTTATCTATTTGCATGCGCCTCCTGACTGCAAACTGTCCGGATCATGGCTTCTCCGGCGGCATTTGGAGTGGTAAAAAAGGCAAATTTTTGAAAATGTTGTATAGTGCAGCGATTTTTTTACTACATCGATAAGGATTTTTTACCATCTTCATCGACCAGGGGGGGGGGGGGGCGATCGTCCCTCCCTGCCCCCCCCCCTGGTTACGCCCATGCATTTGTGTGAAATTTGGTTGAAATTGGTGAACAAATAAAAAAGTTTTCTTAGAAGAACCTAATTTGGGGGGTTAACTTTGTATGGCAGCCCCAAGACCCCATGGTCCGATTTGATCCATTCTTGCATATATTTTGTGTTATCTATAGAAACACATTTGTGTGAAATTTGGTTGAAATTGGTACACAAAAAAAAAATTTTTCTTAGAAGAACTCAAATTGGGGAGCTAGGTTTGTATGGCATCCCCATGACCCAGTGGTCCAATTTGGGTGAATCAAACATACAAACAGCCAGCAACAATAAGAAGCACGTGTGCAAAATTTCAGCTCCGTAGCTTTTATAGTGGCCGAGAAAAACGCGCTGATACAGACGGACAGACGGACAGACAGACAGACCGACAGACAGACAGACAGGCAGACGGACATCGCCCAATCGATTCATCTCGTCATGCTGATCATATGTATATGTATACTTTTTATATGGTCGGAGATGCTTCCTTCAATGCGTTACAAACTTCATGACAAAGTTAATATACCCTTTCACTCTATGAGCGAAGGGTATAAAAAGAAAACTCTGTCATCGGTGACACATAGGCCTATTTGGAATGTCTTTCTGTGTAACACACATGACACATGGCCTGGTGGTGAATTGTTTGTGCGTGTTCACCGGTGCCACAAACGCAGCCAAGGGGTTAAAGCCATTTCGGCTAAGAGTTCATAGAAATAAATACTCTGAGCTTCAATGAAACCGGGCCACACGGTAAGCGCGAACTCTAATCAAAACAGGCATTGTGTTTGTTGCGTGAGTTAACGGTACTTCAGATAAAAATCATAGTCATTTGAATTGCCATTAAATGCACTTTCTGTAGATATAACTTTCATAGTTGTAAGTTTAATACTTTTAGAGAAAATTTAATTTAGGTTCGAAAGTGGCGAGTGGCCCGATTTTTGTGAAGCCGAGTGTATATAGGAAAGCAGAACCTCAACCGAAAAAATTAAACTCGAGTAAATTAGTTCCGAGGAAATAGGGTTAAATTTTGTGAAAACAAACTAAGATCTTAGGTCTTGACGATTGTTTGCTGCTTTTCGATAGTTACAGCTTTCCAAGTGCTGCTCCCTTACAACATCTTTCGTTTTTACAATCTACTACAATACTTTCTAAATAGATAAATTAATATTTGGGGGGTCTTGTATATTTTTTTTTAACCCGACTGCATTGGACTCCTTCTCGAGATGCAGAGCTATAACCCTCAGATCGTTGATTTTGTGCGAGAGTACTTAAATATCGAAACTTCTTCATACAAGTTCCACGGCGCGTGTCACGGCAAATAAAGTCGAATGAGCAAAAAACTATCATTGGAAATAGGATGCAATCCTGCCCAACTTCGTTATGAACTTTACTGTGGGATGTAGTTCTGGGGAAAGTTAGCTAGGACGCCCGATGCTATTGTAGAAGCGTAGAGGAGCAGCTGGGTTGAACAGCTAAAGAGATCGGACTCTGTTGAATAAAGAAGATAGATGCTCCTCTAAACGCTTGGGCTCCTATTTTAAGGAAGCAGAAAAGCATGTATCCCTGAATGTCTCCAGCCGACTGTTGGATAATGTTTCTTTCTATGGATGCTGTGGATGTGAGATAAGAGGCTTCTCGGTATGTTTCGGCAGGAGATGCGATCCTGTAGAACAGCAAAGTCAGAATTTAAAACGGACATTGATCTCGCAAGTGGTATATGCAGCCCAAAAGCCAAAAATAGCACTGAATTTAAACGAGCTACGGTCTAAAAAGCAGAAACGGAGGCCAGTTGAATGTAATCAGAATCACCAGTAAAAGTCTAAAGACGTTCAGGGGCCATTTTTCGTTAAATTGTGTGGGAAATCATTCTCGACATCGTCCTTTCCTAAATTTAGCTCTAAAAAAAAAAAATAGGCGCGACTAAGGCCGCAGATGTGTTAGTGACATCCAATTCCCAAGATCTTAACTGCTTTTTCGTTGAGGTGTTGAGATCAACAGCACGCTCAGCAATGTTATTTATTCCCACAAATGGGACCTCGTTTAACATCTGAGTGAGATCATAGTTCGTCACAAGTTCGAAAAACACCATAAACTGAATTCGTTCACGGTGAGTCTCGAACCCATGACTCTGTGCAAAGAAGGTCCACGCACTAACCATTACACCAGCTATACTACTCTAAATTTTGCCTAGCAATATTTTCGCGACCAACGATTTCAACTCCTAAGAAAATCTTCATATTGACAAAATTTCAGGCTTGCCCCCTCCTGACCGAAACCCTGGCTACGCCCATGATATTAACCCTTCTGTCGGCACAAAGGCCTGGCCACACCTTTGGCACTATATTTCGGTCCAAAAAGTATAGAAGATGAAATCGCAGCGACTTCATACTTCATGATATCCTAAAATAATAAGTTTAGAAGCATTTTGAAAAAATCATTTGAAGTTTTGAGCATGTTTTTGACAAAATTCAATTTATAGTGCTTTTTGATACCCAATAGGTCTGGCCATACCTATGGTTTTTCACCCCAATTTGCTCTACAGGTAAAAAGTGAAAATTTCACATTCTCTTGAAATTATTCTATTTATTATGAATAAATATCATTAAAATTAAATTTGCAACAAAGCACTAAATATTTCCCCAAAGATATTGGAATTGGAAAATACGATCAAAATTTTCACTAGATATACGCTATGAAAATCCAAAAGCAATAAAAGGAGAAAGTAAGGAAAAATCATGTTTGTACTGATACCACCTCAAAATATGTCTACTTAAAAACGTTCCCAGTACATCTACAAAAATTATATAAAAGCTTTGATTGCTTAAAAATTCTAGTTTAGAGTTTGCCGAATACTCTACGTATAAAAATTTCACTTTTTCTAAAAAATAAAAACTTTTTTCGGTAGGTCCAGCCAGACCTATTGGGTATAGAATATGCATATTGTTGTAGGTGCCGACACAAGGGTTAATAAAGGTAGCGATGCAGCGACCTTTCACTTCAGGATAAGATGAATGAGGTACAATTTTTTTGAATGGAATAAATCTAAGCCATTCAGAAGATATTTAGCGAATATGTACTTGGATTTCCAGTACATGAGTGATGTCCAACAGTTATCTGTACATTTTGCAAATTGCCAAAGGGTCTATTTCACGTCAAATAAACTCAAACGCGTTCTGCAGCAACCACCACACACACACCACAGTTTTTTTTGCCGTTTGCACAATTTATGATTTTGCAAAAACTTTTCTTTACACCAATAAAAAGTGGCAGCGTATGAAACGGGGAGAGAATGTTTAGGAAGAACGAAGTTCTAAGTTCTTCACGAACCTAATAACGCGAGCTCATGGAATGTCATCCCAATTGGGTAGCTCATTACATCAACAAATAGTGAAAGATCGGATTCTTCCATTTCTTCTTCAAAGCAAACCTTCTTAATACAGATGGTAGAGTCATTCTCAAGCAATAGAGCCATACCCGCAGGAGTACCCTAGAGATCATGTCTAATCTCAGTATTATTCAAAATATTCACAGCAGACATCCCGAAAGCTAGAGATTGTAACACTTATGTGAAGTTGGCCGGGTAAATCTTCCAATCACGTCGAAACGTTTGTGCCGGATGCGGAAACGTTTGTGCCGGATTGTGCCACCTTAATTTTCGTTTGTGCCTCGCTAATTATTTAATTATAGCATGTTGAAATTCAGAGTGTGAAGTTAGCCTGTAAGTGTAAAAATTTGCTCGGATGGGAATAAATTTGGTATCAATCGAAAGGAAATCGTTTGTGCCATTATTTGTGCGTTTGTGCCGCCTTAAAACGCAAGGACTCACGAGAAATAAAGGAAAAACCGACTGGTTTATGTCTTGAGTAAGAGTGCAATGTTGTACACAAGCCCATTGTGAACTTAGTCTGCAGAATGTGAAGTTAGCCTGTAATTTTCTGGGATAAGAATAAATTTGGTATCAATCGAAAGGAAATCGTTTGTGCCATCATTCCTGCGTTTGTGCCGCCTTAAAACGCAAGGACTCACGAGAAATAAAGGAAAAACCGTACACAAGCCCATTGTGAACAGAGTGTGAAGTTAGCCTGTAATTGTAAAAATTTGCTCGGATGGGAATAAATTTGGTATCAATCGAAAGGAAATCGTTTGTGCCATCATTCCTGCGTTTGTGCCGCCTTAAAACGCAAGGACTCACGAGAAATAAAGGAAAAACCCGACTGGTTTTTTGTCTCGACTAAAAGTGCTATGTTGTACACAAACCCATTGTGAGCTTTATCTCACGTGCCGTTAGGCTCCATCCGGACTGGTTGTTGTCATTGCATCCAAACTGACCGCCATTTGGTTGTCCGTCCAGTTTTGATATTCAATACGGCAAAAGTTGTTTTGCTGCAATTTTGCAAACTTTTGTTTTGTTTTGTGAGAAATTGAATAATTGTTAAATGGCCGAGTAATATATCAAACGCGCAGATTCCGATTTTGATAATTTAATTTAAATAATCTCCAAAATTAAAGTTTGGGTATGTCATTTTCAGCCTCCATTTGGTTGCTAGTGTAGATGCTAAGTCTAGTTGCCAAATGGCGATCCGTGATGCCAGTTTTTGGATGCGCCTCCATTTAGAACTCAGTTTAGATGAAATGTCATATGTCAATCTGACGTCTAGATCGTGTCATTACCGAGATCAATGCGTTGTTTTTTCAAGTTGCACATCTACGTTTGCGAAAAATAAAATGAAATGGAATTATTTTAATAAATAAAATACCAATTGAAATGAGTAAACACAACTTTTAGTTGGTTCTCTTTTTTCAGGCCACGAAAAAAAAAACGACCGACGAGTCGGTTTTTTGGTACCGATTCACTTTAACCATTAGCCGGTTTTTTTTTTCAAGTTTTCAAGTTAACGCGTTATAACCGACCGACGAGTCGGGTTTTTTGGTACCGATTCACTTTAACCATTAGCCGGTTTTTTTCAAGTTTTCAAGTTAACGGGTTAAAACCGACCGACGAGTCGGTTTTTTGGTACCGAGTTAAAAACCGACCGACGAGTCGGTTTTTCAGTACCGAGTTAAAAAGAACCGACGAGTTTGTTTTTTGGTACCGAGTTTAAAAGAACCGACGAGTCGGTTATTTGGTACTGAGTTAAAATGAACCGACGAGTCGGTTTTTTGGTTCCGAGTTAAAAAGAAACGACGGGGCAGGTTTTTGTTACCGAGTTAAAATCGACCGACGAGTCGGTTGAAGTTGGGTGAAATAGGTGATTTATGGAAACATGCAGAGCAATGAAACCTAGTTTGAAGCGAATGAAACCTAGTTTGAAGCTCAAAAGAGTGCGCTTTTGAGGCTGCCGTCCCCAAAATGGAATGCCTGTTTTGTCGAGGAAATACGCGTCCGATCAACATGGCAGAAACACTAAGGTAAATTTAGGTCGAATTTTATTTGGGGTTACCCGTCCCAGAATGGTACCCTTGTTTTCTCTTGGAAATACCCGTTCAATAGGCGTGGCAGAAACACTAAGGTAAATTTAGGTCGCTGATTCCGAATTTAGATGCCAAAAACAAGAAAAAAAATTTTGGGGTTGCCCGCCCCGAAATGGTACCCCTGTTTTCGGCGTGGTAGAAACACTAAGGTAAATTTGGGTCGCTGATTCCAAATTTGATGTCAAAAACAAGAAAAAAAAATTTGGGGTTGCCCGCCCGAAATGGTACCATTCCCCTTCCTCGGGGAAATACTCGTCCAATCGGCTTGTCAAGAAACATTGAAAGAATTTTGGGTTACTGATTCCAAATTTGAGATCGAAAACACGAAAATTTTTTGTTGGGGTTGCCGGCCACAGAATTTTACCCCTGTTTTCTCGGGGAAATGCTCGTCCAGTCGGCGTGGTAGAAAGACTAAGGTAAATTTGGGTCGCTGTTTCCGAATTTGATGTCAAACACAAGAAAACAATTTTTGGGGCTGCCCGCCCCGAAATGGTACCCCTGTTTTCTCGGGGAAATACTCGTCCAATCGGCGTGGAAGAAACACTAAGTTACATTCGGGTGGCTGATTCCAAATCTTAGGTAAAAACAAAAAAAAAAATGATACTGCGGTTTTCTCTGCACCGTATGTTTCTACAACTGACGTGTCTACCTCTACCTTCAATAATGTATTACAAATATTGCGCTGTCGAAATCATGCCTCTCATATCGATAACTCAATCTCCCTATCAGCATCAAACAGCACGAAACCAACCTCTCCATTTATATGATCATACATACAATACACTATGCCACTTCCAAGCCGATCCAAACAAGCGCACTCTTTTGAGCTTCAAACTAGGTTTCATTCGCTTCAAACTAGGTTTCATTGCTCTGCATGTTTCCATAAATTACCTATTTCACCCAACATCAACCGACTCGTCGGTCGATTTTAACTCGGTAACAAAAACCTACCCCGTCGTTTCTTTTTAACTCGGAACCAAAAAACCGACTCGTCGGTTCTTTTTAACTCGGTACCAAATAACCGACTCGTCGGTTCTTTTAACCTTCCGGGGCGGGCGCAATACTAATCCTAACACGATCGGGCGCAATGCATCTGACAGATTAAGTGAAGAAAATAGGATGAAACTAAGTTCCTGTATATTTTACATTCTTATTTATTGTTGCATTGTCTTTTTTAAATAGTTCTACGAAATTTTAGAAAGAAATACTGGCTCACAAAGTTTGATACCCTTCACATTTTCAATTTTCTAAGAAAATTCCGTTTTCAATCGGTTCAATATTTAAAAAACCTCCAAAAACTCGACCGATTAAAAAGTTTGATCTTATTTTGCTAAAAACACACTATTATACGATTTGGTGAGCCTAAAAGTAAACACAACATTATTACGCAATGTGAGGAGTATAACGAGTGGAAATTTTCATAGAAAAGAAAAAATAACACAATCGGGCGCAATACATCTGAGAGATTATTTCATCCCCTCCCGTCCCTCAGGCACATGGTAGATAGAAAATGAAAACTGCTTTGGGTAGTTGATCGAAAAGATTAAGCTACTGTGAGTTTCAGATCTCTCCCTTTTCATATCGCTGATTGGCGCAACAAAAACTGGTCACTTAATCTGTCAGATGCATTGCGCCCGCCCGAAGGTTAAACTCGGTACCAAAAAACAAACTCGTCGGTTCTTTTTAACTCGGTACTGAAAAACCGACTCGTCGGTCGGTTTTTAACTCGGTACCAAAAAAACCGACTCGTCGGTCGGTTTTAACCCGTTAACTTGAAAACTTGAAAAAAAAACCGGCTAATTGTTAAAGTGAATCGGTACCAAAAAACCGACTCGTCGGTCGTTTTTTTTTCGTCGCCTGAAAAAAGAGAACCAACTAAAAGTTGTGTTTACTCATTTCAATTGGTATTTTATTTATTAAAATAATTCCATTTCATTTTATTTTTCGCAAACGTAGATGTGCAACTTGAAAAAACAACGCATTGATCTCGGTAATGACACGATCTGGACGTCAGATTGACATATGACATTTCATCTAAACTGAGTTCTAAATGGAGGCGCATCCAAAAACTGGCATCACGGATCGCCATTTGGCAACTAGACTTAGCATCTACACTAGCAACCAAATGGAGGCTGAAAATGACATACCCAAACTTTAATTTTGGAGATTATTTAAATTTAATTATCAAAATCGGAATCTGCGCGTTTGATATATTACTCGGCCATTTAACTATTATTCAATTTCTCACAAAACAAAACAAAAGTTTGCAAAATTGCAGCAAAAAAACTTTTGCCGTATTGAATATCAAAACTGGACGGACAACCAAATGGCGGTCAGTTTGGATGCAATGACAACAACCAGTCCGGATGGAGCCTAACGGCACGTGAGATAAAGCTCACAATGGGTTTGTGTACAACATAGCACTTTTAGTCGAGACAAAAAACCAGTCGGGTTTTTCCTTTATTTCTCGTGAGTCCTTGCGTTTTAAGGCGGCACAAACGCAGGAATGATGGCACAAACGATTTCCTTTCGATTGATACCAAATTTATTCCCATCCGAGCAAATTTTTACACTTACAGGCTAACTTCACACTCTGAATTTCAACATGCTATAATTAAATAATTAGCGAGGCACAAACGAAAATTAAGTTGGCACAATCCGGCACAAACGTTTCCGCATCCGGCACAAACGTTTCGACGTGATTGGAAGATTTACCCGGCCAACTTCACATAAGTGATTGTAACATAGCCCGTTTCGCAGATGCCATATGCATATTTTATAATCACTGCAACCAGACCGAAATTTCCATGAAGCTCGAGGATCAGCTTGAATTGTTATAAAAATGTTATTTCAGGTGGAAAGTAAAGCTCAATACCGCCAAAAACCACACCTAAATTTTTCCGCAAAATAGAAAAAGGACTAATTTATTAGGCTCTCCGGTTAATTTCTTAGGTGATAATATTACTTGGAAAAGGATCTAACTCTAACATAACTTGGACTAACTTTTGATAGAAAACTCACAGGTCATATACGAGTACATATTATAAAAAACATTTCGGAGAAGATGATTAAATCATTGAATCGAAAGTCTAAATTAGCTATGGGAAACAAGTTATTGATATACAAAATGGTTATCCAACTGATTGCAGCCTATGCCTCGCCTGTTTGGGCCACTTATGCTAAAACAGCTAGAAGGAAACTGCAAACCAAACCAAATAAAACACATAATCAACAAACCGTTTTTCTTATCGACCAAGAAATCGCACCTCGAAACGAAAATTAATACTTTAGATAAAATCGTGAGTAGAAGTACTCCTAATAGCATACATATTGTCATAACATTAACTAGGGGGCTTCGTCCCTGCTCGCTAGGCTCGCCAGTTACATGTTAGGCATAAAATATTATAGTGTAGTGAATAAAGATTGATTTGAATTGAATACAGTCGAGAACGCATAACTGCAAAACGCTTAAGTGCAAAAAACGCATTTCTGCAAGATTTTTGAAAGCCCCACCACTTTTCACAGGGTTTTCATATAAAATTGTCTCTATAAGTGCAAAACGCATAAGTGCAAATTTCGCTTAAGTGCAACGAAAATGAATGAAAGGAAGAGCATACGCACACGTAAGTTGCAACGGATAAGTGCAAGTTACGATTTTCGATGTCGTGCATTCATTTTGCACTTAGAATATAAAATTGTGTTATTTTTTTCTCACGAATATTGATGCGATTTTTTTAAGAACGTGGTGTGCAGATAGATTTAAAAAATGTGGACCAATGTAAATGTAAAAAAAAAATTAGAATCGAAACGCAAAAATACTCGCGCAAACGGCTCGATAAAATATGATATACTATGGGTGATAAATTTATTGACACAGACACCTCTAAAATAACCAAATTCGAATATGTAACAAAAAATACAAGAAAGAGTGGTCAATTCTTATTTGCCTATTTGTTGCTTAAGGGAAAAATGTATATATTGTCAAAGTTTTAGTTGTTATTTTTGTTTTGAATTTTTCAGATTTCATTATGTATGCGGTGCCAAATTTGGATTATCATTGATGATGGCAATTCATTAATCTAATCGGAAATTGGGGCCTTTTGCGCCTCGATTTTGACATTGAATCAATTGCATTCTAATGAAAATTACGTTCAGATTTATTCAGCTTTACTTGGTTATTGAACTTAGTTATTGTTGTCCGTTAATACATTTTTACATTTCATATACACATCTAGGACAATTTGTGAAATTTACTTTTCTCGTGAGGCTAATAAAAATTAAAACGGAAGGCATTATTATGACATTAATTTTTTTTACTAAATAACTAAAACTGAAATATCTTTCTATTCCAATTAAATTACTGAATCATGAGGATCATGGAAAAGTCAAAATTTGAATATCTAGATAATCTCGCTGAAGGGGATTGCAAATTAAATTGAAACAACTAACCATATTGACTATAACATTAACAAAATGCCATGATCGACATTTGATGACTCTGGGAGGTATATTTCAAGGCAATCTGCTTTATTTTAATATGCAAGGGTGAATTCATCGGCGATCTATCCTTTTTTTGTAGACGAAATTGATCCCGATAACTTCTGATTGCGGCGATCGCTGCAACATCATCTGCATTATAGGCAATCTGTCATGATATGCTGTATGATCTGTATGATATGCTATATTTACTTTCTTTGTCATTGGATACGCAGTCAAATGTTTCCAATATGCGTTCTTCCTGTTATATGTAGTTGTCGTTTTTCCAATTATGTGGCCTCTCCAGGATTTTTACTTTGGAATTAAAAGGCGAAAAAAAGAAAACATTCCATTGTGTCGATAAATTTACCACTCATAGTATGGCGAAATTAATGTAATGTAAATCTAAGCAGGGCCGGCTTTAGGGTGGGGCGAGCGGGGCGGTCGCCCCGGGCGCCAGGTTAAGGGGCGCCGAAATCCGTATTATTAATTTAATTTATTTTTACAAATTTGTTTGTTGCTTAAGACAATTTATTTTTTTTTAACTGCTGAATTAGTATGATGTATGAATACTAATGCATGTATGAATGTATATAATACCATCAATTTAACACGCATTCTAATCACAAGTTAACGGGATATTTTTATAAAAACGCAGACCTGCGACAAGAATTCTATGTGCAATTTCACAACGTTCACTCAAGGCCGCACGACACAAATTGTCACCTGTATCTTTATAGAAATCAGGTAAGAATTTAGTTTGGAACTCATAATATCAGATTCCCACTTCAGGAATTGACTGCGTTCCAAAGATAACCTTTAATTAAGAAAAAGCAGTACACAATTCTAATAAGCACATTCGTTTTCGAACCATTTTTAACAATTTTTTTTATGTGGATTATGTTTATGCTTTTGTCTTTATTAAGCTTAAGGGCGCCAAAAACCTGACGGTTTCTCGGCCGATCGATTGGGCAATCGACTGCCCACAATCGATCTGCCGCCCGCACATACATAAATTAATTTATCGGGCAATCTGAAATTGACAGTCTCACGGTCCACAAGACATAACACAAAATAGCGAAAATTATATCATTTTTGGTGATGGAAGATGGACACCCATTGCTACTTTTTATGGAGAATGACCGCCACAACCACAGCATGAAGAACGACCACAGGTTTATGTAAAAAAATCAGCAACTGAGAACACATAGTTGTCATGCCAACTTGAACCGAAAATTGCACTGGCAATACGTTCCACACGTCAAATCAAAAAATTGAATCCCATACACCTTCCGATTTATTTCGTAATCAAAAAATCTGGCCGATCGATCGGAGGATCTGTGGCGCTTCTTACGTTTATTGATATTTATCTACATAGAAAAGTTTTTGGATTTTTGTTAATATGTATGATGCCACAAAAATTTAAGTGTGTTGTTTGAGGGATAATTTTGTTCTAATTTTGTGGTCTCCGAAGGTATTGCATTTTAGAGCAAACATTGTTGTCTTTTCTCGCTCAATTAAATTTACTAAAACTACTTAAAAAATAGAAAAGTTTATAAACGTATGTATGTATTTGTAAAATTAGTAACTTAATGAACGTTTAAATGTTGGTGATTCAAAAATGAACCGGTGGGTGGTACATTGTATAACCTGTAGTAATGCGAAATAGCCAGGTTTCCCCAAACAACGCATTTCTAACCATGGTCGAAATTTCAAAATGAAATGGATTTATGTTTTAAAAAATATGGACTACTATACGTAAAATCGATACTGACTGAATTCAATACCATCAAATTCAACCGTATTTAGAACCACCGGCAAGTGCGTTTTCGCAGGGACCAGAGTATGTGAATCAGGAACGTAGTCATTGGAACTGCCCATCTTTCCTTAACCCTCCGATGAATGACAGTTCCGATACCCATGGATGAACGACAAGCTCCCTGGGGACCTTTCTTTTTTTTTAGTTAAATAACGCCCACAGATGGTTCAAGTGTTAATGTTTACGCAAAAATAATACGTTTTAAATTTTGTATTTTAGTTGAAATAAAAAAAAAACGTATATATAATATTATTTCGCTTCATTACGTTCAATATTTGGGGTTGCTAACTGCTTAATTACGAACTGCAAATGAGTTTTCTGGCCAATTACAATTAAAAAAATAAATAAATAACAGGCGCGTCAATCCAACATTGGATTAAGGCCGCAGGATGTGTTAGTGACATCCTATTTCCAAGATCTTATCTGCTTTTTGTTGAGGTAATGAGATCAGCATCACGCTCAGCAGTGCTATTTATTCCCATAAATGGGTACTCGATTAACATCTGAGTGAGATCATAGTCCGCCACAAGCTCGTGAGTTCGAAAAACACCATGGTTCACGGTGAGATTCGAACTCATGACCCTGTGCACCGAAGGCGCGCGCTCTAACCTCTAGACCAGCCAGACTTCAATTCATCGTGTGTAATGAAAGCTGCCAATGCAGCAATATCTAGTATCAGTATGTTGAAGAACTTAGCAACCTGCCAACGATTTGTTGACCGTTTATATGAATATATTGACAGCATTTGGTCCATGGTATACACTCCAGATTGTAGTTCAGGATGACCATTGGCTTTCGCTTTGGTCCAGTATCTACTTCAGTAGTGTAGTACATCGTTGACAAGAGCAATACGAATTTTTCTTTTTTTGTACGTATGAGCACAATGAAACATTGTTCTAATAGAATCCAAGCAACGAGCTGCAAACTTTTTAAAAATTCAGAGGGGACAAACGTTTTGTTTGAGTTTACTGTCCCAGCAAATTCAGTTTTCTTGCTCATCAATGTTACCGCCACAACGATTAGAAGAAATTGTCGGCATAAATTGTGCGACCGGAGCTAACGTATTTTTCAGTCAATTTATAGGCAAAATTCCGGCCCTTATTAGCCTATCGTTCTTGACATCGCACCTTCCCAGCATAAATCATTCCTTTCAAGGGGTAGAAAGGTTTCGAGTTACTAAACCACCATACCTTTATCCCATATTTATGTATGGTTTTGACGGAATGTATTGAGTGAAGCGTGGGCGAGCCCTGCATGGAAAGAGTGGCTCATCTACTGTTAGAGAATCGTGAGGATTATAAGCTGCCAAATTTGCCAGTAACAATTGCCACAAATGCACCGAACTTTTTCAGGGTCATAGGCTTCCACTTCTTTTTATTCGCGGGGTGTTCAGAATTCCATTTGGCTATAATTTGAGACGCTTTTCGTTTTGAGCAAGATTGGGAATTAGAGATTGTCAAATATGATTCACTTAGACAAGATTCAAAAAAAATTGTACACAAGCCAAGCAAAAAAGAGCGTACTACTTTCTCACACTGTAAACTTCCAATGGTTCAAACACTTACCAGCTGCCTCCCTATTCTAAAATAAAAACACTCTATGCAACTCGTGCGAACTATTAAAAGTAGTAGTGCGCTCTTTTTTACTTGGTTTTGCTCAATTTCGTTGAATCTCGTCTAGATGAATGATAATTGACAATTTCTAATTCCCAATCTTGCTCAAAACAGTACAAGGTCCCTACGGACCTTGTTGCTTATCCCCGTACAAAAAGTTGTAAAACCTACATAAAATGCTAATCGGTGGTTATATTGCTTAAAACGCGTTATAATTCGTTTCATTATGCTTTTTTTTGGCATTCATGGTAGCGCCGAAAATCTAAAACACACCAGGAAGAAGTAGTAAACAATCAAAAATCGAAAAGGTCCCTAGGGACCTTTTCGTTCATCGGAGGGTTAATTTTCGTCTTCTTCGTCAATTTCGCAATTGAAGATAGCAGTGTACTCTTGGAAATTATTACTAATTTGAAAAATTTTAACATCGAAAAAGATGAATGGAAAAGTGCAACCTACTTAAGTGGGATTTGCTATCGTCTTCCCATTCAACATAATGAATGTTTGTGAGCTAATATGTATGGTTCCTTATGTTTCGCAGACGTGAGATTGCCTGTTTTTATTTTTTAACGATGAACTGGCAAAGTATTTTGTGGTTTAATTTAAAAATTGAAAAATGAACACTACAATAGATCCTGCAATAGATCTACTCTTGCTTACACAAAATTCGCTTTTTTATTATATTAAAGTAATAATAATTTTCTAGCACGAATTATGAAAAAATGTGAATGGATAGAGGCACACTTTTCTGTTCGCTTTAAGCAATCAATTGATTGGGAAGGGGCAAATTAACGTGAAGTTAGAAAGAGTTAAAAGTGGATAGTTTCAATAGCGGCGCGACAATGGAGAAAAATATTTCTAAAAAACGTAAAAAACGTTAAAGTTCAAGTTCTATTGCAATTTTTTCGTGTATGGAAACTATAAGGGGCGCTTCTTTCAAGTTCGCCCCGGGCGCCGTTACACATAAAGCCGGCCCTGAATCTAAGTGAAACTGGGACGCTGGGAACAACTGAGATATTGAAAATATTTGAAGAGAGAAATTTACTGCATGTTTAAGAACTACTCAGCCTAATACACTTTTGCGTGCTTAGTATCCTTCAATCTGAAATTATTTTTTTCTTCTGAATCTGTTCGAAAACGGATAAGTGAAAAAAACGGATAAGTGCAATTTGTCTTGATGCCGGAGACGATTGCACTTATCCGTTCTCGACTGTAGTTCAAAACTATCACTATAAACTGACAGAATTTGTCCAATTATTTGCAAAGAGCTACGTACCTACTGAATAGAACCGACTATTGTTGGGTCACCTTGTAAGAGCTACCGTTAGTTTTGATTCGATTGAACTGATTTTTGGTGCAAGCAACACAACAACAACGCATGGGTCTCGGCTAAGACACGATCAAAGATAGTGAAATAGGCTGAGACATTACGCCCAGAACGGCGATGTGCCTACACCGGAGCTCAAACAACGCGACGCCATGTATAAATAACGAGACAAGGGTAAGAAACTAATTTTTGGTATAAGTATGTCATGTGACACGCAGTCTTGACTCTCAACCAACTATCTCCCCGCCGTCAACACAGTACGATTCTGTTCCAGCTTTCACAATTTTCGAAAAAACACTGAAAATTAATCCACTTTCCACGCTTTAAATTGAATAGGACCTTTGGAGGCAGGAAACCCTCCTTCTATAAAGTCACGCTAGATATAGCAATAGCTTATCTTCAATTCATTGTGAAGGATATCCAAATGTTGGCTGTGATATCGCTTCTTAATGGATTCGTACACCATAAGTTCATTACACAATTACGGATTTTTGATTTCAATAAATCTGGCAGATTTGAAAACGGTTATGCTTATTTCAGTTTGTTTATTTATTTTCTATTCTCCATTTTCTGATCAACAGATTAGCTCAACAGCGTAGATCCAGAAGAAGATCGACGCAAGTGCAAATATGTTGATTTGTCAGAAATCGCGATTGAAAATTTCATTACGTTCGTGCTGTACGTATTGTACTTTATTTTATGATTGAATTTTTACTGTATGTTAGCATCGATTTTAAATAAAAACGTGACCGAGGCTAATTTCGGGTGCGGCCGAAATTTGGATATCCTCCGCTCCCTTCGGGCTAAAAGTTTTTTCGGGCGTACCAACGACTTGTATTTAATCCCCCCCGCCAATGTTTTCCTTCTGTCTTCACAAAAGTTCGGTTGCGTCGACAAAATAATATATTTGTGTGGGGTTTGGTTCGAATAAGTTGGTAAATAAAAATATTTACTCAGAAAATTTTATTTGGGGATGCCGGAGCATGACTCCGAAGTACGATTCCATTTGTTTTGACCTTTCGGTTGCTTAAAGACACATTAATTCAAGGTTTTGTAAAATTGGTTTAAAAAATGTTTCTTAGAAGAACCAAAATGGGGGGTTGGATTTGTATGGCAGCCCCATAACCCCATAGTCCGATTTGATCCATTCTTACATATGTTTTGTGCCATAAATATAAATACATTTGCGTGAAACTTGGTTGAAATTGGTGCACAAATAGAAAAGTTTCTCTTAGAAGATCCTAATTTGGGGGGTTAGGTTTTATGGCAGCCCCATGACCCCATTGTCCGATTAGATCCATTCTTACATATGTTTTGTGTCATCGATAGAAATGCATTTTGGTGAAATTTGGTTGAATTTGATCCACAAATAAAAAAGTTTTTCTTAGAAGAACCTAATTTGGGTGGTTAGGTTTGTATGGCAGCCCCATGACCCCATGGTCCGATTTGATCCATTCTTACACATGTCTTGTTTCATCAATAGAAATACATTTGCGAGAAATTTGGTTGAAATTGGTGCACAAATAAAAAAGTTTTTCTTAGAAGAACCTAATTTGGGGGATTGGGTTTGTATGGCAGCCCCATGACCCCATTGTCCGATTTTACCGATTCAAACATACAAACTGCCTGCAGCAAAAAGAAGAATTTCTGCAAAATTTTAGCTGCACAGCTTTTAAATTGGCTGAGTAAAACGCGTCGCAACAGACAGACAGACGGACATCGCCCAATCGACTCCCCAAGTCATGTTGATCATATACAGGGTTATTGGTTAAGTCGACCTATTCCCTGCAACACGTTGTAATAGGGTCAAAATGCAACAAAATGAGGCCATAAATGATAGGCCGATTTTCAATGGTCACTGAGATATAATGCATTTTTAGGTTTTTTTGAAATAACCTAGAATTTTGCCATTTAAAGTAAGAATTAAAAAAAAACTACTCAGGTAATGGGCTTAAACTGATTTTTGGATTTCAGTCAACACTATAGCAGACATTTCTTAATCATTTAAAATTTCAAAAAACCATAACAATTCGAAATTTTTAATTTTAAATAAAAAAAAAATTCTTAAATTTTTTTAAAGATATTTTTTAATGTAGCATTACTAAAAAAAATTATATGACATGGAGTCTGCAGACCGCTGGAAAAACTTACGCGTGTTGTCAGCTTTCCGAAAAGGTGTCAATGTCAATACAAATATTTGAAATAATTGAAACAGCTAGCTGCAACTTGTTCGGGGACCATCATTTCGTTTGATAAAAAATGAAATAAAGCAGTACATTATACGTACTCGTACGATGCATTTTGAATTTAAAAGCATTTATTTCATTTTTTATCAAACATAATGATGGTCCCTGAACAAGTTGCAGCTAGCTGTTTCAATTATTTCAATTATTTGTATTGACATTGACACCTTTTTGGAAAGCTGACAACACGCGTAAGTTTTTCCAGTGGTCTGCAGACTCCATGTCATATAATTTTTTTTAGTAATACTACATTAAAAAATATCTTTAAAAAAATTTAAGAAATTTTTATTAATTAAAATTAAAAATTTCGAATTGTGATGGGTTTTTGAAATTTTAAATGATTAAGAAATGTCTGCTATAGTGTTGACTAAAATCCAAAAATAAGTTTAAGCCCATTAACTTAGTAGTTTTTTTTAATTCTTACTTTAAATGGCAAAATTCTAGGTTATTTCAAAAAAACCTAAAAATGCATATATCTCAGTGACCATTGAAAATCGGCCTAACATTTATGGCCTCATTTTGTTGCATTTTGACCCTATTATAACGTGTTGCAGGGAATAGGTCGACTTAACCAATAACCCTGTATGTATACTTTTTATATGGTCGGAGATGCTTCCTTCGATGCGTTACAAACTTCATGACAAGGTTAATATACCCTTTCACTCTATGAGCGAAGGGTATAATTACTTTTTATGGAAAACTTGACAAGTTAGGAAAAGAGGAAGCGCAGACTAGTAAATATTTCCTTTGGAAGCCAATCACATTTTTTATTTTAGTAAAGTGTCATATATGGGCATAATAAATAGTAATTCATTACGATTAAATAAGTAAATGCCTAAATTAAGAAAATATATTTTAGATAAAAAAAAATGTAAAATCGAGATAAACTAGATTTTATTTGAATTAAAATTTAAGCAACTGATCGTTTAGAATAAAATGTAAAGATAATAATAAGAAGATTCCTAAGTTCCATACTACTTTCAATGCAAATATGTAAATCTTTCTAGTATAGTGACTTTAGCTCTAGACCCAAACATCCAAAAAAAGAGCTGACTGTTGATGCCAAATTGTTCTATGGCCTGACCGCATTACGCAGTAAAAAGTTAGACTTTTTTGCGCGTCACATTTGGGGGGGAGGGGGTGGCAAAGGGGTGAAATTATGATTTTTCGCCAATATCTTGTTAACTGTAATATTTACAGCAAAATGTTCTGAGGACGATTTAAACTACACAAAATTTCCTTTCTAATGATATATTATATCATATACCTTCTCTTGGCAGATTATATACTAGACCTAAAAACATTCGGTGAAATTTAGATTTTTTTATAGTTACATTTGGCGTTCTAGCTCCTGAAGTAATTTAATTGGAGCCATGGTAATTGGGATAACTATTCCTAACAATATATAGCTGTCCCACACGGAGACTCAGGCTGCCCCGACAAAGCATTCCCCTATACCCCTATTAACATTAAAAAAAAAAGACATGCCTTTAACTTATCGGCGAATCACAGCAGGCGGGAAAAATTTTGGTAAACGTTAAGGGTAAGTCCCATTAGACCCTCCACCAAATATTACTTCGATCGGATTAAAACAAAGGGTACCTCCCATACAAATTATTCAAATTCAATGCCACTAGTTTATTAAGAAATAAGGGAACAAGTCAACCAAAATTAAAGTTTTGCTCGTAGGCAATTTTCCGATCATTTTGTATGGAAGGTACCTTTTGTTTTAATCAGATCGAAGTAATATTTGGTGGAGGGTCTAATGGGACTTACCCTTAACGTTTACCAAAATTTTTCCCGCCTGCTGTGATTCGCCGATAAGTTACAGGCATGTCTTTTTTTTAAATGTTAATAGGGGGTATAGTAGAATGCTTTGTCGGGGCAGCCTGAGTCTCCGTGTGGGACAGCTATATATTGTTAGAAATAGTTATCCCAATTACCATGGCTCCAATTAAATTACTTCAGGAGCTAGAGCGCCAAATGTAACTATCAAAAAATCTAAATTACACCGAATGTTTTTAGGTCTAGTATATAATCTGCCAAGAGAAGGTATATGATATAATACATCATTAGAAAGGAAATTTTATGTAGTTTAAATCGTCCTCACAACATTTTGCTGCAGATAGTACAGTTAACAATATATTGGCGAAAAATCATAATTTCACCCCTTTTCAGCTAAAATCACTATACTATTCGTCCTCAAAGATATAATAAAATAAAGACCATTACAAACATTATCAGCTAAGGGTGTACTTTTAAGACTCCAGAATATTGGCTACTGAAAAAACATGGAGAAATTCAGTGAAAGTTGCCATGTGACGCAAGTCTCACAAGTATAATTACAAAATCCTCTGTTCTCCTACAAATTTAAAATATGAATAATAACAAAGTCGCATTACGCACGTCAATTTCAGAATTGTCGCTGTCTTTATCGCGAAACTTCCTCCTCCCAAGATAGCGTTATATGATGTCTTGCTCAAGCTTAAGTGTACTAAGCGGTACTTTAAATTTCATTTAGAGAAACATTTTCAAAATATATATTTTGCATGTCACTTAATCGCACAGTAAACACTAAATCGTGCGCATTCATACTACAACAATAGCGTCAAGTTTTGAGAATCTTGCCAATAATAGACTCACTACCTGCAGTAGTATCAACAATTAAAACTTAAAGAGCAACACAAATATAAGATAAATTCATTTAATATTTGTTTTCTGTTTTACTGAATGAAAGTGACGACAGAATATTATTACGGGCGGAGCCTTTTATTTTTATCAACGGAGTGTAATAATAATAATTTTAATTTTTTTATATCATTTTAAGTTTTTTTATTGAAAGAAATATTTGAAAAACTAGCGTGGCGTGGTAATTTGTGGAAATATTTGTGAAAATATTTTTATTGATTAGATCTTTTCATATAATTTAGATCAACAGTAGCATTATTCGAATGTTACTCCTTAAGTTTATTGGAGCACTGAACTCAAAATGCCTACTGAAAAAATATTTTAAAATAAGACACTAAAAAGAAACTTTTGTGACTGAATGCAATCCCATAAACCACTCAATTAAATTTATATTTCGGTAAAAGTTACTTTTATTAAAATAAACGCAAAGATGGTTTTAAAATGTTCAAATTGTAAAAAAACAAAAGATTTTATTGACATACCGCTATATTTTCTGGAACACACTTTAGCATAGTATCGTCAAATTTGTAGTACTCGGGACAATCCATTTCCATAACTTCACTGCCGACGCATATGAAAAATCCGTAGCAATCGTTAATTTCTCGAAAACGGGTAGGTTTTCCGCAATATATGTTATTTAAGTTGCGTTTAGTTCCCGGATTTGTTTCACTCTCCGGGCGGAAAGATGCATCTTGTCTCTCACTTCCATTACTCTCGTAGGGTTGATCATTACCGTAAATTCCATTGAGGTTTTTGTCAGCCTTATTTTGGCGCATACATCTGTATGTCGCAGTACTCGAACACGTACTTTTTTCCGGATCATAAGCCGTCTCATCGGGGCACAGTAGTGTTAGCTCCTCGACCGGAGCATATCCAGCATGTAAACAGTAATGATAAATTTGACAGTTTTCTTCATCTGAATAACGACCGGGTCGTCTATCCTGGCAGGAAAATTCACCAGCAGGAGAATTCCTTTTTGTTTCGAAAAGTCGGGTTTTTTGTGCATTATTATCCTGCCGGTAATTTCGTACCGTATCGGTAAGTATGCATGCCCGACGAGTTGCATCAAAAACTCGATTTCTTCCACAAACCATATGACGAAGATAGTAGCCTTCACCGTTAGCCGGGACGTCACAAAACCAAAATAGGGAATGATTCATTGAATCTGAAATACAATTTTGGGAAATCTCATTTTTAAAACATTTTTGGTCGAATTAGTTGTTGGGAAGTTTCTAATTTAAATTATACAATTATACCGAATGCAGTCTTGTCAGCCATTGAACCCAAATTTAAGGTAACATTGCAGCCAACTTCTCATCTGTCTTTGACTGCCCTCTCTTCGATCCGACCCATCGTCATAGACGGACGTATCAAAGCCGCGATCCGAATAAACTATAATACATCCTAAAGTCGTATTATTTTATTAACAAAGTCTTAACATTAGTGTCGGCTTAAAGGATACTTGTAGCATGGTGACCAATGAAACCAGTGACAGGATGCGCCGTATCCTACAAATTCGTTGGCCGGAGTTTATATTAAATGAAGATCTGATCTCCTTACCGTCACTGGCCTGGATTGGATAGGCACTTCTATCAAAAGGCGAAAGTGGCAATGGATAGGAGATAGGTCATACCTTCCGAAGAGGGATTTTTTTCTGTGCTGGATAATACTAAACCCTTTCGTGAAACTGTTTTGTCCTAAACTTTTGGTAAAGATTCAAATAACAATTTGTTTCTTGAGCAACAGGCTTTGTTAATATGAGATGATAGTTATCTGCCAGGGTCGTGTTTATAATTGGGGATTGGACTAGAATATTGAATTATTTTTTTTTTTTTGTAAAGAAGGCCCAGTTTTAAATACTCAACGGGCGAAAAAACTCAAAGGTATCGAGGCATTTACAATTGGATGTGGTATCAACGTCAACATGCTACAAACCCACTTTTGTCGAATTCTCCAAAACCGTAACAACGATGACATGATGCAGTATGCTAGGCCGAATTGAAGTCATCCCACACTCGACGCTATAATAACCAAGGACGAAGTACTCGAGACTTTGAAACTATGTAAGGACGGTAAAGCTCCGGGATATGACCGTATACCTATAGAATACTACAAGTACGGCACAGAAGCCCTAGTCGATATACTAGTAAAAGAGTATAATAGAATATTTAATACTGGAGATGTACCTAGTGAATTTCAAGAGGCGATAATCTTTCCCATTTTTAAAAAGGGAGATGCTAACGACCCGGCGTGCTACCGTGCTATATTCTTCCTGAATGCATCGGGCAAAATCTTCACGACACTTCTTCAGCAAAGATTCGCGGAATGGTTAATCAGCGAACATGTAATTTTGGAAAGTCAAGCTGGTTTTCGAAAAGGATATTCCACAAGTGATAATATTTTTGTTCTCCACAACCTGGCACGACTACATTTAAACGAAGGACGAAAACTGTACGCATTTTTTATCGATTTTGCAGCTGCTTTTGATACTGTGGACCGCGGGTCGCTTTTCTTTAAACTCTACAACAATGGAATGTCGTCAAAATTCGGAATGGTCGTCGAAAACCTGTACAACAAAACTAACGCGAGAATATGGACTGGAGATCAGTTATTAGAATCATTCGATACAAACATAGGCGTTCGTCAAGGGTGCAAACTCAGCCCAGATGCTTTTTCGGTTTATATCAACGACATCCTGGAAGATATGCCTGGTGGTGTTCATGCATTCGATACTCTGCTCAAGGGTCTGTTATACGCAGATGATATTGTACTCTTCGCCAGCACACCGCAAGAGTTACAAAAAATGATAGATCACCTCGAAAAGTATTGTCGGCTTTGGAAGCTGACTATAAATCTAAATAAGTCAAAAATAATGATGTTTAAAAAACGCCACATACTAGCGCGAGAAGAGAAATGGACGTATGAGCAAAAGGAGATTGAAGTAGTCAAGACTTATAAATATCTTGGCATATTAATTGCGAGCAACCTCTCAATGGAACCTCATCTTCAAAAAAAAAACTTAAAGAAGCAAAATGGGCTTTGAACTCAGTGTGGCAAAAGATCTTCACCAATCAGGATGTGTGTCATACTGCCAAATATAAAATATTTACAGCGGTGTCCAGGTCGATAATGCTGTATGGAGCGCAGGTGTGGGGAGGAAAACAATATGAAGAAGTGGAAAAACTACAGCGTTTTTATTTAAAGAGAGTTTTCCACCTGCCAATGAAAACGCCTAACTACATGTTATTACAGGAAACTGGCCTTACTCCACTGTTTTTGGAAACGTTACAAATACACGTAAACTATCTACGAAGGATTGCGGATATGGGAGACGAACGATTACCGAAAAAAGTGATGTTACATGCAGTCGCCTCGAGAACGGTATTTTATAGTGAGCTACAAACGCTGGCAAACGACAATGGGACTGTCATCAATTGGAATGGCACAGTCGACTCGGCCCACGCGCTATACAAGCTAGTCAGCGAAGTAAACGAAGCCACAACTCAAGCGACACTGGAATCAGCGAGATCCTCGCAACACAGGGAAATATACACACGGCTATCCCATAATCTGCAAACTGATACATACTTTCTAAATCAATTTACGGCACACAAAATATCCTTAATATTTCGAGCACGAGGTGAACTGCTTCCGCTAAACTATATCCCGCACAGGGAAGATCTGCCTGTGCTATGCAGTATATGTAACATGAGGACGAGAGAGGATAGCCAGCACTTCATCGGTATTTGCCCTATTTTTAAGGGGATTAGAAAAGCATGTTTCAACAAAAACACTCTATGCTCTGTGGAAGTGGAACAAATTTTAAATGGATCGGATTGGGATCAATTGTATAAGTTTTGCAGCACAGCGCTACGATACCGCCAAAGAATTATCAACGAAAGCTTCTAAATAACCTGTGATGGTGAATGCTGGGTAGATGAACCTGCAGCATCTGGAGTTATGTGAACTTTATCACCCAGTATTCACCAAACACAATAATAATCCACCAATAAAAACAATATAAAGGAAAAATACGCGAGTGGAACATAATAATACATACATAAAATATAGTCTAATACAGCAAATATAAAAACTTAAAAATAATATTAAAATAAAAAATAAATAACAGGCGCGACAATCCAGCATTGGACTAAGGCCGCAGGATGTGTTAGTGACATCCTATTTCCAAGAT
Source organism: Microchrysa polita (assembly GCA_949715475.1). Taxonomy (NCBI): domain Eukaryota; kingdom Metazoa; phylum Arthropoda; class Insecta; order Diptera; family Stratiomyidae; genus Microchrysa; species Microchrysa polita. The sequence continues at coordinate 71,030,578 of OX454417.1, read as the reverse complement.
CTTATCTGCTTTTTGTTGAGGTAATGAGATCAGCATCACGCTCAGCAGTGTTATTTATCCCCATAAATGGGTACTCGTTTAACATCTGAGTGAGATCATAGTCCGTCACAAGCTCGTGAGTTCGAAAAACACCATGGAACACGGTGAGATTCGAACTCATGGGCCTGTGCACCGAAGGTGCGCGCACTAACCGCTAGACCAGCCAGACTACTACTACTACTTAAAATAAATAATGAAATAAATCTATTGTAATGTAAATTTTAAATGAATAATTAGTAAATAATATATGTACTTGCAGTTCGGGCAGACGGCTAAATAGCCATGCCATACCACCTGTTTTATGAAAATCAATCTAGTTTGTAATATAATGAATTTTAAATAAAACTTTATCTATCTATCTATCTATCTATCTATCTATCTACTCCGGAAATGCTGGATCTGGTGAGGTAATAACAATTTGAGCCAAAGTGCCCGATTTCTTCGTTTTTAGCTTATCAAGCTTTGCTAGTTCATGCGTTTGTTGCTCCCAAAAAAGGAAGAAAATAATATACAAATAGTGTTCTACTAAAAGGAACTTTTATTTAGTTTAGATTTCGAAATATCTTGAAAACCATTGTACAAAATGAATTTGTGGTTACGATTGGTCCATAAAGTTTTCATTAGAAGAATCAGCTAATAAGGGAGAAGGGCTTTCTAGAGCAGTTTCATGACCCCATAGTCCGATATTATCTATTTCCTTAAATAAGTTGAGATTCCGGTAGAAGCGCATTTATGTATAAAAAAAAAGATTTTTAGCTTTTGAACTTGTGGTGTTTTTATGACCATCAGGCTCCTGGCCAGTAGTCGAATTGCCGCCCTCCGTCACTGATTATTGCGCTCGATGGTTATATTTTGGTTTTGCTTTCGACTGAACTATGAAAAGAAGTTAATGTTGCAGTACATTCACGCCATTGAAAGATTGTGCGGCTTACAAAGAAATACAGTAGAGCGTCGATTATCCGAACCATAATGTCGACAAGGGTAGTTCAGATAAACGAATGTTCGGTTAATCGAGCTCTATAGAAAAATTAGAAAATTATCCAAATGTGAAATTAAGCGACAAACTGAACACGTGTATAACGACCACAACTGAACAAAAATACAAAATTTAAGGTATTTCACCGATCCAGATGAGAGGCTGGTTCCTTAAGACCCTCGATTTTTCATTTTATTCGATGCTTTTCACAAGAAAAGAAGCTTAGTGCCCGGTTCGGTTAATCGACGTTCGGATAATCGACGCTCTACATCTGAAAAATATCTGAAATATCGTTTTGGAATCCTGAGTAACCAAGAATTTTTGCATTATATGTTTTTGGGTTGGTCATTGAGTAAAGAACTAAAACAGGGGCGCACGGAAGCGACTCATGGAGCAATTTTTCATGTAGATCGATCATGACTATAGTAGAGTAGAGACCTCCTGTTTTTTCTATTTTGCACTGACACTGCGATATTACTATTGTATTACACAGATAAACTTCTAATTGATCCTGCAGCCACGATTCCAACCCAAACCAATGGAATTGTCACTCCGTTTAGTTGGTAATGCTTCGCTATCTACATATATGTAGGTACCAAAGCGCATTTACCAGCCGACTAAGTAGGCTTATACCCAGTGGCGGAACAACTTCATCCGGGGCCCTCCCGCCAAATTCTTGAGTGCCCCAGCCCCTACACTCAGAAAAAAGCAGAGTGAAATCAAATGCAAACAATCTAAAGTTCTAAGATAATTTATTTGCAGAAGGACCTAAAGAATCTTTTTGCCCATATGATATGTACTTGGCAAGGAAAAGGGTGGGTCAGATTACAAACCGCGGCTACAGTTACAGCAAATAGCGCACCCATACCATTTGAGGATCCGGATTGTCTTGAGAACTTTAAAAGATTTTAGGACAATATTAAATATGTTTATCTAAGGGACCTGGTGAGAGAGGTACAATAAATTAAGCATTTGTTTTGACTTCGAAAAGTGTATATCTCTTCTTGTCTACAAAAAAATATCTATGTCGGAGTGTTGTTTTCATGCGGCTTTTGGGCGCCTAAATATCGTGACACCCTCCCTCCCCCGCCACGTTGGGCCTGCGGGCTCTTATGCGCCGCCCCTGCTTATACCTAGGGCGGCTAATTTTAGCGGCGGCATTGTTAACAGAATTTAAGACGCCTCCTATTCTGATATTTAATAAACTTTGGTAATCAGATATTATTCCGATTTTAGACGTGTTATCTTAGCTTGATTCTTTTTCAGCCAGCCTGTTGCAAAATTTTCGGGTAGGCTCAGAAAAACAGCCCTACCCCTAGCAGCAAACAGCTTCACTTGATGTTTGCAGTAGGGCGCGCAAACGTCCTCTACTTAGCGCAACTTTTATACACTTTTCAACGATGTAGCCATGAAGCGGAGTAGATGGCGGCAAAATACATTTGAACATTATAAATGTATTCTGACAATAAAATTAGTGTATCTTCATATTTTTTATGATTTATGATTCCCCACCATTTTTGTCGCTCACTTGCGTGTGCCTTTTGGTTTAGGATAATAAAAGTAAAAGTTGCTTCAGAACTCGAGACCACTCGCTTGTAGGCGAATGCACTCAGTAGCTATCAACGCCATCTAGATATATCAAGGCCGCAACTAAGCTGTACGATGACGACATGGATCCTGCTTAAATTGTTCGTCGGACACGGGCAAACAACAACAATGTCATGAGAAGCAACAACAATGCAATGCAATTTAATCTACGGATATTACGTTTACGGGTCTACATTGCGGCCTTAACCCATATTGTCCGGGGGTAAGAAGGAGTTATGCTAGTATTATGAAAATTCGCACAGTAGTTTGCCATATTAAGGATATACAAATTTCGAAGAAATGTGTTTTTAATTTTTTGTATTTTGGGCTGTGGAGCACGTTGCGAAAACGCCACGCTAAGACTTAACGTGTACTTTTTTGGTCAACGAAAAGTCTCTTCCATACACTGAAAATGTCTGTCCGCATGGGGATGCGTAACTCCCCTCATTCTCAGTGCACCTTCGATTTTTACCAGGTTTGTTAGTGTCACCAACCGGTGATGGATGCTATGCCCAAACTGCATCGCTCATATCAGATAAGTGGAGCTCCTCCTTAGAATGTAGTCTGGATATGAGGCTCCAGGCTCCTCCCTCCATGAGTAGTACCCCTTCCCTTTCCATTTGTAGAAGGTGGTTCTAATCTAATCTTTTCGCTAATATATACATATATAGGTAGTGGCCACGTCATAAGAACAAATAAATTAGATATTCTAATTAAACTTTTTCATTTGCAAAGTTACTTTTTACTAATATTTCTTAAATTTATCGAAAACTTAAATACGAAAAATGTTCACCCCGCTTTATCTCAAGAAGCTAAGCAGAGTCGACTAATAAAAGCATAAATTTTATAGCATCAAAACAGAATTTGTAGTCAAAATAATGGAAATTCTGTACATAGGATAGGAAAAAGAGAATATCGTTATAGTCCAGCGTTGCGTTTTCGCAACCTTAAATTTAGAGAATATGTTCTGATAATACAACTTTTTGATTAACTCTGTATATTGTCGGATCTGTTGTAGTCTTTCTTGTGTTGTATCCGTAGATTTCAGGAAAATAATTGTTCTAAGTATTTTTATTTTGGGGGCAAAAGACTTCCCAATGTGTCCTCCGCGCGGGCGCCCCCTGGTAACGGTAGTGGGTAAAACCTCTAACGGCTAAGTCAAATCATCTGATGCGACATTTGGAAGAAGCACCGCTGCGCCTGAGTGCTGTATTTACATCTGCAGCGTCTCAGGTTACTTAACGTGATAGGTGACAGTAAACGTTTAACTCAACCACTAAAGCAGCATCTTCGAGGCATGCCAATGATGGCCTTTACTCAACGGTTAAACTCTATCATGGTTTAGCGATGTGCCGACAATTCATCCTAAGAAAAACTTCAAGTCAAGAAACCTGAAACAAAAGCCTCGGATTGGACGGATACAAAACAACGACGACCCCGCAAATGAACAACTGATTACTCTTTCGGATCCTGGAATGTACGCTCCCTGAATAGACCGGGGGCCTTAAGAGCCCTCCTGGATCAGGTAGAACAATACAAGCTGAGCATAGTTGCAATCCACGAAACTAAATGACTCAAAAGCGAGATTAACGACCTCAATTCGCACACTATTTTTACGAGTGGTAAAGAGGAGGGCAACAAGGAGTTTGCAGTAGCTTTCATCGTGAATAAGCAGCTCAAGGACCACGTTATCGGCTTCAAACCCATCAACGAGCGGCTATGTGCGATCCGCATTAAGACTCGTTTCGCTAATCTCTGGCTCATTAATGCGCATGCCCCTACAGAAGTAAAAGAAGACGCGATTAAGGACGAGTTCTACAACGACCTAGAAACACTCTTCGACTCACTTCCATCATATGTGCGATCCGCATTAAGACCCGTTTCGCTAATCTCTGGCTTACAACGGTCAGCGACTTATCGACTTCGCGAGTGGCAGAAACTTGGTCATAAGCTCTACATGCTTCCCTCATCGACGAATCCATAACCAGACCTGGAAGTCTCCAGATGAATACACCGTGAACCAGATCGACCACGTACTGATCAGCAAGAGATGGGCTTCTAATGTCCTAGATGTTCGATCCTATCGAGGAGCCAACTGCGACACCGATCACTATTTGGTGGAGACGACCTACAGGTGCAGAATATCTTCGGTGCACGGTGCACCTAACGAGAATCAACCCTGCCAAGATCTTCGAGGTTGACAATTTGATTGATGATGCCACGGCGGCTGCGTATACTACAGCAATTGAGGAAAAACTGTCGCCCATGCTTGATAACATCAATAATCTAGGCATCCATGAGTTCTGGGAGGAGCTCAAAGACAGCATCAAGGGGGTTGCAGAAGAGGTTGTGGGCTATAAAGGCCGGCGCAGACGAGAAGACTGGTTCGACGACGAATGCAGGGCCTCGATTGAGGCGAAAAATGAAAAATGAAGCCTATCGCCAATACACACAACGAGCATCCCGAGCCAAGAAAGAAAGATACAACGAACTTCGGCGAGTATCTAATAGGTTAATTAGACGTAAGAAACGCAAACATTTTGACGAGCAAACCAAAGATTAGCCAGTAAGAACATTAGACAGGCGTACAAACTTATGAATAATATATCAAGAACGAATATCAACCCAGGACAAGCCTATGTAAGGACAAGGTTGGTAACATCATCAGCGACATCGAAAGCGTCAACAAACGATGGGCCTCGCATTTCGAAAAGCTCCTCAATGCACCATCAACATCCCCCGCGGAGCCAGCTCTTGAGCAGTTAGCCGAACCAGGCCCTCCCGTTCTACCCCCAACAGTAGAGAAGGTGAGTCTTGCCATACAGTCGCTTCAAAATAATAAGGCGCCCGGCGCTGACGAGATCCCAGCGGAACTGCTGAAGCATGGTGGAACGTGCCTGACCAACGCTGTACATGTGCTACTGCTGAAAATATGGAACGACGAGGTAATCCCCGAAGATTGGCGCAAAAGCATAATCTGCCCAATCCACAAAAAGGGTGACAAGCTGAAGTGTGAGAATTACAGGGGCATATCATTAGTTTGTACGGCCTATAAGATATTATCGAAAATTCTTGAAAAGAGAATTAATCCGTACGCAGAACGAATCATTGGCGAGTATCAAGGCGGCTTCAGACCTGGTCGCTCAACGACCGATCAGCTTTTCACAGTGAAGCTACAACTCCAAAAGTGCTGGGAATATAACATCGACGTATACCAAATCTTTGTCGACTTCAAGCAGGCATACGACAGTATCGATCGAAGTGTGCTGTACAACATTATGCTGAATTTTGGTATACCGGCAAAGTTAGTGCGACTCACAAAGATGACGATGACTAATACCGTCTCGCAGGTCAAAGTGCAGAACCGACTCACTGACCTATTTGAAACTCTTACTGGACTCAAGCAGGGCGACGGGCTGGCGCCGACGCTCTTCAACCTGGCTTTGGAGTATGTAATTCAAGCCATGAATACGGACAGCAGCGGAACTCTACTCATCAAGTCGACTCAATTAGTAGCGTACGCCGACGATAACAACATAATGTCTCGAAGGTTGGGTGATGCAGAAAGCCTTCTGCATAACCTCAATAACGCCGCAAAGGAAGTTGGACTACATATCAACGAAAGCAAAACAAAGGCCTTGATGCAATCGAAAACAAGGACGCCAGCAAATTCAAGCATCACAGTGGGGGACGTTAATATCGAGTATGTAGACAATTTCAACTATCTGAGTTGTAACTTATCAAAGGACGCCAACGAAACCGACGAAATTAAGCGACGGATACAACTAGCCAATAAGACATATTTCTCGGTCCTCCCTATAATTAATTCGAAACTTGCGCACAGGAACACGAAGTTCCGCGTGTACAAAACGATCATCCGACCCGTGCTATATTATGGCTGCGAAACATGGACCCTTACCCAAGCCTCCGAAATTTTGCTAGACCGATTCGAACGAAAGGACCTTCGGCGAATTTTCGGGGCCGTTCGCGAGCGAGACCAATGGCGTATCCGGTATAACCATGAGTTGTATCAATTGTACGATGAGCTGGAAGTATCGAAAATTGTGCTTCAACGTCTGCAATGGGCGGGGCATGTACAACGGATGGACGACAATCCCATGCCAAAGAAAGTTATGAACGCACAACGAATTGACGGAGCGAGATTGCGTAGACGACCGAGAGCTCGCTGGGAGAACTCCGTAGGTGAAGACGCCCACCAGCTGCTGGCTGGGCTTCCGAAACTGGAGGACAAGGTCACGTAACCGCGACAATTGGAGGTCAACGATTCAGGCGGCCAAGGCCCGACGTCGGGCTATCGTGCCACATTGATGAAGTATTTTTATACACAAATTAGCATCCGTACCTAAAAATATAGATTTTTCACAATTTTCATACCATAAAAAATCATAGAAAATGTCGAAATACATCTGTGAGCAAAAACACGTCGATTAGATAATTCCTAAATGAACCTTTCTTCCTCGGGATCAAATTGATATTTAAAAAATAAAAATATAGATTTTTCACAATTTTCATACCATAAAAAATCATAGAAAATGTCGAAATACATCTTTGAGCAAAAACACGTCGATTAGATAATTCCTAAATGAACCTTTCTTCCTCGGGATCAAATTGATATTTTTTACTAGAATAGCGTGAAACATGAAAATGTAAAGCGTTGCGAAATCGCAACCGTACACGGTCGAAAATCTTGGACTATTTTCTAAACCAAACCAAGGAATAGAATCATATTTAATACTACGTGGTATTAAAAAGTAATACTTGGAATATAATAGGCTGATTTTTAATATTTCATGGCATTGTTTCTAATACATTTACAATATAAAAGTGATTGTAGTATGGATAGTGTTAAAATCAATCTTTTCAACGTTAAAAATAATTCTCGCCAGTAATAGATTGTATTCCTAAGGCCAGAATTAAAAATTCATTCCCACCAATGTATTAAAATGCAATTTTTGTTGGTTTACATTTTAATAAAATTGTATTAAAAATGAAACTGCTTTGGTGTAAACGTAACTCTCATCAAGGCATCCATGTGCTGTCATGCTAAGTGTGTCGCGTGTAATTGATTCTAAAAAAATGTGAAAATAGAGGTGAACCAAATTGTGAAATTTGTGAAGATTGTGCTTGACGAATCATCATCATCAGTAACTGGAAATGTGGAAATGATATTACCTTTTGCAGTAAGTGAAGTAATTTAAAAATTAACAAATCGTGTAGACGTAGAATTTATGTTAAAATTTTTGTGAACAATTCAAACTGTTAATGTTGTTGTGGTTTTCAATTTAGTATTAGTAGTCGATGCTTTCCCGGAATTGATAAAAATACCGATTTCAAAATTAAGGATCGCGACGGGGCACATATCCGATATTACTATATTACCCCACCAAGCACGAAAAAATTACGTTGGCGAAGGCAATCGTCAAGCTGTTTCCTTCGTACACGACGACTATCAAAAATTCCGGAGGAATCGTAAGTTAGGATTTTACATTAACAAGTGCTCCTAGTTTATATTTTTTAATTTAAACCTGATTTTTTGAAAATAGGAAATATTCTACAACCCTGCAAAAAACACGGGATACATTGCAGACAGGTTAAAAAACTTCAACGCAAAGCGGATAAGAATAGAAGGCGATTCCAAGGTCATTCCCGAAAATTCACCAATTGTATCGCATAACGTAATCAGCAATAGATTTTGGATTTTTGCAAAAATTGTGTCGTTTGTGAACAGCGAAATGTGCTTGAAGATAAGCTGAAAAAAACATTGGATCTTAGAAAAGTCATGTGCTTGGAACCAATTGATACCAAAACGACATTTCCTTTCTTCTTTTATGAGCCGGCTTATATAATGTAAATGATAATTTATACGTTTTAGTGGAGCCTTTAAATTAATGAATTTAAATAATAAACTACAAAATTTGGATTTTCTCGATTATCTTGTGTTGTTTTAATTCTAATATAGGTTTCACTACAGGTTACAGAACGTGCACATTTAATGTAATACTGGATGTAGTAAACTGCATTCATTGCCAATATTAAAAAGTAATATTTTTTTGGTTTAAATTATAATCAAATTTGGTTAAAATTTAGTATTTAATTTGGCATACTTTCTAACACAATTCGTATTAGAATGTATTCCTTAAAGTAATTCATTTTAACACTACTAGTATTACATTATTTAACACTCAATAGTATTAGATTGCAAGTCGGAATAGGGAATAGATATAGTTTTAATACTTATGAAGTGTTAAAAATTAATATTATTTTGGTGTTGTCATATATGTAACACAAAAAATGTTAAAATTTAGTCCAAGATTTTCTACCGTGTAGGACAAAATGGGTTATTATATATAGACGCCGGTGTAGCTATGGGTACAACTTAAACTTGTAAGTAGAGGGCAGAAAATTCTCAAAAAAACCTACTAACGGCATATTATGTAAATCTGGCACTGGCAACAGCATTCTTTTTAACCACTTTCATTTGAGAAATTAATCAAGCTATGAAAATATGAAATATTCCGCCACTAAAAATTTGCGCCCCGAGCAATTGCCCAGGTTTCCTATAAGAGAAATCCGGCCCTGGTAACCCTATGGCTTCATTGGTCCATTTCTTCAATTGTCTGGTCTTGTATCTTGAATATCTTTAATAGAAACACATTTTATGTAGTGTGGCGAAGATTGGTCCACGGTCCAGTAATAAAACAGTTGTTCTTAGAAGAATCTGTTTTTAGGACTGGCTTCAATGTCAGTCCCATGACCCCATTGTCCGTTCATCCGTTCTTACTTACCCCACCCTTCACATTGCTGGCGATGATATTTCCTACTAAAAACTACCGTATAGTTTACAATATTGATGTTTTGCTCTGTACTGCGAAAAATACTACTACTACTTACTGGTTGGCAATACGAATAAATTTGTTACACTTAAAATTAAGGCGCCCGAATTGTTCGAATTGGATATCCTATATATAGGACACGGGAACGTTAGAGGGTTAAAGTATAAACCGTCGTCATCAAGGAATTGGCGAATCCAAGGTACTCATTACAGCCAGTTGTACGAACGGTAGCTGAGCAGTTTAAATTGGCTTTTTGAAAAATGGCTCATTTGGTTGAGTCGCACTCGACGATGCCAGTAATCTAGAGGTCCGGAGATCGAATCTCGGCGTGGTCCAAAATTTCCGTACATGTGCGGATATGAAATATATAGTGCTTGCAACATTATATAAATACACTCCGAACACACCATGGCCCCTCATCGGTACCGAAAAGAATATATTTTAATTGTGAGTCATATGCGCAGGCCAGAGGAGGCAGGGTGAAGCGTTTGCCCGTTGACTTTCCAAGCTGAAATTTGTCCTTAAAGCCTAGTACTGACATCGAGAGTGAAATTTTTGTCCGCAGCTAATTTTTCAATTAAAATGAATTCTTACTGTCGTAGAATATGTGGGGAATGCTAGGGAATTCCATAAGCAAACAGTTCCATAATTTTTCTCGGCCATTTTATGTATTTTTTCCGATTCCACGGTTATTTAATCGTGAAATGTTAAATAACCGGGGAATCGAAAAATAATACATAAAATGGCCGAGGAGAATTATGGAACTGGTCTCAGATTGTAGCTTATGGAATTCCCCAACATTTGTGACATATTCCGCAACAGTAAGTATGCATTTTTATTGATAAAATCGCAGCGGGAAAAATTTCACTCTAGATCTTAATTCAGCCCTTTAGTATGGATTTGTTTTCGTGAGGCAGTGTTACTAATTTAGGGGAAATTTCCCTAAATTTAGGGTTTTTTGAACCTCCTAGGGAGAATTTTAGGGAGAGAATTTCTTTAGAGAAAATTTTAGGGGGATCCTAAAACACCTTAGGGGAATTTTGGGGGTTTGTTTTTTTTAACATAAATCGGCAAATTCCATGAAAATTTGTGTCTGTGACAGCTTCTATTTAAATACCTCCTGAATCTGTTGGGACAGGGATCGGTGAGAGATATAGTACAGATATATTTTGGGAGAGTCCAACATCTTTTCTTATGGGGCTTTTAGGTACACGTTAAAGAAAAATCAAGTGAAATGAAGACGTTACGTGGATTAAGATAATATAAGAGGGGCACTGCCTGGAGGTTATCGGCTACGTGTAAATAAATAAATATTCAAAACCCTATGCCCCCAAAATGTATGTCTTAAGCGGCATCTGTATTATAAACAAAACACATCTACATTGCCACTTGACGGGTATAGTTAACTTGATGTAGTTCTGATTTCATGTTCACCGGATCAAAGCTCTTTTCGCCCAACATATTATAGGGGCAATAAGAGGATGAGCTAACATCAAGCTGGTTTTTCCTTTTTAAAATGGGCTATGGGCGGTAAATTCCTATTCCGATTAACCCGACTAAATCGATGTCTTCGCTACACCTGTAGAAAAGTCGTCTGAATAGCTGTGTCACTATAATCTTCGGGGTACCATTAGGCCTGATACCCTCGTCAGCAGATCACATTTGATGCCGAGCGTGGGGCCCTTTTTAATTTTCCACCATTTTTTAAATTTAGGGGGAAGATTATCATTTTAGGGGGAAATCACGCTTCATTTAGGGGGAAGTCACGCAGCCTACCTGGCAACACTGTACGTGAGGACTCCAACCTCCTATGTTTGTGATTATGTTGTCTAACCGACCTATATTGATCATCACAAGGAAATATTTAGCCGCCAAAAGTTCCCAGACGTGCTCTGTGGCCGTGTTCGTTCGCTCGCCACTCTGTGATATAGAGATGCATATAACCAAACGAGTTTTCAATACTCGGCATGGCTCGTCGCAGATCAAGATAAGAAATGGTGGTGGTATGGCTGACAACCATAACACACTCCGAATTCAGTTGTCGTTGAAACGTTGACGACTACAGACGGCAGTCAAAAGGTAAATCCATGGTGTGGAAAAACATATTTTATACAAAATATGGAGGGAAAACAATTAAGGTCGACCCACACTTTTCATTCATCAGACACAGTCATTTTCCATACAAGTTGACAGGGTTTCAGATAATTGATTGACTGCCAATCTATCAAATTGTATAGAAAATGACTGTGACTGATAACTGGAAAGTGTGCATCGACCTTAAGTCAGACACAAAATATGAGTGCAGAATGGGAAAATAATATTCATTTGACATAATACCTGCAAAGAAACCATATGCTTCACAATCAAAACCAGGATCGATACTAATATCCGAAGTTACAAACATTTCCTCTTCTGGATTAGTCATTGTCGTCGACACCATGTTTTCATCATAATTATAATTGTCATTATACGTATTGAAGTAATCGATCCCGGCGACGACCTCATACCGTCTATCTTTCAATGCTCTTCGAATCCTGTCATTGTCGCATGACACATTCGAAGCAATAGCTGTTACCGGAGCCGTAGAACAGTATGCCTGATTCTCCTCATCACACACAAATCCATCCGAACATTCATGTCTATCAATCGGTGATTCAACTTCTTCGTCATCCATTAGACAAACTTGAAATGTTTTAGTGTCTAAACATCGAAATCCGTAAGGACCACATGGGGTTTCAGTATCGTTACAAGCTCCTCGAGAGTTTTGGCGCAATTCGAATAATATTCCAAACATAATAAGACAGTAATACCAGTTCGATTGCATTTAGATCCTGGAACTATCCAATGAAATAATGAAAATTTCGTTTCGGAAATGTCATAAAGCGTCCTTACCATCTCTTTTTTGTACTTTCACTATCTTCGTTGCACTCTTTAGTTTCAATTATTCTTATTGTAAAAATTGTTAAAATATATTTATTATTGTCAATTGACGTGTAAAATGAAAGGAAATGTTTACTTAGGATATAAAATACAAGGCAAACTAGTTATTCATATTTTAATGGCTTTTATCATGCCAAGCGAATTGGTTTACATTTTGTACCATGCATGATTACATGCAAAGAAAGTAACTTTGTAGTACGTTTGTAAGCATCAAAGTGAGGCATCGTTTTGACTTAAGTTTATCGTTTTCGGACGTGAGATCGCATAAGTTGTGAATATTATATTGCGGCGAACTAGTCATGGACACTAACCTGCAGTAAATTTGCATTTTTTTTATAGTCTTATCCATATCGAATTCCTTTCATGTTTCAGCCCATGGAGGACGGAGGCTCGTTGATTGCTAATTTTAGTGAAATATTTTGTATTTGCCAATTGATGCGATACTGCTTCCGTGTAAAAATAATCTTCACTCAAGGAAGGAATTAAAATTTTGTGATAGATACTCGATATATGGAATCATTCCTAATACGAGTATGTACATAATCAAATCACAGAAACCGCAAGGATCAATCGGAAGACAGTTAGTTAGTAAAGTCTACATATGGGTATTATGTGTTTTAGGCCTCCATTACGCAATCATATTTCTATTATAATACTAGCTAAGAGAACTCGCTTCGCTCGCTCTCTTATCTAGTGCTCGCTTCGCTCGCATTATTGGCTTCACTCACAACTTAACACTAATTTGAATGCCAATCAACCTGCTAACTATAATTTATTGGGATCGACCTCTCGATGATGAAACCAAAGTGTATAATGGAAACAACGCTATAGATTTCCGTCGGGGGGTTAAGCGGTCAAGGTAATACAACAACAACATATGTACTCAACCCCCTGACTGATTGATGAGACTGCACTTGCCCTTCAACTATATTAGCGAGTTATCTCGAAAATCATTAATTTAATAAATTTCTATTAAATATGTCAGCACACTCATTTACTCAGTTTTTCGTGCACTAAAATGTGCGCACGCCACCTACAATGCTCATACTATCCCAGAAACCATCATACATCCAGCTTGACGGTTGTTAATGTAACTTAATTGTAATTAATTGTAACCTTGCTATGCCAACATCCGAGCTGACGGTTATTAGAAAAAAAAACCCCATGACCCTTTAGGCAATTTTGTTGCGAAACCGGCGACATCTCAATCGTGTCGTTCCGCCAAAGGATTGCGGAGATATCGACGGATTCCCGAAGTAGTACGAAGTCTATTGTGAAATTGCTGTGACCAACATCAAGGATGTGTGTACGTAAAAACATAATCACCTTGACTACAATTAACACTGTATTTGATCCAATGACAACTAAAATATTCCCATTAAATTTAAATGTTGTCGATGAAAACTTGATTGCAACAGGTGACTCTCATACAAAATGAAATTTCGATATTTACCACCACTTCCTTCGAGATTTTCAAAAATTTTTTGGTCCATAAACCTTCTCCAACGTAAGACGGATAAAACAAAAAAAGAATCATCCAAATCGGTTCGTGCGTTCTGGAGTTATAGCGTCAGGGAGGAAAACCCGACTTATTTTTATATAGTAGATGTATGTCATATGCCTAAACCGCCTACTCGATTCATTCAGTATAAATTTTTAGAAGTGAAATAAGCGAAATCATGTAGGCTTAAGCATATTATAATAGAAATATGACCTAATATGATTGTGTACTAGAGCCCTTAAAGCTATTTTCAAAAACTTCAAATTAATAATTTTATTGCAATTAAACTAATTTAAATTGCAGAAAATTTCACAATTTTCGCTGAATGTCGTTTGATATACGTAATCCATTGTCGTTTAACAAATGGGAAGCGGATGTATGCAGTCACTTTACTTACATTTCATTGCACATCATTATTTTCTCATTTAGATTCCACACGAAGAGTCGCGAAAAAAACACAAGTGACAAACAGACTAAAGGTAACTAATATGCTGAGGTGCATTGATGAAACACTTAAAATTGCGTGGACAATACAAATGCCGACGCCCGTGTGGTACAAACTATGTAACAATTTATTGTTATTTTGTTTAACAAAAACATTACGTAAAGTACATACTTTTTTCGTATAAGAGATAAAATGTAGCAAGTATCCATACATATACACAGCCATACACAAATCCACTGTTAAAAGATGTCAACTTCACTGATTAGCGATTTCATGCTTTGTTTATGATGGATTTTAGACACAGTTATGCACCGCTATATTATGTTGATAATTAAAAAGGATATGGAGCTCCCATTTTTTTCTTTTTCGCAGAGCCGGCGCATAACGGCCCGCAGCAAAAAAAATTCAGGAACCATAAAAAGTCACAAATAAAGTAAAGGGTTTTCCAATAGGGACAAGATCAAGCGTGAAATGAAAAAAAAAATACATGTAGGAGAGATATTTGCGAATTTTTTTTTTATTTGAAAGGTCCATCGACCCCATTACATATGGAATATGACATCATTCAAATGACCGCCACGGCTTCGGTTGGTGGCGCGCACACGAAAGGTCCAATTTTCGATGACTCTGGCGCACAAATCGGGCTGTATTTGATCGATGGCGTGGCGTATGTTAACTTTGAGGGCATCGGTGGTTTGCGGTTTGTTGGCATAGACCTGCGACTTAAGAAAACCCCACAAGAAAAAGTCCAGCGGGGTCAAATCGCACGATCTCGGTGGCCAGTTCACGTCGCCTCCGCGCG
Source organism: Microchrysa polita (assembly GCA_949715475.1). Lineage (NCBI taxonomy): Eukaryota > Metazoa > Arthropoda > Insecta > Diptera > Stratiomyidae > Microchrysa > Microchrysa polita. The sequence goes on along the minus strand of OX454417.1, from coordinate 71,015,434 downwards.
AGATGACCATGCCCGTAAATTGCTCGTGCAGAACATCCATCGTAGCGTGTGCTGTGTGGCACGTAGCGCCGTCCTGTTGAAACCACATGTTGTGCAGATCCATATTCTCGATTTCAGGCCAAAAGAAGTTGGTTATCATCGACCGGTATACAGCCCGATTTGTGCGCCAGAGTCATCGAAAATTGGACCTTTCGTGTGCGCGCCACCAACCGAAGCGGCGGTCATTTGAATGATGTCATATTCCATATGTAATGGGGTCGATGGACCTTTCAAATAAAAAAAAATTCGCAAATATCTCTCCTACATGTATTTTTTTTTTCATTTCAAAGATCAAGCGTCCCTATTGGAAAACCCTTTATTTCCCCAATTTCTTAATTTATATGGTCGATTTCTATTATTTAAACTCTTAAAATAAATAACAGGCGCGACAATCCAACATTGGACTAAGGCCGCAGGATGTGTTAGTGACATCCTATTTCCAAGATCTTATCTGCTTTTTGATGAGGTAATGAGATCATAATAAATAGCATAATCTGCCCAATCCACAAAAAGGGTGACAAGCTGAAGTGTGAGAATTACAGGGGCATATCATTAGTTTGTACGGCCTATAAGATATTATCTAAAATTCTTGAAAAGAGAATTAATCCGTACGCAGAACGAATCATTGGCGAGTATCAAGGCGGCTTCAGACCTGGTCGATCAACGACCGATCAGCTTTTCACAGTGAAGCTACTACTCCAAAAGTGCTGGGAATATAACATCGACGTATACCAAATCTTTGTCGACTTCAAGCAGGCATACGACAGTATCGATCGAAGTGTACTGTACAACATTATGCTGAATTTTGGTATACCGGCAAAGTTAGTGCGACTCACAAGGATGACGATGACTAATACCGTCTCGCAGGTCAGAGTGCAGAATCGACTCACTGACCTATTTGAAACTCGTACTGGACTCAAGCAGGGCGACGGGCTGGCGCCGACGCTCTTCAACCTTGCTTTGGAGTATGTAATTCGAGCCATGAATATGGACAGCAGCGGAACGCTACTCATCAAGTCGACTCAATTAGTAGCGTACGCCGACGATATCAACATCATGTCTCGAAGGTTGGGTGATGCAGAAAGCCTTCTGCATAACCTCAATAACGCCGCAAAGGAAGTTGGACTACATATCAACGAAAGCAAAACAAAGGCCATGATGCAATCGAAAACAAGGACGTCAGCAAATTCAAGCATCACAGTGGGGGACCTTAATATCGAGTATGTAGACAACTTCAACTATCTGGGTTGTAACTTATCAAAGGACGCCAACGAAACCGACGAAATTAAGCGACGGATACAACTAGCCAATAAGACATATTTCTCGGTCCTCCCTATAATTAATTCGAAACTTGCGCACAGGAACACGAAGGTCCGCGTGTACAAAACGATCATCCGACCCGTGCTATGTTATGGCTGCGAAACATGGACCCTCACCCAAGCGTCCGAAATTTTGCTAGACCGATTCGAACGAAAGGTCCTTCGGCGAATTTTCGGGGCCGTTCGCGAGCGAGACCAATGGCGTATCCGGTACAACCATGAGTTGTATCAATTGTACGATGAGCTGGAAGTATCGAAAATCGTGAAGCTTCAACGTTTGCAATGGGCGGGGCATGTACAACGGATGGACGATAATCGCATGTCAAAGAAAGTGATGAACGCACAACGAATTGACGGAGCGAGGTTGCGTGGACGACCGAGAGCTCGCTGGGAGAACTCCGTAGGTGAAGACGCCCAACAGCTGCTGGGCTTTCGAAACTGGAGGACGAGGTCACGTAACCGTGACAATTGGAGGTCAACGATTCAGGCGGCCAAGGCCCGACGTCGGGCTATCGTCCCACATTGATGAATGAGATCAGCATCACGCTCAGCAGTGTTATTTATCCCCATAAATGGGTACTCGTTTAACATCTGAGTGAGATCATAGTCTGTCACAAGCTCGTGAGTTCGAAAAACACCATGGAACACGGTGAGAATCGAACTCATGAGCCTGTGCACCGAAGGTAAGCGCACTTACCGCTAGACCAGCCAGACTACATTTAAACTCTTAACTTAACTTTAATTTCGGATACTTAAAGGAAGGGGGTAGCTTAGTTGTAATTATTGCCACTAATATTTAAAAGCGTAAAAAAATTATGATTTATATCAGCGGACCCACTCAAAATGATGCCGGAAGGATCAAGGCCTTATCAGCGCCCGCTCTAGCACTTACGCGGCCCCGGGCAAGACGTTCCAACGTTCCAAGCATTTTTTTTTTAAATGCGTCAACCTTTATTCATCAGGCAGAATGTTAATTTGCCACAAGTTGACTTCCATCCAGAAGTACATATCCCGTTAGTCAGATTCGATTTGAAAACAGGAGAGAAACCAAAAATCAGCTAGGTTCCTTTTGAACTTGAGCGAAAATCCAATATTCAGCAGCTGTTTCTTAATGCTTTTATCAATAGGAACTTTTAAAGGTTAAACTTTGTAAAAGGTTCATTGATTCCCAAGCATGTTGAAAGCTCAGAAAATCAATCGTCTGTTTTGCTGCGGTTCTTTGGAATTTTTGCAATAACACCTCTTCTTCAAATGTATTGCTTTACTCTTCTTCAAATGTATTGCTTTACTATTATGTCTAACGGTTTAGTGCTGAATTCGAGCAATATTATTGGAATATAATTTCAAATTAAGTATCGGTGGTCTGGTGGTAGAGTTGCAGTACTTTTCCAAAAAATTTGGCGTCACCGCCCGGCTTACCCCTCCCTAATGCGGACGCTGGGCTTTATCTTTATGCCACTGATTTGTCGGATTATGTATGTATCTTGCTGGAAATAGCAGCAGTAAAAGATAATGCAATCCAATGCATATGGTGTCCGTTACGAAAAAAGTTTAACCCTGCATGACCAATGTTTCGACTACCATTGATATTTCCTTTGGTTGCTGCTTTCTGCTCTTCCACTCAATAGTTGGGTCCTTTCACATCCTAGGAGGTGAATCAGTTAAGTATCGATATCACCAACAATAGATCTATTTGCCGCTTTAGTGACGAGGTGTGTATCGTTAAACCAAAGTACTGCAGGTCGAAATGACCAAATTTTGTACTGTGCAACTTATTTTCCTAAAGTGATAAGGTAAAATGCCTAATAAGTATGCAGTTAGTTTTCTTTAAAATAAAATAAAAAATAAAACACTGATACTTTTTGGTCTAACACTTAGTAAAAATAATGATGGTATTTCTAGTTAGAACCGCTTTTAATATATTTGATGCATCCATAGGTTCAAAAAACGAGTCTTAATATGGTTTAGTCGGATTGACTAACATTGGTTACAATGTAAGAAGAATAACGTTGGTTATCTAGGGTTAATTACGTATTTTTATTGCTATTTGCAATCAATGAATGGGAACAATACCAAATCCCCACACGCAGAAATATCCCCAAAATCAAAATCCCCATACTCAAAATACTCCATAATCATAATACCCATATACAAAATACCCAATCATAAAATCTCCAAACCCCCCCAAATATGTTGGTAAATGGTAGATGGCAAGAAATGGTAGATGAATGGTTATGGTAAATGGTTGATGGATGGAAAATGCAAAATGGTTGCTGGTTGATGGTAGCAGGCGGTTGGTAAATAGTAGGTGGTAAATGGAATTAAGAGGGTCGTAGGCGAATACAAACTTATTTTTTTTATTGACACAAACAATGTTGAGTACATATTGCATATATATCGTCCTAAACATATTTCCTTAAACATCATAAATACATGTCTCCATCCTCATCCAAACAAATATTCACGGAAAACTTATTGTTTGGAACCGATTGCATATTTAATTGCATGCAGATTATCTGCTGTTGTTCTGAGTTACTTCAATGAGTTTGCCGTTAATTAGAATATATCAGTCCACGTCGGCGATTTATTTATTACATAGTAGGGCTATTACAATAACAATAGTCTAAAGAAAATAACCAATCACCATCTACAATTTATTATCGACCATTTACCATCTACCATTTACGATCAACCATTTACCATCTATAATCCATTCTCCATTTGAGGCGTGATCTTAGAAAGCGCGCGCGTTCTTAGATCATACTTCAAATGGGGAATGGGGGTTTTGATTTTGGGTATTTTGATTTCAGGGATTTTGATTTCGGGGATTTGGGTTTTGGGGATTTTGATTTAGGGATTTTGGTTTGGGGATTTTGTGACTGGGGATATCATATCCAACCCTCAAAAAATGCACACCTTGCTATGATTTTTCATGCACTGTACCTAGAAATACAGATTTTTTGCAAATTTGCTTTTTCTCCCTGTAATTGTATGTATCCGTAAAAAAATGCTCTATTAACTCTGACACAACCTGACAATGACAGTTTTTGTTTTGTGAGAAATTCACACAACATTCTTTGTGGAAGATCAAAGTCATTGTATCGCCTAAGAGGGGATTCACACCATGGACCGGATTTACTAAAACCACTAAATTAATCGAGTCGAAACCTGACTAATTTGTATGTCATTAAATTCAAAATGCATCGTAGAATGTACTTGCATTATTCAAATTGCAGTACAATATGGTACAACTGTCAACTAAATCTAGGATTTAGTAAATCTTTTTTTCGGATGGCGAACAGCTTATAGGCTTGCGATTGCGTTAAAACTGGTTAAAACTGAAGCTTTCAATCAATTTTCAGTTGAAGTTACTAAATTGTATTTTTTTTTGCAAATAATCGCACCTGGTCATTGCGGCAAGTAATTTTGAAATTTGATTATTTTGTCTAGATTCATTATTTCTAATTTTAAAGTAAAAAATGTTTTTTCCGAAAAACCCGATGCCAGTTATTTTTTACTAAATACATAATGCTATTTCATAGACGTTTAGGATGTTTTCACACTTACGGCCAGATTACGTAATCTATGCAAATTACCTAATTTGAGCTGTCAAATTTCATATATTTTTAAATTCACCACACCGCAGATTACGTAATCTGGCAAGATTAAGTACAAGTGTGAAAACATCCTAAGCTACCCCCTTCCTTTAAGTATCCGAAATTAAAGTTAAGTTAAGAGTTTAAATAATAGAAATAGACCATATTTATAAATTAAGAAATTGGGGAAATACTTTATTTGTGATTTTTTATGGTTCCTGATTTTTTTTTTGCTGCGGGCCGTTATGCGCCGGCTCTGCGAAAAATAAAAAAATGGAAGCTCCATATCAAAGTAACGTATTTTTGCATTTAAACTTGAATTTTACGAACAGATCACACCTCGGTCAACTTTCTTTTTCTCTCAAAAAGCAACTAGTTTCGTCCTTCTTTTGTTTTCTTAAAATTTCGTGTTGAATAATGCACAGTCATTGCCAGAATTTTGATTTAATAAAAATGTTTGGAACCCACTGGAACGTCTAAAAAAGACGGAAATATTACAATTGGTGTCAGAATTAGTTAGCAGTGTAAATAGTGCGAGGAATATACGACAAAAATTTTCGGGAGAGTTCGCGTTGGAAAGTTCTGGAAAGCGAGGAGCAAGAAAGTACGAAAAAAGTCACGGACCCACTGATGGAATTTCCATGAAGGCGGAGTTAAGTGAACGATCAGCCAAGTCCGAGGAGGCACTGAGCAAGCTGAACGAACGAATGGCGAGTTCGAATAAGTCGATGGCGACAATGCAGGAAGAAGAGTTCAGCCATTTCATTTACGGAAGAGCATCGAACAACAGTTTGAAAAACAGTCCACGGAAGTCCTGAAAATAATAGACGAGAAGTCTCGAGAAAATCCAAGACGGTGGCCGAATAAATCCAGAAGTTAAAAAACGATCTGAAACGTTTGAAAACAACGATAATCAGCAGAGCGCCATAGTAATTGAGAAATTCCAGGAGTTGAAACCGCCGAGAGGCATCGAGAACAAGTGAAACATGAGACATGAATCTGCGTCTACTGCCGCATGCTTTGCGGAGTAACTAAGACAAGTGGCCATACCTTCCTCCTTTTAAGGGAACCGCAGATTATCCGGTTTAAAGCCGGAAGGGTGTTCTCCGCCGGGATGTCTCCCTTTGGAACCCCACCTTGGGATGCGACTCCAGCTGGTCGACTTGTCGATCCCCGAGGTACACTATTCGCTAAAGATTTCTCAATAACAGGTGTGATCATCCTTCGGCCCCATTTCGGTTAGACCTAACGAATTCGGATCGCCAGCCGCAGGATCGTTGTGCCTGTGTGCTACCGTTCACTTCAGGATGACTCCATCCGCTTACTAGGCAGCAATTGAACTCAGGCCGTGTGGTCATCAATCCACAAACTAGTTAAATATAGGCGCGTAGGCTTTTTCCACCAAGGCCATTCTCCCTAATTCCTTCATGGGTCGGGTTATGCGAAGCCGCCAGTTCCGAGGCTCTACACGATCGCTGACGATATATTCCTCCCCTACGAGGAAACAGTGCGTCGTGTTCGACTTGTATGACTGCCTTTCCGAAGGAATCAGTGAGTGCATTCAGCGAGCACATATTGGGATATGCTACATATCCCCACCATAAGAAATTGGAAAACTGCTAAGTTTGTGTTCGCTGAATGGACTTGCTACACGAAATGTCAGTTCTCTCTAATCAGCTGATACATCCGCAGACATTGCGGCAATCAAAAATTCAAAAAACCTAAAACTGCAACTTTCTTAATCAAAATACGTACTCTCATCGCACAATATTATAACGTTCACTAAAACCTGGCTCAGAAATGACATTTTTCAGCTGAACTGTGAATAAACAATTTCCAGTATTGATGGTCGAGCAGCTGTGCGTGACAGTTGATCGAGCAGTCCAAGTAGCAGCTACACATCTAAATGTAGCATTCCAATTCAACGCTAAATAGGGGAAATTTTCGATACATCGCATGTGGACCGATTAGCGGGTGAGTGGGACGCGGAGGGAGAACACTTTCCAGTTGGTTTTTCGAATATGTGCTCCCTGAATGCACTCAGTCAGGCCTTGACCCACCCAACATTACTCGGGAGCACGGGAATGTCATCGCACGAATGGTCTTTGAGCAGATCCACGCTATCTCGTATCAACCATACAACCTCCATGCGCTGCTCAGGTCCGTGGTGTTGCAACTAATCAAAGATCTGTGTCCAACTACCCAGAATGCTCTGTGTCTCATGTACACAGACTCCTCTGCGAGAGAACAAGTGAAACAATGAATGCATTCAGCAAACCAAAAATGTAGCCGAAAAAAGCTCTTCCAAATAGATTCTTATTCCACATGAGGGCTTTTCAGCGGAGAAAGAGGTCGGTGGCGGGCAATTCTTGTACCATTTCCAGTGGTTTTCCAGTGGATTTCGTTCGCTGAATGCAGCCAATAACGAGACCGAGGCTACTTTCGGGCGCGGCCGAAATTTGGATACCCTTCGCTCTCCTCAGGCTAAACGTTTTTTTTCGGGCGTACCTACGATTTGTAGTTAATCCGCCCTCCCCGATTCTTTTCATTCCGTCTTCACAAAAGTACCATTGCGGCGAAAAAACAATATTTGTGTGGGGTTTGGTTGGAATATGTGGGCAAATAAAAATATTTAAAATAAGTAACAGGCGCGACAATCCAACATTGGACTAAGGCCGCAGGATGTGTTAGTGACATCCTATTTCCAAGATCTTATCTGCTTTTTGATGAGGTAATGAGATCAGCATCACGCTCAATATAAAAATATTTACTCAGACATTAATTCAGGGTTTTGTGAAATTTGCGTGAAAAAATGTTTCTTAGAAGAACTAAAACGGGTTTTGTATGGAAGCCCCATGACCCCACAGTCCGATTTGATCCATTCTTACAAATGTTTTATGTCATCAATAGAAACAAGTTTTTGTGTGAAATTCGGTTGAATTTCTTCTCCTCAGTACCGTATAGCCCCATGTGTGGCCATGGTGAGTTAACTCAGCCGTTTATAGGCGATTTCGAGTGAACGTTACATTCAGGGCCGGCTTTAGGGTGGGGCGAGCGGGGCGGTCGCCCCAGGCGCCAGGTTTAGGGGCGCCGAAACCCGTACTATTAATTTAATTTATTTTTACAAATTTGTTTGTTGCTTAAAACAAATTTATTTTGTTTAACTGCTGATTAGTATGATGTAAGAATACTAATGCAGGCCACACCATCCAAGTATAAATGTATATAATACCATAAATTTAACGCGCATTCTAATCACAAGTTAACGGGATATTTTTATACAAACGCAGACCTGCGACAAGAATTCTATGTGCAATTTCACAACTTTCTCTCAAGGCCGCACGGCAAAAATTGTCACCTCTATCTTTATAGAAATCAGGTGAGAATTTTGTTGGGAACTCAAAATATCAGATTCCAACTTCAGGAATTGACTGCGTTTCAAAGACAGCCTTTAATTAAGAAAAAGCAGTACACAATTCTAATAAGCACATTCGTTTTCGAACCATTTTCATCAATATTTTTTATGTGGAAAATGCAATTTCTGGATTATGTTTATGCTTTTGTCTTTTTAAACTTAAGGGCGCCAAAAACCTGACGATTTCTCGGCCGATCGATTGGGCAATCGACGGCCCACAATCGATCTGCCGCCCGTACATGCATACATTAGGCAATTTATCGGGCAATCTGAAATTGACAGTCTCACGGACCACAAGTAGACACAACACAAAATAGCGAAAATTATTTCATTTTTGGCGATGGACATCCATTGCTACTTTTGATGGAGAATGACCGCCACAACCACAGCATGAAGAACGACCACAGGTTTATGTCCAAAAATCAGCAACTGAGAACACATGATTGTCATGACAGCTTGAACGGAAAATTGCACTGGCAATACGTTCCACACGTCAAATCAAAAAATTGAATCCCGTACACCTTCCGATTTATCTCGTAATCAAAAAATCCGGCCGATCGATCGGAGGGTCTGTGGCGCCTCTTACGTTTATTGATATTTATGTACATTATGTAGAAAAGTTTTTGGATTTTTGTTAATATCTATGATGCCACAAAAATGTAAGTGTGTTGTTTGAGGGATAATTTTGTTATAATTTTGGGGTCTCCGAAGGTATTGCATTTTAGAGCAAATATTTTTGTCTTTTCTCACTCAATTAAATTTACTAAAACTGCTTAAAAAATAGAAAAGTTTATAAACGTATTTGTAAAATTATTAACTTAATGAACGTTTAAATGTTGGTGATTCAAAAATGAGCCGGTGGTACCTACATTGTGTAACCTGTAGTAATGCAAAAAAGCCAGGTTTCCCGAACAAACCATTTCTAACCACGCTCGAAATTACAAAATGAAATGGATTTATGTTTTGAAAAATATGGACTGCTATACGTAAAATCGATACTGACTGAATTCGGTACCATCAAATTCAACCGTATTTAGAACCATTGGCAAGTGCGTTTTCGCAGGGACCAGAGTAGGTATGTGAATCAGGAGCGCAGTCATTGGAACTGTCCATCTTTCCTTAATTTTCGTCTTCTTCAACAATTCCGCAATTGAAGATAGCAGTGGACTATGGAAATGATTACTCATTTGAAAAATTTTAACGTCGATAAAGATGAATGGAAAAGAGCAACCTACTTAAGTGGGATTTGCTATCGTCTTCCCATTCAACATAAAGAATGTTTGTGAGCTAATATGTATGGTTCCTTATGTTTCTCTGACGTGAGATTACCTGTTTTTATTTTTGAACGATTATAAAACTGGCAAAGTATTTTGTGGTTTTAAAAATTGAAAAATGAACACTTCAATAGATCCTGCAATAGATCTACTCTTGCTTACACAAAACTCGCTTGTTATAATATTAACGAAATAATAATTTTCTAGGACGAATTATGAAAAAATGTGAATGGATAGAGGCATACTTTTCTGTTCGATTTAAGCAACCAATTGATTGGGAAACAGGGGAAAATTAACGTGAAGTTAAAAAAGTTAAAAGTGGATAGTTTCAATGGCGGCGGGCAATGGAGAAAAACATTTCCAAAAAACGTTAAAGTTCCAGTTCCATTGGAATTTTTTCGTGTATAGAAACTGGGCGCTTCTTTCAAGTTCGCCCCGGGCGCCGTTACACCTAAAGCCGGCCCTGGTTACATTGCATATCATTTCGGAGTGTATATAATGTTGCAAGAACTATATTTCCTATCCGCACATGTACGGAAGTAGTCTGGCTGGTGTAGCGGTTATTGAGCGCACCTTCGGTGCACAGGGTCATGAGTTCGAATCTCACCGTGTTCCATGGTGTTTTTCGAACTCACGAGCTTGTGACGGACTATGATCTCACTCAGATGTTAAACGAGTACCCATTTATGGGGATAAATAACACTGCTGAGCGTGATGCTGATCTCATTACCTCAACAAAAGCAGATAAGATCGTGGAAATAGGATGTCACTAACACATCCGGCGGCCTTAGTCCAATGCTGGATTGTCGCGCTTGTTATTTTATTTACATGTACGGAAAGTTTAAACCACACCGAAATTCGATCTCCGGACCTCTAGATTACTAGCGTCGTAGAGTGCGACTCGACCAAGTGAGCCACAGAGCGTGATGGTTGGTTGCATTTGGTGCACAAATAAAAACGTTTTTATTAGAAGAACCTAATTGGGGGGGTTAAGCTTGTATGGCAGCCCCATGACCCCATGGTTCGATTTGATATATTCTTGCATATGTTTTGTGTTATCAATAGAAACACATTTGTGTGAAATTTGGTTGAAATTGGTACACAAATAAAAAAGTTTTTCATAGAAGAATCTAATTTGGGGAGTTGGGTTTGTATGGCAGCCCCACGACCCCATTGTCCGATTTTATTTTCAACTTCATAGCTTTTAAATTGGCAGAGTAAAACGCGTCGCAACAGACAGACAGACGTACATCGCCTAATCGACTCCCCAAGTCATGCTGATCATGTATATTTTTTGTATGCTCGGAGACGCTTCCTCCAATGCGTTACAATCTTCATGACAGAAGTGAATATACCCTTTCACTCTATGAGCGAAGGGTATAAAAATCAATTAAGTGCTGGAACCAAGCTACTCTGTTTTTATTAACCTATACTCAAACGTCAAACCTGTAATTTACTAGCGCGCTCGCCCAGTCCATAGGGGTTTTTCTTCTATAAAATTGGCTTTCGAACACACATTTTTTGAAAGAAAAACGTTACGCTACTGGATGAAGAAGTCGAAATTCCTTAATTGTTTATGTATAAAATCACGCATGCACGTTCGAAAGGCGCGGGCAGATTGAATCTAGGGCTTTAGTAACGAAACGATCATGCTGATTTGTTGATAAAATATAATGATTCGGGCCCCTACACTCTAAAAAATGTTTACTCTTATAATAGAAGGAAACTTTGTTTCCTTCTATGATAATAGTGAAATTACTCTGCAATCTAAATTTGCAAATCAAGTGTAATTTTACAAAAAAAAATGTTTAAAAAAGTACTCCAATATATTAGCAAATTTACACCTCGCTATGTGTAAAAACACTCCGTAATAATAGGAATATAAACTGTTTTCCACCTGGAATTCGTAATATTACATATTTTTTCACTGTTTTTGTTTTTGTTGTAAAGATTTAAGTGGCGAACGTTTTCAAATAATACAGTTATCAATCAAACTATTTAACCCTGGAATACTAACATGACCGTTTAGGGCGTTATTACTAACAACACGTAATTTTGACGTGTTCATATTTTCCTACAGTCGCTTTCCAAGTTTACATATTTTACCGAGCTTATCATCTTTTACTGCCACAGACAAAAATTATTTGACCAAAATATGCCCTCGGAAAATGCGCTTATATTACTAACAAGACGTATAAATTACATGCTATTTTCTATTGGTATTACTATTTACACGTCAAATAGGTAGTAGCATCTAGAACATTGCTAAGCTTACCGCCATAGACCACAGATAGGATGCTGCCACTCATATGGACATACAACAACTAACTGAGGAAAGCACTGCTGCAGTGAGTAGTCAAATTGACTCGTGGAACAGCTTAGACACAGTATAATGTGAGCGAACACGTCAATTTTACGTATTGTTAGTAAATTAGGGTTAAGGACATATAAAATATAAACAAGTATAGGTCGAGTTTTGTTGATCAGTTTTTCATCTACATGGGAGCTGTTTATAGGCAATTTCGAGTCAACGCTACATTGCATATCATTTCGGAGTGTATATAATGTTGCAAGCACTATATATTTAATATCCGCGGATGTACGGAAATTGTGCACCACGCCGAGATTCGATCTCCGGACCTCAAGATTACTAGCATCGTAGAGTGCGACTCAACCAAGTGAGCCACAGAGAATTTTTGACAAAATGTGTTACACTGTGCTAAGTCCAGCCGATTGAAGTATGATAACTGGAGAGAACGCTACAAAAAATGAGTAAAACTTCAACTGCACGTTGTAAAAATACACCAAAAATCCGAATTAAACACATAAACGTTGTAAAAATGCACCAGAAAATCTGAATTATACACAAGTGTAGCGTAAAAATACATGTCACACCGATTTTGGTGTTATTTTCTTATTTTATACAGAAATTGTTGAAAAATGCACTCTTGATGTGATTATAAGCGGGAAAAAGTGTAAAATTACCGCATTTTCAGCGGAAATTTAAATTCACTTTTTAGAGTTTAGTCCAGGGACGTAGCCAGGGGAGGGGTCCAGGGGGTCCGGACCCCTCCCGAAATGTTTTGAATGGGCGTTGAAATGTCAGTGACGACATGAAGCATGGACACTGTAATAAGTTACCATCGGGATTTTTTCTATGGAGATTCCTTCCCATAATTTACTCTTTGCTATAGTGGAAATACAAGGTGGCAAGAGCATTCAGTTCTAAGTCGGTTCGTTTCTCTCTAGTTTGACTAAATTGATTTGCTCGGTATTGCAAATTTGATGCAATTTGATCTAACGAATAAAAAACATTAAATTCATGTTTAACCGTTTCCATAAAATTTGGACTAGTATTCGGCCTACGACGAGGGTAACTAAATTCATATGCATAGATTTTATGTCATTTTCAATTAATGGCCGTTACTTAAAAACTAATGATTCACTTTAGTTCGTTTGATATGTTCATTGAAAGATTCCATCGGTTGTTTCATTGTGTGTGGTTTATTTCAACAAAATCGCTAATCCATGAACGCCTCGGGAAAAAATTCGACGGAGTGTGACATGGGTATTGGGTAGATCAATAAGACACCCTTCCTATGAATTGCCGAAGCGTGGGTTCGAGCTCCACTGCCACCATGGATGTTTGTGTTTTCTTTATCAAAATGCTCTTATATACGACAGCCGGTTCTTCGATGTAAAGCGCTCTAGAGCTACCCGTTGTCATGTGGATATGAGCTGCCAAAACAATTGAGGCTATTTCCTCAAACGCCTTCGTTGATGAAAGAGCAGCATCTCACGTAAGAAATTTTAAAATTTTTATAAATTTTTGAATAAAATCTTCCGCTTTTCAATCTGTTTAAAGGTTCCCGTGATACGGGAGATCATTATGGTAGCGTTTTTTCTCTAACGGGTACAGGACAGAATAGCTCAAATTCCTTACAAATTTAACAGTTTTGTTTTATATAGAAAAACTCGTAACCAACTTCATGTTCGAATTTGTATGTGAAGTTGTTCTGCCCCGTACTGGATAAGCAGATAAACCGTGTCAAAGTCATGATTTTCGTGACTCTAAATTGTCACGAACTATGCTTTTTTAGAGTTTAAAATAAATGAATGTTACGAATTTTTCGCAGTGTATTAGGCAACCGTGTTTCAAAGTGTGCATTTTATTATTATTAATAATGCTATAAAAGCAACGATTTGGGTGTCTAAATATGGCTTGTACTGCTATCCGTCTCATAAGGAGAACTATTGTGGTTCCGTTATTTCCCGTTATATGGCGGATGGTAGGGTAAGTGTCGCTAGTGTAGATAAAAAAGGAATTCTTCTATCGAGAGCTGATAGCGTAACGTTCTCTAAATATTAAGTCAGTGTAATTCGTGAATACCTTATTGGTCAAATAAAATAGGTCGAAATCTAGATGATCAATGGAGGCGTGGTTCTTTCAAAAATTGCGAGAGGTTTCATAAAGTCTTAAAAATTTGAAACCACTTTTTTTCTCTTAATAAATAAAGTGGCTTTTCCTGTACGATCGGACAATACTATATCCTCTAGAATCAATACCAAAACTCTAATTAAAAAAAAAATCTTTACCTGGTATTGAGCGTTGGACCCCTCCCGAAACCAAATCCTGGCTACGTCCCTCGTGTAGTCCTAAAATAAAAATTAAATAATAGAATATGTTGTTAAAACGCTAGAAACAGTAGGTACTTATAAGGCTACTTAGTTCAGGGCATCAAATAACAATGTGTATGTAAAAAAAACACTGAAGCACATATTTTGTGTCACAATCCGGCCCGGTTCATTTAATGCACATAAAATTGCAACGGGGAAGAAATGGCAAACATGGTCAATTTCCCCCTTGGATAATCCCTAGATCGCAGAACAATATCAATTGGTAAGCATTATGGCAACTCAAGAGATTTACTAACTGAATTGGCGCTCTGGGGAAATTTGTTAACGATAGTGCTCCTGTTGAAATCAAACAAGCTTATAGTCTTACATACCACTATAATATTTAAATATGTCATCGTCTATGATCCAAAGAGTAGGGTATAATCAAATCCTATTCCGAGCACTTTATTTCACCAAGTCACCTGGCATCGCCCAATTTGACATTTAGAATTAATCAGTTTCGAAAAAATGCTAAATAAAAAGTAAATTGTTTTTAAATGTTTATTAAATTTTTAATTTTATTATAATTGTAAATGGAAAATCAAAAAAGTAAAACACCAATGAATGTAAAGGAACAATCAAAATTAGAACTAAAAAAGTTGGAAGTTTCTCTAAGTAAAAATTTGACAAGCGTTCAAAAAGAGTCTGCACTATACGGATTATCAAAATTTCCTGCGATGATCAGTCAGCCAAATGCAGTTTCCAGAAGTATGGTAATTTTCACTCAAAACCAATCTAATTCAACAACAAATAGTCCGAAAGCTCAGCATCCAGCCCCGACTAAAGGAAACATAGTGATAAGTCCGCAACCTCCATCCTATATTGATCGTTATACAACGTACAAAACTCGGGTGTATAATGCCTATCAGAATCGAAAGATTTTCACAATCCACGGCTACTATCCAGCTGTCAAATCGGCACTGCTAAGACGCGGTTGGATCGAAAAAATCCACCATGCCAGCAATAAGTTGAAAGAGCTTCAGCAACAGTCACTCATGACTTTGCTTCAAAATGCGAAAAATGGCAACGATAGTGAAGTTGTTCTTCTCTCGAAACTGCTGGGTAATTTTCCATCCTATTTTATTTGGCAGCCGAAAAGTTTTTTCGATTATTATAAATTTGCGGCACCCTATCGAAATAGGGTACGACTTCGTCATGAATTTGACTATACGACAAAAGATGGATTGTTGGCTTGTGTAAGGAAGGCCATTGGAAAGCGGACGGTAGGAGCCCAACACATTATCCATCCTCGCACATTTCGACTGGAAAATCAACAGGAGTTGGAAGATTTTGAACACTACTATAAGCTTACTTGTTGCTTCAACTTGCTTTTGTTTGTCAGTGAGAATTCTGTTGATAGTATTTGTAGCTCTACGGGAGATTTGGATACAAGTTTTCTTGCCAATGCCATAAAATTTGTTCAGAGTGAAATGTCAGCGTTGAAACAGAAACAGGCTAACTCATCAAATTTCAGCGATTGGAGTACGTTCTACACGAACAGTTGCAAAATTATCAACGGAGACGCAACATTTAGATGTAGTGAATCCAGAGAAAAAGACATCTTTCGGAAAGTTAAATATGTATTGGCAGATGCTAAGAAATTTTATCGTAGCCTGGAAATGGATGGCTGTTTAAACGTTTGGATTCTGAAACCATCGAATTATTGCCGAGGTTGTGGCATTGCTCTTATGAAGAGCTTCAATCAAATAGTTGAACATGCACAGAAGCACCCAAAGTATCGATATATTGTACAGAAATACATTGGTAACTATACTTGCGGTTTTAATTAATATTTAAAGTACTAGAAAGATTTTCGATATTTCAGAACGGCCACTGTTAATTTATAAAACCAAGTTTGATATTCGACAATATGTTCTTGTCACCGTGGGAAGTGATACACTTCACATTTATCTCTATAAGGATATGTACTTGAAATTCTCTTCACAAGAATTTGATTTGTCACGACTTCACGAGTCGGTGCACATAACGAATTTTGCCGTTCAAAAGAAATACAGAAATGGCCAACGAAGTGAGAAACTGCCTCTGCACAATATGTGGTCCCTTAAAGAGTTTAAAAACCATCTAACGTCCATCGGAAAGGTGGGCATTTGGGAGGACTTTATCTTTCCACGTATGAAAGACACAATTGTTTCAACAATGATGGCGAGTCTTGAACAAGCCAACCTTGCCAAGAACTCATTTGAATTGTACGGCGTTGATTTGATGATAACAGAATCATTTCATCCGGTCCTAATTGAAATTAACGCCACACCCGATATGACCGCTTCAACATGTGTGACAGCGCACTTGTGTCCGTTGGTTTTGAATGACGTGGTGAAGGTAGTTGTCGATCTACCGCAAAATCCTTACGGAGATATTGGGAATTTTCTTTCTGTGTATAAACACGCTTATAAGAATGTCGTCAATATAACTGTGCCTAAGCCGGTAATTGTAACTTCCGCTAAACCGTTCCCTCAAGCGCCGATCAGCAGTCCGAAGAATAGTGTAAAGTCTGGCACGAATACCGTTACAAAAAATGCATCGCCACCTGTTAAGACGCAAAAAGCTTATAATGTCTCAGTTAAAAACGGAAATGTCAATATATCTAACCAATCTCCTAAGCAGTTAAAAGTTCCAAACAACTCTCCTAAAACTAGGAATTTAGTCAAGACACTAAAGGGTAAGACTACAACACCTCAAACTGAAGATCGCAAGGTAAATGTAAGACCACTAAATAAGATTGCTAAAAAACCAGTTAAAACTGAATCGAATTCAGCGATTGTTAAGCAAATTTTAAATGTTGTTGAAACAATTTATGGAACTAGGAAAATTGATCAAATCTTTAAAAACGATGGTCAAATTAAGAAACTTGTGAAAACTGTAAATCCGAGAAAATAAATGTTAACCTAAAATTATTATTTACTGTTTTCAAATAGAAGTAAATTTAAATGTGCAGAATCTTTTTGATAGCTTATAGGTTGATCCACACTTTTCAGTCATCGGTCGTTTTTTATACCTACAAGTTGACAGATTGTGAGTTAACCCTTCTGTCGGCACCCTACTACAATAGGCATATTCTGTACCGAATAGGTCTGGCTGAGAAAAGAAATTAATTTTTTAGAAAAAATTACATTTTTCTCAGTAGTCATTCTACCAATTCTTTACTAGCATTTTATTTTTTTTTTATTTTTTTATTTTTTTAGATTTACCCTCCTTAGCGTCCCTGGGGAGTAGTCGAGTCACCACCCTCCGTCACTATAGTTTAAGCTGAAAGAAAGATCAGTCGCATTCAAGTGAAGTGCACAATTTTTTTTTAACATACCAATCAATAGGATAGTTCTTGAGAAATGGCTGTATGTCGGAAGGTGATGACGGTATTTTCTTTAAACTTAGTGACAATGTTTTCAGTAGCCTGCTTGTTCTTTTAATAAAACAAGCTCTCAAATCCTGAGTTCCGTTTTTCTTACGGTCATAGCTGTAGAGGAAATAAAACGCCAAATAACGGTATGAAAATATAAATTTATCCTGGAAAATGTGACTAGTAATGAGCAGAACATCCTTTAAGTGATTTGAGCTCAAAAAGTCAATCTGGGTAGTCTCGCCCTAGCTCCCTCATCACTTGCAGAAGGTCTTCAGGGTTATTAAACTGTTGTCTAACGGTATAGACCTTCTTTGTCTATCTTCAAAAATTTTTGGTGATATTTAGATCTAGAGTGGCCATTTCATAAAGTTGATGGATTGGTCTCGAATCGAATCTTTTTTCTGCCTTGCTTTATGTATGCATTATCTTGTTGGAACCTTATAGGAATGGCATTATAAATGGCATTCATTATCCCATTAATTGAACAATCATAGCTCATTTCTGTGGAGAAAGCACATTTTCTGTGGCGAAAGCACATTTCCGGGGGAGAACGCTCATTTTCTTTGGCGAATTCGGTAGTGGAACCAAAAAAAATGAGCTTTCTCCAGAGATAATGAGCTACATTGATTGTTTTTAGTACGAGATGAATTTCCGTAACGTTTAGATAAATTGAAATCAATCGAAAAGTTTCGACTCCCAGCTGCAGCCCCACGAAATGCTTGTTTTCAATCCGTAATGAAACCAGCCCGAAATTGCAGATTCAGGAGGAGGAGGTGGGGTATGCTATACCAGGGGAACGAGACCACTGCATTGTTGTTGCTTTTATATTTGACACATCCAGAACAGATCCGTTCATTGGTGTTCAAGACCCATGGTGGTCATAAGCACTATCCATCTTTCCTATGACGTCATCAATCGAAAGAGAACGTATACTACACTTACGGACAAAAGTATCGACTCAACCTAAAATCGCGTGTATTTGTACGTGTTTTTTGAAAAGTACGGTAGTTGCCAATAAAAATCGTATGTCATTCAAAACCTTGAGACCTCAGCTTTATTATGGTACCATTTTAACCATAATAAGTGGTGAGTACTTTTAAAATGAATGCTCTTTGAACGAAATCGTATAGGGAAAAGGGGATAGTATGAAAATGGTTTGTGGTTAGGATTTTTTTAAATAAAACAAAAACTGTTGGAAAATAACTTAAGTGTTTATTATTTCAGAATTTGGTATTGCCTCCTCTTGCTCTAATGACAGCTTCCAGTCGATTCTTCATTGATCTGATCAAGTTGTTTATGGTATATTGAGGAATACCCTTCCTCTCCTCAAATAGGGCTGCCTTCAATTCTTCAGTGGACGAAGGGACTGGATTTCTGGTTCGGACTCTTCTCTTGAGCTCGTCATATAAGTGTTCAATGGAATTGATGTCTGGACTGCGTGCAGGCCAGTTAAGTGTCGACATATTGGCTTCGTTCAGGAACTGCCGAGTGAGACGCGTAACACCGGGCATCGTCGTGCCTCAAAGTGAAGTTCTCGCCAATAAATGCTGCAAAGGGCACAACGTGGACACGGAGAATATCGGTTTTGTATCGCTCAGCTGTCAGCCCTCCTCCTCGGCCTCCTCCGGGTACGAATACGAGCTCCGTTTTTCCCTCTAAGGAAATTCCAGCCCACATCATACAGGAACCGCCGCCGTATGCAGCCGTTTTAGTGAAACAGCACTGCGCAAATCGCTTACCCGAACGCCTGTGAACTCTGCATCTTCTGCCACTGCCACTGCCATGAACACACATTCTCGACTCGTCAGTGAACAATACTGAGCTCCATTCTGTAACGCTTCAATTCAGATGGTCTCGAGCAAATAAGAGGCGCGCTTATCGGTGTGGTGCAGTCCGTGGCAGCCCGTCTTGGAGTGATATCCGCTTCCCTTAATCGTCTCCTCACTGTCCGGTCACTGATGGCTACTCCGCGAACACGCATCAGGGTCTGCTGCCCAGCAGCACCCGTAAGGAATCGATTTCGTAACGTACTTGTAACAATGAAACGGTCGTCTCTCTCTGAAGTGGATCGAGGGCGGCCCGTTCTTGGTCTCGAATTAAAGCTACCTAGGCCAGTCAATAAACCGAAAAATAAGGCGTTAGGTCGCAAAAAATTGCTCGGCTCTGGTTTTTTGGGATATTGTTAGGATAGATACCAGAAGTGTACCACCAAGTTTGCAACTTCGAAAAACCTGTGCTAACCACGTAACCCTCAAAAAACCTCAAAATTTTCGGAATTTTTTCATATTTTTGCTTGTAATTTCTAAAAGGTGCTTCCTACAAGTAAGTCGTCCACTGCACTTTTAAAGCTAAGAAAATCTTCTTTAATCTCAGTGTAACCCCAGCTTTGTAGGCGCAAAGGATCCCAAGATACAGCACTTTAAACATTGTTTTTTGAAAAAAAGTTCGAAGTTAACTATTGTACTTTTAAACTAGGGGGCTTCGCCCCCTGCTCGCTACGCTCGCCAACCCCCGGGGCCGAGGCTAATTTCAGGCGCGGCCGAAATTCGGATACCCTTCGCTTGGGCTAAAAGTTTTTTCGGGCGTACCTATGACTTGTATTTAATCCCCCTCCTCATTCTTTTTCTGCCGTCTTGACAAAAGTTTTGGGCTTGGTTGAAATAAGTTGGCAAATAAAAATATTTACTCGGAAAATTTTATTGGGGTTGCCGGAGCATGACCCCACAGTACGATTCCATTCGTTTTGAACTTTTTAGTTGCTTTGATAAAGACACATTAATTCAAGGTTTTGTGAAATTGGTGTAAAAAAAAATTCTTAGAAGAACCAATATGGGGGATTTGGTTTGTATGGCAGCCCCATGACCCCATGGTCCGATTTGATTCAATCTTACATATGTTTTGTGTCATCAATAGAAATACATTTGTGTGAAATTTGGTTGAAATTGGTGCACAAATAAAAAAGTTTTTCTTAGAAGAACCTAATTTGGGGGGTTATGTTTGTATGGCAGCCCCATGACCGCATTGTCCGATTTGATCCATTCTGACATATATTTTTTGTTATCTTTAGAAACACATTTGTGTGACATTTGGTTGAAATTGGTACACAAATAAAAAAGTTTTTCTTAGAAGAACTCAAATTGGGGGGCTAGGTTTGTATGGCAGCCCCATGACCCCATGGTCGGATTTGATCCAGTTTTACATATGTTGTGTGTCATTAATAGAAACACATTTGTGCGAAGTTAGGTTGAAATTGGTACACAAATAAAAAACTTTTTCTCAGAAAAACCTAAATTGGGGGGTTAAGTTTGTATGGCAGCCCCATGACCCCCTTGTCCGATTTAAGCGATTCAAACATACGAACAGCCTGCAACAATAATAAGCATGTGTACAAAATTTCAGCTCTCTAGCTTTTATAGCGGCCGAGAAAAACGCACTGCAACAGACGGACAGACGGACAGACAGACAGACAGACAACAGACAGACGGACATCGCCCAATCGACTCCCCAAGTCATGCTGATCATATATGTATACTTTTTATATGGTCGGAGATGCCTCCTTCAATGCGTTACAAACTTCATGACAAAGTTAATATACCCTTTCACTCTATGAGCGAAGGGTATAAAAAATACGTACCCAGTAAACCTTTGCTAAACAGACACCTTTAATAATAAAATGTCTTATTGAGTATCTCATTTACAATATGGCAAGAAAAAAAAACCTTTCTATTTGTATTTGCTTCCGCCATTTCGGGTGGCCAAATTATGGAAATTCTACTGTATACTACATACATATGTATTTTTTTTTTTTTTTAAATAAAACGAATACTTTGATTGGCCTTTAATATGATGGCGGAACTATGCAAAATATGGCGTAACTACAGAAAATAATCAAATATTTTCAATTTCACTAAATTCAATCCGGTGAAACGCCAACTATGTCGTCGTTGTGTGCAGTTTTGCACAGTGTTGTACCTAGTACCTAAGAGCGTTAAGAGAAATGACGTCACAGGAAAGTATACGTCCTTCGTTTCTCTGACTCTCCCTCCTGTTGCTACCTTATATTCTGTATATCGTGATCAAGACCTTGCGTTATAATAGGGTAGCAGTCAGTGGCGGCTCGTGCCTGTGGAAATAAGTGAGGCGAAAAACGAGGCTAATTTCGGGCGCGCCCGAAATTTGGATACCCTTCGCTCTCCTCAGGCTAAAAGTTTTTTTCGGGAGTACCTACGACTTGTATTGAACCCCCCCCCCCCCCCATTCTTTTCCTTCCGTCTTCACAAAAGTTCCATTGCGTCGACCAAAGAATATTTGTGTGGGGTTTGGTTGGAATAAGTGAATAAGTTCATAGTACGATTCCATTTATTATGACCTATTTTGTTGCTTTGATGAAGACACATTAATTCAAGGTTTTGTGAAATTGGAAGTATAACATGTTTCTTAGAAGAATCGAAATGGTGAGCTTGGGTTTGTATGGCAGCCCCATGACCCCATTGTCCGATTTGACCGATTCAAACATACCAACTGCCTGCAGCAAAAAAAATCATTTGTGAAAAATTTAAGCTTCATAGCTTTTAAATTGGCCGAGTAAAACGCGTCGCAACAGACATGCTTATTATATTTATACTTTTTATATGGTCGGAGATGCTTCCTTCAATGCGTTACAAGCTTCATGACAAAGTTAACCCTCGGATGGTTCAGTGGGGTCTGACAGACCCCAGAGAAATTTAAATCTTAAATTTTTTATAGAAAAACTTGTTGAATGGTATTTTTATGCATATGTAATTTAAGTATGTGTCACATGCGTTCATTTAAGCATGCATATGCATTTGTTTGAATTTCTGATTTTGTTAATAAGTTATAGCACTTTCAAATTGCTCTGGGGTCTGTCAGACCCCACGAACCATTTACGTATGTCTTTTTTACAAAAGTACATTTTTCGTTTTGTGGGAAACTTTCAAAGTATGTTATTTGGAAAACGATAAAATGCAATAATAATAGTCGGGAAGTGTTGAAACTTTGTAATTAGAGTACATTTGGGAAATTAGAAATGTTAATTTTGAAGGAACTGAAAAATTTAGGGTGTTTTGAATTAGGGGGTTTTAAATTTTTTACTCAATTCACTTAAAATTATGCCGTTTTTTTACATGGTTTTCATTTATGAGGATCTCCTTTCAATATTGTGTCATTACCTTATGTTTTTTAAGTCAAGACATAAATTTATGACTTTTATGAGCGTAAGAATTAGGTGGGTATTTTACATAATCATAAAGCTTACTCAGCGAACTTGGCTATACACTTGTCGAACCTCTTCTAAGAAGGAGGAAATCATCGGGCAATATTCGCCGAAGCACAGCGCAAAATATTGAAGACATTTTGTGCATTATTCAGCTTGCACCCCCCCTATGGGGCTAATGCTCCAGGTCCCCCAATGGGGTCAGATGGTCCCCCAAAAAGGCAAAGATTTTTTCTATGCCCACGACCAAATGATCGGAAGACAAAATACAATTGCAACGAGTGCAAAAAGCCAATTTGCGAAGACCATCGAGGAAAAAGCTGTGAAGAAGAATGCTCTAAATATTGACTAACTTTGGATCCCGATTTAAGAAAAAATATTAACCTTAGCTGAAAAATGTTGATGTACTTATCTTTGTTAATTAGTATTAAATACGTCTTGACTTCTAAAAAAAAATTGTTAAAATTTTAGTTTTTATGTTGATTTATTTGTGATAAGTTCAAATTACCCTCAAATTTGACACCACCTAATTTTTTCTTCCACATACTAAAAGCTACTGTCCGAATTCCACTTTTTTTATATACCACTTAATCAAAAGGCTTCAAAGTTACTTCTAGCTCAAACAAATGTGGCAAAAAGGCAAAAATTTAACTTTTAGAGCGATTTTTGCCTTGGGGTCTGTCAGACCCCACTGAACAATTTACGTATGTAAAATTTACCTGAACCATCCGAGGGTTAAAATACCCCTTCACTCTATGAGCGAAGGATATAAAAACACATTGGAAGAGGATAATTTTACAATTACAATTTTACTCAACGTATCATAATATCTCACTTTAAATATTTGGCGTTTCGGCATAAATTAAAAATCATTCAAAATCAATTTGAAAAATGTTGGCCTCAAAATATTAAAATGAAATAATGAACAGTGACAAAAACCACACAACTATCGATTTTCCCCTTTTTAAAATCATATGCAACAAACAACATCACCTAATATTTTCCTTTTTTTAACCAAAATACAATAGAAAACCGAAACTATCCTCGGTAAGTTCTAATCTCAACTTCATTTTGCACAGCTGCATTTCAATGCGCAAAGCATACAACAAATTGATGATTCAAGGATCAATCGACTAATCGTTGGATTGTAAAAATAAGGGGCCAGGGCCAGGTCGGTAGGGCGGCCAAAGGTAAAACGCCTACTGACTTCAGATCAGGCCCGTGCGCAGGAATCATCCAAGGGGGGGGGGGGTTTACCTTATATATTCAAATTTTTCATTGAAAGGTATATTTAAAGTTTAAAATATACAGGCTATAATAAGGTGACCAGACTCCCAAAAGCCCAATGCTGTACACAAACTAGCGGAATTCGGTTGTCAAGCAAATCCAGAGTCATATATCCAGGTTCCAGGTCCGAGGTCTATGTCGCAAACATGTTGGCTGTTTTTCTAATGCACGACAGACAGAGTGTGAGCGCGCAGAGTATTCTGAGCTACAGGTTATACGGACGAGTCATAGGTTTAAATTTCATGAAATGGCGTCCATTGGCTTACCGATCGCCGCGCTTGTGCCTCGCCTTATCATTCTTAGCACCATCACTACGTCGCAAATTTAGGCGAATTCTGAAAAGCGCAAAAGGCATGGCGAGGTCTGGATGAAGCGAAGGGCAAGGCACAGGATTTAGGTAAACTTAAGGACGAGCCAGAGGTCTAAATTTTACGAATTGTCATCCATTGGCTTACCGCTCGCTGGACTTACCTTGTTCCGCAACAGCAGTACGTCGCGCATACTAAATAGCGAGACAGATAAAGCGAGGTCTGAGCGGAGTAAAGGGCGAGGTGCAGGGTCTGAGTATATGTATGGACGATTCAGAAATATTATTACGAATTGCCTGACATTAACTCACCGCTTGTTGCGCTCGCTTCATCCTATTTCCAAGCAGCGCTACGTATCAACTTTTTGGCGAATTGTGAAAAGGGTGACAGACAGCGAGATCTTAGTTAACAGACGAGCTATAGGATTTGAGTAAATGTATGGACGAGCCAGAGATCTAAATCCAACAAATTGCTTTCCATTAGCTCACTGCGCGCTGCGCTTGCACTTCGTCTTATCCTATTTCGCAACAGCACTGCTTCGCAAAACTATTGGCGAATTCTCTAAAGGTACGTGTTCGTAGAGACAACTCATGTGATGATCGCTCAGCGATCGCAGTTAAACCATCGGTTCTGACCACTATACGCGCATATTTTTTATACAGACATGTTAAGGTCGACACATGGAAAGTAACACGATTACAAAAACATGCAAATATGGCTCGGAATTGGATGCAAAACTACGATCGCTGAGCGATCATCCCATCCCACCCCACCGAATTATAGTAAACCAAATACCAAAGGACGAGCCTGAGGTATAAATCTTATCTAAACCTGGTGGCAATATTTCACGAGGAGAATAAGGATTTCTTCATAGTTACGATAGGGATGCCATGTCGTTCCCCTAGGCTTTTACCTACCTTGATTTACCCTAACTCCTAGTGGAGGATGGTGCGTTGACGACTACCGTGTGGCATGTGTAATCGTCAACGTTACAAAGACAACAAAATTCGGAGTGTGATACGGTTGTCAGCCATACCACTTATTAGTCGCATTGTTAGTTTATTATTCTACAATAAGAATGTTTCTTATCATCTCCTTCTGAATAATAAATTTGCGGCGGGTCATGACGAGTTTAGAAACTCTCTCTCTCTCTATGAATCTCTATATCACAGAGTAGTGACCGAACAATCATGCCCACAGAGCACGGCTTGTAACGCCGTTTTAAATGGATGTTAATGAAATTTGGAAAAAAAACTACCTAAAACCCATGCTGAGTCATTTCATTAGTACGCATTTTCCTGTAGAGGTTGATAAAGGAATCGGAATAGAGTACAATGGCTGATTTTTTCATCTTAAAATCTCATCTTTTGACGGATGTAACCTCTAAACCTTGGCAGCTAGAGCCTTGAAATGTCGCAATCAGCAACAAATCCCCTGCAATGCCCTACTATAGTTCACCCACTACAATCTACACATGCCGCGCGGTTACATTTATCTTTGAATTATAATACGTTAGGTATAGGGAAAATACCGCTTTTCGGATTGCATACCAACACTTATGAGTTTCTACCACGAATGTGCTTGAACTGTCCGGAACTCCGGAACTGGATGGTGTCTAGCGGCGAGAGAAAATTCTTTTGGCAAGGTATAAATTAACAACGCCAGTTTACATTTTTATGAAGTTAAATTTTTGCCTTATGAGAACAATAGTATTTAATAAGAAATTCTGGCAACATTTGCCAATGGGGCCCCCTGCGCACGGGCCTGCTTCAGATATGTAAGTCCGTCACTGACCAAAGAAGCGACTTTTGCAGTTTCCTTTATTTTTTTTCTAATTTATTTAAACTGCCTCCCGAAATATCGAAATGTGTATATTTCACAGAACGTTAATTCAATGGAAGGATGAAAGTTTCAGAAATAAGCCGCCCTTCAACATTTTCCGCCCCGGGAAGTTGCTCAGGTTGCCCATATGAGAAGTCCGGCCCTGGACATTGTTATAATATAAGTAGTAGATTTTCAAATGAATTTTACGTTTTCACTTTTTCCTTGTAGATTTGAAATTGGGGGAAAAACTATAGGTCTAGTAGAAGAGTTAATTGATTAACTGACAATTTTAGATTTTTTTTTTTTTTAAAAGTGACTGTCACTCACGCTCTGTGGCTCACTTGGTTGAGTCGCACTCTACAATGCTAGTACTCGTAATCTAGAGGGCGGGAGATCGAATCTCGGCGTGATCCACAATTTTGCGTACATGTAGGGATAGGAAATATATAGTGCTGGCAACATTATATACACGCCGTAATGATATGCAATATAACGTTGACTCGAAATTGCCTATAAACGGCTGAGTTAACGCACCATGGCCCCACATGGGGCTGTACGGTACTGAGAAGAAGAAGACTGTCACTGAAAAGTATAGATCGACCTTAACCTTAACTTGAAAATGACTGTTCGTTTATGTAGGAACGCAAGGAATCGGAACACAAGTCATAGGGTCGCCCGAGAGAATATTAGCCGTAAAATAAAGTGTAGGGACGATTTCCAAATTTCGACCCACTCGTGACTCGTAATTTAGATACATTTTATTCAAACGAAAGGCAAAAAAAATTTATTTTCTTAATTTATAATTTTGTGGCCACATATTTGAGATTTAGTAGTAATTAACTCAACGCGAATTTCAGGTGTCATAACCCTCGCTATTACCACCACCAATTGAAACTGAATACACATCGTCGTTCTTCCATAGAAAATTCTTCACCGAGCCAACAATATTCAACCCTTACGGATACACTTCCATCTTGATACACCTTGCATGCGTAATACTTTCGCTTGTTACCGGGAAACGGGTAAAGTCCTGATGTTGTACAGTGGAACCCTGATGAGCTTCCCGATGTGGTTGTTGTCGGAGGAGCCACGGTTGTTGTCGTCAGAATCGCATTAGTGGATGATGATACCGCTTCTGTGCCCGTTTCAGGAACTGTGCTATTGCCATCCTTGCAATTATACACGGTATCCGAAACACAAATTTGCATATTGGGGAAGAACGAACTGCCATCAGGACATTCCATTTTCAGAGCCATATATCCTCCGTCAAAGTTCGAGTAGCAGTAGTAGTATGTTTGACATACGTCGGGATCCGGATAGTAGCCTACCGATGTGCAATTGATTGGAGCCGGAGGAGGGATGGGCGTATCAGGTGGGGCACATCGATACAAGTCTTGTATAAAGACCATTCCAGGCGAGCATTGGAAGGATATTGGCATATAGCCGAAACCGTCAAAAATGCAAATGAAGAAATATTGATCGTTCGTAGGATCAGCGAACATTCCGTTACGTGTGCAGTTAAAAGGTGTCGGAGTGGTTGATGCGATTTCGGTAGAGGAGCTCGATTCCGTTGTTGTGGTTGTTGTCTCGGTTGCCGGAACGCTGCAGTACTTCTTGTCCTCGTCATAAACTTGTCCCAATGGACATGTGAAAACCGTCTCCCGATAACCGCTACCATCGGGATTTTCAAAACAGTAGTAGAACTTGGTGGTATCACTGGGATCTGCGAACACTCCCTCAGAAGGACAACTGAATGATGGCGCCACCGTTGCAGGAGCACCAGTTGAATCAGCTGTATCGACACATTCACTTAAATTTGAATCAAAAATATCTCCACTTGAACATTGCATTCGTACGGGAATATATCCGCCATCTCCGTCGGCAAAGCAAAAATAAAAACTGTTACTGGCATTAGGATCGGGGAATGCACCGTCACCAGGACAAGCAAATCCAGTGCTTAGCTGAGTCGTTAATTCAGGACCATCAACGGTTGTCTCAGTTGTTTCCTCATCCTGAGAAGTTGTGGATTCATTTTCGTCAGATATGGTCGACGGAGTTGCTGGAGGTTCTGTTGACACAGGAACCTCGGTCGAGGTTGACGCCACTTCCGAAGGACTTGTTGGTAATTCAGTCGATGGTGCAATTGAAGCAGCTACAGTTGTTGACTGGTCATCTGTTGATTCTGCCTTGCCGCTGGATTTAGCTGAACTTGGCAGCATACACTGTTGCGTTATATCATCAAATTCATATCCACTTTCGCATGAAATCAGCGTCGATAAATAGTTTCCACTTCCCACGGCAACACAATAGTAGAATTTACTAGTATCCTCAGGATCTGGAAATGATCCGGCTGATGTGCAATTATACGTATCTGCACTGAACACTAGCGGTTCAAGATTTTTACTGGCTGCCAAAACAGCCAGTGCACTGACAATTAGGAGGACGTACTTCATAGTGTAACCAAGGGAATTTTCACCATGAACCGAATGGATGATTTCACAACTTATTACTTAACTAAACTGAAGTTAAATAATTTGATTCATTTCCATTTATATATCATTGGTATATATCTTTTCGGATTTCGTTTTTATTTTCTATTCTAATTGATGGTGTATATGATAAGAACATCAATTTGAATAGACAGCGACTTATTTTGACACTTCCTTTGATAGATTATGTCCAATTTTCAAAATATCTTGAAATGTCCACTCCATTGTCGCGAGCTTCCGTATGAATGTTTCCGATGAAAAGATAAATTGCAAAAATATTGTTATTGTTTATTAGATAATAATATTAATAACTACAAACAATTTTGTTATTTCCTGTCAATCGATTTTATTTGATTTTCTAAATTTATATTTATCAGTCTCGGACTCATAATGAATCATTTATGTTGTGACTAATTTCGATTGTCTATATATTTGACAAATCACTTGGAATATAACAAAATATCCAATGGGAAAACCCATTTTTTCCATTTGTTTTTATGGGAATTGTAAGTACGTATACTCAAAACTAAATAAGTCCCATAAAGGGAGTTTTCACTTTGCCTATCAAGGACTTCCTTTCCTTTTAATTAATAATACTAAAAAAGAAAAGGAATGCACATTCCTGCCACCTCTCTAAAAATGACAATATTGTCACTAAATATCGGTATATGCCCTTCGTACCACCCATGGGCGTAGCCAGGATTTCGGTCAGAGGGGGGCAAGCCCGAAATTTTTTCAATATCATGATTTTCTTAGGAGTTGAAATTTTCGATCGCGAAAATATTGTTAGGCAAATTTTGGAGCCAAATTTTAAGAAAGGCTGTTGAGAATGATTTTATACAACGAAAACGAAAAATTGGCCCTGCACGTGTTTAGATTTTTACTGGTAATTATGATTACTCTCAACTGGCCTCCAATTTCCATTTGTCTTCGGACAAATGCGATTTAAAAGAAATAGACCAAGAGATCAGTTTGTGTCGTCTGTCACTGTTTTTCTTCTGACCAAAATTTATAAATCTTTTTGACATGTATATGTCTTTGCGGAGAAATACTGGGTGTCGTTCCGTGAAAAAGCGTCAAGAAAAATTGTAACGAAAACGTTTAACGCTTAAAATCGACCTTCCCGTAGTTCGATCTTCTCCAAATTTGGTATACATTATCCTTTGATCGATCTGACTCAGAATCGCTGCTGCTGATGCGCCTAATCTATTTCAATTATAAGGAAACTGAGAATGGGCATTATAGTTGCCGTTCGAAAGTCGACATTTGGGGTACTGTATGTAATCGGTTTGATAGGATTTTTGGGCTTCTGGAGTGACAAGATAACGGCTGATGTGGATTATTTTGTAAGCAATAACGTAGACATATACATGATCTAAGATTTTCCCCTAACGGAAAACTTCTTGGAGTTTTTTGATAGAAATACGGTTTAAGGCTTTGATAAGATTTCGTCCAAATTTAACAAAATATTAACTGCGGCAAAATTTAGCTACAAAATGAATCTTGATCGAATAACTTGAAAGACACGGAAATTCTTTACACTTTTGTCACTAAAATCCCTTTCAGATGGAATGAAGTTAAATTCCACTACCTTCGCGGAGAGACCTTCGTGTGACAGTTAAAATTGTGTTCTGCAGCTCAGAAGCCATGAAATGAAAATATGGGATTCTCGCAAAATAAAAAGAGAGCCTCCCTAAGGGAAAGATTTATATTTCTGATCTCATTACGTTATCGATTCATGATGGTATCCCAGTTCCAAATATTAAGGGCCAGAAAACTACAAATATTTTAGTTTTCTACCCTACAGTCTAAGCAGCAGAAAATTTTGCGTAGTGCCTGGAATCAAACTCGCATTTTTACGTTTTCAAGCATTGTAAAGTCCAGAGATTTTTGTCGGTAAGAATTTTTTTTACCATAATCATCGGTCAGGGGGGGGGCAACTGCCCCTCCCTGCCCCCCTCTGGCTACGCCCATGGTACCACCAATGAACTCAATCGGATACAAACTAGAGGCATCTCGCATCCAAAATGACCCAAGCATTAGCATATGCTTGTTTGCTAAACCCATTCCCCGCCAATGATGCCATATGGTATCAGTAACAGCTTCATATTCATGAGTGCCCCGCGGACACCCTGTACCATCCTCATCAAATTTTTCTGAACTATACCGTTAAGTAACACTTTGAAAACTTTGACATTTGTATGGGGGAAAAAAACCTTTTATTCTCGTTTTATTTAAATCTGCGCTTCTGTGAAATTGATTTGATGCTGAAAATTAGTATTTGATGTTAAAGGTAAGGTTCTGATTTCAAAATCCTTTACGTTTTTTATACCCTTCGCTCATAGAGTGAAAGGGCATATTAACTTTGTCATGAAGTTTGTAACGCATTGAAGGAAGCATCTCCGACCATGTAAAAAGTATACATATATGATCAGCTGACAAGATGAATCGATTGGGCGATGTCCGTCTGTCTGTCTGTCTGTCCGTCTGTCCGTCTGTTGCAGTGCGTTTTTCTCCGCCACTATAAAAGCTACGGAGCTGAAATTTTGCACATGTGCTTCTTATTGTTGCAGGCTGTTTGTATGTTGGATTCACCCAAATCGGATCTCTAGGTCATGGGGCTGCCATACAAACCTAGCTCCCCAATTTGAGTTCTTCTAAGAAAAACTTTTTTATTTGTGTACCAATTTCAACCAAATTTCACACAAATGTGTTTCTATAGATAACACAAAATATATGCAAGAATGGATCAAATCGGAGCATGGGGCCATGGGGCTGCCATACAAACTTAACCCCCCAAATTAGGTTCTTCTAAGAAAAACTTTTTTATTTGTGCACCAATTTCAACCAAATTTTACACAAATGTTTTTGTATTGATGAAACAAAACATATGTAAGATTGAATCAAATTGGTCCATGGGGTCATGGGGCTGCCATACAAACCAAACCTTCCATATTGGTTCTTCTAAGAAACATTATTTTACACCAATTTCACAAAACCTTGAATTAATGTGTCTTTACCAAAGCAACAAAAAAGTTCAAAACGAATGGAATCGTACTGTGGGTCATGCACCCGCAACCCCAACAAAATTTTCTGAGTATATATTTTTATTTGCCCACTTATTTCAACCAAGCCCAAAACTTTTGTCAAGACGGAAGAAAAAGAATGAGGAGGGGGATTAAATACAAGTCATAGGTACGCCCGAAAAAACTTTTAGCCCAAGCAAAGGGTATCCAAATTTCGGCCGCGCCCGAAATTAGCCTCGGCCCCGGGGGTTGGCGAGCGAAGCAAGCAGGGGGCGAAGCCCCCTAGTTTGGTTTTGGTTTCGGGACCTTTCTCTTTTTCTATTCTCGTGCTAAAATTTAAAAAAAAAATAATCTTCACGGGGTATGGGTTAATCGACGAATATTTTAGAATAAAATCGTGTTGGGTCATTTTATAGTCTAAGAAAATATGGCCATCGAACGGCAAAAATCCTACACCGGAAATATTTTTGGATTATGGTTGGGGATGGTCCCCAGATTATGGCATTAATAGTCCCAACTTTAAAAAAAAAGGAGGAAAGGGCGACATTTTTTCATTTTTCTTTCGATTACTTCAAAAACGGTAAGAGAAACAGAAAAATGGTCTGAGGACGAAAAAAACTACATAAAATTATCTTTGCAATGATGTATAACACACTTCCCTCCCTTTTTTTAAGGTTGCGGACACCCAATGGGTTGGGACTTTTAATGCCATAATCTGGGGACCATCCACAACCATAATCCAAAAAAAATTCTGATGTAGGATTTTCGCCAACCAAATATGCCACTTTTCTTAGACTATTATAAGCGAAGTGCCCTTTTTAATCCGATTAAGATGATTCTTTTGTGAATAGTATGGCGATGTCTTCTTTCGAAATATTTATGTGCAAATTTGGGAATAATGGGGCTTATTCGTCGGAGCCACTCGAATTTCGGCAAAAGTTCTGGATACGAGGAGTACACCAAATGAGGATATCCTACTGACAAAATACGTAATGGCTGATATTTGAAAGGAATGATTAGAGACTTATCCTATAGTTCAAAGCCATCTCCATACACAGCCAGGAACTAGGGTTGTGTGATTGTGTGCGTCAACTCTCAAGCACGTTTGACAATTCCATCATGGGAGAGCAAGAGAGCATAAATGGGACCTGTCACTATATGAAAGGGTATATTAACTTTGTCATGAAGTTTGCAACGCACGGACGGAAGCACCTCCGACTATAATATATATATATTATTGATCAGTGTGATGAGAGAGAGAAATCGATTGAGCCATGTCCGTCTATCTGTCTGTCTGTCCGTCAGTTGCAATGCAAACAAGTCCCTTAGTTTTGAAGCTATCAGGCCGAAATTTTGAATACGTTATATATATGTCGGAGCGAATGGAATCAGACCATGGGATCATGGGGCTACCCCTGAAAATTAGGATCTTCTAAGAAAAACTTTTTTGTTTATGTACCAATCTTAACCAAACTTACTCAAATGTGTTCCTAGTAAAGCCTTAAAACATATCTGGGAATTGATGGAATCAGAATATTACGTCATAGGGCTGTCATACAAACCAACCCACAAATACTAGGTTTGTAACGCATTGAAGGAAGCATCTCCGACCATAGAAAATATGTATTTTTATATTTTTTTTCTCGTCTTTTCTAGACGTTCGAGTGGGTTCGATAGATTTTCGCGTACACGATAATGAATAACACTCGCTTTACTGTAACACTATTTATTACAACACATACGGATATATACACGATTTACAATTTCATTACATTACTTTACTAATTATCGACACGACATAATCCACGGGTAAAACTAAACTGACTGACTGACTCTAGTCGACGCCCTTATATATCGATTTTCACTGTTCTGGAAACTTCGGAGATGCACTTTCGAGCAACGAACAGCAAGTTGTCTCGCTAGTGGCCCTAGCGCCATCTGGTGCCAATACGGAAATACCATTTGAATTTGCGTATAGACTAGGTGCATTACAGTATATATTTGACCAGCATGACGAGCTGAGTCGATTGTGTGATGTCCGTCTGTTGCTACGCGTTTTACTCGGCCAATTTAAAATCGGTAAAATCGGACAATGGGGTCATGGGGCTGCCATACAAACCCAACTCCCCAAGTTAGGTTCTTCTAAGAAAAACTTTTTTATTTGTGTACCAATTTCAACCAAATTTTCACACAAATGTGTTTCTATTAATCACACAAAGCATGTGTATGAACAGATGGAATCAGACAATGGGGTCATGGGGCTGCCATACAAACCCAACCCCCCATTTTGGTTCTTCTAAGAAAAACTTTTTTATTTGTGCACCAATTTCAACCAAATTTCACACAAATGTGTTTCTCTTGATAACACAAAACATACGTAAGAATGGATCAATCGGACCATGGTGACATGGGGCTGCCATACAAACCTAACCCCCCACATTAGGTTCTTCTAAGAAAGACTTTTTTATTTATCGTGCTCTGTGGCCGTGATCGTTCGGTTGCCACTCTGTGAAATAGAGACTCATAGAGAAGCGAGTTTCCAAACTCGGCACGACTCGTCGCAGTTTATTATTCAGAAGAAGATGATAAGAAATATTCTTATCGTAGAATAATAATAAAAATAAACTGCATAACCTCAATAACGCCGCAAAGGAAGTTGGACTACATATCAACGAAAGCAAAACAAAGGCCATGATGCAATCGAAAACAAGGACGCCAGCAAATTCAAGCATCACAGTGGGGGACCTTAATATCGAGTATGTAGACAGCTTCAACTATCTGGGTTGTAACTTATCAAAGGACGCCAACGAAACCGACGAAATTAAGCGACGGATACAACTAGCCAATAAGACATATTTCTCGGTCCTCCCTATAATTAATTCGAAACTTGCGCACAGGAACACGAAGCTCCGCGTGTACAAAACGATCATCCGACCCGTGCTATGTTATGGCTGCGAAACATGGACCCTCACCCAAGCCTCCGAAATTTTGCTAGACCGATTCGAACGAAAGGTCCTTCGGCGAATTTTCGGGGCCGTTCGCGAGCGAGACCAATGGCGTATCCGGTACAACCATGAGTTGTATCAATTGTACGATGAGCTGGAAGTATCGAAAATCGTGAAGCTTCAACGTTTGCAATGGGCGGGGCATGTACAACGGATGGACGATAATCGCATGCCAAAGAAAGTGATGAACGCACAACGAATTGACGGAGCGAGGTTGCGTGGACGACCGAGAGCTCGCTGGGAGAACTCCGTAGGTGAAGACGCCCAACAGCTGCTGGGCTTCCGAAACTGGAGGACGAGGTCACGTAACCGCGACAATTGGAGGTCAACGATTCAGGCGGCCAAGGCCCGACGTCGGGCTATCGTGCCACATTGATGATGATGAGAATAATAAACTAACAATGCGACTAGGAAGTGGTATGGCTGACAACCGTAGCACACTCCGAATTCAGTTGTCTTTGTAACGTTGTGTGACTACACACGGTAGTCGTCAACGCACCATGCTCCACTAGGAGTTACGGTAATCAAGAGAGAGAGAGAGAAGAAAAACTTTTTTATTTGTGCACCAATTTCAACCAAATTTCACACAAATGTGTTTCTCTTGATAACACAAAACATATGCAAGAATGGATCAAATCGGTTAATGGGGTCATGGGGCTGCCATACAAACCCAACTCCCCAGATTAGGTTCTTCTAAGAAAAACTTTTTTATTTGTTCACCAATTTCAACCAAATTTCACCCAAATATGTTTCTATTGATGACACAAAACATATGTAAGAATGTATCAAATCGAACCATAAGGTCATGGGGCTGCCATACAACCCCCTCCCCATTTTGGTTCTTCTAAGAAAAATTGTTTACTTCCAATTTCACAAAACCTTGAAATAATATGTCTTTATCAAAGCAACAAAAATGTCAAAACAAATGGAATCGTACCATGGGGCTATGCTCCCGCATCCCCCAATAAACTGTTCTGAGTAAATATTTTTATTTGCCCACTTATTCCAACCAAACCCCACACAAATATTGTTTTGTCGACGCAATGGAACTTTTGTGAAGACGGAAGGAAAATAATAGCGGTAATAGCGGGGGGGGGGGATTATATACAAGTCGTAGGTACGCCCGAAAAAAACTTTTAGCCCGGAGGAGAGCGAAGGGTATCCAAATTTCAGCCGCGCCCGAAATTATCCTCGGTCTCGTTTCCATTTGAAATGCTAATATGACTGGACTAATTCGTATAATAGAGTTTCGTCAAATCTCTAATGTGGAAAATATCGTGCACGGATTGTATAAGTTGTGCTGATACCATGTTCATGTTCATAACCCTTCGATACTTGTACAGGAAAGTTTGGTGGTATCTACCTCTGATGAGTGAGTGATGGCATCGGATTACATAATGCGACATGCATTATACGTTTGTGTCTCTATCGTTCCTCCGGCCGTATATCAGATATCGATGCAACTATATCCGATATTTAGCCTCTTCGACACTCCATATAGATGCCGACTATAATAGTTACAGAGCAGATGGATTTATTTAATTAACTACATATCCAGGACATTCCGAAACCTTCACCGACTGGTCTTCAACACACAACTTGTAAAAATGTTGTTTTTCTGAACTGTGTCGCTCTGTGAGAAGCATAGTAAGCTGCTATAGGTTGCTCCTGAACAACTCGAAGGTTAAAAAGAAACACACTGTCGGATAGTTATCGCAAAAATGGAATTATTAGTTTTAACAATCAACATGAGTGACCCAGATCCCCCATTACCAAATGTGATTTTTAATACATTTAATTTCGGAAATGATGCCAACTCCTAATCTAAAACAAATCACAGACGTGTAATCAATGCAAAAATATCATCTTTTAAAGGTTTGAAAGCTGCATGTAAAGTTATACATATAATAATATGTCTAAAAATGTTCACATTGGGGGAACCTAGTCCAACGAATGTAGTTAAGGGTTAACCAGAATCATAAAAAAATACATTTGCGATTGACACTTTTACACACTTGGAAGCAGGAAACTCGGCTTTCTATCTTTTGAACCTAAATCTCGAGGAATGAAACAAAAATGTTCCCATATAATTAACATAAAAATACAAATATGAAAATTTTAAAGCACACACATATCGTATAATAATTTACAATGCGATGTAAAGTGAATTACACATATTACGCAGACATGGTGCAGAGCAGCTAATAAAATACAACTAGCAGTCAATAAATGCAAAGTTACGCTTAACTACGCATGTTGATTTGTATAATTAACACAATTGTTACTGCTTGCCTTTGCATATAGTTGGAGATTCGTTTTCAGTGAAGCTTATAATTTGGCAATTTACCGGATGAAAAGTGGTTAAAATTGATATATGATTCGGTTAAAAACATTCGTCGGGTTGATTAGCGGCAATCAAAACAGCAATTTAAAACCTCGTCACTTTCCTGAAGTGTAAAATCACTTTCAATTCCACTACTACTGGTATTAAATGCTTATTGTGCAAAACTAACTCTGTTCGAATTAAAATGGTACGTATCCGTATTTCGTACATTTCAAAACAATAATGCGTAGGGCAACCGCTACATTCCATTTCATTTCCCGACTTTTATTATTGCAGTTAATTAAAATCTGATTGTATATCATCAAAAACTGATTCATATGTACGTATATTCGTACATACAATTTCATCTCACTAAAAACACTGGAACTGCGGTAAAATCTCTACTTCTTTTTAAATACCAAGCGTGAACAGATAATTTTATGTCGCACTTTCAGATAATATGCAGTTTAATCTTGTTTTAAATGTAAAGTATAGCTGGAATTCGTTGCATTTTTAAAATATGAATAGTATGCTTTTTTCATAATTATTCATGCATTCATAGGCGGAGTAAAGCTTGTTTGATTATGCGAAAAGACATTGAAACCGGAAGAAAGTGAGCCAGCCGGTGCTTATGAGAGATAGTTTGAGCCATGGAGTTGATGCAAGATTTCAATTTTCTTCTTTCTACACTCGTACGAAGAAGTGCAACCATGACCCTGATCCCACGCTGCTAAAACAATAAATTCATTACACTAACTTAATATATGTAGGTACTAATACTCAGATCTTAGAGGAAAGCACATTGCGCACCTTGGCCGTACTTGCTAATTGCCAGATACTACACTATTTTCAAGTGGACATATAAATTTATCAGTTCTCGGATAAATTTTGTGAGAAGACATCAGTACAGTGCAGATGCTTTAATTTTAACTGAAATGAAAATGTTTTGGTTTTTTAAGGTTGACAGTTGCCCCACAATCACCTTTCAACTTGAAATAAAAATAAGGGATTATGGGTGGACCGTATATAAATGGATGATGATGAATAATGATGCTATCACCAATTTACTCACTCTCTGACCAGTTATCGCCGACATGGTGGTAATGTCTGACATCCGAAAACTCATACATTTTTTTAGTCACATATGACTCATGGATATGCAATCATGGCAGTGACGTGTTTATGGAAACTCACACCAAGGTACTCAGAATCGCTTCTAATAGACTCTTCGCTGGTCCATACATTTCAAATAACCATTATACAATTTTAATGAACACGAAGAGAAGAGACCACATAAAAAAGGAAAAAACTCATACTTTTCTGTTACTCGTATACCTCATCATCTTATAAGCAAATCTTCTTCTTCTGTTAATACTCTACTAACAATAGGCATTTTTTCCGACAGAATTGCAGAAACGCTAATAGCAACGACTAATTCTCTACAATTTACGGGAAATGGTCAGGTCTGGGTGGGAAAATTGTCAAAGAAAATACACAATAGAAAAACAGCAAAAAACTCCATTAGTAGATTATTATTTGACACTGACGACCGTTTAAAATTGTTGTCTTTGAATGGACTTTCACTTTTCAGAAGTGCAAGTGTAAGGTGTGTGTAGGGGAAATTAACGCCGGCATTTGACGTAAAACTTCCGATTCAGATTCACTTTCAATGGTGTGTACGTACCTATACCTACACCCGAAGTCCGGTCGCTCGTCAATCCTAGCCTAGCCTATAAGCCATACGATTTTGATTCTATCTCGGCCGTACTTTCGGTTTCATCTGAGCATTTTCATTAAAATTTCCAACAAACTGATTTCCGACCAGTTTAATTGGGCGTTTGGATAGTGATTCTGATTATGGTAATTTTGTTTGACGTTTTAATATTTTTATTCGTTGTTTAGTATCGTGTGGCCAGCGACAGTTAGATACATACGAGTACATATATATTTATGAATATGAGTTTGAGATAAAATTATTTTGACATTTTACAGACTTCGATACGGCGTACATCGAATCAGTTCAATAAATTCATATATCAAGAGACACTGGAGCGTTTCGCTGGCCAAAGAAAAAAAAAGACGACTCGCGAACATTATAGGCGATACAGACTAACGATAAATCCTGGTGTAGATTACAACTAATTCAGTCAAAACCCTGGAGACTAGATCGACTCGTAAGTCACTAAATTCAAAATGCATCGTATAATGTACATACTTGTATTATTCAAATTGCAGCATATGGTACAATTGTTAATCAAATCGAGGAGATGACCGATTGACAGGGCTATACAGCCTTGCAGGAAACAGTTTTTTAAAAAATGTGTAGGTACCAATATATTCAGCACATCAAAATTTAGTGCATACACGGACACAAATTTTCATAATGAATTATACTAAATTGAGTAGTAACATTCACCAAATGCTCAAAGATTAATATTCATTACAAAATCAATTAGATTTTATTTGTTTACTACAAACTGTTGTGAACTTAACACTTTGTTTGCTATCACAACTTTTTCAATAGACAAATGCTTTTATTCGTGATGCACATCCAATTGGGAAATACATACTGATTTATAAATGCGGAATTTGGGATTCACCACAGAAATTAACGAAATAATAACTTTTAAATTTATATCCACATTGCAATTAATTAAGATATTTGTTAGTGTGAAGCCTCGAGTCTCGCATTTTCTGGAAGCAGGAAAACCCAATACTC
Source organism: Microchrysa polita (assembly GCA_949715475.1). NCBI lineage: Eukaryota > Metazoa > Arthropoda > Insecta > Diptera > Stratiomyidae > Microchrysa > Microchrysa polita. The sequence goes on along the minus strand of OX454417.1, from coordinate 70,975,539 downwards.
GCTTTGTACTCCGATTTTTGGGGGCTTATTTATTCCGAAATTTACTTTTTTCACACAGTGACTTCAAATTTTCAACTTAAATTTATTTACCTTTTATCATTCTAGAAAAAAAAATAAAAATAAAAAAATACTGGCGTACAGAGGGCAGCGCCCTCAATACGAGGGTTTTTTAGAATTTTAATACATAGTGATGGCAAACACTATTACCATTCTATGCATTTCCACCAAATTTGATGTTCATTGTTCCATCGAATTAAACGATATGCATTGAAGAAATGCTTAAGAGGCTTCCCTTGCATTGTGAAAGACCCTTACTAAATACTTACTTGGCTATACTTCCGGTTTAGATACAACATTGTCGGACAGATTGTGTAATGGTCTCGAGGGCCAAGTGATACTGTGAGGTGAGATGATACTTCTTTTTATTCAAAAAGACAACATAGCGCCATTCTTTATTACATGTCAAGTGCTCTCGAGTTTAATTTAAGCGAATTTTCCTTTAGTTTTAGTTTCTTAAGATGTGGAGCATTTTTGTATCCTTAATGTCAAAATTTACCCTAATCCTTGCGACCGAGTCATGAGGACTGGATGCTTCTCTCATAGGGATTGACAAATACTCAATTTTTATCGCCTCTGTTATTTTTATCTTAACGCTACTTATTACACACGAATTCGGATTCAACTTATCGACTTTTATTAATTTTTTCTCGAAATTTCACTTTTTGACCACCTTGACTCCTTGTAAGCTTTAAATTTGGATCCGTCTTCCGCAGATAATGATTTTCCCTTATTCATTCATAAGTTAATATCTTACTCAAACCACCACAAAAAATTGGGGGTCCTACGTCTTTAATTGTGGAAGATAGAAAAAAAAGAAATTGCATGTGCTATCCTGATGACAAATTTTAAATGGCTATTTTGTGTGTTCTTTTTCGAAAAACAATTATAAATCAATAATAAAAAATGTAAACACAATTCTTTTTGTGTTAATTAACTCAGAAGCTTCTTTTTGCTGCAGGCAGTTTGCATGTTTGAATCGGTAAAATCGGACAATGGGGTCATGGGACTGCCATACAAACCCAACCCCCCAAATTAGGTTCTTCTAAGAAAAACTTTTCTATTTGTTCAACAATTTCAACGAAATTTCACACAAATGTAGCTCTATTGATGACACAAAACATATGTAAGAATGCATCAAATCGGACCATGGGGCTGCCATACAAACCCCCCCTCCCCCCATTTTGGTTCTTCTAGGAAACATTTTTTACACCAATTTGACAAAACGTTGAATTAATGTGTCTTTATCAAAGCAACTAAAAAGGTCAAAACAAATGGGATCATATTATGGGGTCATGCTCCCGCATCCCCCAATAAAAATTTCGGAGTATACATTTTTATTTGCCCACTTATTCGAACCAAACCCCACACAAATATTGTTTTGTCGATGCAACGGAGCTTTTGTGAAGAGTTAACGAAACGAGGGGGGGTTAAATACAAGTCGTAAGTACTTTTAGCCCAGAGGAGAGCGATGGGTATCCAAATTTCTGCCGCACCTGAAATTGGCCAGGCTCATATAGGAAATCCGACCCTGGGCGAGGTAGAAGAAGCGGTTTGAATGACTAAGTTAAAACTCCGTCGAATCCAACAACATTGAAGAAACTCTGTCCACCTTGCTATGTTTGTTTATACTATCAACAGATTCAAATTGAAAAATAATATGCACTTTGGGGATACCTACATAGACCCGAAGAACAAAATCACGCTTTAACAAAAATCCACTTTAGATTATCCCGACATTACTAAATTCCGCCACCTCAAAGTTTCGTCCACTAAAAACTCCGCGTTTTAAAATCCGGCTAGTGAATAGTGAAATAATTCCGTCAAAATACAGTGAAAATTTTGTTTCATTGTTAACAAAAAAATCAATAGTTATGTTATGTGATCCCAAGCAGCTAATGTTGCACAAATCCGTCGGAATGCATATTTGGTTATTTCTTCGATCAAGATTATAATTGAACCCCTACAAAACAAGACTGTCCTACAACGGATCTCTCTTTATTACCGTAACTCCTAGTGGAGCATGGTGCGTTGATGACTACCGTGTGTAGTCACCAACGTTACAAAGCCAACTGAATTCGGAGTGTGATACGGTTGTCAGCCATACCACTTCCTAGTCGCATTGTTAGTTTAATATTCTACGATAAGATTATTTCTTATCATCTTCTTCAGAATAAATAAACTTGCGACGAGTCGTGCCGAGTTTGGAAACTCGTTTCTCTATGAGTGTCTATTTCACAGAGTGGCGACCGAACGATCACGGCCACAGAGCACGACAACGGATAAATCTTGATAATTATTATCTTCTGATCTTATCTTTTTACGCTAAATTGTTTAATGTAAAAGTAGGTACTAACATCGTCAGTTCACGTGAAATCCATGCAAATACTGTAAAAATTTTGATGATCGTGAAATCGAATTCGATTGGTGGTACTCCTTTCACATGAAAGTCTCCACACCGGTTTTTGACATTTCGCCAGCGAAAATAATGCAGTTGCACTTTATTTCACAGTGAAAAAGATATCATCGTCAATCAACCATAACGTGAGTGAATATTTATCTTATATTGAGTGAATAAAAAACATGTCTCCACGGCAGCCTTTTTCACGGGAGACATACAGTGCCGGATTAACCACGTGGCAGACTGTGGCAAATGCCACGGGCCCCGTGCTTTAAGGGGCCCCCGTTTTTCTCAAACAATAATTATAATAACCAAGATTTCAACGAAATTCAAAAAGCCAGCTCCTTCGAAATTGTTACAATGCGTTATCGTTGAACAATTTACGCCAAGGTGTTCCAAAATTATAGCAAGGTTAATATCGCATAAAAATACAAAAATACATATTTCTTTCCAATTCATGATGGCATTCCCGTTCATAGTGATTCAGATTCATATTGTATCGGGACATAAGATTTTTGAAGCTTATGTTGGATATTTGCGCATACCCATAGATTTTAGAAATTACAATTATATCTCTCTTTCACAGTGGCGTAAATTCTTTCACAAAAATGTTCTTTTTCATTTAAGTGTGTTAGATTTCCAAGATTTTTTTCTTTTATTTCAATCAGTAAAACCGAATAAATGTAGAAGGTGTTAAAGTAAATTTGGTCTTCTGGTATGCGCTACGTTAGTATCTTTATTTCGGGCCTTTTCGAGCTATATGTTTGTTTGTAACTTTTTATGAATGAATTAAAATTAAAATTCGTAAAATTATGAATGAGTAACCCTGAAAAGGGACAATTTAATCGAAAGCTTATTATTAGGCAATATTGTTAAATTGAAATATTTTCCCATATTTTATAATTTTTCGGAAAATGTCGAATTTTAAAATTTTCAGAGCTCGTCCAAAAATGGACTTCTAAAATAAATTCTTCTTTGCCGAATAAATATAATTTGTCTACAAAAACTTACTTTTATTAATTAAAATACATAAGTAGAATCTTGAAAAACAATTTTGAATCATCTCCAAAACAGATAATTTTGCGTCTATTTTTCATAATGCTTTGAGAGGTACGCCACTGTGCATGAGGTATGTTTTTTCCATATTCTATTGATATGTGCAAATTTTTTGCACATCAAAATCGTCAATAATCGCATACTCGCTCTTTTGATTTTTGTCCCGCTGGAATGTGAATCTGAACCACTGTGCGTCCTATATGTGTCTCAGTGCGTCTTGGCAATATGTTTTTGGCTTTCAGTAATACTGATCGTCGTTACTAACACATTGTCATTAGAGGTATCGGCGTAAGTTACTCATTTTTGCGAAAAGTTTTTTATACGTAAATTTTAATTTTTCACCCAAAAAGTCAATTATAGAAGATAATAATCTTCTTCATTTAAGATTGATTTTTTTTTAAGTTTCCCATTAATGAGAATAAGTTTGTAAATTGTAAATGCAGAGTGCAGAATGTTCACAGAATAACGAGCACAATGGCTTACCAAACACCGTACCAGTGGCGGATTTACCAGTAGGCTGAGTAGGCTGGAGCCTAGGGCGGCAGATTTTACGGGGGCGGCAAATTCGGGGCAAATATTTTTTTGTACGTTAAACACATTACATACACATTTATTACAGTGGAAACCGAATTCCGAATACGAATTTCAATGCCAGAAATAGCATTTATACTTCTCAGTGAGATACAAAAGTGAAGAACTGTTTGTCACCGTTATCTCAGAGTTTCAAACACCAGGAATGATTTGTAATTGAAGACGAATCATCGAAAAGGCCTCTTACAGTCAATTGTTTACAGGCTAAACTTCGAAACCAAGCACTTTTTTTAATGGTCACTTGGACGGAGACCTGTTGTTAGTAAAAAACACCAACAACTTAATCTTGTTCCATTAATCGCGGTTTCTTGTCACTTCCATAAAATATAAGCAAAAGGCAAATCAATGTTTAAAATCCAGATAGGGAAAACGCTATAAATCTCATAAATTGAGAACTTTTAATTAAAAAAAAAATACTAAAATTAAAACGACAGATTTTCAAAGGAGTTTCAATTATGAAAAGTGAAGCACTTCAACTCTTCAACTGAATATCATGGGAGGCAAGAGATCTATTTTTTTATTGTACGACCAGAAATTTGAAAATCTTTAACTCAATCTTTAAAGTTTGCAATAAGTTAATCTAATTTAAAAGATTGTTCTCTCAAAATTGTCGAATCATGCGTTAAAAAGTAATCACAGTAAAGCAAATTTGCAGATTCATTAGATCAAATTACCGTTATGAAATTGTTTTTAAAATATTCAATTAAAAATCAAATTTGAAATTTCCTAAAGATATAAAAAGTTTATCAGAAAAGTATTTGAAAGCGGAAAATACGGTTTCAATGAAATTTCAAGTACATATGTACAGTTCGCGATCCCCTCATTCACGAGTTCGCTTTAGCTTCATGTTTTGCGACACTTCTTCAATATTTCACATTTTCCCTATCCAATACTTCATGTTTGGGCGCCAACACAGCTTCAGTCTAGTACGAAATGGTGGATCCATATGCTTCTTGTACGGTCACCAACTGGGAAGAGAAATTCACTTCAACATGACCCAATACTTACTTGAAGTGGTCACACGATTCATTTGTTGGCAGCCTTCGCCCAGAAAACATCCTTATGCTCGATCCTTCGCACAAGCTCATTTATGATATGCGCTCACCTCTTCTATTTGGATAAACTTCATTCGTTAATCAGCTACGAAAAGAAAAAGATCATCGGTAAGACCGGGTCGCAGTCCTCTTGAAACCACTTTGTTTAAAGTTTGTCTTCTTAATTCAATTGAAACAACTGAAGGAATTCAACAGGGAAGAGATGGGGTGAAATATAGTTTGAAATGTTTCGAAGAGTGCAAGGAAACAAAAAAGGCACCTAAAATTTGAGTGACAAGATTCCCACTCTACATATAACATTATTGATACTTCATTTCATTTTCATTTCATTTCTTCATTTCCTAATTCAATTAATTTTTAACAATCTGATATATAAAATTATAACTATGGAGGAAATACCTCTCCACAATGGCAGAGCCAGAGCGTGGAAAAGGGGGTTGATTTCATTTAACATTTAACTATTTTCAAAATTAAGTAAAGGAATGGAATTGAATACATAATGAATAAATATCATAATAAAAACAAATGATCGAAATTGAAGGATAAGAAAAGCAATAAGATAAGATTATAATAAAGCATAAGAGTATTAAATAATAATAACTAAATAAAATTATAAATTAAATTATAGAAATTAAATTATAAAATAAATTTTTAATAACATAATAATAATAATTAAAACCCTACAATATAAGAAGCTATAAAATCAGGCAGATGTAACAAAAAATATTTGCAATTCATAACCTGTCTCAAAACTTCCAAGATATAAAAATCATAAAAATCTATTAACGCGCATATTAAAGTGGCGATTATCGGCTCGTAAATGACTTGGCAGTTCATTATACCAAACAGGACCTAAATAAGTCCAATGTCGCATGGATTGTGTTAAATTTTTCCGTGGGACTCTCAATAGACCTGTTGTCGCCCCTCGAGTTCGAAGGGAAGTTCCAACGTGTGAGAAATTGTTCCTTGAGCTATTAACTTTCCTCAATGCATATAATTTATACAACTGATCAATTGTTAGTACTAAAAAATCCTTATAGAGATCGTTAGTTGAATCAAATCTAGTACGCATTAATATAGTTCTAAGTAGGTTATTTTGTGCTACTTTGAGGGGCTTCAAATTTGTTGGGTAGGCTCCTCCCCATGCTAAGATTCCGTATGTTAAAATAGACTGTGCTAGTGCAAAATAAACTGACCTAATAATCGCTCTGTTAAGTATATTACGTAATCTATAAAATATATACGATAGTTGATTGAATCTTTTGGTAATAGTCGTTATATGTTTTTTCCAATTGAGTTGTTGATCAATGTATATACCTAAGTATTTGTAACTAACATTTTACCAACATTTTAAACAAGTCCCACCTCTATCCTAAAAACCGTACCCCGAAATTCGCGATAGTTCCGTGGAACGCATCCCTCACGAATTTCGGCGGTTCACTGTAGTTTCGAAACCTCATTTCAATTTTTTTAATTATGTATGCCAATTTTATTGATGGTATTTTTGCTCAAACAAATTGTACCATGGATTCTATCCAGGGGCGTACGCAAAAAAATATTTCGGGAGGGGTTTTAGCAAAAAGTCAAATTGATATTTTAAAGCTGATAAGCGCGATCAAATCACTGTGGAAATATGGAAGTTATTTCAATCCGTTTTCATTTACTTAATATCACTTCAGGTTCAAACCAGTTGCAAACCGCCTCCAAGCCTCATAGTAACCACTAATGTTGATCTATGCAGCTTAAATCCACTAGAGAAGGCTAATTATGCTAATGCACCGAAAGACATAAGGAAGGAATTAACTGCAGCTACTAAAGTCGATATCAATAAGTTAGTCGAAAAATCGTGCAGCATTGATTTTCATTGTACCAGTTCAGTTGTCCTACTTCCGAGAGACACTTCATTGGCTTCTCAACTGCAAAAATAATTTTGCCAGCACATCATTTTCATGATGCTGAGTTCCTTGCTCATTGTTGATGATTGAGAGATCTCTGTCCGTCTGTTGCAGGGACGTAGCCAAAAACTGGTTTCGAAATGGTCCCAGCGTTCAAAAAAATGACCAAGCTATAAAATTTGGATTTTAGTTTTATTGAATTTAGTCGATGAAAATAGGCGCAATTTCCATTTTACAATTGTCGACGAGTGGATATGATTTCTCTTTTTAGTTAGTTAATTTCACTTTACCCTGACCAATTTTATCAGATTATACACCAGGAAATACTTCAAAATAAAGTTGCTGGGGGGGGGGGGGGAACCTAATTATTCGAAGTGCGGTTAAACAATAATTTATCGTATTCGGCCATTTGCTATAGTAATGCTCTTGACCGTGAAACGGATTGCAACTAAGGAATTCTTCATCACATTTCACAAAAATTCATCAAGATCGCCCAGGACTGATAAAGAGGAAAAATGAAAGCTCACATGTATCTATCTTTTCCCGTGTGAAGGGGAAAATTTGCAGAATGTTTCTCTCAAATTCGTGTTGGTTGGATCTGATTGTCTTTTCTGTTTTTTTTTTGAATATGTATTGATTATCGCTAAATGAGATCGCAGCCACCACCTCTAATGAAGCCAATATACACATGTTCACTATTTATCATTTCTTCTTATTATTATTAAAATTTAAATGACTTTTTGAATCTCTTGGGGAGGGGTCCGGACCCTTGGACCTCTCCACTGGCTCTGGTCTGTCGATTAAAATTATTGTCTTGCAAAATGTCTTGTTTTTCGATTTCCCGAGTTTATCAACCAAATGATTCAAACACTATTACAAACATCAAAAAATTTCGGAGGGGGTTTGAACCCCCAAAATCCCTACGTAGGATCGCCACTGATTCTATCAGTATTGCTGAAATGTGCATTAGAAGCGGGACACTATGAAGAAGAAGAACATACCCTTCAAACCGACTTTGCAACCAATCAATTTTTGAATCGCTGTTTTTTTATACCTATTTATCTATCACATAAAATTTGAAGAATGCTCAGGACGCACGGAGTGGAAGAACTCACCTATTTAAGTGCAAAAGGGAAAGTTGAGAATAAATGAAGGTCAATCAGCAATATTCTCGTAGAACCTGGTAGGGACGGCCAAATGTTAACAGCCTACTAGCGGCAAATGTTCAAATCGCCACTGCACCGTACCCTCTAAACATGTATCTAATAGCAATTCATTTATTTCACATTCATCGTGTGTTGCAAGTCTGTAATGTTGATATTTGCTAGTTGCTAGCCGCTTTCCTAAGCCCTTTGAGAAATCACTAATAAAACCGAAATATTAATTTAAGAACCATTTCATTAGTTTAGTTAATCGATGTTTCGAAGGCCCCGCGCTAAAAATTTGCCACGGGCTTAATCCGGCACTGGAGACACCCACTAGGAAAAATTAGAAGTCCTTCTCGAAGAAGATGTTTTGAAGGTCTTTTTCATTCCAAGGGAGCAAATATGGAAGTATTTAGAATGACTTTAAAAATGAAATGAAATCCTTCTCGGGAAGGTATTTAGAAGGTGTGTAGAAGGTAATAGTAATTCCGAGGAAGTAAATATGGAGGCATTTAGAATGAGTTCAGAAGACAATATAAAATAATTTCCGGGTAGGTGTTTGGGAGCGAATTCGAAGGAATATGCCGTTTGTTTTACCGCTAACTTTGCGACGTACAATTTCGTATATTGCTGGGAATAATTTTTCTGCGCAGTTCGTGCATAGTTTTTGTTGTGAGGGGTGGATTGATTCAGTTCGTAGCAGAAAATTTCGATTATACATAGTTTGAAGTTTATAAAGTGCATATTAGTTTATTTACTTAAAAATAACGAAATTGTATTTTTTTTTTCTTTTTTTAAATGTTAAGAGTGTGATATAATAAATTTGATATAAAAAATTCTACATAAATTACTAAGTTTTTTTTCATCATCATAGGGCGCTATACGCCCGACGCCCGATTGGAGAGTTCTTAGAACTCGTGAGATGCTGAGCTATCTCTTTCGTAAGCAATGTTTGCTCTTCTTCCTCCTTGCCCTCTATACCACTGCGCCGCGTAGCTCGACCTGCGGTGTAGGACCGTCGCCCGTTCTGGCGGTAATGTCTAAGCCTATTTTTACAGGGAACTTACTCTTTTGGATCGTGTCATCGCCGAGACCAATGCGATAAGTTTGTTACTATCAATAAATGAAATTCTTTCCTTTCTGAACGGCGATCTCAATTCAAAAGTGAAGACTTTAGTGTCAACTTAAATTGCATCATTTTAATACGCTGGGAAAACTCCGTAGGTGAAGACGCCCACCAGCCGCTGGGCTTCCGAAACTGGAGAACAAGGTCACGTAACCGCGACAATTGGAGGTCAACGATTCAAGAGGCCAAAGCCCGACGTCGGGCTATCGTGCCACATTGATGATGAATACATTTTTGGACATTGAGTGCGGGTAGGTGGTATTTCCAACATAAAATATAGAAATATAAATAAAAAATAAATAAAAATAAATATAAAATAGATCTTAAATAAATAGTTTAACTTCTTATAAGGTACACTATGTTGTTACCCGAAACTAATCCACACCGATTGCACAAAAAACGCGCTTATTTTTAGTGAAAACATCTTTCTAAAAGTCATTCCCATTTTCATTCTATAGTACTACAAATAAGGCCTTTGAAGAAATCCTTACTATTTCCTTCCGAAGTACTGAAAAAGAATCCTTCTTAGAAGTTCTTACTGATTCATTCTGAAGTACTGCAAAAGAAACCTTCCTAGAAGACCTTACTGATTCATTCTAAAGTGCAGCAAAAAAAGCCTTCCATGAAGGCCTTTTTATTTCATTCCGAAGTACTGGAAATAAAACCTTCCTAGAAGTCATTATGGAATCATTACATAGTACTTCCAAAAGATTCCTTCTTGGAATTACTTCTTTCCGCGGACATGGCTATGGAAAATGGTAGATATAAAGGTAGATAAAAAGAATGAATTGTTTCATTCTAAGAAGACCTTTGGAAGGGCTTACTTCACACACTTTTTCCTAGTGGGCATATATGCAAGTTTTCGCTAGGTGAACTCAGTACATAACTTAACACATAAAAAACAATTCATTCACAACGTCTGCATTTCGCTTTCAGCTGTAGATATTCATCATTAAAAATCAATTTATTAAAATCCTAATAAACGTATCGTAAAAGTGCCCTCTGTATGCTTAATTCAAATGCAATTAATTATTTCATGGCTGTTGTCTTGATCTTGAAAGAGCAAAATATTGTTATTGCTGATAAAATAATCAAGACTGACGACGACGTGCTAATTAAACATTGTATTGAAACTTGTTGGCGTTATAATTGTCAACAAGTAACGGTTTCATTGTCATTTTCAATATTGACATTTATGACTCCTGCTGTATTTTTTAATTTTTAATGAACTGAAATCCGCAATTTTGTCATGTGTGCAAAGTTTTACACAATTTATTGTATATTTTCATTTTGGCAAGCATTTATTGAAGAAAGTGAGCTAAATGTTGCCAACATTGCGATGTAACTTCGACAGAAAAAAAAAATTGTCTGCTCATATTGCAAGTTAATTGTTCGCAATGCGTTGTGGAAATCTTTAATTTTCCCATAGAAAATGAATAGCACACAATATGCGAGTAATGTGTGCAATGGTACATATAGCACATAGCACGGTGTGATATTTACCTTTACGACAGCTGACAAACAAAACATCAATAGCAACAATTTGATGTGAAAGTAGGCGGAAAAAACAGTAGTAAGTCACGTCGTGCACAATAAAATAAACGCCGGGCGTGTAATGACCAATCTTGTGTATTATGTTGCCAAGTACATACTTTTTTTTTGAGATATCGAAACAAATAATCTAATCGGACAATACTTTAGCTAGATTGAATCAATTGCAAATTACCACGATTGCGAAAATTTCGCTTAATGTTTCCACATGTAAGAGTATGATGTGAATTATTTTCGATGAAAAAAAGTCCAAAAACGTTACTATGAAAATGTTTGTAAAAGTATAAAACTGACCAGAAATGTGTAGGTATGTATGTATGTTGTCTATGTTTGTTTACAAATGACCATTCAATAATACTACTTATCTATTCGCGCACCTACACTACTTAAGTAGGTATATTGTTCGGTTATCAATTTTTATCAAAATTTACTGATTAATTTATGGTATTTTTCCGATCATGTATATACTTATGTTCATAATTCTTGGCATGATATGACATTTTCCGCACTGACACGCGGGCGCTTAAAAAACGCCGCAAGGTGGAGAATTTATAATAGAATAAATCAAATTCCAAATACGCCCCCTAACGCTGCGCTGTTACTAATGAAGAAACTCTTTCTGTTATAATTCACACACGTACATTACATAGGTACATAATAGGGAGTCCTAAAATCAAAGTGCATAAATTATGAATAATGTTCATATAAAATCTGTATTAATCGCCATTTACTATTATAAATGGGATTTAATGATAAAGGAAAAATGTTTATGTTCAAAAACATTTTAATTGGATTTTAATCGCAGACATAGGAATGTTGATAAAATTAAGTTGATTTCCTGTGAATTTGCTACTATGTATGAGTAGGTAGATGCATATGTGGTAAAGCATGAAAAATAATTTGAATTAAGTACGTAGCTCACTTTAGTAAAGTTGTAAAATAGATTTGGAATTGATTGATTTGATTTTTGATTGGTTTAATCAAATGCCAACTATGTCCGTATTCGGAGTCTGAACCATAATTTTGCTAGTCTTGACCACTTCCCTCGCATCGCCCACACGAAGGATTGCTCCCTCCCATGAGTTGATGAAAGGGATTGAGACCCTCAACCAGTGCTTTGCTTCCTGATTTGTGCAGGTTACGTAAAGAACGTCTTTATCCGGGTAACTATTCGTGAAGAGAGGAGCCTTGGATGGTTTGCATTTAAACAAATTAATAATCTCCTTTCTAAGTATAATTTACAGGTCGTTGGCTCTAGCAATAATTCAGCTCTCAGGACGCTATTAGGAAGCGTAAAGGACCCCATGAGCCTCGAGGAGAAGAGCGGAGTGTACCGGATCACCTGTGGCGACTGCGACAAAGTTTACTTCGGACAAACAAGGAGGCTAGCACCAACAAAGTTCGCTGAACACATGGGGGAAGCACCAAGTGGGACAAGAAATCGGAGAGCCACGATTCGTTCATCAGTAGATTCGCACATCATCGAGAAAGGCCATACCATCAACCTAGGAAATTTGGAAATCCTGCACCACACAAGACGACCCAGTACCCTGGACCCATGGGAGAGTATGGAGATCCTACGCGAGAACTCAAGCCGACTCCTTAACACCGATAGGGGAAACTGCCCGTCGAAAATAATAAAAATAGCCATAAAACACCCATTAATCAGGTAGCCGAGTAAACGTAACTTTTTTCTACTTCTTACGTTTTTTCCTTGTTTTACATTTTGTATCTGAAATTGAATATGTTAAATCGCATTGTTGCCCTCGAAATATATATCCACTCAAAACCAAAATTTGTAGTTTATATGGGAAGAGCTTTTCAAACCTTAATTCAAGACTACAATATCGGACGAAAACCTCTAATTTGTTAAATATGGAGCCCATCCAAAAGTCCGATTTCAACGTATTGTTGCGGCTAAAAAAGCTAATGCCACGAAATAGCGAGAACATACGTTTTCTTAAAAATGCATTAAACACCGCGTAATACCGAAATCTCATCGCGTAATACTAAAATCAGGTGTCCGCGTAAATAAGAACTTAATAAAAAAAAACCAGAAATAGACCACATTAATAATACGCTAAACTCCATATACGCGAAACAAAATATAACTACCCTTAAAGCATACAGTACCCACCTTTGAATGGCTAAAGAAGCAGGGCCTAACATAGGACATCTAACCGCGAAACTCCATAGAGCATGTGAATGCAAATTGATCTGAAAGCGAAAAATTTTAAATAAAAAATGGCGCGCGCTAAAATATGAGTCTAACGCGACACCAGGTAGTAACCCGGTACAAGACCTACCTAACTTCGTAATTAATAAATCTTCGCGAGAATTATCCGAAAAGCAGTTGAGTTTATTAAAGGTTTTGCGTTCTCAATACCCCCCGCGAAAATAATAGAAGAAACCGTCGTGAAGATCGAAGCCGGAATAAATTTTTTAGACAGTGATACGAAGGAAGAAATAAGAAAAGGAGTTAAACAAATAATAATTAAAAACAGCGTACAACCCTTAACCAACGAATGCGACAGACAGACGGCACGCGAACTGAGGGAGCTACCGGTTTGTTTCCTCAAAGCTGACAAAGGTAACAACGTGGTGGTCATGGATGAGGAATCCTACGATCGCGCCGTGTTTAAGAAACTGGAAAACGGGAGTTTTTTCCAGCTACGAAAGGATCCCCTCGCTGATTTCATCAAAAAGCTTGATCGGGCCCTGGAGGAAGCAAGTACAGTTTTCGAAAATGCTGTTGATTTTCGAGAATTCCAATCTTAAAGACATAATAGTCAAGCTCGAACATTGCAAATGTAATGATGGAAATATGAAGAGGAGGGGAAAAAATCGATAATGTTACATCTTCCACTCACCATAAAAAGCATTCAGGAATCAAAATGAAAACTGGAAACGATATGGACTTAAAGAAAATAATTGAAGACGAACATAAAAATAGATTTGTGGATTCGCGAGATGAGTTACGTCAAGAAGCAAAAAAATGCTATATTAAGGATCCAAAATGAAAATAAAAAATATTATGATAAGAGAAGGATTAAAGGAACTACTTATCGTGTGAATGATTTAGTTGCTATTGAGAGGACTCAGTTCGGAGAAAAATTGAAGACAAGATGCAAATTTTTCGGACCATATCGTGTAAAAGCAATTAAAGATAATGATCGATATGAAGTTGAGAAGTCAGGAAACCATAAAGGTCCACTCAGAACGACTACAAGCTGCGATAAAATGAAGTATTGGAATCCGGAAGAATCATCAGCGGCCGATGACGTAAGATGGCCGAGTGTAGGAATATAAATTCAACGGAGTAGTTAATGTTATTTTATACGTCGCGAATCCGCGCCGGAAAATTCGCGGCACATTTTTTGGTGCCCACACCGGCGCGGCGCGAATAATTCGCTGGGAACTGTCACTCACAGCTGATATCATGTTGTTGCCTTAGAAAAGGTATTAGATTTATGTAAGGAAGGGACTTAGACATGATAGAGAATAACTGCAAGAACTGGCCACATACAATTATTTTAACATTTATAATCATGCTGCAATTTTCTTGCACTATATCCAAATGTCGCGGCATCTTTACTTATTATGTAAAAGCGTAAGCGGAAGAAATCAACGTGAAATTCGACATTTTACCTCTCCACGTACATACTTATTCTAAGGATCAAATCATTGACATGCGCAAATTGATGGAAATATACAGTGCAATACAACCTTGTTATACCGTACCCTAAAAAAAGTTGCGGCAGGGTTCGCTTTGATTGTTTGAATTGACAATCGCGTACCCGAAAGCTGTTACATCTTATCTTGTGCCCGTCGAATGGTTAGTCTTATCGTATAGAAAATACACAAAGCGTGAATATTGTTTTGTGGCTGTTTTGAATTGAATTTTCGGCATGTTCTGCTATCCGCTTTAATAGGGGGACTTTTGTGTTTCCGATATTTTCCGCTATATGTCCGCTATATGGCGGACGGTAAGATAAGTGTCGCTAGTGTCGATAACAAGAACAAGAAAATTCTTCTTGCGAAGCTGATAGCGTAATGTTCCGAATTTTCATATGTAACTGTTTACTTAGCATGGTTACGCAAAATACGTTGTTACATACAAGCTTGATTATTCTATTGAATTGAACGTTTACTTTGCATAGTTACGCCATATTTTGCTTGGTTACGCCATCGTATGAAATTGCATAATCAATTTTAGTAGAATCCTTACGTGATTCCTTACGATGGCGTAACCAAGCAAAATATGGCGTAACTATGCAAAGTAAACATTCAATTTAATAGAATATTCAAGCTTGTATGTAACTACTTACAAACGCGAGCACCGAACCACCAGGATCCGCATTTCCTATCGTATACTATTCATGAATGAAACGATAACCCATGTATTCTTTCGGAAATCCGTCGATATCTCTGCAATCCTTTGGTGTGGCAGAACGACCGAGGTGGCGCTAGACTTACCATAAAATTGTCGAAAGGACATCGGATCCTCTTTTTTTTCCGGTCAGTGCACAGGGTGGTCAGAGATAACCGTCAACCTGGATGTTGGCCACGGCAATTTCACAATCAGCTTCGTATACTATACTTCGATAATCCGTCGATATCTTTGGAATCCTTGAGTCCAGCGAAGCGATAAAGGTTTTGCTGGACTCCCAAAAAAATTCTCTAAGGTGGCGTTGGAGCATCTTTCCTGCGCAGCTCACAAGGGGATAACCGAGATTAGTACGATAATTCACAAAATGTATGTTTTTGTTAGTTGTCAACTTAGATGTCGGTCACAGCAATTTCACGATCAACTTCGTACTATGCGCTTTAGAAAATCGTCGATATCTCTGGCAATTTATTTGTGTAACAACAACGAGTAAAAACCTTCCTTCCTTGAAATTCAGGTTTCCCGAAATGTTACTTCTTTTACTCATCCGCTGATACCATAAAACATTCAAAACTTAAATGCTTGGTCAATACCTGAACAACTCATTCCAAATCTACATCTTTTTCGGGTACACCAACATCAAGTTGTACTACACTGCACCTGTCAAATAAATTATTTGAATAAAATGACATTAAGTAGCAAATATTCGAACCAGAAAAAATACTGCAAAACTGGCGATAATTCGCGTTGGTGTGGGCATCTCCATACAACGCAGTTACAATTTTGACGCCGCGGAAAAATTCGCCGCGAATATTCGCTGACGCGCCGGTGTGGGCATCACTTTATATAGAAATATCCCTTTTCTTCTTATATGTATGTATGTCTCGGTTCATGAACAGTATCAAAGATTTTTAAACGAATTGAAACACAAACCTTTAAATTGCTCCGTTCATGTAAGATGGGACTTACGCCACTTTCAAAATGAGCGGTCCAAATCATCATCTCATTTACTTCATATTTTCCTCCCTAAATATGTCATCTTCAGATGAAGATAGCTAATGAATTGGTTTGGAATTTTAAGTTTTTACTCTTCGAGGCATCTGCAGCCAACTTTACATCAACACTAATTGAACCAAAAACAAGTACTCCAAGTGGCATCAAGTGGGCGGTGATATAGTATGCAAATTCTTGAGTATTACGTATATGTTTTATGTTAAATGCGCATCACTTTTCAAAATAAATGCCCTTTCAAGTATGCAAATTGAAATTATATGTAATACAAACAATAATGTTGTGTTATTTAATAAATAGCCAAATCTAACTACTCAATCACTTTCACTATTCGCAAAAAATAAAAAAAATAAAACCTCTGAAACATGATCACCAGCAGAGTTGATCGTCAATTCCGTTCAAGTATTACACGCATGTGAAGCCGCGCCAAGCTAAAGCCATACACTTTCAAACTGTTTCCGAATTCTGATCGCTAGTTGCAAATGAAACATGCATGACATGATATACTAACCAAAAAAAAAAACTTAAAAAAAAATACAATAATTGTTACGCTTATTTTTTTTAAGACAAAATGTAAATTGAATCGGTTGAACGACAAACAACAAATTCGGAATTTGAAATTCCATTTGCGTCTTCCCATGATTTTATTAAAACATGCGGATGAGGCTATTACGTACCTACGGGCAACGGAGCTACTTACCCGCATGTCAAGTTGGGCAAGATGGGCTGAGGGCCCAGACATAACAAGATTCAGTTCAGACAGATACTGACGTCGATTGCACGTCTCAGTTTCACTTTCATTCGTTACCCACGGGACGGTTGTCAGTAAAGTGTCCGAAAACAGAGCAACCGATAATCGATCAAAATCAGAGGCGTTCTTTGATAAACGACAGGCGGAAGTCTGGATAAACGAGATTAAGAATTTGATGATAATTGAATTTTTTCGATTATTATTAATTATGCAGCGATGTTAATGGATACTAGAAGTAGAAGGTGCATTTGTTATGTATGTAGTAACGCGTACCCACAAATGGCATTTCTTTTGATAGTTTTTTTTAGCATTTCTGTTTTGTACAAATCAAGTGCATTTATCAATATGTATCAACATCAGATTATGTATTATCTGTGGGCTTTTAAGATCCGCCCTGCTGTGTGAAATGAAAACATTAGTGCGGAACTGTGATTACATTTTTTTACTAGGGGGATTTTGATAAAATTAGAAAGTAACGCATATGTAATATGATGTATTGATTTAAAACATACTGACACCCACCAGTAATAATAATTGGACAGTTGTCATATTGGTAAAAAATATCTAATAAAAACACCATAGTGGTTTGACAAATTTCCATGACGGATTTATCCAAAACGCAGTATAAAAAAGTAGTAATATACTTTTTTGGTTTATTTCTATTGAACGGTTAGCTTTTAATATAAATATTTCATTGCCAAGATACGCATTCATAATCATAATAAGGTTGCGTAAGTCAAAACGACTAAAGATTTTCAAGGGATATGCTACAGATTATGTAAATTTTAGTATGTATATATTAGATTTGTTGCCGTTACGAGAGATAAAATTGATTTTAGCGAAGTTATCAACAGATCTAATACCACTTTAGAGATTTACTGGTAAAGATAGTGAAATGGTTGCCTTACACGTGCACATCCTGTATATGATAAGTCGGCGAATTCTCCTGAGTAACTAAAAGTCCTAAATGAAATGTACACAAAATAAAATATCCTTTACTTAACCAAATGATCCCTCTGATACCCTATTAACACCTTGTGGGGCATAGAGCATTAACTAAGCCTGCATCCACATCCACCTCGTTCTGTGCCATCTTCTTTAGGTCTGACCACCATTTGTTTAGATATTATAGTTACGATTTACTCCAATACGGGGAGATTTTACCTTGCAAAAATTGGGGACTTCTCAAATTTTTGATATGTTATAAAGACAGGTGTAGTAAGTTAAAATCCAAGTTTGCGTCACTTTCCCCGTTGTGCTCCCGCCGCTACCTTGAAAAAAACCATCTAAAATCGGCTCTTTTATCAGTTTGCGGTCTATAACTCCTTCCCAGTCCATTTAAGCACGAAATGTGCCGAGACAATCTTGTAGAATTTCCTATAAATTTCATCTGACAAGTTTTACTCTACAATCAAAATTGGCAGAGTTATAGCGCAAAGAATATTGTAAAAATTCCAAAAATCATTACTAACAAATTTCAAAACATACTTCGAGAACTCTATACTAAAATGCAGAGGAGGCTATGAGTTATTGGTATACATACAATACGCCAGGAAATTTGAACAAAAATTTGGCCAAACTTCGGAAAAATTAAGGGAAAGCTGGATTTTTGCATATGCCTTCCTAAGGTCCTAAACAAGAACCTAAAAGTCCCCGTCTCTACGAGTGCCGCTAGCGGTGCTACAGAGGGTCAAAGACCCTCGAAAACAGGTTTTTCTGAATATCTCGATAACGGTAGTATACACAAAAAAGTCGTGTAAGGCAAATTTGAAGCTCTTGTGCTTTTTCAATAAACGATGGAAATACCGAATAGACGCCAAAAGTCCCCAAAGATGGGGGCCCCGGTTTTCGGTTTTTCGTGAATTTCTTCAAAACGGGAACGCATTCGGGAGGGAGGCCTATAACAATTTGTTGCTTCTGTAACCTCAACTTAAAATGCCAAAACAACTCATCTATACGAGCACCCCCAACGAAGCTATGAGGGGTCAAAGTTAAACAAAAAACCGCTTCTCGGATTTTTTTTAATAACGGTATCCTCTTGAGAGAACCAATATTAGATAAATTTGTAGCTCATGTGGCTGTTAGTAAGGGGCCAAAAGTCCTCAACGATGGAAACCCCCGTAGGGAAGTTATGAGGGTCCAAACATCCAAAAAGGCCGTTTTTTGGGAATATCTCTATAACGGTAACGTGCGCCGAAAACGGTTATATTGCGAATTTGTAGCTTATACAACGCTTAATTAAATATTCGAATTTCAGATTGATGCGCGCAATGCTAAGAGCGCTATGATGGTCCGAACCATACAATTTCGGTATTTTTGGTTATTTTCATGAAATTCTCTGTAACGGTAACGTATAACAGAGGCAGTCTGTAAAAATTTGTTGTTTGTATGGTTCCAAATAAAATGCTCCACCGATTTGAATGCGCCTGAGGCAACCATACGTGCATTACAACGTTTAAACTAACTAATTTTTTAGTATGTAGTGTATGTGTGCACGTATGGTTGCCTCAGGTGCATTCATATCGCTGGAGCATTTTATTTGGGATCATACAAATAATAAATTTTTACAGACAGCCTCCGGTATACGTTACCGTTAAACAGATTTTCACGAAAATAACCAAAAATACCGAAATTGTAAGGTTTGGAGCCTCATAGCGCCCTTAGTACTGCACGTATTGAGCTGAAATTTGAACATTTACTTAAGAGCTGTAAAAACTTCGAATTCGCCATATAATAGTTTTCGGTGCACATTACCGTTATAGATATATTTCCAAAAAACTGCTTATTTGGATGTTTGGCCCCTCATAACTTTGCTAGGGGGGCTCCCATCGTTGGGGGCTTTTGAAGTCATACTAACAGCCACACGAGCTACAAATTTGCCTCAGACGGTTTCCCTCTAGAGGTTACCGTTATTAAAAATTTTCCGAGAAGCGGCTTTTTGTTTAACTTTGACCCCTCATAACTTCCTTGGTTTACGGGTAAATGAGTTGTTTTGGCATATTAATTTGAAGTTACAGAAGCAACAAATGCGTTCCCGTTATAAAGCAATTCACGAAAATAACGAAAAATACCGTTATTGTGCGTTCCGGACCCTCATAGCGCCCTTAGTATTGCAGGTATCAATCAATCCATAACATAGCTTCGTTGGGGGTGCCCGCATAGATGAGTTGTTTTGGCATTTTAAGTTGAGGTTACAGAAGCAACAAATTGGTACAGGCCTCCCTCCCGGACGCGGTCCCGTTATGAAGATATTCACGAAATACCGAGAAGTACCGTTATTGTACGGTTCTGACCATCAGAGCGCCCTTAGCATTGCTTGCATTTATCTGAAATTCGAATATTTAGTTAAGCGTTTTATAAGCTACAAATTCGCCATATAACAGTTTTCGGTACACGTTACCGTTATAGAGATATTCCCCAAAAACAGTTTAATTGAATATTGGGACCCTCATAACTTCGTTAGGGGGGGCTCCCATCTTTGGGGACTTTTGGCGTCTTACTAACAGCCACAGAAGCTTTCTCCGAGAAGACCGTAGAGTACAGTCCCCCGTCTTAGCGCCATTCACGAAAAACCCCAAAAAACACCTTTTTAAGGTTTGCACCCCCATAGCGCCCTTAAGGCTGCACGTATTGATATGAAATTTGACCGCTTTATTGAAAACTACATAGACTACAAATTTTCTATACAAAAGCTTTTAGTAGGAGTTACCGTTATAGAGATTTTTGTGAAATATTGTTAAAAATACCGTTAGACCTCCTGGCACCGTTAGGAGTACCCGAACGTATTCGGTACTTCCATTCTTTATTGAAAAAGCACAAGAGCTTCAAACTTGCCATATACGACTTTTTTGTGTATACTACCGTTATCGAGATATTCAGAAAAACCTGTTTTCGAGGCTCTTTGACCCTCAGTTGCACCGCTAGCGGCACTCGTAGAGACGGGGACTTTTAGGGTCTTTTTTAGGACCTCGAAAGGAAAGCTCATGCAAAAATCCAGCTTTCCCTTAATGTGAAATGCCAATTTTCCTGGGGTACAATGCGTTTTTGTGAATTTGAAATTTGCATGATTTTTGATATTTTCTCCATTTTCGTTGCGCTATAACTCTGTTAATTTTTATTGTAGAATACAACATCTTAGAATAAATTTGTTGGAAATTTTGTGCTCTACAAAATTGTCTTGGCAGATTTTGTGCTCAAATGGACTGTAAAGAAGTTACAGGCCAAAAACTGATGAAAGGGCCGATTTTAGATGGTTTTTTGAAGATAGCGGCGGGAACACAGGGGGGAAAGTGACGCAAACATGGATTTTAACATACCCCACCTGTCTTTATAACATATCGAAAATTTGAGAATTACTCCAAGATTTTTGACTTGACTCCCGATTGGTAGAGGGGTGTTGTACATAATCGGGCTTCTGAGCTCAGCCGGATTGCTGTTTCTGGAGAAGAGTATGATAATTGCTTTGGATGGGTTCACTCGGAGCCCGTTTCCATCACACCATTCTTGTACTGTATTTAGTGCTGGTAGTATTTCCTCAAAAAAAAAACCCTTAACCACTATGACCTGTACCTGTACTTAACGGCGTATCCCTGTACTGAGAAGCCATTGGATGAGAGCTTGCACAAAAGATCGTCAGCAACCAGGCACCACAGGAGTGGCGAGAGTACACCCCCTTGTGGGCATCCTCTTGTGACCTTAGCAAAGAGAGATCGTTCATTTATTTGGCAGACGACTTTTCTTGAGAAGAGCATGCTACTGATCCATCCAACAGTCGTATTTTCTACCATCCTATATCTTAGCGCTCTTTGAATTGCATCGAATGTAGTATTGTGGAATGCCCCTTCGATGTCCAGGAAAGCAACGAGCACGGTGTTTTTAGCCTCAAAGGCTTTTTCAATTTCTCCTGCAAGGCTATGAAGCGCCGATTCCGTTGATTTACCTGGTTGGTAAGCAAACTGTCTTTTGTAAAGCGGGTTTCTGATCAGCCTGGTATTTCTGATGTGTTCATCGATGATTTTTTCCATTGATTTGAGCATGAATGAGGTAAGACTAATTGGTATATGGTCTGTATGATTTGGGATCCTCTTTAGGTCGGCTTCTCAGTTTAGAAATAAATACAACTCGCCCAAGTCTCCATATGGCTGCGGAATTCCTTGCCTTGCGCAAAGTTGCTTCTGAAGATACTTACGAGGTATGGAGTCAGAGACAAACCAGGTATTAAAGCTGGAAAAATCCCGTCAATACTGGCGGATTTAAATGCCTCAAATGAGCATATGGCCCATCTTATTTTATCTTGAGTAAAGATTGTTATTGCTGTTCTGCAGTCTGAAGAATTAGTTCTGTGCATACTGTTATCGTTTGAGGGGACCCCGTTCCTCATTTCCTTATTTGGCATCCCGGAAAGTGGGTTCTGACGAGTAGTTCGCCCGTCGTTAGGGCGTCAGTTGTGTGGCGCCCATCAGGATGCTTTATGGTACTTGCATCGGTACTCGGTGTCATTTCTAGCCAAAACTTTATGGAGTCTGGCAGCTGTGTTGGTGCATTCAAGACCTTCGCAAAACTTGACCCACGAGTTCATTTTGCCAGACCTGATCTTTTTGTTGTACTCATGAAGTTAGGTACGTTTCCCACTTTCCAGTCCTTTTAGCTCTATTCAAGAGTCTTTATGTTGACCTCCTTAGTCTCGATAGCTCCGGAGTCCACCAGGGTACTCCTTTGTTATCGTTCGTTCTTCCCGCGGGGCAGTTTTCCTCAAATGAGGTCACTACAGCCCCAGTCACATTGGAGACCAAGCTGTCCAGACTCAGCCAGTTGAAGGCTGTCCTGTCGATGGTGGAAAGCCTCTCTCGTAGGGAGATACAGTAGTCACCCCACTCAGTTAGTTGGGAAATTTCTGATTAGTAACATGCTCGAGGTCTGCTCGAGCTTGTATCGTATATGACTGAGGACATGAAGTTTTATTTACCACCTAAAGCAGGCCATTTGACAGACGAAAAAAGGATTTTCAATTATCGATTGAGCCGTGCACGTCGTCGAAAATACATTTGGAATTTTATCGTCGAAATGGCTTTGTTTAAGCAAGCCTTTGCCAAAAATATAACGACGTGAAATATTTTTTCGCCTGATCTCACGTAGAAACCATGAGACTTAAGTCGGAAAAGGAAATGCATACAACAAAAGTAAAATCGATGACGCACCAACTAGTGACTAAATTCGTATTCAAATTGTAACAAAGTTGTAGCGAAACGTCCTTTTCTATTTCGTTCTGCAAGATATGGATGCACCCGGTATTTCTTGACCGTTTCTGGGCTTTTGTGCAAACTAGTAACGTCGGTCGTCCACGCAATATGGCTCCGTCCACTCGTCGTGCGTTCATCACCTTTTTGGGCATGCGATCGTCGTTTATCCTTTGTACATGTCCCGCCCATTGCAGTCGCTGCAATTTTACGATTATCGACACCTGTAGCTCATAATACAGCTGGGACAACTCAAGGTTGGACTGGATGCGCCATTCACCTCGTTCACGAATGGCCCCGAAGTTTCTTCGGAAAACCTTTCGCTCGAATGTGTCCCACAGGTGTTCAGAGTTTTGGGTTAGGGTAGCTCCGTGTTCCTGTGCACCAGCTTCGAATTCATAATTGGGACGACCGAAAAATAACACTTATTAGCTATTGTATAAAAGCTACGAAGCTGAAATGCACACGTGCTTATAATTGTTGCAGGCTTTTTGTATGTTTGAATCACCGAAATCGGATCACTGGGTCATGGGGCTGCCATACAAACCTAGCCCCCCAATTTATGTTCTTTTAGGACTTTTTTTTTATTTGTGTACCAGTTTCAACCAAATTTCACACAAAAATGTTTCTCTTGATGACACAAACAGATCTAATGGGGTAATGAGGCTGCCATACAAACCTAACCCCTCAAATTAGATTGTTCTAAGAAACACTTTTTTATTTGTGCACCAATTTCAACCAAATTACACACAAACGTGTTTCTCTTGATGATACAAAACATATCTAAGAATTTATCAAATCTGACCATGGGGTCATTGGGTGGCCATACAAACCCAACCACCCATTTTGGTTCTTCTAAGAAACATTTTTTGCACCAATTTCACAAAACTTTGAATTAATTTGTCTTAATCAAAGCAACTAAAAAGTTTAAAACGAATGGAATCGTACTGTGGGGTCATGCTCCGGCAACTCCAATAAAATTTTCCGAGGAAATATTTTTATTTGCCCACTTATTTAAACCAAGCCCAAATCTTTTGTCAAGACGGAAGAATAAGAATGAGGAGGGGGATTAAATACAAGTCATAGGCACGTCCGAAAAAACTTTTAGCCCAAGGAAAGCGAAGGGTATCCAAATTTCGGCCGCGCCGGAAATTAGCCTCGGCCCCGGGGTTTGGCGAACGTAGCGGGCAGGGGGCGAAGCCCCCTCTAGTTTTTTCATAGAATGAAAACTTTAATTTACCAACAAAAAACATAAAGCTGAATACTTCACGTTTTGCGTGCCTACCTTGTAGATGTTTGGTTTTGGTTTTTGCTGCTAATTTGACTAAAGCTATACTATAGAAGTAAGCAACCCGCCAATTTATGGCTCTTGTTTGATTACCATCACCTCAAACATTATGCGTCTGTTTTATTGGGTCAGAGCAGCATAACTCCATCGAAATTCTAGACTATAGAATACGCTTAGACCAATTAAAAAGTGTTCCAACTCACAACATCTGGGTATACTTTTTTGGTCTACAATCTATAAATCATAGCATTCACTGGTCTAAAAATCCGAACCGTAAAATTCGGCAGTTTCAGCTGTCTGTGGTATCCACACGGGCTTCCAATTAGTAGCTCGTGAAGTTAATTGGAAGCAGTCATCGCTTCAACATCAGCAACAACCTCACTCGCTGCCAAATTTAGATATCTAATTTATTTATGCAGTGGTGTATCATTCAGTCGTCAATTGTACAGTGGTGCACCATTTGTTGGTTTTTTTTTAACTATGAAATTGCCGAATACCCTAACATTAACACAAACACAGTGTCCGATTTTGATAAATAAATGTATGAAAACTTTCAAAATGAGATTTTGATTGCATCATTTTCCGGCTGGCATTTGGCCGCCCGTGTGGATGCTGTCTTAGTACGAAAAGTGACATTAAAAACTTCGTCTACTAGTATTCATTTGAAAATCTGATCTAAATATTCAAAAAGTTTACCCAGATGTTGGAGCCACTTTTTGATGACATTTTGCGCATTCCATGTACTAGAAATTCAATGCATAACTCTCATACAAATTTGACAGTTTATGGTGACCTATACAGGGTGTGCGGAAACTACCGCATAAACGCATCGGAATATGATTCCTCATGTGATTTCCAGCAAAAAAGTTGTTAGGAACATACCCCAATTCTTAACCCTTTAGTTGCCACAGGCATTTGAAGATTTTTGAAAAAATAATTTTCTTGCACAACTTAAACCTCAATATTTTCAAAGCTAGACTAGCTAGAATACCGACATTAGATGATTATTAAAGCCTGCAAATTAACTTAAATAATATAACTAATCACACTGAAATCGGCAAATGAAACCTATCGCCAATATACGCAACGCGCATCTCGATCCAAGAAAGAAAGAAAGATACAACGAACTTCGGCGAGTATCTAATTAGACGTAAGAACCGCAAACAAGTTGACCAGCAGTTACAGCACATAAACCAAAGATTAGCCGGAAAGAACATTAGACAAGTTTACCATCTACGAGGTTTACCGTCAGGGGAGCACCTAACCTTTCGGTCTTTATCTCCCGGTCCCTCGAACTGTTTGGACCTTCGGCGTTTTACTGGCAAGGTGTTGAGAAGGGGATTTCTGCGGCGAATGCAGGAACCCAACCCCGGGGTTGCATCACTAGCTGGCTGACTTGGGTGACAACCTCCAGCCACTACGAGTCCAACACCTTGATGGGCAAGACCTTGGTCCCCTGGGCACATCATTCGCTGTAGACTTCTCTATAGCAGGTGTGATCCTCCTTCGGCCCCCTATTGGTTAAGCCTCACGTCAGAATTCAGATGTGCACATCCCAGGCTCGTTCTCCCTAACTAGCCCCTTCAGGGCTCGGGTAATGCGAAGCCGCCAGCTCCGAAGCTCACACGATTTACCATACGATGCACTTCCTCACCAGAGGACACCATAATCGTGCTTGGCCTTTAGTTACTTCCCTCCCGTAAGTCACTTTACAAACGCAAAAGTTAACATGTAATTTTTTTTAATGAAAACATATTTTTATGTAGGAATCATAATTTTGTTAGAATAAGAATTCGACGAACAACATTTTTAACATGAATTTACAAACAAAAACTATATTTTTTGCACACACTTGTGTGTTGCATGTAAACTATACCTTAGAGCTTTTCATTTCAAAATTTAACTTTTGCTAGTCATTGGAAAACGTACTAGAAAATAATTGGAATTGCATACATTTAGGCGAGTTTTGGAAAGCTCATTAAATCTGAATAGCAATATAATTTCTAACCTGAATAAAGTCACAGGTTAGCGTTTGTATGAAAATTACCCCGGATAGTGTAGGTTAGCTAATTAAAAAACACGGCCAATATAAAATTTAAATAAACAAACGATTATAATCCAATGAGTATAGAAACTAAAATTCATACAATAATGCAGAGTTTGAGATTTTAGAAAGCAAAATTCTTTTAAATGTTGATAACGAAGAGGGTAGAGGACCAATATTCAACAAGTCATCATATCTCATTAACCTAAGCAGCGGGGAATTGAAGTGCAATGATAGGTCAGCTGTTGGAGGGACAAATATAGAGTTTGATCTGTTGTTATATATGGGATTTCTCCAATGAATGTCAGACACTAACGAGGTACAGAGTAGACCACAACAAACTTTATAAAGAAAGCATTCATCAAGAATTATTCTTCGCTCCTGTAAGGACTGCATATAACAAGTTAAGGCGATCATTATGTGAGACATATGGCAAATTAAATTTAAAAAGTAGGGACTTGGTAAATCTCCTTTGAACACGCTCTATCGCATCAGTGTAACCATGGCGGCCACACGGCGACCACACTACCGAAGCATATTCTAAAATACTACGAACGAATTTGATGAACAAATTTACAAGGGCTGACGTCGAGCGAAAATCACTTGAGCACCTAATGATAAAGCCAGCGAGCTTAGATGCCCTGCTGCCTGCTTATTACATCGGAATAGTGCTCTGTAAACTTAAGCTTCGAATCAAATGTTACTCCACGATCTTTGCCAGAGTTCACACACTTAAGCGGTAGCGAATGTACACTATATGTAAAGCAAACGGGATCTGATTTTAGGGAATAGATGATCACGGAACATTTGGCCACATTCAACAGTAACCTATTAGAAGAACACCACGATGCCACGACATCCAAATCCTTTCGAAGGGTCACACAATCTACTACAGATGATACTGGCTTGAAGATCTTACAA
Organism: Microchrysa polita; assembly: GCA_949715475.1. NCBI lineage: Eukaryota > Metazoa > Arthropoda > Insecta > Diptera > Stratiomyidae > Microchrysa > Microchrysa polita. Next base: position 70,948,024 of record OX454417.1, on the reverse strand, counting down.
TCATCAGCATACAATAAGGACCCATTATTTAGTAGCGAGGGAAGCTCTTTTATAAAAAATGAGAATAATATAGGTCTCAGAATTGAGCCCTGAGGCACACCGGACGCAGGACAAAAGGACGAAGAGATGATTTTGTTATAAATTACGCTCGACGATCTGTCAGACAAGTAGGATGAAATCCAAGATAGAAGTCTTTTAGGGAAATTAAGAGATAGCAATTTGTTCAAAAGAATGCCGTGGTCAACAGAGTCGAAGGCCTTAGAAAAGTCAGTGTAGATGACGTGTACATGAAGATGTTTATTTAATGATTTTGTTATAAAATTGACGATTTCAACGAGGTTTGTTACAGTAGATTTCTTGTTTTGAAAACCGTGTTGATTGGGACATATTAGGTGACCAAAGTTGACTTGAATGTAGCTGGATACTATCTTTTCAAAAACTTTAGAACAGGATGACAATAGAGACACAGGACGATAGTTAGACACACAGGTAGTGACTCCCTTCTTAGGGATCGGAACAACGTGAGAGTATTTCCACTAAGAAGGAAATATGCCTTCTACGATGCTTTTATTAAAGCTAATGGAAAACGGAAGACCAATAGACATAGAGCTAGAGGTTCTTTTTAGAAACAAATTCGGTATTCCATCCGGACCCCGAGAAGTAGTAGCTTTAAGCGAAGAAATTAAAAGTTCGATATATGAAGAACTAATCGATGGAGCAGAGTCAGAATCTGCAGACAGTGTACGGAAAGAAATAGTAGAGTCAGATTTATTAAAGGTGCTAGCAAAATAAGATGCAAAAAGCTCACTCATTTCTTTGTGTGTTAGCAACTTTATCACCCCAAAAAAGCTTCGCTGGAAATGCAGGGGAAGATCTAATTTTCTTCACATAAGACCAAAATAACTTACTTTCGTGGTTAGCGACACTATTCTCAATACTAGCAATGTACGCAGATCTAGAAGCGCGAATTAAAGATTTAGCCTTGTTCCGAAGTGACTTAAAATGTAAAAGATCTGCAGGACGTTTAAACCGTTTGTACCGAACACGGATATCGTTTTTCGGCTTGTTCTGCTATCCGTTCTCATAGGGAGAACTTTTGAGTTTCCGATATTTTCCGCTATGTGTCCGCTATATGGCGGACGGTAAGATAAGTGTCGCTAGTGTCGATAAGAGAACAAGAAAATTCTTCTTACAGAGCTGATAGCGTAATGTTCCCGTTTTTCTTTCGAAGTAAACTACGGATAGATTATAGATTATATTATAGAGTACACTGTAAAACTTGTTGACAGCTGCATCACAGCTAAGTCCATTAAGTAGATGTGGCCAATCAGTATCTATCAATTTTTGATTGATAGAGTCGTAGTCACCTTTCCTGAAATTAAAGTAAGTATGGCCCTCAGCGCATCGCGGACGATCAAACTGGATGTTAATGGGTAAGGTTATAAAACACAACGTTCGCGCAACGTTGTGTTTTATAACCTCACCCAATGTCGACAGATAGGGCGGGGTGGTAAGGATCAATAGTCACATGATCTAATCCCGGAAAATTGGCGCAAAAGACAAAAGTATAATCTGCTCAATCCACAAAAAGGGTGACAAGCTGAAGTGTGAGAATTACAGGGGCAAATCATTAGTTTGAACGACCTATAAGATGTTATCTAAAATTCTGAAAAAGAGAATTAATCCGTACGCAGAACCAGTGGCGGATTTACCAGTAGGCTGAGTAGGCTTGAGCCTAGGGCGGCAAATTTCAGGGAGCGGCAAAATATGTTTTAGGTTGTTCACACTGCCGTGGAGGACTTTACGATGTGGCACTTATCATCGGTTTGGGAATACGCGAGGCGTATTTTCACCCTGAGTTAGATATCAACATGAAAACGTATTTGTCGCCAGTGTCTAAGAGCGTCAAACACTGAGGGTAAATATTGAAGACCATTTAAGCTGAAACTCGAAACCAAGATCCTTCCTGGTCTTTTTCATGACTTGCTATGCTCAACCTTTGAACAACATTTGCTGCTTCGGCTTTTTGTCAGTTCGACATATTAAGGGCGCCACCTGACGATTTCTCGGCCGATTGACTGGGCAATCGATTGCCCACAATCGATCTGCCGCCCGTACAGCACATATATTAGGCAATTTATCGGGCAATCTGAAATGAGAAAGTCACGCGGTCCACAAGACACAACACAAAATAGCGAAAATTATACCATTTTTGGCGATGGAAAATGGACATCCATTGCTACTTTGATGGAGAAAGACCGTCACAACCACAGCATGAGAACGACCACAGGTTTATGTCAAAAAATCAGCAACTGAGATCTGAGAACACATGATTGTCATGACAGCTTGTACGGAAAATTGCATTGGCAATATGTTCCACATGTAAAATCAAAAAAATGAATCCGATGATCCCATACACCGTCCGATTTATCTCGCAATAAAAAAATCTGGCCGATCGATCGAAGGGTCTGTGGCGCCTCTTAGAAATTGCAAAAATTGATGCTAGGAACGCAAAAATGGAATACACTAAAAAAATTAAATCTGATAAGCATAGATTAACTTTGATCCAAAAAATTAATTAACTCATCTTGTAATTAAGACGTTCAAGTTTCAGAGGAGTTTTAAGCATGAAAAGGGCATCGGCATCAATTCTGCTGAATGTCTTAGGGAAGAAGAATACACTTTTTTAGATTAATTTTTAAATTTCTCTTTAATTGATATATGTACCCAAGTAACAATTCGTATGCTTTAAAGAAGCACTTCATCCTGTAACATTCATATAGTAACACAAAATCAGTTTATCGTGTGACATCGCTTATATAAGTATTTTGATCCGATAAAAACTCCTTAAAACACTTTTCGGAAAGCTTAAAAAGTTCTTATATAATTAATTCACGACTACATCCAATAAGACTTCGATAACACTACTCTAAACGTTAACCTAAAAAGATGCTCCATTAAATACTTCTTTGTAGTCTTTAGTGAATGACATAAACACACATGACTGAAATCAACACACTCACATGCATATAATCTTCTATAGCACTGTCGATTTCATTTTTAGGGTTTCTTAGATTTTACAAAAAACCCTTATGAAATCGATTTTGTCCGTCCGTCTGTCCGTCCGTCTGTTCACTAAATAACTCGCGAACGGCTTAACGGATCGTCATGAAATTTGGTAGGAATGTGTAGAATCGTAACAGTCTTTAGCACGAAATACTTAGACGTTGGTAGGACAAAGCAAACAGGGTGTCCCGGAGATTTGAAAAAGTCGACTTTTTTAGTTTTTATCAAATCAAAGAATTCGATGGGTACATTTCATATCAGTCGCTTTTTTCCAGTTTGGAGTCATGGTAACGGCGTTACAGCTAATAAATCCAGTTAATATGTGGAGCCATGATACATACATAGTAAATCTATTTTTGGATTGGTCTAACTAAAAAGTGGAACGCGTTTATTTAGACCAATCCAAAAATAGATTTACGAGAAGCATTTCATTAACATTGTGCATTATTCTTATTTATTACCTAAAAAAATATATGTGCAAAATTATTCACTATGTATGTATCCAAAATTTAAAAAACCGCCGGTATTTTTATAGTGTGACATTCGTGTGATCATCCAATAAATTGCTCAGCGTAGTTTTATAGAAGGATGAACTTTGTGATTTTTTAAAGAATTGACACTTATGAAGTGCTCTGGAACACCACGTTTCTTGAATTGAATTCATTGAAATATTGCATGAAACCACATTTCCTCACTCATTCTTAACTTATGAATCAATTAAGATAATCTCAGCCCAGAAACTGGCTGCATTTTATTGATGAACGTGTGAATTTAATTAGCTACAACTGATTGACATTGACATATAAAGAAGAAGGTGCATTGCGGAGAAGTGTTGAGCATTTCGATAGAAGCAACGAACCACTTGTAGTGTTTACGAGCAATGCTGACTATATGAGAGGTTGGCCGAGTGGTTAAGGCGTCGGACTTGCGTACGACAGTCGCTGGTTCGACGCTGGCTGCCGGATTTTCTTTTCTTTTTTTTTTGCAAACTCGAGAAAATGACAGAAAATGACGGCGCCAAATGCCATTATTGGACTATTATTCAGTGTTTATAAGTGTCCCTATTATCGTTTGAAGAAAATATTCTACGAAGAATTATAGGGATGAAATTGTTACTTGGGTATCTGTATCTTGGATGCGACTTTCATATTTGAAACATTGGCAGCACTGTAGTTGCCAACTAGCCATGCCTAGAGAATACAGACTGAATGGTCAATTATTGGTGATTTAGCCTGGTTACTACAATATTTCAAAACTGAAAATGAACTCAAATTTTTGAGTTCTGCCATTACTATTGATGGTGGTTTTGCTCAACCAAATTTCACTATCGATTTTGCCGATTGTCCACAACCAATGCAAGACACACAACCGCCACATAATATAGAGACAAATCAAGTTTTTTTGTAAATTTTTTATTATAAGAACAAATTTGAAGCGACTTGTTCCAGTTCATATTCCCTTGTGAAGTCTTCTGAGCCTTGCGCTCCCCGAGAAAATTTTGACCAAAAACCAAAAATATGTGTTTGTTTTTCGTCGTTATTTCGGCCATCACCTCGAGAAACATAATTGCCATTACTGGAGCCACCACAATCCGCAAGTGCTCTACAGGGATAATTATATCCTAAAATGACAAGCTGACTGATGCTTTTTATATAAGAAGCGCGAGCTTAGGTATCAATTTAAATCAGCAATATCAAGTGATTTTTGATTTTTCTTTTCGGCTCAAACATTCTTAGCGGTGTTCATCAAATAGATCTGGTTAGAGCTTTTCTTTTTAATCAAAGAATTCAAAATGTTTGGTCGATGTATTGCAACAACGGATTTCTTCCGGGGGATTTTGAAATAATTTTGATTCAAAATGGTGGCCTATAAGCAAACCATAATTCATAAACGGCATCAATATTTGAGCTTTAGGAAAGTTAAGGATTCACCACTTTAAACCGATTCTCCAAGCAGAAAATTTATTGCATAACCTTTACGCTCTGCATTATTTTTTTTTTTATTTACACTCTGTGATAAATATTGAAGAATGCTCAGGACCCACGAAGCGGAAAGCTCGAAGATCATACGTATTTAAGTATAAAGTGTGAATTGAAAATAATTGGTAAATAAAGCGTAATTTTTCTCGATAGTAAGTAGGGTTTCAGTAGAGGCGGCAATATGTTTAAAGCCTACTGGCGGCAAATGGGTAAATCCGCCACTGCGCAGAACGGTTTTGTGTGCTTGTCTTGTAGACGTTTGGTTTTGACTTTTGCTGCTTATTTGACTTAAGGTCCATCTAGATAAGTCGCCAAATGGCGTCACGTGCTGCCAAATGGCTGTTGTCATTCCATCCAAACTGGTCGCCATTTGGCTGTGCGTCCAGTTTTGATATTCAATATGGCAACTCAACCAACCGCTTTGACAACCGCTTGTCAAATTCAAAGTGACAAGTTTGCCACTTTTCTTCGTTCTTTTGTGTGAAATTGAATAATTCTTGAATGGCCGTCGCGCAGAGTCCGATTTTGATAATTAAATTTGAAAAAATCAACAAAATGAAATTTTGGTTATGTCATTTTCTGTCTCCATTTGGCTTCTAGTGTAGATGCTAAGTAGCAGCCAAATGGCTGTACGCGATGGGCGCGCAGCCATTTGGCGACTAATCTAGATAGACCTTTTGGCTGCTATAGTATGGATGCTAAGTAGCAGCCAAATAGCTGTATACGATGCCAGTTTTTGGACGCGCAGCCATTTGGCGGTTAATCTAGATGGAACTTAAGACTACTATAGAAGGAAGCGAGCCGCCAATTTATGGCTGTGAGATTTTTTTGATTACCCTCACCCTCTCAACAACAAATTTGTATTGAAGTTGTGCTGTTCTATCCTGCTCTGGCTACATTGGTTAGTTTTTCGGTGACTTGATTGGTTTCCTATAACAGTCAAACAAATAAATTAAGCCGGTGCTTTATTGCTATTCTAAAAACCTAATAAAATCAATACAACCAGGGATTCCAGCCAACATCAAATGACCAATGTAAAACCAATCGTACCGCTTCAATTAGCATTGTTGTGCGTATCGTCTTTTCATCTTAATCTTCACCTCTGCACTTCAATCATTGACAGGCTGAACTTCAACCTGTCGATCTCATGTGCGTGCTTCTTTCCAATCGGACATATACCGTCATATACAGGTACACGCTGAAGATGCACGTTACAATGGATGTCGGAAGAAATGGGTCACATCAGGTATAAAACGATATCTTTACAAGTTACCTTGCTGTTTGCTCATCTTGCCTTCGACTGAAGACATCGTGGTCGTGCCAAAGACATAACCATCGCTTTACCATCATTGTCAGTACCATTTCTGTTGTTGATGCCATCTCTCTGGTGTTATTGTTCGTGGCCGGCGTTGATGGACGTAGTATAGTCGCGAACTACGAACTTCCACGCGATTTTTAACATCTTTCATTCCATCCGTGTGTATATTTTGTGTGTCGCGCCAACTTTCCTACCACAATCATCATTATTGGATTCAAGTACCCACTAGTTTAGTTATACAGTGTGTGACTGCCGCCAGTGCCACGGCTGCCTGGTCCAAAGTGTTGTAGCCCCAGCCGTAATGCCCAACTGAAGACTTCAAGTGCTTGTACAAAGAGTGTCGCATGGCAAAACTACTATCACTATCGATCGGTTCGCGTTGGCGCGATCTTCGATGATCATTGAACTAAGCGCTTTTTGAATAATGGTCGTTTCGTACTTTTCGCATTGAGACATGAAATTTAGAAATTTCCAAGTTGGCCTTTGTTTATATTAAATTTAAAATTGCATGAAAATTTTTTGAAAAGTAAGAAAATCCTTTTGGTGTTAAAACAATCGGAAAGTGCATTTGGTGTTTAGTTCGATCCTTAAGTGAATCAGTGATGTCATTTAGTGAAAATCAGTGCATTGTCCTTATTACAATTTACTAGCATTCCAATGATGCTATTTTAGTAAAATCAAAAATAACCAAATTATTGTTTCGAGTGATTGAGTACCTTAAGAGGATCCAAATGTTTTTGTGAACCTTCAGTTTCATTGATGTTAAGTGATTGATTGCATCTAATGCATCCTTCTGAATAGAACACTGCCTAATCGGATTATCTAAAAAAGGGATCGAAACCATCAACCATTAACTGCAAGTCAAAATGGTAAGTTCTTATTTCTTTACCGCCACAGGGTTCTTCTATCTGGATATTTTATCACCGGTGTATTTACCAACAAAACATGACATTCATGGAATACGGTCTTTTCTAAGTGGACCGCTTTCAAATTGGGATGCCATCGTAAAGGAACATACCATTCAAGATAAGTCATAATCAGCACAGCTCATACAGGTAGTGTACCAACTTGCGGCATTTATAAGAAATGAAAGAAGATATACAAATTTTCCGTCAAGGAAATAAAAATGATTAGAGCATCATGCTGCGTAGAGTAGACGATGTTGGGACTCTTCGTTTTGCACCATGGGAAAATATTTCTCATAGTAGTGAAAGTGTTTTAGTGTAGGTACGTACGTACGTTTTGCTTGCTGGTAATCTTTTCCTATTCATTGATCGATCGGCGCGATCTATACGCGCAAATATTGAATTACGGTGTAATGAATGCGGTTTAAGGGTTAATGGAATTTCCTTAGCAAAGACGTCGTGTGTGTGACTAATAATGTTTTAAATACGTCATAGTGTTACGTTATCGTTGAAATTTGTAGGTTTCTTGGATAAACTATGTAAAGTACATTTACATAAAACAAATGTAGGGATGGTTTGATACAATGTTCTGCCTAAAGTATTCACATATTCCAATTAACTTTTCAAACATTTTTTTTTACTGTATAAAAAGGCCAATCAATAATTTCTGACGTGTGTCATAAAAATGCCATTAAAATTTACATTGTTGAAAAATCCTTGTGGTCCTCAGAAGTGAGGCCCTGAGACTCGACAACACAGTCATGTTAATACGCATATGTGATCTGATCATCATTTATTTTGAACCACGATTCTACATTTCATTATTAAAACATAAAAAGACATGGAAGGCTATGTGGAAAGAAGAAACGACTATTCAGGACAAAACTACGAATCCAAAAACCACGAAAAGCGGATGCTGGTGCTTGTAATTCGTGGTAAAAATACTTAAATGTGTAGCGGTATCATTTTAGTGTGCACGGGATTGAAAGGCTACACGCCCACATTATATTTCATAATTTCGCATTAATGATTTCATGAAAGTCCAAAATCGGTCTAACAATATTGGAAGAACGATCGGATCAAATTTATTCCCGACTTATCGTCAAAGTTTGGAACCAAATGTGACTCTCGAGCATTGTTTCAGTCGGACTGCATATTCCATAAATAATGGAATAGGTTGATAGACATGCACTCATGTCTGGTATATCTAAAAATGTTGGTCCAAGGCAAGAATTCACCAGCTTTCCTTAGAGGTGTAAACAAATTCCATGGGTATTATGGTATGTATGTAATATTTCAATAATGTTCCCCATTAAATTAACATGCTTTGGTTCGTTCAGCTAATAGTGGGATGGATCCCATCAAAACAACTACACAACTTGTAAAATTAGCTACACTCAGAAAAATTGAACCCATAATTCTTGTTTGTGTTGACTACAAACGACAGAAAGTCAACTATTATTTTTAGCACCAAAAACGTCAGAGCCTTTCCCTTTTCGTCTTTCAAAGTAGCATTTACTTTTAATCGTTGCGTAAATGGAATGTTCTTTCCACTAAAATGTCACCAAAGGCCCTGATAAGAAAATTTCCAAAATGTAGTTTCATTTCCAAAATATTAAAAATATAATTTTTGTAACGGGCGAGTAGTTATTTGGGTACCATAAAGTAGTTAATGGTGTTTGTATAGACGCCTGAAACATATGTAGCTCCAAATTTCACTATAAAGTAGCCGCGATTCATTATTATTTCGGTAGGTCTAAGTATTAAAGAATTTATACGTTTACTGTGTTGCTACTTCAAAAAATACTTGAAATTTGAACAAATCAAAAGTGAGAAGCGACAGACTTTGTTTACACGACGGAACAAGTACGGGCTTTCGGACCTCTGTAGCTCGGACCCTGGTTGGTCCTGAGTGTTCAAATTTGATAGAGGTTGTCCCCACGCCGTCTTACGAAGCCTAGCAAATTTCAAGAAGATACCATGAAAAACAGCGGAAAAGTTTGAAAATCGCATTTTTTCAAAAATCTCGTTCTCGTTGTTCTTGTTGTTTATTGACAGGGCTACAACCTCGTAGACAGCGTCTTTGGATTTGCTCTCTTTTCCCATTGATGGAGTCTGTTCTGAAGGTGTGCATAGGCTATCATTTGCTCCGATCCGTGCAGTAACAAAAAAATATACAGCGAAAAATGTGAAAAATGCATGGAGTTTCTCGCTTAAGTGTTTTTATATGTTTTCAAAATCGATTTTTCAAGGAATGCTGATGAGTTAATTGTAACAAAATTTGGCGTATAGATTTATTCTTGTAAGTCCACTCGGTTTGATCCTGTTGTGGTAGGTAAAAAGCTATATATAGCTTGATACCTATAGCTATCTCTGATTCCTGGTCATTTTATCATTGTAAAACAATGCTTGGTAAACTAGTTTAGTCAGGACTGAGCAGGTTTTCGGGACCTTTGATAAAGGATTAAAGGATTTTTGACATGTATATGTCTTTTCTCTGGGATCTGGTATACATTTTGTAACGTAACTAACGAGCGTAACGTAATGTAACGACGCAACGACGATGAAGATCAAAAGCCCAAAAGTAGGAGTATTTTAAAAAGGGAGAATGATGGAAATGGACATCAGGAAAGTCTTGGGTCTGTAGTAACGGGAATCGTTTCTTAACCGTTTGGTGCTGATAGGCCCAATTTGGAACTTAGGAAATATGGATGTAATTTGAATCACATATTGAGTTGAGGCTTAATGGTTACATTTAAAATTAGATTTAAGATTAGGATGTGTAAGGATAGGGTTTGCGTTACGGTTAAGTTTGACGTTTAGGTTTAGCCCAAGGTTAGGGTTAACATTACGTTTAATGTGATGTACAAAGATTCTAAGGTTTGCGAGGTTACAGGGACTACCAAGGCCATCAGGGTACCAAGGTTACTAAGGACTTCCAAGATCACCAAAGTTATCAAGTGTACTATGGTTACTAAGGTTACCAAGGCGACCAAGGTTACCAAGGGGAGGAAGGCTACTAAGGTTACTAAAGAGATAAAGGTTAACAAGTGGTTTATCATTTATCATTATAATTATTGTTCTCAAACAAATTCGTGAAAATAGGGCAATGAATATAGTCTTCATCATTTATTGATATGTTAAGTAAATTTTGTAAATCGAAAATTGCAAAAAAATATGATATCTCACAAAAACAACTGTGTTGTAAAATGTTTTTAGGTTCCATCAAATCAGCGCGGTGCGGTAGCGGTACGCGACAGAAATAATGCTCGCGTACCGCTCCCGCGCTGGTTTGGTGGAGCAAATTTCTTTCAACGCTATTTGGCGGGGAGCTTGAATAGGGTTAATAACAAAACAAAACCAATCTTATGAAAATTACGAAAGAATTTATTCTATAGAAAAAAAGAAAAACGCGTTCGATACGAAGGAAAGCAAAATAGGGTTCTAAAACACATTTTTATTTTCTACAAGGCTGGGAGCTTCAAAGTGAAATCTGATCAAGAAAGAACATATCAGCAAATATTACCCTCGTTCAGCTCCCTGCCAATAAGCGTTGAAAGAAATTTGCTCCACAAAACCAGCGCGGGAGCGGTATGCGAACATTATTTCTGTCGCGTACCGCTACTGCACCGCGCTGATTTGATGGAACCTATTAACTAATTCAATCTCTTTTGAATATGCGTATCATTGAGACAAGATGCGAGTATTATGGCGGGATTGTATTTATATCAATCCTTTTTGCGGCTGACGACTTTTTCTCTTGCGGAAACCTTTTACAATACAGTTGTTTTTGTGAGATAGTATTTACACTATAATACTAAATACTATTTATAATACATACTATTATCTCTGGTTATGTTACCCCCATATAGAACATAGGGCATCAGCTACGCCTACTTTCCACCTCGTTCTGTTCTGTGCCATCGTTTTTAGGTTTGACCAGCTCTTGTTAAATAGAGCAGTTTTACTATTATCGTCCGCGCCGCTATCTGCTGTGACTATGCTTCCGAGGTAGCAGAATTCGTCAACTTTTCGACTGACCAGACCCGAAACACAAATTCCACTTTGTCCCCCTGAATCAGAGCTCAAGTACTTGATCTTGGCAGGTGACAAAATGCAGCCTTGTCTCCACTCCACTGGATATGAAAGCTTACCCTTGTGCATAACAGGAGCTTTTCGAACGGCACCTTCATTCGGATTAGATATGGTGCTGGGACTCCTCCCATTGGAAGTTTTTAGTCAACGGATGGCTGCATACACTGCCTTACGCCTACGTGAAACTGGCCTATGGCGAGCGCTGGATTATGGGCACTCGTCGATACTTCGGAACTTTAACCTGCCCGCATCAACGGACTACATTGTTCCCAATTACTTTTTTGGTAGGAACCATTGCAGCTTGATCCCGTCAAGGGAATCTTTAGATAGTAACAGGAACCTGGTCAGTGGATCCATTGCAATCTATACTGATGCCTCCCAGACGGATGCGGGATTTCACTAGGATGAATTGGATATCAATTTCTCTTACCGTCTTATGCGTCAGCAGGTTACGCTGATGACAGCCGCGCCAACTTGAAAATACCTATTATCAACTGTGCAGCGATAATAGAAGATGCTGCAGAGCACAGGACCAACGCAAGGTGGATTAATGGCTGGACTTGCGCAACGACAAGAAAGATCTGGCCAAAACGAGACAATATCCGTTCTAACATGCTACTGTCTTTGGACAGGAAGAATATTCGCAAAGTGGTGTGGGTAATAACGGGGCGTTGCCCTATTAGAGAGCACGCAAAAAGACTCCGAATTCCTCACAATGACTTTTTCACAAGTTGTCATGAAAAAGAAGAGGAAGACAGTGTGCACCACCTGCTTTGTCACTGTCCACCCTGTCCGAGAAAGGGTACTCAGACAAAAAAATCATCACTTAAATTTGAAGTGAAACATATTAAAAATAAAATTGGATCACATCAATAAATCATTTTAAAAACAAATAGTTTTATATTAAATTTAATATGATTCACTTTAATGATCTGTTCAAAATTGACTGAAACATCGCTTTAAATATATTCAACTTTGTTTTAAAGTTGTTTCATTTTGAAGGCTGTGGCCGTCGCATGCACATAAGCCCGTCGCTATTTTGTTCAGTGTTAGTAATCTCAGATAGCTTAGGTGTAGGAAGTAGGACTACGAAACGATAGGTACCCGGTTCGATTCTCAGTAGAAGCAGTTTTTATAATATTGTAAAAATAGAAATAAATAAAAAAAAATAAATAAAAAAATTAAAATAAAAAAAAAAATAAAAATTATAAAAATTAAAAGTGGTGGTCTGGCTGGTCGAGCGGTTAGTGCGCGCACCTTCGGTGCACAGGCTCATGAGTTCGAATCTCACCGTGTTCCATTGTGTTTTTCGAACTCACGAGCTTGTGACAGACTATGATCTCACTCAGATGTTAAACGAGTACCCATTTATGGGGATAAATAACACTGCTGAGCGTGATGATGATCTCATTACCTCATCAAAAAGCAGATAAGATCTTGGAAAAAGGATGTCACTAACACATCCTGCGGCCTTAGTCCAATGTTGGACTGTCGCGCCTGTTATTTATTTGTTTTTAAAAGTGAAACTAAAAAAAATAAATGAAAAAATAGAAAAAAAAAGGGAAAAAAATATTTTTTCCCTTTTTCATCTTACAATCAAAACATTTTAAATTTAAAGTGAAACACTTTTAAAATAAAGTGATATTCAATTTTGATTTGACATGCAGCAATTTTAGAAGTACAAGAATCCAGTGCCGGATTAAGACCCTTTTGGGCCCCTAGGCATAAAACAATTGAGAGCCTCTTTTGTGTGAACTGTCTTCAAATAAAACACTTAAATTATGTGTAAGAAATACTTTCGTAAATAAAATAGTTTACGAAATAAAAAAAGTATTGTATTTTCGCAAATATTTAATATTTTTATTGTGGTACAAAAACTTAATTAATTAAATATTGAATTTTCTTGTTTTTTTTTTCTGTTGCAAACGTGTGAATTATATCTCTGAAATTTAATGTTTTGGCAATGCCACTTTCAATGTTACTTATGGCGTTTAGTCGACTTTGCTTCATTACAGAAGGGTTTTCGTTTTTAATTATTGCCAACTTTGAAAATCTTTGTTCTCTTTCACTGACAGAACAAGGCAACGTTAAATATATCTAAGGATGTCGCTACATTAGGAAAGCAGCTTCCTAATAATATTTCGTTTAAACATTGAAGCATTTCACTCGAATTTTTGTCCTATAATTCCAGTTTTATATGCTCTGGAGATGAATTATTTCGTTTTCTAATTCGTCCTGAAAATCATTATTATATTGTTTTTTTTTTAAGCAATTTTTATTATGACAAAACATCCCATAAATAGCATTAAAAAGTTTTCCGGGGTGGACATTTAAGCTTTCTGAAAAAGTCTCTATCGATTTCTCATATGATATCAGACAGTGCAGGGCATACTCTCTTGGGCCACTTTTTACGACCTGGCGTAAGTGGGAACATGGTTTTTTGATAAAAATGTTGGCTTCTGAATGTAAATCTTCAAATTTCACATTTTTCAGTCGTACCTTTTCTGAGACCGCATTTCCGAATATGATCTGAATTAGACATCTCTATCATACAGTTGTCGTAGAAACTTTTTCACATTTAAGAGCTGAACTAAGCTCGAGAGTAAAATTATTCCGCTGTGATTTTATCAATAAAAATGAATATTAATTACTATCATGGAACATTTCACAAACGATGGAGAAATTTTGTTTAAAAATAAACGTTTACTGTAATTTTGCGAGAAAAAAGGTGTAAAATTCAACGAGTTTTCGATGTAAAATTCAACCTTGTTTTTACAGTGTATAAATATTCAAAAAGTTTACCCAGATGTTGGAGCTACTTTTTGATGGCATTTTCTTAGTGTATCCGCATTCCATTGTACTAGAAATTCAATGGTATGTACTTAAAGCCTAGTATAGACCTCGAGAATGACATTTTTGTCCGCTGCGATTTTTTCAATGAAAATGTATTCTTACTGTCCTGGAATATGTGGGGAATGCTGTGGAATTCCATAAGCTACAATCCGAAAACGGTTTAATCATTTTTCTCGGCAATTTTATGTAGTTTTTTTTCGATTCCCCGGCCATTTGACTTTTCGCAATGAAATGACCGGGGAATAAAAAAAAAATTAAAATGGCCGAGAACTGTTTTCGGATTGTAGCTTATGAAATTCCCCAGCATTCCCCACATATTCGAGGACAATAAGAATACATTTTCATTGAAAAAATCGCAGCGGATAAAAATGTCATTCTCGAGGTCTATACTAGGCTTTAAGTACATACCATTGAATTTCTAGTACAATGGTATGCGGATACACTAAGAAAATGCCATCAAAAAGTAGCTCCAACATTTGGGTAAACTTTTTGAATATTTATACCAGATTTTCAAATGTTACCAATAGGCGAGGTGTTTAATATTACTTTTCGAAATGAGATAGCATCCACACGGGCTGCAAAATACCAGACGGAAAATGATGGAATTAAAATTTCATTTTGAAAGTTTTCATACATAATATACGATGGTATATAATACCCAATTTTAGCTAAAATCTGTTTACAACTTGCTTGGAACGAAAATAATAGTAAACAATAGTAAATAGGGGGCAATGCAGAAAAATAAAATTATGCCACCAGATCTATCACGTGAAGGGTATCATACCTTCGGTTTAGCTTGTTTTACTTTTCTTTTTCGTTGCGAGAGCTTATCAAAGAACAAAAGACTTAAATTTATTATATAAAAAAGAAAAATTAAAATCTCGCGAGGTCACTGTCAGTGTGAGAACGGGGCCTCTGAGAGTGGGGGCCTCTAGACACGTGCCTCATGTGCCTTAAGGATAATCCGGCACTGCAAGAATCACTTTAATATTTCCACTATTGATTCAAAATGAAACATTTTTGAAAACGTAAACGTATATGGAGCCAAATCGTATTTGAAAATTTTTGAATCATAGCTATTATTTTTGATTTTATAACGATTTGTTTCTCTGTGAGGCGTTTTTTGGGCGCAAGGTATTTTTATGGTACCGATGACCTTCGTGATGTGAGCCCAATACTGCTCAATAGATATATTGTTAGTACGGGTTGGTTCCCTGTTATAAGCGGTTAATAGAGGCAAGATTCTCTCGGAGGTATCACAATGGACCAAATTCTGATCTAAGTGCGCTGGGTGTAGACCTGTACGAAACTCAGGAGAGTTTTTTTTTCTCTCCTGTCCCTTTAGTCGCCTCTTACGGCACGTCGGGAAAGACGGTGACACTATGTTTGACCCATGCCACAGGGAAAGTTAATATACGAGCATTCGGCTGCATACAAAGTGTCTTGCAGTGGGTGGCGATTACTAACTGTATTTAACTCAATTGTTATTTTATAACTTTTAATAAATAAATAAATATTTCTTATGCTTTTTGGCGTCCTGAGCGCGAATTCGTAGCTGTCTACTAAAGAAAAACCCCTTTTCATTTTGGGTTGGTTAAATTGAAGTTTTTAACTAAAAGTAAACTTAACTTTAAACACGTGTTTGTCTATGCGTTTATGAAACTACAAAAAAAACTAAATTGATGCAACTATAAAAATGCAAAACATTATTAATCGGAGCCAAAAATTGGCGCTCTTAAAATGTTAATTTTGAAATTATTTTTCTGAATATTAGCCACAAAAACCCTTCTCTCTTCACCAAAAAGATGTATCACATCACAAATAAGACAAAACCATCTGTTGTTTAAATAACACACATTCATGCATGATACAGCACACTTCCGATGCCGCCGCCGCACAATTGATTCCAAAACAACACTTAACGTCTCATGTCAAATTGAAAAGTGCTAGACAAAAAGACACTTACCCCAAGAAGTGCTTTTGTTGTGTTTTCCATAAATGGTATGTGCGCTTAACAATTAAAACAAGAAAATTCCACATAGAAGCACCAGCCAAGTAACGCTTGAGCTAATAGTCGTTTTAAGGTACGTTGTGCTAGACGCGGCCGCACGACTGCGACTCGCTCATTCCATATAAAAACTCGTTTTTAAAATGAGAGAGAAACGAGTTTTTATATGGAATGAGCGAGTCGCAGTCGTGCGGCCGCGTCTAGCACAACGTACCTTTACTACGGTTGATTTTTGACATCTATCACAAGTCATACAAAGAAACAATACGAATGAAATTGATGTTTTATTTTCGAAATAGAAATATTTACGAAGTTATGCAATGGCTGATGATTTGTCATTTATGTATGTGATTAATTGGTTAGAAACTATTGTGCCAGCGGCAATGAGCAACCTTTGCAAATAAATCAATCAAAAAGATTTGTTTTGAGATGCTTCCAACTGCCATGATTATAAATACCTCTTCTCATATACTCGTATGTATAGTTAGTTGAGCATGTCTATAGGAGCTATTATGGTTATTATTAGCCGCACCGCATGAGATTATGAATTAATGAAAGCCAATCTTATGCCTAATTAGCAAAACCTACTTTGAAATTATATTGACAAATACATAATTATTTATTTATGGTAATTTAACAATTTCTATACTTAGAATTTATCTAGAATTTGATTGATGTAGATATTTTGATGTTGGAATTTTTTGTATGCACAGTTTCACGCATTGGGTTGAAAATATCACACGTACCACGTAAATCAACCTACCAAGTAATAGGAAATAACGCATGGGATTCAGTGGGAAAATATTGAAATCTCGGCAAAAATTATCGAAATAGTTTGATAATTTCTGCGAAGCATTCGATATTTTAAAATCATTTTTTCTGTGTTTTCCTGTGAATTGCAAATTTGTGCTTACAAATTTGAAGGTTTATCTTTTCTTGCATAAAAATTTCTTTCTTTTCCAGAACTTATTCGCTGCCCGGATAAAGAACCTTCGCCGGATTGTGGACCGAGGGTCCTACGCTGGTCAGGCCTGTCTTAACCCTACTACAATATGCATATTCTATACCCAATAGGTCTGGCTGGACCTACTGAGAAAAAAAATTTTATTTTTCAGAAAAAGTGCAATTTTTATCGGTAGAATCATTCTACCCATTCTTTGCAGCCGTTTATAAACAATAAAAGCATTAAAATCAATTTTGTAGATATACTGGAAGCGTTTTTAAGTAGACATATTTTGAGGTGGTATTAGTACAAACATGTTTCTTCCTTATTTCCTTCTTTTTTTTTCCTTCTCTTCTTTCATTGCGTATCCGTACAGAAAGTTTGATCTAATTTTCCGATTCCAATATCTTTGGAAAAATATTTGGCGCTTTGTTGGTAGATTTTACCCCGATTTTAGTCTGCAGATTTGGAGAAATAGATAAAAAGAAATAGGGAATTTTCAAGCGCAAAAATCATATTATTCTAAAATTTCCGTAAATATCTCAATTAAATATATTTAGAAACACGTTCGTAAGTCACTAATACTTAGTTCTTATTATTACAAAGGAAATAAAACTCGTTTGAATTTCCTAGAATCGAATCTTAGTCGATTAGGTGATGTTATAAGATGTGATAAAATTAGGCGTGCCCAATTTCCGAACTTCACGGCTTTTTAAAGCAAAATCTCAGAAAATTTTATCGTTTATCGTACAAATTTAATTTTAATGACATTATTACATCATAAATAGGATAATTTTAACAGAATTTAATATTTGCATTTTTTACCTCAAGAGAAAAATGGGGGGAAAAACTATAGGTCTGACCAGACCTATTGGGTATCAAAAAGCACTATAAATTGAAAATCATTAAAAACATACTCTAAACTTACACCGATTTTTTCAAAATTTTGCAAAATGCTTCTAAACATATTATTCTAGGATATCATCAAATATGAAGTCGCTGCGATTTCATCTTCTATACTTTTTCCCCCAAAATATAGTTCCAAAGGTCTGGCCAGACCTTTGTGCCGACAGAGGGGTTAAAATTAAGTAAATCAAATTCATTGAATTTGACATGGGAACTATGTATTAAACATTTATTAAATTAGATGTAAACGGAATATTTTTTAAACACAGTGCATTTTAATAGAAAAAAAGCAATTTTCTGTTGCACTGCGTGTCAAGTAGTTCAAATTTTAGGAACACGGACAACATTCCCCATCTGGTGACATGGCAATATATACGGTTTGGCACGCAGCAGACCGAGTTCGAATCCAAGTGCGGGCATGAGTTTTTTATGAAAAAAAAAAATATAAAAACTTAAAATAAAACTTTAACACAATAAATTTTTATTTTAACTGCAATCTTCTCTTATTAAACCCAATGACATTTTGTTCAAATTAAAAGATAAACGTTTGTTCCTACTACAACTTTATTTTTTTGTAATACATATGCTGGTATTTCGGGAGTAACTTGCTCCCTCCTTAAGTGCTTTCGTTTCTAATTTACAATGGCTGAGAATGTTGTATATGTATATTGTGTTCGAATTTAAGTTACAGGTAACGAATTAAAAATGCTAAACAACGGTCTTGATCACGCTATACTAAGTAAAACACCAATCACGGAAACAAATGTCAACTTAGAAAAAGCAATAAAGTGGAAACCAATCGATGAAAGGGATGAAATTAGGCAAACAATTGCCAAAATAGTCAAACAGCAGAATAACCAGGAGCATAAGGGCACAACCATAAATAATGACAACATGAAAATCATAAAACAACTCAAAGATAAACCAGTGCACTACATAAAGGCTGATAAAGGAACAAACATTGTGATAGTTGATAAAGATGAGTACGAAAAGGAAGTGAATGACAAATTAACGAGCGGAAAATCCCCTTCCGGACTCAGTAAAACGCGTGGAAAAAGCACTAAAAAAAGCAGATAGAATATTTAACAACAGGGGCGTACGCAGAAAAATATTTCGGGAGGGGTTTTATGAAAGAGGTTGAAGTTTGAATTTGAATAATTATGTATACCCCACATCCGTAAAAATTTGGTTTTTTCGTTAACTATTTTTGGTTAATAAAATTTTTATTGTCCCACAATCATTTCTTGTATTGTTCGGTTACTAAGCATCAGTAGCATTTCAATATAGATTGTATTAAAAATGGGTCCAGAGTTGCATAGTACTCTATCATGACTTGAGCTTGCTAATTAGGCGCTATTTTTTTCCTCCGATTATTTCCAAGTGCCGAAGAACTTAATTGACAAACAAACTGAAAGACTCTTCTCAGTATTAATTTCAGCTAATTGAAAAAAAAACTGTGAATGCAATTTTGACTGATCAGGGAGCAGTTGCAGTTGTCGTATTTCCGAAAGGCACTATACTCGAAATTTATCCGCCGATCAGGCCTGGTCAAAACATAAGCAACCTGAGAATTTTTTGTGGTGCTAGAAGAGTCTTTCGAAAAGAATCTTAGCGCACCATCATCTCTGCGATGCTGAGTTACTTGATCAATTTTCTCATTTTCCGTCTATTAGAACTATTTTTGTGGCAAATGCCCTGCTTTTGTATTAACCCAATTTGTATCTTATATTACATCGAGCAATTTCGGAGGGGGTTTGAACCCCAAAAACCCTTACGTAGGTTCGCCACTGTTAACAACATATTAAAACTGCGGATGCCCAACCCATCGCTACCGCGAATAAGATGTCAGCCTAAGATACATAAAGAAGGCAACGAATGGCGAGAAATCATTGCGGACACAAATTCACCAACGTACAATATTGCAAAGTGGTTAATAAAAGAATTCCAGACAATCGGTAACACCCAAAGCAAATACTCAGTAAAAAACTCATACGACCTCATGAAGAAACTGGAGAGCATCGAGCCCATCAAAGATAATGAAATGCTAGTGTCATTTGATATAAAAGCCTTATACCCGGCAAAGCAGGCAATCTAGCAATTACTGCTCTGGCTTAACAAGTTCGAAACGTCCTCAGAATGGCGCAAGAAAACCGACCAGTACATAAAGTTAGTGACACTCTGTATGAGCGAGAACTATTTTACGTTCCGAGGCCGTTTTCAAAACGACATCCGGAACAGCAATGGGCAAACCACTATCGCCCCTACTTGCCGAACAATTTATGACCTCAATAGAAAACATCATCGAGGCAAAAGGACTAATGCCCCGCGTATGGTACAGATACGTCGACGATGTGTTCGCAATAGTTGAAAAAGACCGGATACAAGAGCTACATAACGAGATCAACAAGATCCACAAAAACATTAAGTTAACAGCAGAACATGAAATAGACGGGTTACTGTCATTCCTAGATATAATGATTACAAAAAATTCGGAAACCCTAACTTTCGACATATACCGAAAGAAAACATCTAACCAACGAACTATCAAAAATGCATCCAACCACACGACCCCACAAAAAATGGCAGCATATCACAGCATGATCCACAAATTAGTCACATACCCACTCACGAACGAAGTATATAATCGAGAGAAACAGTACATCCTCCAAACCGCACGAATTAACGGATACGACGAAAATGACATAGCAAAAATCAAAATGATAAACCGCAAAGAAGAAAACCAACGAAATTTGCGCTTTCAACGTTATTCACCAACCCGGCAAACACAAAAGACGACGAAATAAGAATAAGCATCCCCACTTCACAAATATACCATCAAGAACAAATTACCAAAAATTCAACATAAAACTAGTGGGCTCTAGCAACAACACAAGCTAAAAACCATCCTCGGAAGCGTAAAGGATCCACTCTTGAAAGAAGAAAAAAGCGGCATTTATAAAATAACATGCGGTCAATGCAACATGAAGTACATAGGCCAAACCAAACGATTGATCACAACGAGATTCAATGAACACATAAGAAAAGCCGAACGAAAAGGAAATGTCACCATACGCTCATCGGTAGCAGGACACATAAAAACCGAAGGACATCGCATTGACTGGACAAACATCGAGGTGGTGCGGCAAGTCAGGAAAACGTACACTTTAGACGCATGGGAGAGCGTAGAAATAATGAAGATTAACCCAGAGGAACGATTGAACGACGTCGAAGGGAATTGCGCAACGAGACTAATAAAACTAGCGAGTAAAATAAGCAGATAATTTAGGTAGACGTTAAAATTGTTAGTTTCCTATTTTTATCTTATTTTTACTTTTGTAACGTAATTTCAACTTTTTTTATTTATTTTATTTAAATTAATTTTTTTACATGTAACTTAAATTCGAACACAATATATACAACATTCTCAGCCATTGTAAATTAGAAACGTGAGCACTGAAGAAGGGAGCAAGCTACTCCCGAAATACCGGTATATGTATTACAAAAAAAATTAAGTTGTGGTAGGAACAAACGTTTCTCTTTTAATTTGAACAAAATTAAGAATACTGCAAAACCTCATACCATAGGTAACCCAATGATATTATTACATCAAGACTCAATTAAATATTTCATTGTTAAGGCCTGAATAGACCTCGAGCGGAATGAAAATGAAATTTTTGTCCGCTGCGATTTTCTCAATGAAAATGCATGCTTACTATCGTGGAACATGTCGGTAATGATGGGGAATTCCATAAGCTACAATCCGAATATGGTTCCAAAATTTGTCTCGGCCATTTTATGTATTATTTTTCGATTCCCCCGTCATTAGATATTTTCCACGGTGAAATGACCGGGGAATCGAAAAATAATACATAAAATGGCCGAGAAAAATTTTGGAACTATATTCGGATTGTAGCTTATGGAATTCCCCATCATTTCCGACATGTTCCACGACAGTAAGCATGCATTTTCATTGAAAAAATCGCAGCGGACAACAATTTCATTTTCATTCCGCCCGAGGTCTATACTGCGCTTTATACATTACGACTTGCGCAGATAAAATTTTCGAGTAAGGGTAAGTTCGACTAATGGAGTTATAAAGTGGGAAGCCAGAATTTTGAATGTACACTGTCGGCATATGTATGTTGACATCTGGTACTCTCGAATCCAAACACTGATTTTATTGAACTAGAGCGTGCTCTGTGGCCGTGATCGTTCAGTCGCCACTCTGTGAAATAGACACTCATAGAGAAACGAGTTTCCAAACTCGGCACGACTCGTCGCAAGTTTATTATTCAGAAGAAGATGATAAGAAATATTCTTATCGTAGAATAATAAACTAACAATGCGACTAGGAAGTGGTATGGCTGACAACCGTATCACACTCCGAATTCAATTGTCTTTGTAACGTTGATGGACTACACACGGTAGTCATCAACGCACCATGCTCCACTAGGAGTTACGGTAATCGAGAGAGAGAGCGAATAACGGTGAATTTCTTATAAGGAAATCAAAGTACATATCTAGACCAATAAACACGCTCAATATTTTTCCTGTCCTTTTTCGGACTTTCTTGCTATAAAGAAAAGAACCGATACACTGCTTGTCATCAGATTAGCACACCCCTTCGCTTTAATAGTTTCGGCTGATTTCCAACCAAACTAAAAGAGCTAACCTTTCAAAATTATAACTGTTAATAGTCTCACCTTAATGTCAAAATTTACCCTAATCCTTGCGACCGAGTCATGAGGGCTGGATGCTTCTCTCAAAATTACTCTCTCATAAGCATTGACAAATACTCAATTTTTATCGCCTCTGTTATGTTTACCTTAACGCTAGTTATTACACACGAATTCGAATTCAACTGATTGACTTTTATTATTTTTATACCCTTCGCTCGTAGAGTCAACGAAGAGTATATTAACTTTGTCATGAACGCATTGAAGGAAGCATCTCTGACCATATAATAAGTAAACATATATGATCAGCATAACATGGGGAGTCGATTGGGCGATGTCCGTCTGTCTGTCTGTCCGTCTGTTGCTACGCGTTTTACTCGGCCAATTTAAAAGCTATGAAGCTGAAATTTTGCACAAATGCTTCTTTTTGCTGCAGTCAGTTTGTATGTATGAATCGGTAAAATCGGACCATGGGGTCATGGGGCTGCCATACAAACCTAACCCCCAAATTAGGTTCTTTTAAGAAAAACTTTTTTATTTGTGCACCGATTTCAACCAAATTCCACACAAATGTGTTTCTATTGATAGCACGAAACTTGTATAAAAATAGATCAAATCGGACGATGGGGTCATGGGGCTGCCATACAAACCTAACCCCCCAAATTAGGTACTTCCAAGCAAAACTATTTTATTTGTGCACTGATTTCAACCAAATTCCACACAAATGTATTTCTATTGATGACACACAGCCTATGTGAGAATGGATCAAATCGGACAATGGGGTCATGGGGTCATGCCATACAAACCTAACCCACCAAATGAGTTTCTTCTAAGAAAAACTTTTTTATTTGTGCACCGATTTCTACCAAATTCCACACAAATGTATTTCTTTTCATGACACACAATATATGTCACAATGGATCAAATCGGACCATGGGGTCATGGGGCTGCCACACAAACCCAACCCCCCAAATTAGCCAAATTTCACACGAATGTATTTCTAGTGTATATATTGTATATTGTATATGACACAAAACATATCTAAGAATGAATCAAATCGGACCACGGGGTCATGGGGCTGCCATTCAAACCCAACCCCCCATGTTAATTCTTCTAAAGAACATTTTTTACGCCAATTTCACAAAACCTTGAAATATTTTTATTTGCCCACTTATTGCAACCAAACCCCTGACAAATATTGTTTTGTCGACGCAACGGACCTTTTTGTGAAGACGGAAGGAAAAGAATGGGAGGGGGGGGGGGGGGGGTTTAAATACAACTCGTAGGTACGCCCGAAAAACGTTTAGCCCCAAGGAGAGCGAAGGGTATCCAAATTTCGGCCGCGCCCGAAATTAGCCTCGGTCTCGTTTTTTTATTACATATCCTCTCTGAAATGCAGAAAATATCATTATGGTTCCGAATTTCGGACTAAATGTTGAAATAAGGTTAATTAAATCTGTATTTGGTTTTTTTCTCAATGGCCTATTCAAAACACTTTGCTGCAATTTGTAATCTACTTTAAACTGCCAAAACATCAATATACCCTTATTGTGTTGCTACACCTGCATATTCATTATTATGTATCGTTACAAAGTATTCCAAAATTACATCAACTTCAATACGTTTCGTGCATAACTAATTTGTTAGATAATACCTACCTGTTGCACCTCTTCATTATCGCAAAAAGTGCTGAAACTCTACCATAAAATACCAGTGAAAGTCAAATTGACAAGTGACAAATTGAACTACAAAAAGATGCGCGTATTTCCAAATGTGATCATTTATATTCAATTCAAGTACACATTTTGCATTATATGGGCACATCACTCGGCTGCTAATACTCATACTCGACCCGATGTTCATGTTTATGCATTTCTTATTTACAAATGACCCATATCAGTCTCAACAACCTTGCCGGTTTTTCTCTATAGCCATTATCAAGAAGTACAAACGAAAAAACCATATTGGCAGTTTTCCCTCGCAGCTTCAACAATAGACAGCCCTGCCGCTGCCGTGATCTTCACATGCGAATTTATTTGCTTCTTCTGCTGCTGCTGATGGTGGTCAGGTTGATAAACTTGAGTTGCAGAAGAATTACACACGATTATGGGATTTTCACTTTTCACCATATTGCAGCCGTGTTACCCTGCGACAATGTGAAGGAGGAATGACTATTGAAAAGCATGTTATGAGTGTGGGAAGAGTTGCACCTTTCCTATTGCCATTTATCATATAATAATGCAAAGATGAAATTCTTCTTCTTCCCGCAATTATTGTAGCAGTTGAGTTGTGCGGATGCACGTTTGTATACAATGCATGAATACGACGATGGCAATTGCCATATATTACGGAAGCTCAGTGATCCAGAAAGTGAAGACGGATTTTGTAGGGTTGGGATAAATCTAATAGAAAAGATTAGAAAAACCTTGCAAAAATTGTTTTGAATATGAATATGTAAAAAAAAATTGGCAATGATACTTCACACATTTTAATATCTTGAAAATGGCTCTCAGAATCATATATATAATAGTATTAGATCAGCAATCCACTTTAAATAAAAAACAACGTAGAATATCCATCTCCCTTGATTTTGTTCGCACCTACAGATAATGGGGAGCCGCCGCCGGATGACTAGTATAGTATCGACCTAATCGATCCTTCATTATTATTCGTACATCGCTAATCGTATGGATAATCCTCTGATTTATAAACGATCTTTATATGGATCTATGTCAACAGGTGAAGATCATGTAAGTTCATCACAAAACATATCACAATCTTACAACAATCAGACAGTCAGCCGTTGTCGTTGATCACGATTGGCAATCTTACTTTACTAGATCACTTTCGAGCATGATCTCGTTATGTTTAGCAGGGAAAGAAATAAGTCGCGCATGAATGAATGAGCGGATGGTCGTGTGCTGAAGAAGATGCACGCGGGAAATGGATGATGAATAGCTTTGGCATTGTATCGCATTTTGATTGCATGACAGACGATTCCATTCAATACGCCAGATAAGAAGAAAATCAATTAATGTTTAATTTCCTCCCAAACGCGTTATAGAGATATCGCAGAGCAAATAAATGACAAACGTTTGGATTTTTTTAAGGACCTGTATAGAGATACATATACAGGTTCGTTAGTATAACACAAAAGTCTAAGATTAAATGAATAAATAAGGCATATATCCGTTGAAAGTTACATATTTAGCGTTAATTGTCAAGACACTGATGACTGTATTATGATGGCTGCGGTGTCAATTATTTACAACTCAATCAAATAAATATTTTGTGCCATATAAAGTGACATGGAATCTGTAGTTATTGCAGCTTTAACTTACAGATTTAGTCATTCCAACTTGTTCGTAACTAACTTAACTATTGAACCATAATTAAAAAATCGGCAAACAAGAAATTTTCTATAGTCAAAGAAAAGTACGATATTTGGCCGGCAAAAAACATGTATGAATTTCTGGATATTTGAAGGATTTCTTGGGATGCCGCCCACCTCACTGATTTATCAGAAAAAAAAACCGTGACCGGGGTACGCAGCTTGAGCAAAAGGGGGTACCATGGGCGTAGCCAGGGAAGGAACGGTGGCCTCCCTGGCTGATGATTATGGTAAAAAAAACCTAACAAATGTAGTAAAAAAATTACTGCACTATACAATGTTTGAAAGCGTAAATATACGAGTTTAAGCAAAGCCATCTTTATACAAAGCCCGGAAGCAGAACACGTTCATATACTTAAGCGCCAAATCATAGGCCTGTTCAGATCGAAAATTTACATTGCGGTAAAGGCAAATCGGGTTGGGTCGCGAGTCGCGACAAACTTTACACGAAAAGTATTGGTTCCCGGTCGATTTTCGTCGCGAAAAGTGGAATGTGTCGTGAATTAAAGTGTCTAGAATGCAGTGAAAGAACAAAATCCCGACAAAAAGTGAATTTTCCACATGTTTTCGCGATTTTTATCAGAGCAGACACGGTTTTTTTACATGCGCTGTGCTTGTGTTAGTGCATCGTGCAACGTATATACGACATGTTCATAGGCTCGTTTTGTGTGCATGTATTGCTGCTTCCCGGCTTCTAGTGAAGGTGGCTTTGAGTTTAAGTCCAGGCACTACTAAAATTTTCTTCTGCTGAGACTGTAGTCTGGAAAAGTAACCAGATGCCTTGTTTGCAGCTCCATATACTGCCGCGGAATGCATGACCGTGATAGTTTCCAGCCAGGTGGCACAGGCAAATGTGACAGCAGCAAGTTGCTACTCGTAACCCCATCAGTTACGGAGTGCGGAGGCTGCGTCCCAATACATACGTTTCACTCGTGGAAAACTAAAATATTTGTAGTTTTCAGGCCCTTGATATCCAGAACAGGGATCAGTGTTGCCAACTGGAAATTTAGAAAACGGCTAAATTTAGCCGGAAAACCGGCTATATTTTTTTCAAAAACGGCAAAAAATCCGGCTAAATAAATTTCAGCGAGACAAACCGCCACAAAACCGGCTAAATCATACAAAACAGTCTCTTTACGAAAAAATATAGTAAAAAATACTGGCGTACAGAGGGCTGCGCCCGTAATACGAGGGTTTTTTAGAATTTTCATGCATAGTGAATATTTTTTGTACATATATTTTATAAGCAATAGATAAGATTGTGCACAGGATTAATGAAATGTAAATCTATTTTTGGATTGGTCTAATTAAAGGTGGCTAGCGCCTTTCATTCTAGAACGCGTTTATTTTACGTACAATTTACTATTTACCCAGTTTGTATGAAAGTACTCCAAGGCAAATCTACAGACATTTTTCGATTTAAGATTTCTGATGGCCTTTGAGCAAAAAGAAGCTCAGGCAAACGTAAGGATGGCTTGGCTTTACATAATGAACTGACTTATTAGCTGTAAATCTACTGTTACTGTTTTTTAAATCAAGGAAAACAAACTTATATGAAATGATTCCATTGTGTCCCCTGACATTAGATCCCACGCAAGCTTTCCTATGAGTATTGAACAAGTATACTTTTGCCGCTTTTCCGGGACACCCTGTTAACTTGGTCCTACAAACTTCAAAAATATTTGTGGCAAACACTATTACCATTCTATGCATTTCCACCAAATTTGATGTACATTGTTTCATCAAGTTAAAAGATATGCATTGAAGAAATGCTTAAGAGGGTACATTACGCTTTCAGGTCCCCAAGGGAAATTTTTGATGTTTCCGATATTTTCCGCCATAAAGCGGACACATATCTTTATGGCGGACGGTGTCGCTAGTGTCGATAAGAAGAACAAGAAAAATTTCCCTTGGGGACCTAAAAGCGTAATATACCGGAAACCTAAGAGGGGCTACACACGAACAAATTAAAATTTTACAAATTTACTGTTATTTACTTTTCCTTCCTATCGATCCCTATAACGCTTTAGAAAAACGGGGGTCGAAAAGGAAGTTTAACTTTAAACGCCAATAACTTTTTTACCGTTACTTGAAACTGAAATTTTTTAACTGATATGAGATGCACTCGTCTAGATCTGCGATAACAACTAAAAAAGTCGACTTTTTTCAAACGTTCGGGACACCCTGTTATATTCTTCCTACCAACTTCTTAGGTATTTGTGCCAAAGATTGTAACCATTCTACACATTCTACATTCTAGTTTACATATCGTCGCTGTGAAACAACACCGGAATATCCGCAAAATCCATATTTTACACCAGAGGGTTTTGAAGTTTTTGCCAACGGTATTTTAATATTAACGTCCGTTCGATGCACCACAAAGTCACACAAAATTGGATTAAGTTTAGATGCATACTGTTGTTATTGAAGTAGTAGTTACAAATAAATTTAAAAATGCTTAATTTAGAAGAAATCTGCAGATTTGCCAGTTTGGTTTTAAGATCAGCGCAAAATTCTGCAGTTACGCCAGTTTGATTTAAAAACAGGGGCAAATTTGCACTGTCACACAGTATTGTATATGGAATATTGTAAGATAATTCGGTTTTACTTACAATTATTAACGGTTTTTCTTCGGAAATTTTTGAAGCGATTGGCGTATTGCCCAATAGATCTGTCTTTTACTAAATTGAGGGGCAATTTGCGTTGAAATGAACACCGGCACAACCCCATTTGATGTATTTTTACTCAACTATACAATATGCCGGTATGACAGAAAAATGGAGAAAAAAAAAACAAACTCAAAAACTAAATTTTGCTCTTATGCCGGTTTTGTTTCACAGCGACGATATATGCTCCAATCGCTGGCATTACAGTCAAAATTTACTGTTCGGAGTTAGACAGCTCAACTAGTCAAAATTATTGTATACAGGTACAGTTTATCGGTCAAGTCCATAACCACATTAGGTTCGAAATTGTGGAACCTAAAATTCGTAAAAGGAACGTCCAATGCGTAACTATGGGCAAGGGCAACCACATTTATGTATGGATATCGCACTTGAACAATCTTTTATTTTGATTAAAAGTTAACCATTTTCGACCCAAGACACATATCCAAATCATCATCATCGTCTAAAAATTTATACTGAATGAATCGAGTATGCTTAGGCATATGACATACATATTATAATAGAAATATGACTGTGTAATGGAGGCCTAAAGATTAATATAACCAATTTAATAAATTTGTAAACATTCTTGTTCTTAAATTTTACAACAGATGGCGTCCCCAGTCATTATTAAGCAAATGAAGGTCAAAATGCGTAATTTGGAACTCGTGCTATTGATGGTAAATTTGCGTTATTCGAAAATATGTCTGTCAAGCTTGTTATTCATTTTCGAATTTGAGCTCTCCAAATTTTGTTGTATTTTCCATAGTTACGAAATTGATATTCCATTGTTCCATTGTTGATGTTCCGCAGTTACGAATTTAATGCTCCAAAGATACGAAATTGATGTTTCAAAATTATGAGCTTGGCCGGGAAATGGTATAGATTTTTGATAAATTTGTTGCTACAAACCCAACAACTAAATTCAATGCATCTACAAAAATGTGTAGTTTCTATGAATCGTCAGACTTTGTGCAAGTAGCTTGCCCAGTAAACTACAAAAATTAGATTTAACTGAGTATATATTTCAGGGGCAACTTACCCCCTTCTTCAGCACTTAGCTTTTGTACTGAAGAAGGGGGTAAGTTGCCCCCGATATATGTACGCACTTAAATTTAATTTGTGTATTTTACTGGGCAAGCTACTTGCACAACGTTAGTGTTGAATACTACAAAGTTCCGGCGTATCTATGAATCGCGCTGGTACTTAATCTGGCATCATTACATTATCTGTGGTAAAGAATTGACACTTTGAAAAATGGAAAAATGTTCAAATGCTCCGATAATTTCTCAAGAAAGGATTTTATCTAAGAAACTGTCTTCCATTTTCCAAATTTTTTAGCATATTGGTGGTTATCGTCGGTTTACGTGAAACCCATTACCCTAAATTTATTAAAAAAAAGGCAAGTCTCCGCGGCAATTTTTTCCCAGGAGACATAAATGCAAATGCAAGTTTTCCTCTAGGTGGACATTAGTAGGTACTTACCCTAATACACGAATAATAAGTGTATGTAGAAATAATTTCACGGCGATTAATTATTTTGTTTGTGAATATTGAAAAATTGATTCTAGTTTCAAAGTAAAAAAAAAATTCATAAAATAATTTTAACCGGAAAAACGGCCGAAGAAAATCAATTCTAGCTAAAAATCTGGCCGGCCGGAATTATAAATTTCTTCCGGCTAAACAGCACGGAAAACGGCTAAATTGGCAACAGTGGCTCTACCCCGCATCTCTTTTTTACCAAAGTTTGTTTGTGATTGGTGACTACCGTCATAGTTGTGAGAAAACTTTCAGATGGAACGGATGGAAATGACACAATAGCCGTTGAGTTAAAAAAAAAATGTTTACAAAATATTTAAAAAAAAAGCAAACAATCGACAATCGATTGAAATGCGATCAATAATTTATACGAAAATGAATTTATGCCACTTAACCCGAAATTGCTGACATTACCGTGGATAACAAATTCGATGGCATTCAGAATTTATGTTCTTATTAATCGAAATCATCAGTGGCGTAACGTATGGTGTTCCATGTGTTCGGTGGAACACGGGCATCCAACCACCAGGGGCCCCCTAGCGTAGTTACGAAGAGTATAGCAAATTTTGGACTGTTTTGTGGATTTCTGGGTCATTGGAACAGAAGCGGCTGAACAAGTTGCTCTGCTTTGCTACGAAGCAGCTTTAAGCAAAAGTTTCAAGGAACATTTTAGTGCTATGGTAAGGTCAGAGGCCCCGGCAAGTGTGAGGTCCTGGATGATTGCCCGGCTCGACGCCTCCTAAATCTGCTTATGGTTATTAAATTTTCCTGCCCTAATTAAATTCGGAATATTCTGCCTCGGGGTACATATTGAAAACAATGCAAACAATGTTGAAATTTTTCGAAAGTCTAGCACTCAGTCGAAAAATACACTCGGTCTAAATCTAAATTCATCAATTTTATGACCCCTACTAATTTTAAAACGCAATTCACAATAATGAAATCTTGGTACATGAGCAAAAACTCGAACTATGAAAAAATTAAAAAAATCATACTTGCATATGCCGTTCTTTAAATGAGCCGAGGAACAAAACCTTGAAAAATGCATACACAGCTTGCGATCTTGACATCGTGTACCTGTTTGACAAAAAGGGTATAATTTAATTTCAGCACTGAATTAAGTAAAACAAAAAAACGATTCCTCAAATTTTAGTAGCTAAAATTGTTGGTAAAGGCGGAAGCAATGCGAGTAAATTTATCGTCATTAATAAGGGGTGTAATAGCGATATTTAAAGGGTTCTATACAAAATCCACAAAGTCAAAATCCATAAGTCATAATCCATAAATAGTCTAAGAAAAATGGCATATTTGGTCGGCAAAAAACCTACATCGGAAATTTTTTGGATTATGGTTGGGAATGGTCCCCAGATTATGGCATTAAAAGTCCCGACCGATCGGGGGTCCGCAACCTTAAAAAAAGAGGGGAAAGGGGGGCATTTTTTAGTTTTTTTGCGATTATTTCAAAAACGGTAAGAGATACAGAAAAATGGTCTGAGGACGAAAAAAACTACATAAAATTATCTTTGCAATGATATATAACACATTAGAGTTTAAATGAATATTTCGGCATTAGAATAGAACATAAATTAGAATATTTTCATTTTAGAACTTTTTATACCCTTCGCTTATTAAGTGAAAAGGGTATATTAACTTTGTCATGAAGTTTGTAACGCATTCAAGGAAGCATCTCCGACTATATAAAATATGTATATATATATGATTAGCGTGACGAGCTGAGTCGATTGAACGATGTCCGTCTGTCCGTCTGTCCGTCTGTCTGTCTGTCTGTCTGTTGCGACGCGTTTTTCTCAGCCAGTTTAAAAGCTATGGAGCTGAAATTTTGCACACTTGCTTCTTTTTGTTGCAGGCAGTTTGTATGTTTGAATCAGTGAAATCCGACAAGGGGGTCGTGGGGCTGTCATACAAACCTACTCCCCAAAATTAGGTTCTTCTTAGAAAAACTTTTTTATTTTATCATTGATTGCAATCAAATTTCGTGCAACTGTGTTTCTAGTGACACAACAAAACATATGTTAAAATGGACCAAATCGGACCATGGGGTCATGGGGCTGTCATACAAACCTAGCTCCCCAAATTAAGTTCTTCTAAGATTTTTTTATACCCTAATTTCAACCAAACTTCACACAAATGTGTTTCTATTCATGACACAAAACATATGTATGAATAGATGGAGTCGGACCATGTGGTCATGGGGCCACCATACAAAGCTAGCCCCCCCAAATCAAATTTTTCTAAGAAAATACATTTTTATTTGCACACCAATTTTAATCAAACCTCATGGAAATGTATTTTTATTGATGTTACAAAACATATGCAAAAATAAGTTAAATCGGACCATGGGGCTGGCATATAAACCCCCAAATTAGGTTCTTCGAAGAAAGACTTTTTTATTTGTCCACTAATTTCAACCAAATCTTATAATTAATGCCTCAAACATACGTAAAAATTGATGGAAAGGCCATGCGTTCATTGGGTTGCTGTACAACCCCCCCTCCCCCCTTGGGTTAATCTAAGAAACCGACGTCCCCCGCTTCCCTCAATAAATTGTCGCCCCGGCACTTATGTCAAAATTCAAGGAAAAGCATGGAAGCGGGGATGACTGAACACAAGTCATAGGTACGCCCGAAAAAAACTTTTAGCCCGAGGGGAGCGAAGGGTATCCAAATTTCGGCCGCGCCCGAAATTATTTAAAAGCTCTTTTTTATAAGTATTCACAACAAGTTTAAGATAATTTTAACGTAAACATTGAGTCGCTCCGGTCAGGGACCTCCATTATCCCCCCATTTAAACTTTTCAAAACGGCATATCCATAACTCCCCCGAAAATTGGAGCAGAGTGCTAAATTTTGGTTTGTTACGATTGGAGGTCATATTCACCCCACCCACCAAAAATCAGCTCATTCGGATAAAAACTAAGGATATCTCCCATACAAAGTGACCCATCAGGAGTTTGTTCTACGAAATACTCAATTTATAAACTGTAGAACAAAGTTGTAATGGGTCACTTTGTATGGGAGGTACCCTTAGTTTTTATCCGAATGAGCTGATTTTTGGTGGGTGGGGTGACTATGACCTCCAATCGCAACAAACCAAAATTTCGCACTCTGCTCCAATTTTGGGGGGAGTTATGGACATGCCGTTTTGACAAATTTAAATGGGGGGATAATAGGGGTCCTTGACCGGAGCGACTCAGTGTTTACGCTAAAATTATCTTAAACTTGTTGTGAATACTTGTACAAAATTTTACGGTTGAACTAACATTCTTTCAAAAGTTATGGAGCTTTTAAAAATGGTCTAAAATGAAAATATTCTAATTTATGTTCTATTCTAACGCCGAAGTTTCTGTATCTCATACCGTTTTTGAAATCATCGCAAAAAACCAAAAAATGGCCCCCTTTTCCCCCCTTTTTTTAAGGTTGCGGACCCCCGATCAGTTGGGACTTTCTATGCCATCATCTCGGGACCATCCCCAACCATGATCAAAGAAAATCTCCGATGTAGGATTTTTGCCGTTCGATGGCCATATTTTGGTCCAATTTTCTTAGACTAAAAGACAAAATCCATAAAGACAAAATCCATAAAGTCAAAATCCACAAAGTCAAAATCCGTAAAGCCAAAGTCCACAAAGTCAAAACCCATGAAGACAAAATCCATAAATTTCCATGGAGGAAGGGCGAAAACTTTACGCGTTTTTTGTTGACTTCAGGGCAGCTTTCGATACTATCGATCGAAGTGCGCTTCTTTACAAGCTATACAATCATGGTATGTCAGCGAAATTTGGCAACATTTTCGAAAAGATGTACGAAGGTACCACGGCTAGGATTTGGAGTGGTAAACATATGTCCTCATCATTTGATACCAATACCGGCCTGCGGCAAGGCTGCAAACTGAGTCCCGATGCCTTTGCGGTGTACATTGACGATATTTTGCAGGATTGTCCTAGTGGAGCTGAAGGGTGCGGCATTTTTCTGAAGGGTCTAATGTACGCTGACGACATCGTTTTTCTGGCAGAGTCCCCACAAGCCTTGCAGGATACTATAAACTACTTAGCTGCGTACTGTGACCAGTGGAATCTAACCGTCAATCTTGACAAATCAAAGATAGTGGTATTCAAGAAAAAATTCATTTTGGCGAGAAACGAGAAATTGAGTTTCAAGGGAAACGACATTGGTGTTGTCAAGCAGTGTAAATATCTCGGTGTGACCATAAGGAGTAACCTGCGTATGGAGGAGCATTTGGAACAGAAGCTGAAGAAGGCGAAATGGGCGATAAATGCTGCATGGAAAAAATGTTTTGGAAATCCTGATCTACATCACACTGCGAAATATAAAATATACCAGGCCGTCTCCAAGTCTATACTTATGTATGGTGCCCAAGTGTGGGGAGGGAAGGAATACGATGAGGTGGAAAAACTACAGCGTTTTTATCTGAAACGAATTTTCCAACTACCCACTACCACACCAAATTACATGTTGCGGCAAGAAACGGGTCTAAAATCGCTATTTGTAGAAACACTCACAATGCACGTGAACTATCTGGCTAAGGTTTCTAAAATGAGCATAGACAGACTCCCGAAGAAAGTTTTGATGTATGCCACGCAATATGAAACGCTATTTTTCCAGGACCTGCAGATAACTGCTTGCGAGGCAGGAACCACCTTAAATTGGGACGGGTCATGGGAGAACTCATTCGTGCTGCACGAGCTTATAAATAACGTTAGGGGTAATGTAACCCGAAATATGGCAGAAGAAGCATGCAGCTCACAACATAGGGAAATATATACCAGGCTCAACCACGATCTTCAATCAAACACATACTGGCTTAATGAACTCAGTGTGAAGAAAATCTCGATAATCTTTAAAGCAATGGGTGAGATGCTTCCACTAAATTATATACCCCATCGTAATAATCTGCCAGTCATATGTGACTTATGCAACCTGAGGAAAAGAGAGGATTCCGTGCATTTCATCGGTATGTGCCCCATCTTCAAAGAAGTTCGACGGACCTGTCTAGGCAAGGATTATCTCAGCGAAATCGAAGGAATATGTGTACTAAATGGAGCCAATTGGAATCATCTTTACGAATTCTGCATAACCGCTTTGAAATACCGCAATAGAATTGTAAATGGTGAATTATAATATTTGTCAGTATAATATAAAGCGTGGCGTTTAGAGGAGGTAGGTGAACATGCAGAATCTGGAGTTGCGTGAACTTCACCACCAACCTCTAATTAGCCACGCCTAAAAATATGAATAACAAATGTGTCAGAGCAACAACTAAAAATTATCCCATTTTGACTGTGTGGATTTTGAATTTATGGATTTCGTCTTTTTGGATTTTGACTTTTTGAATTATGACTTTATGGATTATGTCATTGTGGATTTTACAATTTTTTTGGATTTTGTCTTTTCGGATTTTGTATTTTTGGATTTTGTATAGAACCCATTTAAAGAAGAATAATTTGGCAGCAATAAATTATGGGTCAGGCAGCCCACACAAAGTTGAATGCACTAGCATTTTGTACTACAATTAAATTTCAAATACTTCCTATAAATCATCGTAGTTCCAAAATATGGGCTGCACTAACAAACAAATGTTCAAACAATTTAAAATGCGACAATGGATTCCGAACTTATGTTCAAAATTAAAAGACTTGCATGCCCATGGTTATTTTGGCATATACAGTAGAGCAGATCAGCTGATCTCGAAGGGGAACCAGTGACAAAGATTCTGGCCGCACAAACAAATATTTATTTATTTATTTATTTCAGACTTTGTATTTTTTTTTACAAAATTTTCGTTTGCACAATGTGTTGCGGGCTTAAACTTGGGAAATAAAATTTATCCCCAATGTTTTGTACAAAAATTAGTCAGTGGAAGAATTCAGGTTATACACGATACCCCAGTCCTTTAAATTGAATTTTCCCATGTAAGGACAAAATCTGGTCACAGATCCCCTACCTCTCCGAAAAGCTATCGACGCCACTGCTCAAAGAAAAGGATACGAAATAATCTATCCTTTTTATTTAATTATAGTAAGTTGAACTTTCTTGATACTCCGAAAGTTCAACTTACTATAATTCAATAAATAGGATAGCTCACATTTTTTTAAGTGCCGAGCAAATACGAGCTAACGATTTGCAGTCGATCAATACTATTCCGTAATGGTTTTTCAGATAGTGCTTAGCCAACTTGATATAAGTCTAAAAATGTTATTTTTCAGAATTCAGATTTAACAGCTCATAAGTGCGAGTGGAAATAGCTGTCAACGACAATGGACCATTTGAAATTTGAAACGTCAAAAGTAGACGATGAAGGGTAGCTATTTGTAAATATCGGAGTTTTAGAACGGCGGAAAGTGATCGTAATTAACTATTTTTACTCAGATGGTATAAAAAGAACTTGCTCCCTGGCATCTGAAAATGCAGACATTTACGCGGTAGAAACTCAGTATAACAGCATTAGCAGAACTTCTGGAAGACTTCCATTTCTTCATTTAAAATTCCAAATACTGTTTATGAGACTTCAGAGTCCACCGGGCGGCACAGCATCCCTCAGTCGAAGAAACATATTATGTTTACGTGAGGAGAGGATACATGATACAGTTAGGCGTGTTTTTTTTTGTACTCCCGTGTATGTTATTTTAGTGTAACTGCATGGGGTTACAATAATAACATTACCCATACAGATTATGTTGTTATTGTAATCGCATGTAGTTACACTAAACTAACCTAACCGGAGTACAAAAAACCCGGCTATTATCGTCTTATTGAGAATAGATGACATTTAATATAACTATGTGCGACAGATCGCGGCAACACACCTATAGAGATTGTGATGTGAGTAAGGTTTCTTCCATCTACAACACATGTGATGTACAGAATTATTAGCCCAAGATTTTCCCGTTTTTACTAAAATTAACTAAATTAAATTTCTCTCCCATAAATTACCATAAAATCACTAAATTACACGTTAATAATAAACATATCGAGTATTGATTTATTCAGCAATAATCATAACACTTCAGCCAATCAAACTAATAATCCGGCGCTAATCTCATCACCTCGGTCAAGGTTACACGTCTTATAAATCCAGAGGAAAAAACAACCATTATAAACATGTTTCCGAAATTAAGTTATGGATGAAAGTAAAATTATCCATTTTTTCTCTAATTTACCCAAGAAAAATAACATCCGCCAATTTCATCCGAGTCCGCGTATAATGCATAATGCGAATTTGCAATAATTACAAATCTGCATCAAACAGAAAAACAGCGATAAACGTTGCATGAAACCGATCAAAAATACTGAATTAAATTGTTGATATTTATTTGAATATCTTTTGAAATTATAACATAGCTACAGCCTCTTTTTCCGCTGATGTTGCTTACATAATCCACCCAACAAAATTTTTATGACATAATGTGCGCGTTCTTTCACCAAACATTTCCTTAGTCATTTGCAAGAGAGCATTACCATAATTTGCTTAATATTTGACTTTGTGTGATTCTGATTATCATATATTTGAAAGGGAAATTCGCATCGGATTGCACAATATCTCATCACAGACAAAACAAAAATAAAATTTGAATTGAAGATGCTTAAAAAATTCCCTGTCCGTGTGAATGATGCAGACAAGCGACAAAAAGTCATTTCATTGAAGAAAATTATTGTCTTTTTTCGGTATCTCATTCAAGAGTGGCGAGTGGACACTCGGAATATGGATGTATCATAATAACAATGAACCGCCCAACATTTTTATCAACACGATAAATCATTGCATTGTTAGCAGCTTAAAGAAAATGCAAATCAAGCAAAAGAAATAAAATATAATGGTAGAGTAATATCATCTTCAATTTCAACGACGACGGTAACCACGAAGAAAGTTACGCCGACTCGTTGAGCATCTCTCTCAAACTTATCATAACTACTCTAACCGGACATAATTGTTCTTATTATAGTCGCATTTTGGAAGATACATACGAGTATATTCATACTATTAGTTGCTGCAAAAGATTTTATTATTTCCTTTCTAGATGTGCATGTGCGGTGTATTTATTTTAGGTTTCGTTTCTTTGCAACAAAAATATTATTAATATTCGGCAAGAAAAGTGACTTTTCTTTCAGAGAGGCCGAGAGGCTCATACCGGCCAATGACCAGTGAAATTGGCTTGTATGTAGTTAATTGTGATGTAGATATGATGCTAATGAAGATCATAAGTAGCGAATATTGTCATTGCCTTATGCATCAAGCTGGTGGACTCTAGCATCTAGCCTAGGTGGACCACGACTCATAGTGATGAAGAAATGAAGTTAAGATTTATCGGCATTGTAGCACACGGCTCCGGGTGTGAGACTGGACGATGTTTTTCATCTTGATGAGATATGATGACTAATTTAATAGTAGTAACGTATGGTAGTTTTAATACCATCATTCAACGCCGAACTGTTGGTTGTGATGATGACTGACATGCGCAATATATCAGCACAGCATCACGTCAAAAAATATGAAAAAGAAGTCTGGAATTTATTACGTTAACGAAATACGGAGAAAATAAAAGATATCAAATTTTTTGCTAATGACATCATTTTTTCATGTGATTATTTTGCTTTCGTTCTATTATTATTATTATTGTTGCATGGCACTATGTTAATAATCAATGTGTAATGATGTTTGTCAGTGGAAAAGTGAAAAAAGTATATTAAACATTGTGATAATAATGCAATAGTTTTCTTCTTCTTCCTTGCCTCGTTCTTTATACCGCTCCATGGCCGCGCGTATTTCTACAGGCAGCTCTATCTTGGATCGTGCCATCGCCAAGACCAATGCGTTGTTGTTACTTTTTCAT
This sequence comes from Microchrysa polita, assembly GCA_949715475.1. Taxonomy (NCBI): domain Eukaryota; kingdom Metazoa; phylum Arthropoda; class Insecta; order Diptera; family Stratiomyidae; genus Microchrysa; species Microchrysa polita. The sequence goes on along the minus strand of OX454417.1, from coordinate 70,908,811 downwards.
TTGACACATCCAGGTGTTCTTCGGTGTGCCTCTGGCCTTGGGTCCATCAAGTGGAACTTCCATTGATATCGCTTTCTTCGCGGGGTTCTCAGGCGGACGCCTTTGAACATGGCAACACCAATCCATTTGTCGGTCTTCGAGCTTTTCGGTGATTGGTTGGTCTATGTACGAGCTGCCTCGGATGTAGCTACTCTTGATGGGGTCCGTTTTCAATTATCAATTTTCCATTTTCCGTTTTCAATTTTTAATTTTCCACGTTTGTTTGTTTTTCATTTTCTATTTTCCATCTTCCATTACCGTTTTCCATTTTCCATTCTAAAATCGGCTTTCTCGGTTAAGTCTTTAAGCAGACAAAAATGCCGTTTATTACATCAATATTTCCCGTTATTGCACCGATCGAAGAGTGTGATGCCTATGTACTAGATATCGATAAGCTAAATATTTTGGTAAAAAAAATCTGGAAATTGCCTGGAAGGATTTAGCCCGGTCAATTGGTAAACCGTGATTCGTTTGTTAATCTTACTTGTTCACGTTCTCGTTTTTTTTTCATTGGCGGGCGAGACACTTCAGATTCTCCTGATGTTCGCGTTTTTGTTTTACATATATTCATTCGCGGGGCGAGACGCTACGTGTCTATTGATTTTTCTGTGCTTCCAATTTAAATGAAAAACATCGAAAATGAATAAATTAGTCAAAAAACAGTGTAACAGCTTAGCAACAAGCTCGAAAAAAACTTAGCTGTTCGCAAGCATTGTTCATAAACAATTTGCTAATGTTTACAATGTGAGCACGAAACATTTTCTCCAAAATATTATGTAGTAGCTCAAAAACATTTGTTTATAGTGTGCACGTGACACTAGTGTTCAGCAACTATTGCGATACTGTTCAGGAACAATTCCAGATAGTACAATAATGATGTTTTATCGATTCTGTACGAAACTTTATCTTTAATGTATTGATTCTCTCAGTATACCATTATTGATTCTTTTTTATGGACGATGTCCGCATGATTGCTATCAGCGGCCTAATGTACGGTGTTCCATGCGTTCAGTGGAAAGCGGCTCTCCAAGCCACAGGGGCCCTCAAAATCGAAAATATAAACAATATTCTTCTTTAATAGATCGTTAGGTGAGGGTTCATTTATTTATGTATTTTTATTAGCTTGCGAAAAAAAAGCGGCTGATATTACAGTTTTAATTTCATCATGAAAATCATGATCATCTGAGAATCAAAAGGAAAACTACAAACAACATTTTAAAATAGTGAACTAACGTTTTATGTACTTACTGACTTTAGAGTACCTACCACAAATTACATACATACATACTTCCAAGTGCCGAAACTTCAACTGCCGACGCTAAAATTGACAAATTTCTAAGTGCCGGATGTACAATCATGGTTTAACTAATGGTTGTCAGTTAAACCGTCGATGGTTAAAAAATGTGTATAAAAAGTTAAACTGCCGTTTAAACTACGAATTATCATTATAGCTGGTTCACACTATATTAAAATCATATTTGGTATAAACTAAAGTCAGTCAAAACCGTAGTAGATTGGTTGAATCGAACGTCACTAAATTCAAAATGTATTGTAGAATACACTTGAATTATTAAAGTTGCATTACAATATCAGACAACTGTCAATTAAATTTAGATTTTGAACAATCTTGTCAACAGTGTGAAACACTTATTAAAAAAAAAGAAACAGTCGTTTAACTGCATTTCTCTCAATTGTAAACAACCAATGTTTCTATGGAAACATGTGTACGAATACAGTCGAACTTGCCTAAACGGACACATCTACAACCCGAACATTTCTCTTAACTTTTATTTTCACAACATTTTGTTACATATCATGCAATGAAAATGAAGCTTAAAGGCCTGGCACTTCCATGGCCAGAAACGAATGCAACATTTTTCTCACTAAACGTTCTGGCAAATTGTTTACTTTTAAAATTTAATGTATTGTATTTCAAAAAATGCATTTTAAGGTAAACCGAAGAAAATTTAATAATTATATCATAACTTAAAAAAAAAACACAAAGCAAATTTCGCGCCTCTCACTTTCTTTTGGGCTTCTCACTTTCTTTTGGGCTTCACTATAAGTTGTGTTCCAAATTGGTCCGTTCCTGTTCATCATATTTGTAACTTTGCTTTTTTGAAGCGGTTTCAATCCCAGCTCCTCCTTTCTGTTCCGTCTGTTCTTATATAACTTGGTTGCTACATAGCTTTAAAAAACGAGTAAAAAGTGTCGCATACGGGCATCGCCCAAGCGACTCCTCTCGTCTACTGATCATATTTTATATTTTTACATATTTTAGATGGTGTGAGATGCTTCCTTCAATGGGTTATAAGCTTCATGACGAAGTTAATTTTCCATTTCACTTAGAAAGCGATGGTTATAAAAATGATGATCTGCCTTTTACAAGAACAAAAATTCTTAGAAAAATAAATCAGCAAAGCCGTCGAAACTGTAAACATAAAATGCGCAGAAGGACGGTCGGAGACATAATATTTTCATAATTTATGCCTTTGTGAAATATTCTCATTAGCGAAAAATTTTAGTAGGCGGAAGAAATTCCATCACCCAATGCGGTGTTCGTCTATGAGAAGTTCGACTGAAACGTAAATTGGTTGCCAACTACACCACGAATCACGTAATAATTATTACGCGGTGTATAGGTGAGGATATTTGAGACGTCTTCGGCAACAAAATCACTTACGAAAATTATCAATTTGCGCCACGTAAATTAAAAATATTAATGGAAATGAACACTTGTGAAATTCTTTGGTCACAAGTTCACGTGCGCAGAACGAGTGGAAAAATATCCGCGTTACCTTCTTTTCTATTATTTCACGAGCTAAATAGCAGTAAGCGTTGAAATATGCAAAATAGAACTCACTCAATCGTAAACAATCAAGGTTACCATGGAAGTTAACTGCAGTAATATTGTTTAACGAATCAGCAGGCAGCACACACAAGTTAAACGCAGTTTAACGATTTCGGTGAGCGAGGTAATGGCTGATTGGTTGAACAATCAGCTCGCTCAATCGTAAACAACCATTATTTCCATGGAAACTTGTATTACGTAACAATATAAATTAATAGGCAGAGCAAAATACAAATATTTTCTGCTTGGGATTTTAATTATAAGGAAATAAAAAAAATAGCAATATGAAATAGTGCAGACGTGGTTAATAAGTGTGAGATAAATAAATACACGTAATTCTCAATAGTTGTCTTTAGGTTTATATTGTTTTTAAATTATGATCTGTTTGGATTATTAGATCGCTTCTGTTCATGCAAGGAGTATTGTTCACTGTCCAAATTTTACGTTGGTCTCTAGTATAGTAATATTGAAAATTGGCGAATTTTTCTCACTTTTCTGCTGCATTTTCTGTTCAACTAGGACGAAACAAAGAGTTTGATATCATGCTCGATCAAAATGATTAACTAAGGATACCCCCTGTACAAAATGACCCTTCAAGGGTTCTTTCAGTGAGTTTCATTAACCTACCCGTACTGTCGAACATAATGTCCTATTGGCTGAATTCACATTGTAAGACGAAACCGGACGGGTAAACTGGCAAAACAAGAACCATCGTATGATCATTTCGCACTATCCGATCAAAACACGAACCGGCGAACAATAATCACACAGCAAGTATGTATAAATGTTGCCATGCACGCTCCAAAGTTAGTGTACAATGAAGTGACGAGTCGACAAGATTAAAATGCAAGTAAAACACGCGCTAATTGTCGTCGCAGAACGCCTGAACTATCGGTAGATGCAATCGTCTTATCGATCGTACGATTCTTACGAAAGAAAAACAATCGTGTCACGATTTTTTTCTTTCGTAAGACGCGTTCTTACAATGTGAAATGGACAATGCTTGTCTGCTGGCCACTACAAAAGCTCTCTTGTCTTGCAAGTTTACCCGTCCGGTTTCGTCTTACAATCTGAAATCAGCCAATGTGTCATTTTTTATGAATGATTTTGTATGACTGAAGTTAAACGTTCGATAAAGCTTATATATCGAAACTTGATCGCACTTTTTCTGCCGATTTTTGATATGCTACTACCAACTGTGCAGATAAACCTGAAGAAAGTGCGATGGATTATGTAGGGTTCTTGTGTACTTCTACTTCGTATGCACAGATTTCTTTTTTCTCCCCCTAGTATTAAAACATTCTAAAATGATTGGGAATTGATTGCGAGCCTTACAGCGAATTCACTGCTAAAAGTAATATGAACTAGGGGGCTTCGCCCCCTGCTCGATACGCTCGCCAACCCCCGGGGGCCGAAGCTAATTTCGGCCGCGGCCGAAATTAAGATACCCTTCGCTCTCCTTGGGCTAAAAGTTTTTTCGGGCGTACCTATGACTTGTATTTAATCCCCCTCCTCATTCTTTTTCTTCCGTCTTGACAAAAGTTTTGGGCTTGGTTGAAATAAGTGGACAAATAAAAATATTTACTCGGAAAATTTTATTGGGGTTGCGGGAGCATTCAAGGTTTTGTGAAATTGGTGCAAAAAATGTTTCTTAGAAGAGCCAAAATGGGGGTTGGGTTTGTATGGCCACCCCATGACCCCATGGTCAGATTTGATCAATTCTTAGGTATGTTTTGTGTCATCAAGAGAAACACATTTGTGTGCAATTTGGTTGAAATTGGTGCACAAATAAAAAAGTTTTTCTTAGAAGAACCTAATTTGGGGATTTAGGTTTGTATGGCAGCCCCATGACCCCATTATCCCATTTGATCAGTTCTTAGATATCTTTTGTGTCATCAAGAGAAAAACGTTTGTGTGAAATTTGGTTGAAATCGATGCACAAACAAAAAAGTTTTTCTCAGAAGAACCTAATTTGGGGGGTTGGGTTTGTATGGCAGCCCCATGACCCCATGGTCCGATTTGATCGATTCTCGCATATGTTGTGTGTCATCAATAGAAATACATTTTTGTGGAATTTGGTTGAAATCGATGCGCAAATAAAAAAGTTTTTCTTAGAAGAACCTAATTTGGGGGGCTAGGTTTGTATGGCAGCCCCATGACCCCATGGTTCGATTTTACCGATTCAAACATACAAACTGCCTGCAGCAAAAAGAAGTATTTGTGCAAAATTTCAGCTTCATAGCTTTTAAATTGGCCGAGTAAAACGCGTAGCAACAGACGGACAGACGGACAGACAGACAGACGGACATCGCCCAATCGACTCCCCGTGTTATGCTGATCATATATGTATACTTATTATATGGTCGGAGATGCTTCCTTCAACGCGTTACAAACTTCATGACAAAGTTAATATACCCTTCGTTGACTCTACGAGCGAAGGGTATAATAAATCACAGGGACGTACCGAGCAAACATTTGTTAGGGGGGTGAAAAGTAAAATTTGCCGACTAAATTTGAAAAGTCACCAATTAGAGGTACGGAAATTTCGTTTTTACGAAATAGATGCGAATTTCGGCGAAAATTGCTAATTTATGCGAATCAATGAGAAATGTTCCAATTTGGACTTTTTTCACAAAAAAAAGTTTATTTTTGTCCAAAAATGTTAAATGCAGAGAGTTTGGTGAATCACGAGCATCATGGCTTGCCGAACACCGAGAAAGCCCTTTAGTTGGAGGTTTGATGAATCAACTTTGTTTTCTGCAATGCGATTTTTAGGGAGAGTTTTCTCGTGGTTCGGCGGGCCCCCATAATTTAAATGAACTTTACATAAAAACGATAAAAGCGTAACGATATTTACGGTATATGCCTCAGCAGTTTCTCGTTTCACCGTTACCGTATCTAGTATCTATGTGTGTTGTCTGAATTCAGCGAATTTCAGCGAAATTTCCAATATGCAAAATTAGTTTATGCGAAATTCCTATTTAGTTTAAAGGCCTCTCTCGCTATCTCCCCAAAACTTTGACTCTTTGAGCAATTATCAAGAAGGATTTGAATTTCAGCATGAAGGCATTCGGGGATCTCCTTTGAAATACAAAAATAAGTTTGGATCACTGCAGTTACTGAGATTATCGTGCAATTTTTCCCATCGGACAGAATTTGAAATATGTCTTGAAATGGTTGGAGCAGTTTGGCTTCTTTTTCCAATTCTTCTGTCGACTTTGAGATAAAAACGTCAAGAAGGATTTTGAGCTCTTTTCGGTAAAATGTTGCAAAGTCTGTTTCGGCTGTAGTTTGAGATAATTCGTCCATTTTTTCGGAGCACAACGAGTTCGGTGTTGTTTTTGTAGTCCGATTCAGGGCCAATATTTAATTTTCTTGCGAAAATCAGGCCACTAAAATCAAAATTTACACTTCTTTAGTTCCAGAACAGGAATGTTAACTTCGATACATAAATTTGACGGGAAAAATTATTACAGGTTGAAAAAGTTCATGAAACGCCAATCCAGTTCTATTTTGGAGCCAACAAATTTCAAGGTAATTAATCTTAGGTTTCGATTACATTGAGCTAGTTTACTCGTTACAACCCAAAAATGTCGTAGGCGATTGGAGTAATTTGCTTATAAAATTATCGGAATTGGAACTTTAGAATGGATTTCTTAATTTTTATCCGCAATCCCGGGGACAATGTGACTTGGCTGTTATGTTAATCACGTATTTCTATATTTCACTTCACAAAAATATTGGTCTTTAATTGTACTAACACTTTAATTAATTTATTGTTAATCGAATTCATCAGAAGTTTAATCGAAAATTTGATTTATGGATATGTACGTTTTTGATAATTTTCAACTACCATACTGTACAGGCGTTTTTTGTTACCATATGAAAAAGATGGATTTGGCGTATTTTGAAACCCAATCTGAATTGGAGATGGCGGATTTTGAAAAATAACCGCATTTTTCTTTACTAAATTTAGAGAGGTTTTAACTGAAAATCAAGGATTCTGATCCCAGAAGCTTATAGATAATTTAGTTACCTATCATCTGGCATCATTAACTCAAATCTTTTAAAAATTGTAGATGGTGGCTTTTGAAAATAGGCTCCTCCATATGCATTACAATCTATTAAAACTACACAATTCATATGAGGCGTAAAAATGACACAATTGATTCTCTTGGTCTCGAATAACCGCTAAAAATTTAGCAAGAACCTCTTGAAAAATGCAGTTATTTTTTTCATTATTCATTCTCTATGGAAGTATGTAATCGTACTTACATCTGGTAATCAGATAGCGTTACATGAGCGTAACTATAATTAAAATCTTCACTGACCAGCTGACGACAGATACATACTGCCGAAGTACATACACAAAAGAAAGCTACAATCTGACTATCCGGAATGGCGTAAGAGATAAGAGTCAGTGAACTTCAGTTCATCCCGAAATGATGATAGGTCGCGCATTGTAGCTTAACAAAAATGTTGCGGAAGGTTAAAATGCAAATGACGCGCGGTTACATCTTCAGTCTTCAGAGATCTTCGGACGGCTAAAAATACAAGATAAAAACCATCAAAACTCGTGGACACAATCACAAAACCATTTACGGATGACCGTGCTGTTTACGTCAAACCAAATAAAAAATTTCAAACTTGATTCTCACACTGCGTCATTTCCTTTTTAGTATCTTTACTAATAGACGCCAGTCAAGTCAAACGGGCGGCAGACAAATAGTAGTCACTTTTGATTTCATTTTCCCCGGCCGCGGCCTGTGTAATTTAGCACGTGTAATTTCATATCTTTATTGCTGCGATCTGCGACGACGAACGATAGGTGCTGGGTGCTGCGATGTTTTTCTCCCACGATTTTTTTCTTTTGCTTGTCTCTTCAAATGTAGCGCGCTAAAAAGTCTGTTATTGTTGTCATTGGCGTTCGTCACTTTCCACTGGACAAGCAAAAGACCCGGCATTAGCAGTTTATAAGGTGATGGTGCGAAAAGGTAAATACGAGTGTGTAAAGAAACGGCCTTTGTGTTTAGATACTAGCAAAGCAATATGTTCACTTATTGGATGATGCAGTTGCTCTCAACCATTTGTGTTGCAGATTCGGTAATTTATCAGAAAAAAACTGAACCGTTTTATACATTTCTAATGACGTGAATACATTTCGGAACAGCACTAAACCTATGAAAGGTTTGGACGTATTTAGACAATTTTTTTTATGCTTTATTTTTTTACCCTGAACTGTACCTATTCTTTTATATGTTTATTAATCTTATACTTGCAGGTAAGCCTAATGTGAATACCAAACCCGAATAATTCAGGTACACACATTATGTATTTCTAAATTGTTATTAGTACCCCGAGCGTACTTAGTAGCTTAGTGCTTTAAACCTGAATAATTCGAAGAGGGGCAAGCCCAAAATTCCGTCAACATCATGATTTTTCTAAGGAACATGTAATTGTAAAGGGTATTCATACTATAGTTGATTTAGCTTAATCCTATGATTTACGACATCTATCATATATCCACTGGATTTTTCATACATTCGAATCCGGTTAAATTTCAACAAATACTCACTAGATTAAAGAAAAATTCAATTTTTTACAATATGCAGTATGCAAAATATGTCGAGTATCAATAAACAATGTTGTAAACTGTACAGACACCAATACCAAATAAATTTGATTTTGTTCGGTATTCCGCTGAAGATCCCAGGGCATCCAAACAAATTGCTATTCCTTTTTGTCAAAGGAAATCGTGTCTCGAAATGGGATGTCATTTTTCTTCAGGCTCTTTAGTTTTTCACACAATTTTTCGAATGGTTTGGAGTTTATCCTAAATTTTTATACCCTTCACTCGTAGAGTAAAGGGTATATTAACTTTGTCATGAAGTTTGTAACGCATTGAAGGAAGCATCTCCGACCATATAAAAAATGTATATATATGATCAGCATGACGAGCTGAGTCGATTGGGCGATGTCCGTCTGTCTGTCTGTCCGTCTGTCCGTCTGTTGCTACGCGTTTTACTCGGCCAGTTTACAAGCTATCGAGCTGAAATGCACACATGCTTCTTTTTATTGCAGGCAGTTTGTATGTTCGAATCGCTAAAATCGGACCATGGGGTCATGGGGCTGCCATATAAACCTAACCCCCCCAATTTGGTTTTTCGAAGAAAAACTTTTTCATGCGTGCACCAATTTCAACGAAATTTCACACAAATGTGTTTCTATTGATAAGACGAAACATATGTAAGAATGGATCAAATCGGACTATGGGGTCATGGGGCTGCCATACAAACTTAACCCCCCAAATTAGGTTCTTCTAAGAAAAACTTTTTCATTTGTGCACCAATTTCAACCAAATTTTATACAAACGTGTTTCTATTGATGCCACAAAACATATGTAAGAATGGTTGGAATATGACTGTGGGGTCATGGGGCTGTCATACAAACCCAACCCCCCAAATTGAGTTTTTCTAAGAAAAACTTTTTGATTTGTGCACCAATTTCAATCAAACCTCCTAAAAGTGCATTTCAATTGATGCCACAAAACATATGTAAAAATTAATGGAATCGAACAATGGGGTCATGGGGCTGTCATACAAACCCAACCTCCAAATTGAGTTCTTCTACGAAAAACTTATTTGTGCATCACTTTCAACCAAAACTCGTAAAAGTGCATCTCTACTGATGCCATAAGACATGTGTAAAAATGAATGGAATCGGTCTATGGGGTCATGGGGCTACCATACAAACCCAACCCCCCATTTTAGATCTTCTAAGAAACATTTTTTCCACACCAATTTCAAACAAATTTAATGCGTCCTCGTCAAAAAAAATTAAAACGAATGGAATCATACTATGGGACCATGCTCTCGCATCCCCCCAATAAAGTTTTCTGAGTAAATATTTTTATTTTCCCACTTAACCAAAAACACACAAATGGTGTTTTATCGACGCCACAGAAGGAAAAGAATGGGGAAGGATTGAACACAAGTCATATGTTCGCCCAAAAAAAACTTTTAGCCCGAGGAGAGTGAAGGGTATTCAAATTTCGGCCGCGCCCGAAATTAGCCTCGGTCTCGTTTTTTTTAATGTTTCCCATTCTTCTGGACGTTTTAGAAATAGTAAAGAAGTGCAGCCTGTCTTTATGCTTACCTCTTGCGATAATTTTCAATAAGAGTATTAGACAAGGGGTTTTCCCTTCCCTTTGGAAGCTATCCTATACCGTTCCCATTCCGAAAAAAGGTGATTCACGCATTGCTTCAAATTATCGCCCCATTTCATTGCTGTCTTCCTGCTCCAAAATTCTTGAGCGTATCATATTCAACCTCATTTGGTATTGTTTTAGCCATCTTATTGTCTCAAACCAACATGGTTTCTGTGCAGGCAAATCAACGGTCACAAATTTAGTTGAGTTTGTCGAGTATGTAGGAAAGTCCTTCAATTAACATTGCGATGTACATGTGATTTACACCGACTTTTCTAAAGCGTTTGACGCAGTGGATCATGGTATCCTTCTTCAAAAACTTGGCATTTCTGGTTTCCCTACCATTCTTTTAGGTTGGTTAGCTTCGTACCCTATGGATAGAAGCTCATCAGTCGCTTTTAAAGATTTGGTTTCTTTGCCGTTTTACCCGTGCTCTGAGGTACCTCAAGGGTCAATATTAGGCCCATTACTTTTTTTGTTTTTCATTAATGACCTGCCTCCACTTCTGAAAAACCATTCTTTATTATATGCTGATGATTGCAAGCTATTCACGTCGGTTTCAAGGCTGGATGACGCTATCACGTTGCAAGCCGACCTGGATACCTTATCTGAATGGTGCCTTAGGAACGGTCTGCACCTAAATGTTTCCAAATGTGCTCAGATGATATATTCCCTTAAACCTTTTCCATTTTCCTATCGTTATCAAATTAATTCCCTTCCTCTTAAATGTGTTTCAACAGTTGACGACCTAGGCGTAACCTTTGAAATTAAGCTGAAGTTCAACTTCCATATTGAAAATTTGGTTCTTAAAACATCTAAACTTTCTGGTTTCGTATTAAGATGTTCCAGTGATTTTCGTGACATTGGAACCGCTGTAAGACTATTCCTTTCGCTTGTACGCAGTTTACTGGAATATGCGTCTGTTATTTGGTCACCATCTGCAGAGCAAAACAGAACAGACTTGGAATCAGTTCAACGCAGATTCACTAAATATTTATTTTTTAAATATGGAATACCTTACCTACAGTATCCTCAACGTCTTATCTTTTTAAACATTATGTCCTTGGAGAAAAGAAGGTGTTTTCTTGACCTTTGTTTTCTTTACAAAATCTGCAAAGGGCTTATAATTACTTCTACAGTAGAGGATATTGTGTATAGACTTCCCAGTTATAGGACTCGTAGTGTAGCCATTTTTAACCCCCCAACTGTTTGTCTTTCCACTTACATGAACTCGTCTATTTATCAGAATGATGCGCAGTTGGAGTTGGAGCTTGGCCCGCTGCCTCTGCGCTCTGTTGTCTAAATTAAATTAATATTTTTATCAGTGATTATAAATATATTCTAGTTTCCATACTCGATTTTGCATGTACAATTAATTTCTTGCATTTTGTAGCTTACCTATTTAAATTCTTGAATTTAACTTTTTTGCTTTCTTACTCCTACAATTAGTTTAATAATATTTTTCATTTTTCCGCTTCTTTTCTATAACTTTAGATAACAGTTCTATAGTTTCTTAACCCATTAACGACGAGACCCTTAAATCTTACCGATTGAGCTGAAATTTTCCACGTCGGCTTAAAATGGCTAAAAACACATTTTGTAGAAAAAAAAATTTCCCCGGATGCCGGGTTCAGGCTCCCGGCACTGTTACATATATGTAACATCAGGCACTCGAAGTACTCGAGGGTGTTACATATATGTAACATCAGGCATGATACGGGGAAAGTGTATTCAAAGTAAATTTTTGATTTTTTTTTTTCAAAAAGAAAACATTTCAGTAAATTTTTTTTAATAGAGCGAAAAATATATGAAAGCCAATATTTTACATGAAGTTTGGAATGTAGATAATGCAACAATAACGTAGAAATAATATGAAATGTGTGCGAAAATTGAGCAGCCTTACAAAAATATTATGTCAAATACTGTATTATTTTATTTTATTATATATGTGTTTTTGCATGTGGAGTTGTTGTTGTTTTATTGAGAAGTTTCTTGAACACCCACAGAACTAATAGATTTGACAGTTTGTGAATAAAAAAAAAGTTTATAGAACTACAGTACAGATTTTGAGGATTATGGAAGATTTACCAGTAAATTGTAAAATTATTGTTTCAATTTTTTTGCCAATTTGTCCATCCGCCCAATTCGTCTAGAAAGGACTAAATAAAGAGCCTATAATTCCTCCTTGTCTATAATTTGGTATACATTGGAAACCATTTCTTCTTTCGTAGCTCAAAATATATCCTTTCAAATATTATATTAGCAGAATTAAATAGAATAACTAATACTTGGCCTCATGAAAATAAAGCCTTGACTCCTTGACACAAGGGTTTAGAGAATCATGTGACATGACTAATTTAAGGGAAAAACCTAAATAATAGCATTTTTTCTTTTAAATTTTAACATTTATGACGACTATTTATGCTATTTTCCTAGATAAAAATGTCTTGTTAAAATCCGGAATTTTCGTTAATCCGGATTTTTTGAGAATCCGGACTTCATTTTTTTTATAATTTATCCGGACTATCGCGTCAATAGTGTAAAAATTCCATAAAATAAAAAAAAAAACACTAAAAAAGTACTTACTCATACACCTCGTATACGAAGAGTGCACTTTCCCCATATCAGGACGGATGTTACATATATGTAACAGTGTTATAAAAGTACTTATAAAACGTAAACTACGGACAATATTTATTTCATTTATTTTTTGTATTGTTTCAAAAAGACCATGTAATGCCATACGATTAATTTTTTCCCAATTTTTTTCATACAATTAAATATAAAAATAAAATTCCTCTACTACTTTTGCCATCGTGACGATTTTCGTCAACATCGAAAAATCCATCAGAAAGAAACCTCTATAACTTCCACAATAGTGAATCAAATTCAGCTAAATTGATTTCTACGCATTGCTAATAGTGTCCAGTACAGGACAAAATACTTTTTAGTGCCGAATTGATATCCTATTCCTTTAGCAGGCGTTTGAAAGGAAGGATGTCTTACTGTTACATATATGTAACATCAGGCATTAATGGGTTAAGGTGCTGTGTTATTAGAATTATTGTTGTTCTGTTCAGCTTGCCTATAATAATAAATAAATAATAAATAAATAAATTTTAATGAAACACGATATATTAGCGACGTTTTTTTCGTATCGCGGGTAAGTTTGACTCGAAAAAAAACGATCGCGGGTAACATCCCGGTTAAGACCAAACAGCTGACAATCGATAGTTTTTGCGCATCTTTGACTCCTTCGTGGGCTTATTTTTTAGATGTGGTGGATTTTATCACAAAAGATGATAGAAGAAAAAGTATAGAATATGAAATCGCTGCGACTTCATATTTCATACTCGTAATAATATGTTTAGAAGCATTTTGCAAAAATTTGAAAAAAAAATCGTTTTTGAAGTTTTGAGCATGTTTTTGACGAATTTCGATTTTTTGTGCTTTTTGATACCCAATAGGTCTGGCCAGTATGACATTTTTTTAAAATTATCCTATTTATGATGTAATAATATCATTAAAATTCAATTTGTACTACAAACAAACAAAAAATTCTGAGATTTTTCTTTAAGAAGCTTTGAAGTTCGAAAAATGGGTATGCCTAATTTTATCATGTTTCATAACATCACCTAAACCACTGAGATTTGATTCTAGAAAGTTCAAACCAGTTTTATTTGCTTTGAATTAGTAAGGCCTAAATATGAGTGACTTGCGAATGTCTTTCTAAATAGATTTGACCAATAAATTTACGAAAAATTTAGAATGAAATAATTTTTGCACTTGAAAATTGCCTATTTCTTTCCACCTATTTCCTGAAATTTGCAGACTAATATCGGGGCGAAATCTGCCAACAACGCGTTAAATATTTCCACAAAGATATTGCAATTGGAAAATGCGGTAAAACTTTCTACTAGATATACGCCTTGAAAATAGAAAAGCAAAAAAAAAAGAAGAAAATAAGGGGAAAACATGTTTGTACTAATACCACCCCAAAATATGTCTAGTTAAAAACGTTTCCAGTATATCTACAAAAATGATATAAATACTTTTATGGCTTAAAAAGGCTAGTTTAGAATTGGCAGAATGACTCTATGGATAAAAATTTTACTTTTTATGAAAAATTAAAACTTTTTCTCAGTAGGTCCAGCCAGACCTATTGGGTATAGAATATGCATATGCATATATGTATGTAGTAGGTGCCGACAGAAGGGTTAAAAGCATTATATTTTTATAAATCATAAAAATTACTTTTGAATAAACTTGTTTTTTTTTTTTATCATAGAATAATAAACAAAAAATGCGACTAGGAAGTGGTACGGCTGACAACCGTATTACAGTGAAACACGGTTAAGTGCAACACGCGTAAGTGCAAAACTCGCATAATTCTTATCGGAAGTAAACAAAAACATGCTTAATATTAATTAAAGGCAAAGCTAGCAAATTGCAAAATCGTGTTTTTTCCATCTCAATCGCGAGAACTTTTCTTAAGCCCCTCGTGTATCTTTTAACTCTTTCAGGGGTGGTGGTAAGTATACTTACCACCTTTTTATGTTTTTTTTTGGGGGAAATATTCACCTGCAAATTTAATAAACGACATCATACTGTTATGTTTCTTCTCGTCTTTTCTAGACGTTCCAGTGGGTTCGATAGATTTTCGCGTATACGACAATGAATAACACTCGCTTTACTGTAACACTATTTATTACAACCACACGGATATACACGGTTTACAATTTATACTAATAACTTCACTAATTATTGACTCGACATTATTCACGGCTAAAACTAGATTGACTGGCTGGCTCTAGTCGACTCCCTTATATACCCATTTTCGCTGTTCTAGAAACTTCGGCCAGTAAATTGTCTTGCTAGGGACACTAGCGCCATCTGGTGCCAAGTAGGAGTACAATTTGGGTTGTTGTATAAGCTCGTCAACGTTGTTAGTGACATAGGCGCCCTCTGGTGTAAACTAGGGGTTGACATATAGCCTAGACACATTACAATACGTTGAGTTGATCTGTTATGCATTGAAAAAAATGCATCATCTTCTCGGAAGAAAAATATTCCAGTTTAGTAGAACTGTTATATGGCTGATTTCCTGCCTAGCACAAACGCCCCATTTTATTCGTTTGCTGTTGCCGCTGTATAAATTGCAAGTTCGCACAAATTTATTACACGTTTGCTTCCAAGCCATTCGTCCGACTAGTGAAGTTATTCTGTGTAAAAAGTGTGTTTTGTGGTAGGTATTACCGTTACAAAAAGGTGGTAAAAATACTTACCACCGCCCATTGTACATGAGTGTTTTGCTGATATACTTTTTTTTATCAAGCGATCAAAACTGACTAGCAGACGTCTCTCTAGACCAAGAGCCAATATGCCTTCTAATCTTGGAGGAAAATGAGGACTATTTAGATATACCTTCAGATAGTGAATCAGTCGATCTTCTGAACTACGACTCAGATTTCGAAGAATGTAATCTCCCTCCGTCCACTCAAGGTGGATCGGAAATATTATGTATTTACCTCTCAGTAAAATTAAAATATGCTGTCTATTTCAATCTGATTGTAATTAGGTAACTCCTGATAATTTCGATGCCATCGACGACATACCTTTGTCTTACTTGCGAACGGAGTGCAGATCATCACTAACCACGGTCAATATTAAAATAAATAAATAACAGGCGCGACAATCCAGCAATGGACTAAGGCCGCAGGATGTGTTAGTGACATCCTATTTCCAAGATCTTATCTGCTTTTTGTTGAGGTAATGAGATCAGCATCACGCTCAGCAGTGTTATTTATCCCCGTAAATGGGTACTCGTTTAACATCTGAGTGAGATCATAGTCCGTCACAAGCTCGTGAGTTCGAAAAACACCATGGAACACGGTGAGATTCGAACTCATGAGCCTGTGCACCGAAGGTGCGCGCACTAACCGCTAGACCAGCCAGACTACAATATTACCTGGTAAAAAAATTTGACCATTGAACCACCAAATGATTTTATTGGCGGTAATTACGGACCATCTTCCCTCATTGAGGATATAAAGATCAAGGATCCGAAAAATATTTTCAATACCCTGCTAACTGATAATCGAACACACATTGCCTTCCAAACAAATTTATATGCCCAACAATCAGGAAATCGGGCCAAGATTTGCCAGTAAGGACCTCTTCACGCGGCTGTGCTCATTGCAGTACGAAGAAAAATCAGCAACGAACGTCTTTGTCTGTTCTGTATGTCGTGTTCCACTTTGCATGAACGCGAACAGAAAATGCTTCGAATTATACAATTCCCAGTAAGATGGGCGGCGGTAAATATACTTACCACCCTCTACACAGGATTCAAAGGACGACAAATTTTTTTTCTTACATTTTATTTCTTAGTAAATATACCTATTTTCAAAAATAAAGTGAATTTCTAAATTGTTATGCGTTTTCATATAGTGCCCCTGAAAGAGTTAAACAAATCAACAAGTTCTCAATTAAGATTTCATTTTTTCGTCAATAAAACCTGAGGAACACCCTTTATTTACTGTAGTCTCTACAGGGTTAACAGGGTAACTCGACGGTTCTTAAATCGTCGTAAAAACTAAAGAAATTCAAGGTTAAACATTTTTTTTTTTCAATTCATGCCAATGAATTTTGCCTTTTTCCACTATTAAACTTTTGGAATCAATTTCTACAACTTCGACTTTTCGCAGCACACAAACTTTAATTATTGTTCGGGGAGTGGTTTCAAATCCACTTAACTGTTCTGATAGTTTTATTACAAAAAAAAATTAACATCAATGTTCCATTTTTTACGACGTTTTGAAAACCGTCAGACTGACGTTGAACTGGTGTATTTCAGAAAATACGACCAACGGCAAGGTGTACTTTTATTGAAAATTTTATGTAGTTTCAGAAATGTTTGGTGGTGTGGCAAATTTTGATTTAGTTCAGCAGGTCGGGCATTTTGACAAAAAATGCTATTACATTGTAACGTTTAAAAATAGAGGGGTCCCGTTGTAAATTAATTTCCGCCAAATGAGCCACACTACCTACCATCAAAATATTCTCCACCATGAATGGAATATCCTGTATAATACACTCTAAAAAGTGAGTTTAAATTTCCACTGAAAATGCGGTAATTTTACACTTTTTCCCGCTTATAATCACATCAAGATTTTTGCATTTTTCAACAATTTCTGTGTAAAATGAGAAAGTTACACCAAAATCGGTGTGAAATGTATTTTTACGCTACACTTGTGTATAATTCAGATTTTCAGATGCATTTTTACAACGTTTATGTGTTTAATTCGGATTTTGGGTGTATTTTTCCAACGTGCGGTTGAAGTTTTACTCATTTTTTGTAGCATGCTCTACAGTTATCATACTTCAATCGGCTGTACTTAGCACAGTGTAACACATTCTTCCAAAAGTTATCTGCATTTAGAACTCATGTGTACAGATCGCACAAAAAGGATCATATTGTAACCTCCCGTGTAGAGGAAATTCTGATCAGCAAAACTCGACAGATACTTGTTTATATTCGATATGTCGTTAAATAGTTTTATTGTATTATTTGAGACGGTTCGCCAGTTAAATCTTTACAACGAAAAAAGAGAGTGAAAAAATATGTAATATTACAAATCCAGGTGGAAATCGCTTTATATTCCTATTATTACGGAGTGTTTTCACACATAGCGAGGTGTAAATTTGCCAATGTATTAGGGTACTTTTTTAAACATTTCTTATGTAAAATTACACTTGATTTGCAAATTTAGATTGCACTATTAAGATATAAGGAAATAAAGTTTCCTTCTATTATAAGAGTAAACATTTCGTAGAGTATACGACTAACCAGTAGTGAAGTAAAATTATAATAATCTAAGTCAGGTAACAGGCTTGGAGTGACTGTGGAAAATTTCAAGGCTTTCTTACATAAATTAAACTGGATTTCCGCAAAGTTCATAAATTCATTAGGTCAATAAGCTGACTTTAGTGAATCAAGTCTCACCTACAACATTTTAAACTATGCTGACGACATGTATCTACTCTCTCATAAGATCATGTATCTAAGCGACATGACTGGATTTCGAAAGAGATACTAAGGTTCCTTAACCCTAGAGTGGGCGCGCTATGAGCATTTTGCCGCCCTCACCAAAAAAACCTTAATAATTCGTAAAATAATTTTTCGTTAAGTTTGCACTTTTCAGTAGCTGCCTCTATTTTCATTCAGAACTCGTGCCGAAAGGCTGTACGTCGTCAGTGGGCGGAGTGGGGCTAGAGAAAGAGGTTGTTATCATCAGGCGGCAATTTGCTCATCGCGCGCCTTCTTACGTAGGTAATTTTTACCTCATATATCACATATAAAAAAAACATATTTTTTGCAAAGTTGGAATGTTGGGTATGTTTTATGGTGCATTTATTGTAAAAACTATAAGAAGGGTGTTAATTTTCCTTTTTTATGAGTATTACATACGATAATGTAGAATATGTTAAAAGTCTATTAAAATGCGTTGCGTTCTCCAAAACCTTTTATAAACCGAAGTTCCCAAAACATATTTCAATAAATATGTTAATTTGTCATTGCTTATTTGGGTTTTATTCAAATCCTGAGAAAATAAATTAATTCAGTTGCTTTATTCCTACTTAAAATTGCCACTGAAAAGGAGCGGCAAAATGATCCCCACGCGCCCACTGACGTTTCTCGGAAAGACGCGCTCACTCTAGGGTTAATACAAGCAAGACCAATATCATTAGCCTGACTGGGAGTTCAACTCTCCTCATATGTATCTATGTACAACCTGAAGAGCAGGTAGACGAATTTGTCCGCTAGGGTAGCATTCCAAACTCTAGCAAAGTAGTTATCTTAGTCTAGAAGCCAAAGTGACGCTGTCCCGCTCCCTTATTTTTTCATTGTTGTTATATGGGAGCAGCACTGGGAAAGTTACCAAGAAGTTGCAAACTTTTGCAAATACATACTTCTCTTCGTCGAATCCAAAAATTGGTATGGCTCTAAAGAATCTCTCTATGAAGATCTCCGTCGGTGTATCCGTCAAATGCGTGCCGACGAACTGATTCACAAGGCAGTGGAATGGTCATACTTTGCGAAATAGTGAAAACTGCATCGCGCTATGCGATGGAACCCCTTCTTTCAACGAGTCAGAAAAAGAGGGAATATCCATTTTGGCAATTTGGCATCGTCCTATTGAAGCATCAGAGACTTTTTCGTCACGGTTTTAGGCCAAGAATCGTCAGACAACCGCAGACCCGGAGGATATTTGACATGAATTCGAATAATTATCACCGGAATTCTTGTGAAAAGTCATATAAATGCGATAAAACGGGCACCATCTTACGAATATCATCTTTTTAAATATAAAATATCACTTAAAGTCATTTTTGTATTTTATAAAATAGTTACACAACAACAAAATTTGATGATTAATTTTTTGCCACCTTGTAGTAGTAAATTATTGAAAAAAATACGAGCCGGCAACTCGAGAGCTAATGTGGGACTCCCCTACATCCGGCTGGTTTCAATGTACTATGCTCTTCTCATCGATCCAGGCGCGGTCAATTTTTGGAGTTAGAGAGCAGAAAAATTACATATTTAAAGCGGCTGCCAAAAACGCAAGTTTTGATGGAACTTAGTGTATATACCCCTAAAGTATTTTTCCGTTGCTTCTAAAATTCCCCCAAGATACAGATGGACGCAGCTCATACTTTTCGATTGTTTCTTTTCAAAAATCAATTCCAAACCAATTTCCTTCGGGATATGTTTAGATGCCATACGTAGCAGAGTAAAAATTCATGTATGTATGTACATAATTTGACGAATTTCGTAAATCATTTATTGTCGTCATTAAATTAAATTACAGGTGTTCGAATATATTTTATAAAAAATACGGTGTACTAGTATTTAACCGATAAAACGTTGGGGGTTGGGGTGCCCTTGCACCTTGCCCGATATTTAACGTAAGTTTTGGACGCCGGCCCCCATTCTGGACTGTGACGTTTTCTTTTTGACGACTCATCTGATTTTCTTTTAAGGCTTTAATCCATCGATACATTAACCCTGATGTTGGAAGGAGTAACGATCATCGTAATGCGTGTTTCTGTCAATTTCTTTTGCACATCAGTTTTCGATAGGTTGGTTAGGACCACATCGCGGAAACTGTGCAGGAAATGTCAATAAAATATTTCAGTCCTCGACTAGGTTTGAAACAGGACCACCAATAACTATAATAATTGTGCAGCAAATTCCAACATTTTTCAAATAATCAACTCTACAATGATCGTGCAATTAGTCTAATTGCAACTTTCATCATATCGTAAGCCTATGCATAATGTAATAAGCAGTGCATTCGCTACAACTACATAAATATACATTTGATTGAAACAAAAATAAAAACTAATAGAAATACGCTTATCACATACCTAGTATCGGCAATTCCCTTGGCCCGCGATTCGATTCCAGCTTTATGCACACATTTCAGGAACGTAAGATGCTATCATGTGATATCCAACCTTTCTAATGCCATACAACAGGTGTAAGCCGACTGAAGGCGGTCGGCAGACTTCACATTAAAACTGACTGTCGGCAAACCCATGACTATACATAGGAGTACTACTATCACTTAATATTGATCGCGATTTAATTGGCATTCTTCGTCGATAAGACGGTTTGTCCAGTTTTGAATATTCCGGAAGGAAATCGCGAAACATTTATAACGATGTGCACACTTGATTTATAAGAAGCTGTAGTTGAAGTGGATGTGCAGGATTAAGTAATAAATTAAGATTGTTGCATGTGTGTTGTAGGGCAGCAGTAACGATATCGATAAATTAATATGGACCTGAAAAAGGAGGCGTATCCTACATAGACATACTCGGTGTAAACTGTTGTTGGCATAAGGAAAATTGAAGGAATGCATATTTCATGCAATTTCGTTGTTAATTAAATTCCTTATACATAGACAGAATTTTAACAGTGTCTGGTCGATTGTGGGACCAATTTAAACCAAAAGGAACCATGCATTGCAGTTCCTCAATCAATTTATTGTAACATAAACATATTTTTGAACAGCGATTTAATTTTTTTTATCGAGATTCAAGGGTTTCCTTAGAAACTCGCTGAGTCTACTATGTACAAGACCCGCGTAAGCCAACATCCAAAAAAAGATAAAAAAAATCACTCAGTGAAAGTTCACCTGTTAAAATTTTTCGGTAAAAACTAAACCAAAAATGCGCTTGAAAAATAGGAAGCCAAGGATTGTAAGTTGATTCTAGACTCAAGGACGGCGCAACCCATCGTTGCGCCCTAGGTGAAACTAGCGAATTGCGCCCTAGGCGGATTCGTTAAGAAACATTTAGTTCCTGTCAACCCCTTGTGGGGCATAGGGCATTAACTACGCCTACTCTCCACCTCGTTCTGTTTTGCGCCAACGGCGCTAGCTGCGACCATGTAAGATTTAGCGTTTTCGCCTCGCTTGTTACCGATCTTAGTAATATAAATGCATGTTGGGACGCAGCCTCCGCATCACACGAAACAGCCGTGGAGCCCTCCGCTGCCGTCCCTGTTCCCATTTAGTGCGGGTACACAAATTATACATACGTACAATATTTTTTAGAATGAAGCTCTCCGAGCGATTTCCTGATTTACAGGCATATCGACTCGGAGAGTGCAAAAAATGACATTCGACCGGTTTCGATCGAATGCATATGACACAGCACTCTCATCAGGTGCCGTCGCTAGTGCTGTGTCATATGCATTCGAGGACGGCACGACCAGGAATGCACCGGCAAGCTGTTACTCAGCCGTATATAAACCAACAAAAATCATTCGTTGCTACGGATCACATTTTAGTCGAATAGCAACTTGCTATTACTGTGATCCGTCCAACATCCCACTTTTTGGCTATAACGCCAATGGTCACACATAGTAATATAAATGCATGTTGGGACGCAGCCTCCGCATCACACGAAACAGCCATGTGTTCCTTGGCCGTCCAACACGGCGTCTTGCTCCAGAATCCTGTGGATTCCAGTTCAGGGCCTTTTTTGCGATGTTATTGGGCCCTCTTCGGAAGGTGTGACCTATCCATTGCCACTTAAGTCTTTTGATCGAAGTGCCTATCTTTCCTTGGCCAGTTATAGTGAGGAGATCCTCGTTCGAAATGATCTCCGGCCAACGAATATGTAGGATGCGCCGTAGACACTGATTTACAAAAGTTTGCAACTGATCAGTAATCTCTTTAGTCACCTTCCAGGTTGAACAGCCATATAGCAGCACGGATTTCACATTGGAATTGAAGACTCGAAGTTTGGTGCGTCTGGAAATATTGTTGTTTAGCCAGAAAGGAGTCAAATTGAAGAAAGCCTTGTTTATCCGTGATTTTACATCAGCATCCGCTCCACCATCTGCTGTAACTACGCTCCCGAGATAGCAAAATTCATCAACTTTTTCGACTGCCTGACCCTAAATACAAATTCCGCTTTGCCCCCTGGATATGTGCTCAAGAACTTAGTCTTGGCAGCATTGATTTTCAGCCCCGCATTACGACTTGCGCAATTTAGAGCTTCTGTCATTTGAGCGACATCATCCGTATTAGTTGATAGAAGACAAATGTCGTCAGCGTAGTCAAGATGTTGAAGGTGATCAAACAATTTCCATCTGATACCTTTGTTATGATGTAATTGAAGTGCGGAGCCGCGTACATCACTAATGACAATAAGGAAGAGAATAGGTGACAAAATGCAGCCTTGTCTCACTCCACTGTGCACCTCAAAAGGATTTGAAAGCTTGCCCTTATGCAAGACGTGACATTGGGCTCCATTGTAGGATTCCTTAATCTTTATTATTTTATTTATTATCTTATCTGGAATATTTCGTCTTCGTAAGGCATCCCAGATGTACTGACCATCAACACTATCGAAGGCTTTTTCAAAGTCGATGAACATGAGATGTAATGGGGATCTCCACTCCGCGGATTGCTCGATGATAATACGGAGGGTGTTAATATGGTCGCTACAGGAGAACCCTTCGCGAAAGCCAGCCTGTTCATCGTTCAATGTGCCATTGACTTTTTTCTTGATTCGTCCTAAAACAATCTTAGCCATCAGCTTGGAAATAGCTGGAAGTAGACAGATCCCACGCCAATTATTACAATTGTTCAGGTCACCTTTCTTCGGAATTTTAATAGCTAGGCACTCTTTCCACTCACTGGGAAGAGTTTCAGTTTCCCAACACTCTCGGATTAAGGGAAGAAGAATATCCGCTGAAGCGTTAATATCCGCTTTTAAAAATTCTGTCGGAATTCCATCAATCCCCGGGGCTTTACTGATTTGATAGCGTCTGTTAGTTCCTTTTTGGATGGTGGACCGGAACTAATGCCGTCTATTTGAGAGACGTTTTCTGCTGGCAGCGAAGATACACTTGCAGGCCCGAAAGTGTTTTTCAGGACCTCTAAAAAGTGTTCTCTCCATCTTTGTAGCTGTATTGTTCTTCCGTAACGAGCAGAACACATTCCTTATCTTTCACGGGATGTTCCTTTAATAAAGATCTGCCAGTTAATGGCTTTATAAGTTTGAAGAGAGAGAGAGCCGCATCCTCTGCCTCCTTCGCAAGTGCGTTGATATTGTTACGCTTATCACGTCTTACACTCCTCTGAACGCCTTTTTGGAGCGAACGGTATTCAGCTCTGTATCGTTCTTTAGCTGAATCGTCAGCAGCTGAGTTAATATGCTCCTTAACTCTCTTGCGTGCTGAGATAAGAGACCAAGTAGAGTCGCTAATAAATGGTCTCCTACCGCGATCCAATCGTCCTAAAATTTCTTCGCCACATAAAGTAAATGAATCCTTAGCGACTTTCCATCTATCTTCAATTGTCGGATTCTCATCTGGTGGTGGTGGTGCATTAGCTTTTTCGTGCAAAGCGGTGGAGAACGCACGCTTGGTTGATGGAGTTTTGAGCTTCTGCACATTATACCTATGGCAAATATTTGCACGGTTAGGACGCTGGATTGCTGCCGTTCGTAAGCGCATTTTTGCGATGACAAGATGGTGGTCACTGCCAATATCAGCACCACGTTTCGCCCTAACGTCCAGGACACAGTTTCTCCACGTTTTGGAAACAGCAATATGGTCTATCTGGTTCTCAGTTCTCCCATTTGGAGAAGTCCAGGTTGATAAGTGGCAATCTTTGTGTTTAAACAGAGTCCCACCAATGACGAGCTGACGAGAGTTACAAAACTCTATAAACATCTCGCCATTCTGGTTTCTGTCGCCCAACCCATGATTTCCCATAAGATGTTCCAATCCGTGGTTATCTGACCCGACTTTAGCGTTGAGATCCCCCATTATGATATTAATGTCACCTCCTATCAAAGGTGTCGCCAAATCGTTGGTAGAAGACGTCTTTATCAGCTTGATCAGCTGGTTCGGTTGGTGCGTAGCACTGAATTATCGTGATATTTCGTACTCTGGATTTGAATCGGGCGGTGATAAAACGGTCGGAAACTGGTTTCCAATCGATAAGGGATCGACGTGCATCCCTTGTCAAGAGGATTCCGACGCCTGCCTGCCGTGGAGCATTTTGGTTATCATTTCCAGAGTACAATAAAACAGTATGAGAGCTTGGTGATAAAGTCGCTCCTGATCCGAGCCATCTTGTTTCGCTCAGTCCTAATATAGCGATGTTATACGCGGTCATTTCCCGTTCGACTTCAGTGAGTCTCATGTTGTTGCACTCGCCCCACATCGTTCGAACGTTCCAAAACCCAATCGTGGTCCGTTGTTTATAGCCAAAAGTCGTTGCCGATGAATCAGTCCGAGGTATCCGAGGCTCGTTAAATGTTTCGAGTATAAAGAAAATTTCAAGTACGCGGGTTACAAGCCTACGTACCCTATCCCTCAAGTCGCCTTTTACGACAAGCCGGGAACGCTGTGGCATAATTCTAACCCCACAGGGGTAAATTTTTTGTTCAGTTTCGTACATATCTGAACCCTTGAGCGCACAAAACAGAGTCGCTGCGCGCACAATTGTAGAGATATGTTCGAAACTCAGGAGAGTTTTATTCTCTCCTGTCCCTTTTGTCGCCTCTTACGACACGTCGGGAAAGACGGAGGCACTATTCTTGACCCGCGCAAGCCGAATATTCTGCTATTTCGGGGTGTTGGCAAACCCTAAATTTAGCAAATTTCACACAAATATCTATAAAAGCGAGCTAAGCGGCCAATACCCAGCCAATACCTACCCAAAAATGGCTATTCAGTTGATTTTGAATTTGTTCCGTCCAACTCTGTCTCATAGTCCAGTACAATTGGTTCAAAATAGCCCCAAACCTAAACATCAAACAAAAAAAAAAAGAAATTTTTGATGCCAAATTGTTGAATACACTGCCTAATATACGCAGTAAAAAGTAACACTAATTTGCGTCATGGGTTAAGGGGGAGGGGGTGGCAAAGGGGTGAATATTCAGTTTCTTGCAAATATCTGAAAAACTATGAGTCTGAGCTTGAAATGTCCTTAGGACAAAACAAACTACATATAATTGTAATAGTATACAACACTCTAGACATTCTCAGAAAATTATACCCTAGACCCAAAAGTATTATAGTGAATTTACATTTTTTGAGTTTTACATTTCGCACTGTAACTCTTGATGGAATAGACCTACCGTTATTAAATCTTGTGCATATATTGATAATCAAATTATTTTGATTTGTGTCAAAAATTGGGGTGCTCCGACCATTGACGCCCCCCTCACTCCTCCTTACATTTTTCAAAAAGGCATGCCTGCAGCTTCTTTTTAAATTGAGTCAGCCAGATCAAATTTGGTGGGCTGGCTAGTCTAAGCTCCATTTTGCTCCGCACCAAAAATTATTACCATCCGATCAAAACTAAGGGTACCCCCCATACAAAGTGACCCAAATTTCTTACAAATTTCACATTTTTTCACTTCTAAATTCTATCTAAAATAGAAAAAAAATGTATTTCTTAGAATGTCCTTATAACAGTTAACTGTAGTCTTCTGAATGTATATCCAAAAGTTTGTACCAGAGCGTGCCTTACAAGTACGAAAAATCGGGTTTAAAGGTTGCTTGTACACGTTACTCGCAATATTCGCAAATAGCCTTAGAACTGGTATCACTGACCTTCAAACCCAATTTTTTGATACTTGTAGCGTACGCCTTGGTACAGCCTTTTGAACATACATTCACAAGACTACAAATAACTGTTATAATGACGTTCTAAGAGATAAATTTTATTCTTCAATTTTACGTAGAATTTAGAAGTAAAAAAAATGTGAAATTTGTTAGAATTTTCGTTCACTTTGTATGGGGGGTACCCTTAGTTTTGATGGTAATAAGTTTTGGTGAGGAGCATAATGGAGCTTAGACTAGGCAGCCCACCAAATTTGATCTGCCTGGCTCGATTTGAAAAGAAGCTATCGGCATGCCTTTTTGATAAATGTTAGGAGGAGTGAGGGGGGCGTCAATGGTTGTAGCACTCCAGTTTTTGGTACAAATCAAATAAATTTTGTTATCAATATATGGACAGGATCTTATAACGGTAGGTCTATTCTATCAAGAGTTACAGTGCGAAATGTAAAATTCAAAAAATGTAAATTCAGTATAATACTTTTGGGTCTAGGGTATAATTTTCTGAGAAAATGTCTAGAGTGTTGTACACCATTACAAAGGTAATTTTATGTAGTTTGTTTTGTCCTCAGGACATTTCAAGCTCAGACTCATAATTTTTCAGATATTTGCAAAAAACTTAATTTTCACCCCTTTGCCACCCCCTCCTCCTTAACCCATGGCGCAAATTAGTGTAACTTTTTACTGCTTATAATGAGCAGTGTATTCAACAATTTGGCATCAAAAATTCCTTTTTTTTATGTTTGGGTTTTGAGCTATCTGTACTAGTTTAAAAAAATTAAATATTATGTATGTGCAGCTGAGAAGCATGCATCCCTTTCTATAACAATTTGTACTGAGTGCCACCCTCTGTCAATAATTGATTTGGCAAACTGCAACAAGTTCCTAAACTTCACTTTAATTTCTGTCAAAATTCTTTTAGTGCGTTTTGTTTATCATCACGTGATCAATCGATAATCTTTTCGTCAAATATTATTTTTTCTAAGGAGCTTTCTTTATTAATGTGATAAACGCACTCCGCACTGTAATTATCTTCCCCCAACGTTAATAAATCAAACTGCGGTGACATTTTTATTGCAATCATACCTAAGATTACCTAAATACTATTAGTGCAACATAAGGTCTGGTTTAATTTATCACATAACCATATAAGATAAAAAAATCTTGTCAACGTGTAGGGTTAATGTCTGTCTCGCAGATAAGTAACTGACCTATGATTATAATTACGCGTACATAATAGTACATGTGCAGTGTGTAACTTTTATCGCAACGGTCACCATAAAAATTGTTGGAGTCGGAGATTTATTGTATGTGTTTGAAGAGAGATTTTTAATAATGCATATTAACTTTACGAGCATCAATAATATAAACGAACCTACTCGTTTCTGTTAGTGATAAAAACGATGAATAAAAATAAAGGGTCAAAGGGATCAAACAATGTTGTCCATTAGTAACAGGCTTGCCAACTCTAGCTAAAAGTAAGTAGATCTACTTACTTTTTTCGCATTGCGACTTACCTACTTACTGGTCACTTAATTCTACTTACTTCTGATAAAAATTGTGAACCGATATTTGTATTGCATTCTGTCAATGTATAAATACGATTCCATTACCAAAATTACAAAACCTTTATCTAAAGCCCTGAAGTAGAAAATCTCCATTATTACTCGGCTGCCAACGATATTACGAATTTCATTAGTTTGAATGAAATAGCAAATTTATGGCAATCTTCCCACTAGTACGAAGCGCAATACCCGGCTCGCTGACAATGCAGATTTTCTACTTCCTGGCATTGTATGTAGATGGTTTTGCAAATTTAAAGAAATCGGCGATAAATGCACTTATTCGATTATTATTTCGTTTTTATAGCAAGGAGTGTCCTCCAATTACTATTGTGGAGAATATTCTATGAAGTTCCTGCAATTTTGCAACTTTCTTTTTTAAATGAAACGTTGCAGCGCAACAGTTGCTTTAGTAGATTGCATTAATATAAAGCCGGCCCCACACCGACCGGAGTGTGGCAAACACCGCGCAAAAGATCGGTCCAAGAATGAAACCTTTGAGTCGCCCAATCACACTGCTGCTGCACAATCTTTCGTATCAATCTTTTGCGCGGTGTTTGCCACACTCCGGTCGGTGTGGGCCGGCTTAAGCTGACCAGACGTACAGCATTTTACTGTACAGTATACCATTTTGACCTGTCGTACATAACATTAGTAAATGTACAGCATTCCCAATGCCACGCAAAGAAATCTAATAAGCTCTTCGGTAAGGCCTGTGATCAGTCAATATAATCGCACTTTCATCTGGCAAAATCATTTTCGATAACTCAGGTGGTCGATCTTTCTGAAATTTAACGCACTTGTAGAGCTACTTGCTGCTCACATTATCTCCATATTTTAAAGCCCTACCTATATTCAACAGTTACAGCTATAGTTCAGTAATATCGTGTCGATTTAGTACCAATCCGTGAAAAAAATACAGAAGTTTTTTTCTCACTCTTTCTTTATGTATTATGGGGCGCTGATTCCGATTATGAACTTTGCACCCTAAAAAAAGTGCCGCAACCTTTAAAAAAGGGGGGAAAGGGGGGCATTTTTTCGGTTTTTTGCGATTATTTCAAAAACGGTAAGAGATACAGAAAAATGGTCTGAGGACGAAAAAAAACACATAAAATTATCAACATAAATTAGAATATTTTCATTTTAGACCTTTTTTAAAAGCTCCATAACTTTTGAAAGAACGCCAGTTCATCCGTATAATTTTATATAAGTACTCACAACAAGTTTAAGATAATTTTAACGTAAACATTGAGTCGTTCCGGTCAAGGACCTCCATTATCCCCCCATTTGAATTTTCAAAACTGCATATCCATAACTCCCCCCAAAATTGGAGCAGAGTGCTAAATTTTGGTTTGTTGCGATTGGAGGTCATAGTCACCCCACCCACCAAAAATCAGCTCATTCGGATAAAAACTAAGGGTATCTCCCATACAAAGTGACCCATCAAGAGTTTGTTCTACGTACAACGTACTACTCATTTTTTTATAAACTGTAGAACAAAGTTGTCATGGGTCACTTTGTATGGGAGGTACCCTTAGTTTTTATCCAAATGAGCTGATTTTTGGTGGTTGGGGTGACTATGACCTCCAATCGCAACAAACCAAAATTTAGCACTCTGCTTCAATTTTGGGGGGAGTTATGGACATGCCGTTTTGACAAATTTAAATGGGGGGATAATGGGGGTCCTTGACCGGAGCGACTCAGCGTTTACGTTAAAATTATCTTAAACTTGCTGTTAATACTTGTACAAAATTTTACGGCTGAACTAACATTCTTTGAAAAGTTATGGAGCTTTTAAAAAAGGTCTAAAATAAAAATATTCTAATTTATGTTCTATTCTAACGCCGAAATATGCAATTAAACTCTAATGTGTTATATATCATTGCACAGATAATTTTATGTAGTTTTTTCGTCCTCAGACCATTTTTCTATATCTACCGTTTTTGAAATAATCACAAAAAAACGAAAAAAATCCCCCCTTTCCCCCCTTTTTTGAAGGTTGCGGCACGTTTTTTAGGGTGCAAAGCTGATATTCGGAATCAGCGCCCCAAAATACATATAACAAAATTGAGAAATAAACTTCTGTATTTTTTTCCTGACGAAAATGCGATATTATTGGACTACTACCCAAATCGCACTTTTGTCTTTTCTAATCGTTCAATTGTCCAAAAAATTTGGCATACTTGTGGAGCACCGCAATGCCCATATTTGGCGAAAAATTCAATGCTCAAGCTGAATAGACTCCTGTACGATCGATAGTTAGCAAGATAGTCTCGCTTTTATGTTTGGCAATCATTCATTCTCGATAACTCAGAAGACTTTGACCGATCTTTCATTATTGGCATATTGTAGTTTGTAGAGCTACTGGCGCTCACATTTCCACCAAATTTCAAGGTCCTACCTGTCCGCACTTTTGTGTTTTCTAATCGAAAATTGTCCACAACTCGGAGCGGAAAATGTTGAAATTTGACAGATTTGTATATAACACTGCACTGCCTATATTAGGCAGCCGCCAACCGCTTAAGAGTTGTCTGCCCAACGAAATATCAGTTTACCTATTGCAATGAACGAAACAAAACGAATAAACAGGCACAGACTTCTACACCCTCCCCCCCCCCCCCCCCTCGCCGTTGATCAGGACATTTTTTTCTTGCTGTACTATGGGTTCGATTCCTAGCACGGCACAAACATTTCTGTTCATCAAATAAACAACTACATGATTCCTGTCTGAGGGTCTCTGGTTGGCAGAGACAGGGAAAAAAATCATCATCATCCGCACAATGCTGCTGAAACTGCAGTCTCAAACACTGAAATTAAAAATTTGAAAAAGCACTGAGTATTTATCGTTAAAATGTATCAAGATTCATTCTCAATTGTCCTTTCTTAAAATAAGGTTTTGAAATTTGTAACATATTTTCTAACAAAATGGGGCAATTCCGAGCTCATGGTGTTAAACAGATTTTGGTATTGCCCCTTCTAACCAAGATCCTAGCTACGCTTACTCCCTTGCTTGTTATAGCTGTGTGTTAAGACATACATTTGTTCTTCACATGCTGATGAAGTTTTATAAATGTGGACACTGTGAACCTTTGGACTTCTTTATGGGTCCTGTTTAGTATCAACAGAACATTTGAGAAAACTTCCCAAGGTACATCACGTATTTCCTAGAATACTATTCTTCCTCAATCCTGTTTACGAAGATATCACTTATGAAAGGAAGGACAGTATGTGGTTGTTTTATGACATGCTTATTGATGGTTGCCACGTGAGTTGGCAACACTGATTAGTACCGTAGTAGTACCCTTGTCACAGCATAGGCATATTCCAGCTGACTGTTCTGTAATCTTCAATAAATGTAACATGTGTGCCGAGCTAAGAAGTTAGTATTTGTTGACATATGTGTATATGAACGTCAAAGCGCAAAAAGTTATAGAAAAAAACAGCTTACGTCCAAGTCCGCAACTCAGTGGGACATTTTCATGTTTTCAACAAATGCTAATGTACAGTACTGATGCAACCTCGAAATGATTCATACATTATTTCGTGACGATTTGCTTTTCGAATTTGACTATTTTTGAGTCGTTCAACAAAAGTTGAACGAAAGTTGAACGTGAGTTGAACCTAAGTTGAAAGTTACACTTTTTGAGTCGTTGAACAAAAGTTGAACGAAAGTTGAACGTGAGTTGAACCTAAGTTGAAAGTTACACTTTTTGGGTCGTTCAACAAAAGTTGAACGTGAGTTGAACCTAAGTTGAAAGTTACACTTTTTGGGTCGTTCAACAAAAGTTGAACGTGAGTTGAACCTAAGTTGAAAGTAACACTTTTTGGGTCGTTCATCAAAAGTTTAACGAAAGTTGAACGTGAGTTGAACCTAAGTTGAAAGTTACACTTTTTGGGTCGTTCAACAAAAGTTGAACCTAAGTTGAAAGTTACACTTTTTGGGTCGTTCGACAAAAGTTGAACGAAAGTTGAACGTGAGTTGAACCTAAGTTGAAAGTAACACTTTTTGGGTCGTTCAACAAAAGTTGAACGAAAGTTGAACGTGAGTTGAACCTAAGTTGAAAGTAACACTTTTTGGGTCGTTCAACAAAAGTTGAACGAAAGTTGAACATGAGTTGAACCTAAGTTAAAAGTTACACTTTTTGGGTCGTTCAACAAAAGTTGAATGAAAGTTGAACGTGAGTTGAACCTAAGCTGAAAGTTGAATTCGAGTTGAATTCGAGTTGAATTCAAGTTAAACCCAAGTTGAACCCAAGTTGAACCCAAGTTGAACCCAAGTTGAACCCAAGTTGAACTCGAGTTGAACGTAAATTGAACCCAAGCCCAACCTCTGTTGAACCTTGAATATCACCCAACACTCACAATATAATGTAATGCCAAAAACGTAACGCTTTTTCGTTATGATTTTCGTGACGCTTTTCGAATTTATGTACCAGAGTCAAGACATAAAAATGTCAAAAATCGACTTCCAGACCGCCTTTTATTATTTTTATTTGCGGTACATACATGCATTACAACAGTTTGTATACAGGGTGTCCCGCATTGGGTGGTGAATACTGTAAGGGTTAATAGCGCAATTTGTTCAGGAAGAAAATTAGCAATACAATCGGAAATTTTTTTACAGTTACCTTGTTATCGCACTTTTTGTGAAAGTCATCGAAAATCGTGACTTGTCATGCCAAATCATAATTTGCAGCCCTCCTGATGACTTAATCCAAGATTTGATTTCAGTTTCAGAAACTACATAAAATTTCACAAGAACTGAAGTTTTTCCTGTTGCCAACATTATCGCGACTTCCAAGATACAGTTACTCAAACTTAATAGAAATTTTAAAATAGATTTTTCATCAAAAATTCAAACAGTAATTTCATAACGGTTCTTTATACGTACAACTCTGCAAAGTTGATAAAAGTTGCTTCAACATGTTGGCTTTGCAACGGTATATCACTTTTCATATTTACATTCCGGAATTTTGGAGTTACACATATTGGATGTAGAAAAACAAGGTAATTATTTTCTTGTCGGATTATTCAGACTGAAATTTTATTAATTTATTTTTTATATTTTACTATTGCAATTTGGAAAATTTGTTAAATAAAAATGAAAATAAAGTTTTAAATATGAGAAAGAACCAATAAACTAAAAATATTAACTAATGATTAGATGGGTCTGTGTGATGAATTTGAATAATGCTGCTGGAATCGGCCTCCTCCATTTTGTATGCAGACTCGACACTTTCGGCGCATGGATGAAACGTTCCGAAGGATCTCAGGAGGGGTTTCCTTTATAGGCGAATAAAGTCGGGACTTCTCGCAGGCCACGCAACTGTCCCAAATCTGCCAATCCACTTTCCGGGAAATTCGTTTTCCAAATATTCTTTGATAGATCTCGCATTATGAGCAAGGCACCCGTCTATCTGCCATAAATAGCAAATATTAAATTTTAACTGTTATAAGTACCGTTGCATTTGCCAAAACATGTAAACAATTTCAAATATCTTACAGTTCTGGTAAAAATCTATCCCGAATTATGATAGCCTTTGTTTGTCTTTTTTCGAGTAAAGGGAAAGTTGTTAGCGATTCCACCGAAGCCTTGTTCCATTCAATGCGTGTTTTCCTAAAATTCTGCAATGTAAATATAAAAAGTGATATACCGTTGGAAAGCCATCATATTGAAGCAACTTTTATCAACTTTGCAGAGTTGTACGTATAAAGCACCGTTACGAAATTACTGTTTAAATTTTCGATGAAAAATCTATTTTAAAATTTCTATTAAGTTTGAGTAACTGTATCTTGAAAGTGGCGAAAATCTTGACAACAAGAAAAACTTCAGTTTTTGTGAAATTTTATGTGGTTTCTGAAACTGAAATCAAATCTTGGATTAAGTCATCAGGAGGGCTGCAAATTATGCTTTTGCATGACAAGTCACGATTTTCGATGACTTTCACAAAAAGAGCGATAACAAGGTAACGGTAAAAAAAAATCCGATTGTATTGCTAATTTTCTTCCTCAAACAAATTGCGCTATCAACCCTTACAGTATTGACCACCCAATGCGGGACACCCTGTATACATATCTAGTATGACTTTTATTACAGATATCTACTCGACAAAAGTGGCTGCCTGATACCAACTAGCTATGGTACAGTACAATTGGTTCAAAAAAGGCCCAAACCCCAACATTAAAAAAAAAAGAAATTTTGGATGCCAAATTGTTGAATATACTATACTGCCCAGTATACGCAGTCAAAAGGTACACTAATTTGCGCAATAGGTTAAGGGGGAGGGGTGGAGAAGGGGTGAACATTATTTTTTTTGCAAATATCGGGAAAACTACGAGTCTGACCGCAAAATGTCTTGAGGACAAAACAAACTACACAAAATTACTTTTGTAATGTAATATAATACTCCAGACATATTTTCAGAAAATTATACCCTAGATCCAAAAGTATTCTAGTGAATTTCCATTTTTTTGAGTTTTACATTTCACACTGTAACTCTTGATTTGGTTCATATATTGCTAAGAAAATTCATTTGATTTGTACCAAAAAATTGAAGTGCTCCGACCATTGACACCTCCCTCACTCCTTCTCTTACAGTGCGAAATGCAAAACTAAAAAAAATTAAATTCACTATAATACTTTTGGGGTAGGGTAACCTAACCCTTGGCGCAAATTAGTGTAACTTTTTACTGCGTATACTGGACAGGGTATTCAACAATTTGGCATCAAAAATTTATTTTTGACATTTTTATGTCTTGACTCTGGCACATAAATCGAAAATCGTCACGAAAATTGCAACGAAAAAGCGTTACGTTTTTGGCATTACAGGTAGTACCCTGTGAATTTTTGGTGCCATTCAAGGTTTCAACGGAAGTTGGGCTAGGTGCTACCCTGTGAGTGTTGGGTGCCATTCAAGGTTCAGCAGAGGTTGGGCTTGGGTTCAATTTACGTTCAACTTGAGTTCAACTTGGGTTCAACTTGAATTCAGCTCGAATTCAACTTTCAACTTAGGTTCAACTCACGTTCAACTTTCGTTCAACTTTTGTTGAACGACCCAAAAAGTGTTACTTTCAACTTAGGTTCAACTCACGTTCACCTTTCGTTCAACTTTTGCCGAACGACCCAAAAAGTGTAACTTTCAACTTAGGTTCAACTCACGTTCAACTTTCGTTCAACTTTCGTTCAACTTTTGTTGAACTACCCAAAAAGTGTAACTTTCAACTTAGGTTCAACTCACGTTCAACTTTCGTTCAACTTTTGTTGAACGACCCAAAAAGTGTTACTTTCAACTTAGGTTCAACTCACGTTCAACTTTTGTTGAACGACCCAAAAATTGTTACTTTCAACTTAGGTTCAACTCACGTTCAACTTTCGTTTAACTTTTGTCGAACGACCCAAAAAGTGTAACTTTCAACTTAGGTTCAACTCACGTTCAACTTTCGTTCAACTTTTGATGAACGACCCAAAAAGTGTTACTTTCAAGTTAGGTTCAACTCACGTTCAACTTTCGTTCAACTTTTGTTGAACGACCCAAAAAGTGTTACTTTCAACTTAGGTTCAACTCACGTTCAACTTTCGTTCAAATTTTGTCGAACGACCCAAAAAGTGTAACTTTCAACTTAGGTTCAACTCACGTTCAACTTTCGTTCAACTTTTGTTGAACGACCCAAAAAGTGTTACTTTCAACTTAGGTTCAACTCACGTTCAACTTTCGTTCAACTTTTGTCGAACGACCCAAAAAGTGTAACTTTCAACTTAGGTTCAACCCACGTTCAACTTTCGTTCAACTTTTGTCGAACGACCCAAAAAGTGTAACTTTCAACTTAGGTTCAACTCACGTTCAACTTTTGTTGAACGACCCAAAAAGTGTTACTTTCAACTTAGGTTCAACTCACGTTCAACTTTCGTTCAACTTTTGTCGAACGACCCAAAAAGTGTAACTTTCAACTTAGGTTCAACCCACGTTCAACTTTCGTTCAACTTTTGTTGAACGCCCCAAAAAGTGTTACTTTCAACTTAGGTTCAACTCACGTTCAACTCACGTTCAACTTTCGTTCAACTTTTGTCGAACGACCCAAAAAGTGTAACTTTCAACTTAGGTTCAACTCACGTTCAACTTTCGTTCAACTTTCGTTCAACTTTTCTTGAACGACCCAAAAAGTGTAACTTTCAACTTAGGTTCAACTCACGTTCAACTTTCGTTCAACTTTTGTCGAACGACCCAAAAAGTGTAACTTTCAACTTAGGTTCAACTCACGTTCAACTTTCGTTCAACTTTTGTTGAACGACCCAAAAAGTGTTACTTTCAACTTAGGTTCAACTCACGTTCAACTTTCGTTCAACTTTTGTTGAACGACCCAAAAAGTGTAACTTTCAACTTAGGTTCAACTCACGTTCAACTTTCGTTCAACTTTTGATGAGCGACCCAAAAAGTGTTACTTTCAACTTAGGTTCAACTCACGTTCAACTTTTGTTGAACGACCCAAAAAGTGTAACTTTCAACTTAGGTTCAACTCACGTTCAACTTTCGTTCAACTTTTGTTCAACTTTTGTTGAACGACCCAAAAAGTGTAACTTTCAACTTAGGTTCAACTCACGTTCAACTTTCGTTCAACTTTTGTCGAACGACCCAAAAAGTGTAACTTTCAACTTAGGTTCAACTCATTTTCAACTTTCGTTAAACTTTTGTTGAACGACACAAAAAGAGTCAAATTCGAAAAGCAAATCGTCACGAAATAATGTATAAATGATTTCGCGGTTGCATCAGTACTGTACATTAGCATTTGTTGAAAACATGAAAATGTCCCACTGAGTTGCGGACTTGTACGCAAGCTGAACCGACATTCTGTAAGGCGTTTTTTTAAATTATTAAACCCGTATAGGGGCCTATATAGTGTTGATTGTAGTCATAATATTCCATTTTTAAAATAAAACTTTAATAATTCTTAAAGTTTCAGACAAGCAGTTAAAACATGAAATAATAATTAGTATGAATTGATAGTTTTCCCTTATAAAATATTGGCAGTCTAAATTTTTTTTATGTTTGGGGCTTAAGCTATCTGTACTATACTACTAATAATTATTATAATAATTATATAATTAATAATATTATAATAATATGTTTAATAAATTTCAGTACATATTGAAATTTTATGGCGCTAATTTGTTAATTTTACTAGCATGTGAATGTGGAGTAAACAATAAAATTAAAATCGAGATACATATTTATGTCATCCCATGTTTGAATTCTCAAAAAACATTATACATTATGTACACATTACATTCATTAGATCAATGTTCAGCTAACGACATGAAAATTGGGTTTTCATCAAAAATTCAAATAATAAAATATTAAGGCCTCCATTACACAGTCATATTTCTATTATAATACGTATGTCATATGCCTAAGCCTACTCGATTCATTCAGTATAAATTTTTAGACGTGCAATAAGCGAAATCAAGTAGGCTTAAGCATATTATAATAGAAATATTACCAAATATGATTGTGTACTGGATCCCTAATATAATATATATGTATATAATTTTAATAATTTTTTTAATAATTTTAATAATTTTGAATGGGTGTAACTCGAAAGATACGAGTAACTTCGTAACGGGCGGGGTGTCATTTTATTGGAAATTTTATGTAGTTTCAGAGAGTGAAGTCATATATCGGATGAAATGTTTGGTGGTGGGGTAAATTTTGATTTAGTTCGGCAAGTCGGGCATTTTGACAAAAAATGCTATAACATTGTTACGGCTAAAAATAGAGGAATCCCGTTGTATATTAATTTTCCCCAAGTGAGCCACACTACCTACCATTAAAATATCCAACACCATGCATTTTTGGCTCACGATGGTTACGATGCTAGTAACCTAGAGGTCCGGAGATCGAATCTCGGCGTGGTCCAGGAAATATATAGTGCTTGGAACATTATATACACTTTGAAACTATATGCAATGTAACGTTGACTCGAAGTAGCCTATAAACGGCTGAGTAAATGCACGGTACAGAGAGGAAGACACCATGAATATGACTACCTGTATAGACAAGCCGCACCCCATGAGCAAACAAACATTCAATTCAATTCAATGTACAATCTTTAGACAAATGGGGTGCGTCTTGTCTGTACGATAAGACTAACCAACCAACGGGTATGTGTGAATATTTGATGTTAGTAAAAACAAGTTTGACATCAAATTCGTCAAATTATAGTGATTATTTTTAAACAATATTGAACCAACATAACATTCCTTGACTTAAGGGCTCATTGAGTTAAGATGCATCGAGTTAAGGATGCAATGAGATACATTTATGTGTACAGATTAAAGTTTAGGGAGCACAAATATTTTTTCTCCAATTATTCATATTTAAACAAAAATACACGTGAAAATGCAGTTGGTTGGTTATACAAATACCGAAAATTACATTACATTCCTTGACTCAACCCTCCGTCGGACGCGACAATGGATTTGGAACGGAGCGGAGCGACCTTAAATTCCGGAGCGAAAGAGCGGAACGTTGATCGGTTTTTGACAGGCTGGAGCGGAGCGATTGTTGCTTTGAAAGTCGCTCCGAAGTAAAAACTCAAAATAATTTCGAGAAAAAACAAATGATTTTTTTCCACGAAATTTTTCATTTTATGACACGATTTGATGATTTTGGACGATTTAAGGCGAAGAATTCGTTGAGAGACTTGCAAAATTTCGGATTATTGTAAAATTCATTGTGATAAAAGAGTTTTGCGTTTAGTCATAATCATCAATCTTCATTATTAAGAA
Organism: Microchrysa polita; assembly: GCA_949715475.1. Lineage (NCBI taxonomy): Eukaryota > Metazoa > Arthropoda > Insecta > Diptera > Stratiomyidae > Microchrysa > Microchrysa polita. The sequence goes on along the minus strand of OX454417.1, from coordinate 70,870,213 downwards.
ATTCAAGATCATCCATGCTCTGTGGCTCACTTGGTTGAGTCGCACTCTACGATGCTAGTCCGGAGATTGAATCTCGGCGTGGTCCAACGTACATATGTGGATAGGAAATATATAGTGCTTGCAACATTGTATACACTCCGAAATGATATGCAATGTATCGTTGATTCTAAATTGCTTATAAACGGCTGAGTTAAACGCACCATGGTCCCACATGGTTATACGGTACTGAAAAGAAGAAGATCATCCATGACAGAAAAGTCATGTCCTGTACTCGATGAATGAAACACCCTTTTTAATTTAAATGAGTTATTATATGCGTTTTATTGAATATAGTACAGGACAGCGCAGCTTCCATAAAAATTTTACAGATCTCGTCCTATACGAAATGTCCGGTAACTATAGCATAACAGCACCCAAATATGATTCTTCGTGATATTTCCAGCAAAAAGGAGTATAATAAAGCCCGAATTATTAACTCTTTAGCTACCACAGACATTTAAAGATTTTTCAAAAATTTAATACTCATACTACCTACATACTAGGGTCGCATTTTAAATGTTTGCATAGCGATGTTGGTTGAAAGCGTAAACGCAATTTTTTTTCTTATAGTCAGTATTTAATCTGCGGAATTTCATTTGAATGCCTTCATCTAAACCGGAAATATGGACATTTAACCCTTCAGTACTCGCTCGGTATCTGTAGTGTGTATTGGAGATTGTTATGAACTTTTGAGATGGTGTTGTGTTACCATAAACCGTTACCTACATACGTGCTGTACATGCAGGGATGGACGTTTAAAATTCTACAGGGTGTCCCATAAGTCAACGTCATGGCAAAGTTGGATGATAGCGCACATGGTGCCCGCTACGAAAAAAAATCCAAAAAATTTCATGCGCTTATTATTACAGTTATACGTAATCAAAACACAGATTTTCCCCAAAATATTGAATAATTTCAAGACTCAAAAGGACTCTGGATATCTTTAAAGATCCAGTTTTAATGGAAATTGACGCTAGTTAACCAAATTAGGAGTAAAAGGACCTCCAGATTTACATTTTGTGTGCTCCAATTATTTATCTAGTCTTTGGAAAAATATTTTGACTAAAATTATGAATAATTGGCGTGTTTTTTGCATTTCAATGTAGGTTAGTTAAGTGCAAAAAACACGCTTATGGCATTGCAAATGTGATACCGTTATGGAATCTAGATAACAAACACAGACTTTTAAAGTTACTCTCGGCCAAGCCTGGTGCATTTTTTTTATAGTACAGTTATTTGAACTTTGATAAAGCAATAATTTGATCTCTCGGTTCAACAAAGAAGGTCCGATTTCTGTCAAACGCAAAACAGTTACTTTTCCGACTAGGTTGTAGTTGATAAGGTATTTTGTTGCCGTGTTATAGTGCGAAAAGAAAATTTGAGAAATATTAAAGATTTACAGTTATATTACGTGAACAATTACAATAAGGCGTGCATTTTTTCGACTTTTTTTTTATAATTGCGTATAACTGTAAAAACAATGCGAATGAAATTTTTTTGAATTTTTTTCTTCGTAGCGTAGTCATCATGTGTGCTATCAGCCACTTTCGGCTTAACATTGACTTGTGGGACACCCTTTATGGTGAAATTCTACAGGAGAGTAGTTTTGAAAGTATATAAATATAATAAGAAACAAAATAGGTACGATGGCCATTACAAAAATTCTATTATCCAGGTTAATAAGTGGGCAAGTCAGTCATTGCCAAAATAATGTGGCATGGCTGAGGGCGATTTCCGACGTTCAGGCAACTCGAATGGAATTTAGTTTGAAATTTCTTTAATAAAACAAGTAGACTTACCTAATTATTTTTTTAATATTTTCCTTGAAAAACTGAACAAGTCGACTTAACCAGGTAACCACATCAATAACTAAGACGTCTGAAAATGCACATTCCTTTAACTAAGAAACCGTTGGGTTTTAAGCTTAAACATACATAAGTTGAATTGATGAATTCGCGGAAAATAATAAATATTTACTAAGAACAATGAAGTATTGCTGTATTTTTGTAATGGAGCGGAGCAAAATTTTTTAGTCGGAGCGGAGCGGTTTCAAATTGGCCGGAGCGGGAGCAGAGCGGAGCGAAAAAAGTGTCGCTCCAAATCCCTGGACGCAACCGGCTTGACAGGGTAGCAACACATTTTCTTCTCTGCTCCACGCTAGTAAAGAGACCCACAACTTTGCAGCTGCGTTTATTCGACTAACTTTGAATCTCACACAATGAACTCCAGTATTCCATGGACATTTAGACGGTTGCGTGGTTAGGCTTCTGGCTTGACAGGCCGCCGACGTCTGATCACGTTACAATCTATTCTATAATGTGCGTAACCTATACGTAAAAGCTCTGCGTAAAACATGTTTTCCTACAGTTGATATTAGAGCCTTAAGGGGTATTCCTATAATAACGATTACAAATTTAGACTGCCTGCCTATCATTTATTTCAATTTTTCTTATAAACCATGGATACAGTATTGTCTTTCTCTTCTTTGTTGGCTTTTTCTAGAAAATCGAAAATTTTATGTTTGTATTATACTGTTTGAATAAATACGTTTCTTAGTATTTTTCTGAATTTAGTTTAATTACTTTTCGTCATCATCACCAAAGTGGCAAGATAGCCCGACGACGGGCTTAAGCCGCCAGAACCTTTGACCTTCAATTGTCGCGGTTACGTGACCTTGTCCTCCAGTTACAGAAGCCCAGCAGCTGATGGGTGTCCTCATCTACTGAGTGCTTCCAGTGAGCTCTCATTGAGCGTTCATTGCCTTCTTTGGTATGTGTTTATCGTCCATTCGTTGTACATGCCCCGCCAATTGCAATCGTTGAAACTTCACGATTCTCGATACTTCCATAGTTCATCGTTACAATTGATACAAATCGTGGTTGTACAGGATGCGCCATTCATCTCTCTCGCATAGTTTTCTTAGATACTAATAATAGTGTTGTCACTAGGTGATTTCAGATTGAAAAATTTGGAGGAGAAAACTTTTTTTTTCTTATGTATTTTGGGGGGCTGAGCTTCATTCCGGAGCTTCCCCCAAAATTTCGTTGCGAAACTGGGCCAAAACAGCAAAAAAAAACCCTAACATTTTGCGGAGTGTTTGTGTTTCTTGGCTTATGCCTCCGGAAATGTACATTTCTGGGAAAACCTGTCCATGAAATGTCCTGAAATGTTAGAGAAAACATGGTTGCGGATCCAAAGCGACATTAATCTTTAAAATGCGTAAACCGATATCGCTACAATTGATAGTGATTTTTATACCCTTCGCTCATAGAGTGAAAGGGTATATTAACTTTGTCATGAAGTTTGTAACGCATTGAAGTAAGCATCTCCGACCATATAAAAAGTATACATATATGATCAGCATGACGAGATGAGTCGATTGGACGATGTCCGTCTGTCTGTCTGTCTCGGTCACTATAAAAGCTACGGAGCTGAAATATTGCACACGTGCTTATTATTGTTGTAGGCTATTTGTATGTTTGAATCGACGAAATTGGATCACTGGGTCATGGGGCTGCCATACAAACCTAGTTCCCCAATTTAAGTTCTTCTAGGGAAAACCTTTTTATTTGTGTACCAATTTCAACCAAATTTCACACAAATGTGTTTCTCTTGATGACACAAAACATATCTAAGAACGGATCAAATCGGATAATGGGGTCATGGGGCTGCCTTACAAACCTAACCCCCACCTGTGCACCTATTTCAACAAAATTTCACACAAATGTGTTTCTATTGATAACACAAAACATATGTAAGAATGCGTCAAATCGGACCATGGGGTCATGGGGCTGCCATACAAAACTAACCCCCCAAATTAGGTTCTTCTAAGAAAAACTTTTATTTGTGCACCAATTTCAACCAAATTACACACAAACGTGTTTCTCTTGATGACACAATACATATGTATCTAAGAATTTATCAAATCTGACCATGGGATCATTGGGTGGCCATACAAACCCAACCCCCTTTTTGGTTTTTCTAAGAAACATTTTTGCACCAATTTCACAAAACCTTGAATAAATGTGTCTTTAGCAAAGCAACAAAAAAGTTAAAAACGAATGGAATCGTACTGTGGGGTCATGCTCCCGCAACCCCAATAAAATTTTCCCATAGTAAATATTTTTATTTGCCCACTTATTTCAACCAAGCCCGAAGCTTTTGTCATGACGGAAGAAAAAGAATGAGGGGGATTAAATACAAGTCATAGGTACGCCCGAAAAAACTTTTAGCCCAAGGAGAGCGAAGGGTATCAAAATTTCGGCCGCGCCCGAAATTAGCCTCCGCCCCCTAGTTTTATTGTGGAGTTTTTTTTTTGTGATTTTGGTAAGAAGCTATACGGATTTGGGCTCAGCACTGCCAAATACATAAGAAACAAAAAAACAATTTTCTCCGCCACATTTTGCAATCTCATGTACAAGATTATGACTTGGTTAGGTACTACACTCTAAATCAATTTCCGCCAAAAAAGTATTTGAAATTTAAAGTCACATGTTAGGGAAAAAGAACCCAAATATATGGGTGGCCTCTCAGGTTGAATGCGCCCGATCTTCTTTTGATTGGAAGTGCGCCCGACGGAGGGTTAAGGTTGTCTTTAGTAATGTAAGTTTAGAAACATGTATAAGCCTTATTGTACAAAGCCATCGTTTAATGCTTGAGGTGGATGTTGCCACTTCTTTTTAAATTTTTACAATCTTGTGTGGCTAACCCCAAGCATTTGCTTTTTTGGATTGGAGGTGAGTGGACCAGTTGGAAACTTTCCACTATTAGCTCGACTAAGAGCTAAAGCGAGCGCATGGCGACCCAAATGTCCTCCTGTAGACAAGCCGCCATATTTATATGACTCACCTTTCCCTATATTTGAAAAAAAAAGTCGACTAGCCCTTGGGCCTACATTTCAGACTGCTGGAAGCGAGGGCCTTGAAGCACCTCTGCCGTTCTGTGAATGATCGGTGCCTCCAGACCATTGTGAAACCACATCCCGGGCAACAATTCCGACAGGTGCGCCAGTCCAAAATTGAACCGCAGATGTGTCAGGAACATCCAACATCCTGTTGTTTTTTTTTTTGTAAAAGTATGGACATATACAGAATGCTCTTCAAAGTTATTTGTTCCAATTTCCAATGAATGGGTACTCAAACGAGATCCCAGGCAGATTGTCCATACCAACCAATTACCCAAAAGCTCCAGTACCGACACAGAGATTGATATTGCCATCTTCAAAGGCGCAAGAGAACTCCGCAAAGAAGGCGATATTAATTGAAGTTTCACCTAATGGGCCCAAGGCCAAAGGTAGCCCAAAGAACACCTGGATGTGTCAAATAAAAAGTCAACAACAATGCATTGGTCTCGGTGATGACAGGATCCACGATAGAGTTGCCTGTAGAAATAGGCTGAAACATAACCGCCAGAATGGGTGATACCTACACCTAGGCCGCGCAACGCGACCCCATAGAGCTGAATAAACAAAGAGGCAAGGAAGAAGAAGATGAAGAAATGGGTACTCATTTAACAATACAGGAAACAGATTTATTCATTTTATGGGACTGGGAAAATTTTAACTGTACTAAAGGGTCCGCCAATAGGGACGCTCGATCTTTGACAGCTCATGGCGGCCATGTTGTTTGTGGTAGAGTTATCAAACCTAGTTGTTATTATTCAGTGTATCTTCACAAATCACCATGAACCAATTCAGCCGCGAGCAACATGTGCAAATCATTAAAACTTATTACGAAAATCATTCATCGGTTCGAGCAACGTTCCGCGCGCTTCGCCAATTTTACGATGAGCCACATTTTTGGATAAATGGGAATGTCAACAAGCAGAATTGCCGTTGCTGGGCCGAGAACAATCCACAGGAGGTCCAACAGGTCGCAATGCACCCAGCAAAGGTAACTGTTTGGTGTGGATTTTGGGCCGGAGGCATCATCGGGCCGTATTTCTTCGAGAACGACGGCGAGCGATACAGATCCATGATAACGAACTTTTTCTGACATGAAATCGATAATATGGATGTCGAGGATATGTGGTTTTAGCAGGACGGCGCTACGAGCCGCACAGCGCGCGATACAATGGATCTTCTGCACGAGCGCTTCGGAGGAATGGTTATCTCGCGCGGAGGCGACATCAACTGGCCACCGAGATCGTGCGATTTAACCCGACTAGACTATTTCTTGTGGGGTTTTCTTAAATCGCAGGTCTACGCAAACCAACCACAAAACACTGATGACCTCAAAGTCAACATACGCCACGCCATCGATGAAATACAGCCCGATTTGTGCGCCAGAGTCATTGAAAATTGGACTTCTCGTATGCGCGCCACCAAGCGAAGCCGAGGTGGCCACTTGAACGATGTTATTTTCCATACATAATGCCTTCGAATACTCTTTCAAACAAAAAATAAATTTCATTTATACCTCTCACACAACTTGCTTTATTTCATTTTAAAGTTCGAGCGCGCTTATTGGCGGACCCTTTATAAGTTATGGCATGATATCGTTAGGTCAATTTATGATATAGTATGTCCTTTCTTCAAAGAAATGTGATATTGTAACCTGTTTGCGTTGACCAATTGGATATAGTGGCGCGGATGGAACTGCGATTGAAAAATTACTATAATTACTTTGTTTGATACCACTCATTCATTATCCGAAAGAATTCCACGTTATGAAACCAAGCTAGTATCACATGCTTTCTTATGCCTTTTCCGGAAACAAAATCCGACAAATATACAAATGTAATCGCATTACTATAATGACTCTTTGATACCTCAATCGAATGGTCTCATATTGTCTACTAATGAGAGACACGTACCTACCTATATATCATAACCAGACATTTATCTCGTGCTAATATTTTCCGCGTAATGTCGTCGTACGATTAATATTGCACTTATTGCTGCAGCAGTAGCACTTCTTCTTCCTCATTATTCTTCTTCTCGGATTCACAACAAGTCATTTCATTTCCGAGTAGTTACCACACATTTATAATAATTTTTCAACCATTTCGCACATTTTTTCAAACCGATAATCATCCGACTAAAGAGCTCCAATCCATGTGTGCCTGTGCAAATAAGAAGCAAGCCATTAGTAGAGGTGAAATGATGATTGACTAAAGGTAGAGCTAGAGAGAGTTACGTCACCGCTACGACAACCCCATCAGCCATCCCAACTTGACTCACCAGCTGCATAAGTATGGTTGCGTCAAACCCATCTTCACATAAACACATTCGCTCAACATAAACAGGATGCATCAAACCCATCCTCACATAAACACATTCGCTCAACACAATCAGGATGCATCAACCTCATCGTAACATAAACACATCTGATTCGCATCACAACATAAACATCACATCGAAGTCGAACGTATAAGCACATGTGCATCATCATTGCAGATGCAGGATCAACATTAATTTAGTATAAGAAGACGAACATGTTTTAGTTTAAGGCAGTCCTCATTTGTATTCGAATTACTTCGTATCAGTCCTCAATAAAGAAAAGTTCCTCTTTCAACAAATCGGTTATTTTATTAACAACCCGCTAGGACACACACGTAATTGGCGCAGTCGGTTCTTCGAACAAAATCTATGTTCCAGAAAGTGGAAATAGAGTTTCGATTAGTGTAACTAGTGGAAAATTTGTGCTAGTAAAATTAAAAAAACATTAAAAAAATAAAATCTTTCAAGGACCCCACCAGTGGTAATCCTTTTAGATACATTAATACAAATCAACTCTGTTGGACCCCACCAGTGGTAATCCAATAAGAGAGTAATAATACAAACTCCAAAGGACCCCACCAGCGGTAATCCTAAAAGAGTTAATAAAATCATAACATCATAAATTAAGTGATTGTGATTTAAACAAATAAAAAGCCAAAATGTTGGAAGGAGACTTACCAGAACTACCAAGAGAGGACGAAAATCTCGCATTAAACGTGGATCCCCTGAAATATGTCGCAAGCATCCCCGAATTTGATGGAAGAGAAGACATCAACAGTTTCATAACCAAAGTGGATCGCATTATACCACATGTAAGGAGGTACAATAACGATAGCCAACTAATAATCATGGAGGCCATTTATTCAAGGCTAAAAGGTAAAGCAAGACAACTAATAGAAATTCACAATAATGTAACTAATTGGTCCCAGACTAAACTCCTATTAATGAATAATTTTTGTTCACATAAAAATAGTATGAAATTATATGATGATTTAAGAGCACTTAAATGTACAGGCACAATTGCGGAATTTTATGAAAAAATACAATACAATTTAAAAACATTAAATACAAAAACCAAAGTTGAATTAGAAACTAGAAATTTACCGTTTACCGATCATATCGAACATAATTTGAGTGCCGCGTTGGAAATTTTTAAGGGCAAAACCCCCGAACCGGTCAGATCTATGTTATACTCTCGAAATCCTGGTTCTCTTGAAGAAGCTTTCAGATTGGTTCAGGAAGGCAATTATACAAATTATACCAGTAATCCTCATAAGAGAAACTATTTAGGAAAAAATAACAATTTCAGACAAGACAGACATGACGGACATGAACATCAAAAACAATATTATAACGTTCAACCCCCTCGTCCAGTTCAGCATAACTTCGTACCCAGAAATAATTATTACCGAAAACCCGAATCCATGCATAACCATGTTAGAAGTACTCAACAACGTTTTAACCAAGACAACAGGTTTAATCAATACAACAATTTTGGAACTTCACAACAAACTAGAAGAACCTTCCAAATGCCCCATTATTCCCACACAAATCAGGAACCTATGGAGGTCGATAATTCTGATCAGTATCGGAATAATAACTTACAAGAGGACTTAGCCGAAAATTTTCAGCTAGAAGCCTCGGAAACTCATTACAATTGCCATATGTAAAAATTCGTACAAGACTTGGTTTCATCCGCTTACTCGTGGATACTGGAGCCACTCATTCTATATTAAATCCTGGAATTTGTAGTCCTGACAAAATTTTTGACTTAAATCAACCAATTTTATTAAAATCAATTAGTGGCATAGTCCCTATTGCTCAACAAGCAATTATTCCCCCTCTAAGTGAATTTAATTCACCAAATAAAATGAAGTTTCTAGTTACAAAGTTTCATGATAATTTTGATGGACTTATCGGGAATGACAATTTGATCCCTAACGAAGCCATCATAAATTATAATAAATCTACTATTACACTTAATAAAAAAGTGAATAAACTATATAAAAATAAAACTGACGAAGAATCAGAAAACTATAATACAGTAATGGAACAATCTCTAGAAAAACTAGAAATGGAAAAATCTCAGGGAAAAATGATTACTAGAAGAGATAATCATTTAAATATGGAAGAAAAGGAGATGCTAGATAAACTCATTAGGGAACATAATGATGTCTTTTATCAACCTGATTCCAATTTAAGTTTTACAAGTGAAGTGAAACATAAAATTAAAATGACAACTGATAAACCTATTTATACTCGCACATACCGTTATCCTCAATGTCATGAAAAAGAAGTTGAAAAACAAATTAAAGAATTACTATTACAGGGTATAATACGAAATTCAAGTTCACCATACTCAAGTCCCATTTGGATAGTACCAAAGAAAGCAGATGCTTCTGGTAATAAAAAATGGCGCATTGTTATTGATTATAGGAAAGTCAATGAAAATACAATTGACGACAAATACCCAATTCCATGTATTGATGATATTTTAGGGAAACTTGGTCAGAGTCAATATTTCACAACTATTGATCTTGCTAGAGGTTTCCATCAAATTGAAATGGACCCTGCTGATATTGAAAAAACAGCATTCTCAACAAACAATGGACATTACGAATTTCTTCGAATGCCATTTGGTCTTAAAAATGCACCTTCCACATTCCAGAGAATGATTAATGGAGTATTGAAGGATCACATTGGTAAAATTTGTCTCGTGTATTTAGATGACATAGTAATTTTTTCTACATCCCTAGTTGAACACATAAAATCAATTAAAACTATTTTCGAATGTCTCAGAAAAGCAAATTTGAAAATACAACAAGATAAATGTGAATTTTTGCGTAAAGAAACTGAATTTTTAGGTCATATTGTGACAACAAAAGGTATTAAACCAAACCCAGAGAAAATTTCAGCAATAACTAAATTTCCATTACCCCGAACAAGTAAAGAAATAAAATCATTTTTAGGCCTTGCCGGATATTATAGGAAATTCATTAAGGATTTCGCTGCAATCGCAAAACCACTTACATTAAGACTCAAAAAGGGCTCAAAAATAAACCCAAATGATGCAGACTTTGTAGAATCTTTTGAAAAATTAAAATTACTTATTTCAACTGAACCAGTATTAAAATATCCCGATTATAACAAACATTTTACGTTGACAACCGATGCATCCAATTTCGCTATTGGAGCCGTCCTTTCACAAGAAGGACACCCAATTAGTTTCGCATCCAGAACTCTCAACGAACATGAAATCCAATATTCAACGATCGAGAAAGAACTTCTTGCAATCGTTTGGTCAACTAAGTATTTTAGACCATACCTTTACGGTAGACGTTTTACGATTAAAACAGACCACAGACCATTACAATGGTTAAGTTCAGTCAAAGAACCCAATTCTAAGCTTCAAAGATGGAAAGTTAAACTTGAAGAATTCAATTTCGATGTACAGTACATTAAAGGTAAAGAAAACGTAGTCGCAGATGCATTATCACGTGTTGAAATATACGTAAACAACTCAGTTAATCAATCCAATTTAGCTACAATTCATAGTGCACAAGAAGATGATACTCATTACATGCAAATTTCCGAAGGACCACTCAATTTGTTCAGACACCAAATTATAGTTAAAAAAGGTAAAATTGATAAAGTCACAACAGAAACATATAAAAAAGCTAAAACAATTATCTGTCAATTAAAGAACCCTTGTGAAGAAGAATACAGGAAAATACTTATGAAACATTCACCTAAATTTGGTAAAGTAGGAATAATGTTTACAGATGATACAATTTTCAGAAATTTCCAACAGGAATACATTAAATGGAAAAGAGATAACAAAAATATAATTTATATAAAAACAAACTACAGACTTATGAATGCTTCAGATGAAGAAATAAAAGAAATAATTTTGAAAGTACATGTTAAAATGAATCATGCAGGAATTAATAAAATATACTCTGAAATAAAAACAAAATACTTCTATCCTCATATCAAAGACGAAATAGCTAAACTTATTAATAATTGTCATTTATGTCTATGCTCCAAATACGATAGGAAACCTATAAAAGAACCATTCAAACTTACTGAAACACCTCGAAAACAACAGGAAATATATCATATGGATGTTTGGTATAAAACAAAAACTGATCTTTATTTAACTTGTATCGATAAATTCTCCAAATATGCAGCATTAGATAAAATTAAATCGAGAAATTGGGTAGATATACTAAATGGAATCAAAAACATATTGAACATAATGGGAAAACCAAAGAAAATAATACTCGATAACGAAACAGCATTTAAAACAGAAATAATTAAAAACTATTTTCTACAAGAAGAAATCCAAATACACTTTACTACTGCTAACTACCACACTGGAAACGCAGATGTGGAACGTTTTCATAATACTTTAGCCGAAAATCTTAGAATATTTAACGCAAGACAAAAGCAGAAAGAAACCTTATTTCATGAAAACCCTTTGACAGAAATTTTACATTTATACAATAGAACTATCCATTCAAGCACGAATGAAAGACCAATTGACGTACATCATGGTTTAGGTAACAATCCAAAAATATATGAAACACTTATTAAAAACAAGGAAAACAGTATTAAAAATTTAAATAAAAATAGACTAGAAAGAGATATAAATAAAAATTTCGTTAATGCTAACCCTAAAACCAAATTAGATCCAAGGAATAAATTCATTAGAAGTAATGATACAAGAAAATTTCACAAAAATCAACATTTAGCCAAAAGAAAATTTCAAAATTCAGAGTTAATAACTCCCTTTCGTTCCAGCAATCATAATTCTTCTACTGATACTGATACCAGTCTCGTCAACTCAGGTAATAGAGATGACCAACATTGCGGACGGAAACGGTTACATATTGGTACAAAAAGAAAAGGTACAATTAATAGATCACTACACCCACATAATTCACACAATAAACTTGACGCTTTACGAAGAAAGTTTCAAAAAGATAGAAGGAAACGTTGAAATTTTGCATTCTCTTAATTATGACTTAACTGATATTGCCCATGAACTAACTCATTTAGAACATGAAATTCATTCATTATGGTTACCTGGAATAAGCAAAACTAAACCAAACTTGTATGGCAAATTAGCAAAACTGAGCAGAACCCAAAATAACCCATATACACCTGTAAACTCTCCAGAACTATGTGAAACACTAGGACTAAAGACTGACTGTAAGAAAACGAAAAACATTAGACAAAAACGTGGTTTAATTAATGGTTATGGACGATTGTTGAGTTGGATAGGTGGAGTTATGGACGATCAGGATGCCTCACGTATCGAAGCACATTTTGCCAACCTTGATAAAAATCAGAAAGTTTTGAGAGAAAACCAGGATAAACTTTTGAAATTCAACACTAATTTTGACAATCAAATGAAAATTTTAACACAAAAATTTAATAAAAACCAAAATGAATTGAAAATAAAAGTAAATGAAATACGTAAAGACAACAATGAAATTAAACGTAATTATTCTGCATTTGAACAAAAAGTAAAAATTCTTTCAGATATAAATCACTTTAACGAGCAAATTGAAAAAATCAAAGAAATAATATTAAATTCAAAAATTGGAACATTAAATCGTTATTTAATCGAAGATGAAGAAAGCGATATATTTAAAATAACTATAGATAAGTACCCAAAAATAACAACCGCAGTTGCATTTAAAGAAAACTATATACTAATTGTAATTGGAATACCTCAATATGTTAAAAATAAATACCAAAAATATACTATGGAACCAATTCCAAATAAAGACAAAAATTTACAAATTGTAACAAATGTAAATGAAATATTAGAATATAATAAAACATTGTATTATCCATCAGATACTTTAAATGATTTAATTGAAATAAAAGAAGAATGTATAAAAAATTTACTTCAAACAGAAATACAAAATTGTAAATATGAAATGAACTCAAATTTTACTGTTAAAAAAATAACTGAAGCCATAATTGTAATAAAAAACGCTAAAAATACTAGAATTCAACATAATTGTAATGAAGAAAAAAATAATGTAACAAATATTGTAAGTCATAATGTACTTATTAAATTTGATAATTGTCAAATAACTATCCAAGAAAAAACATACAGAAATTTGAAAATTCCATATTTTGCCCATATAGTATTACCAAATATTAATAAAATAAAAAACTATACCGTAATAAAAAAGTTAACTTTGGAAGATATAGAATGGAAACAACAAAATTTTACAACACTTCAGGATTTAGAAACATTTGAAGATAAATATGAAAAACAATCATGGATAAATTACTCATTTCTCACCATTGTAATACTAATTGTAATAATTTTAATTTTCAAGCATATGTATTATAGAATAAGAAATAATAAGATTAACATTAACATAACGAAACGAGAAGCCGAATTATATGCAATTGAATCACCTGAAATTATACCACCTCAAGAGGACGTGTTACCCATAAACCTACCATTAGCAGAGTTTCGCCAGGAGTCGAAACCTAAGGAGGGGCGAGTTACGTCACCGCTACGACAACCCCATCAGCCATCCCAACTTGACTCACCAGCTGCATAAGTATGGTTGCGTCAAACCCATCTTCACATAAACACATTCGCTCAACATAAACAGGATGCATCAAACCCATCCTCACATAAACACATTCGCTCAACACAATCAGGATGCATCAACCTCATCGTAACATAAACACATCTGATTCGCATCACAACATAAACATCACATCGAAGTCGAACGTATAAGCACATGTGCATCATCATTGCAGATGCAGGATCAACATTAATTTAGTATAAGAAGACGAACATGTTTTAGTTTAAGGCAGTCCTCATTTGTATTCGAATTACTTCGTATCAGTCCTCAATAAAGAAAAGTTCCTCTTTCAACAAATCGGTTATTTTATTAACAACCCGCTAGGACACACACGTAATTAGAGACCGAAAAGTAATTTATTTCTCAGTAGCAGTGTGTTTTCATGGGTTGTCTTGTCTTGTTGCAGAAAGTGACAAGATCTTATATGCGCGAAATAAACCTGCCGCGCGATATGAATCACTTGCTGTGCTGAATGATTGATCAATTGAATTTAATTTAATCGAACCACATCATATACTGGGATATGTAGAGGTGGGTTTAGTGTTTGGACTTTCGACAGTAATTAAAATGTTCAATTGTTAAGTGATGGAAGGAAACAAGGCATGTTTTATAACATATACCAATACCATCCATAATGATTTGAGTTTTTGGAGTCCAGGGATTAAATAAATTAAATTAAGCATTTCTTTACGTGTGGTATGTTAAATGTCATGCACCTATACAAGTCAACGATTTGTACTCCTAGTTATAGTATCTATGCAAATTTCAAGAAAACTGGAGGCATGCATGTACAAATAAATACCTTACACTTCATTATATAGGACGTGAGACTGCAACTAAATACCATCGCGTTTCGCGATCTGATTGAATTCACGCAATTGTAGAAGAAAGAAATGAGAAAAGTGAAATGATTACCGCCTGCAGTGAATCCCCACAAGCTTAACAATTAAGCGGTCATTTGTTGCTATATTATTGTCTATAAGAGTAACAACGAAAAAATGAACTTTTGAAGTTCTATTGCCCGTGGCCGTAAATCCATTTTCACTGTTCATTTGAAAAATACTATGCGACGACGCGACGCACAACATCTTTCAATTAACTTTAGATTTCGCAAATAAGTTATGTAACAGTCTGAAAATAATCGGATTTTAATGGACCACTAATAACAATTTTGGACATTTTTGACAGTATGTAGGTATGTAAATTGAATATACACAAAGTTGAACTTTCTTTGTATGTTTATAGAATAAACAAATTATTAAAATAACAAAAACAAGCGTCTGGACAACTATAATCGCATTACCATTGCCATGAATTCAGTTTGATGTATACACTGTACAATATAGAAAATCGATATAAAATAAGGTTACTCGCTTAACTTGTTCGTTTTTATCCACAAAATCTACAGGCATTGGTTTAAGGAGGTTGCACCCGCTCATTCCATTCCCACTCTGATAGGAGGACCAGCAGAGATTTGTTTTTTTTTTGTCGTCGAAAGTAGCCACAGTTATCAAAATATTCACTAAAGCTAAAGTCACATTTGGCGAGTTTACTAGCGCTAGCGCATTCGAGAAATCACCGTAGGCGACGACACATAATAAACAACGAAAACAGTGTCATGTAAATGGGTGACTATGCGTTGTTACGACGTCGTCACCAAAAGTGTGATGCCACTAAACGCGTCACTAGTCACCCTATCTACAGGAGTTAGCTGCAAACGAGAAACTCCTACGGTGACGACGTCGTAAACAACCAACGAAGTGTAGTGCAATATTACTAGTAGCTAGTAAAAAGATACATTTTACTAGCTACTAGTGGAAAAGGACATGTTCAATTCGACTAGCAACCAACCAGCGAGTGAATATACGCTAGAATTATTTCTCGGAGGATTTCGAATCAACGGTCCAACCGATCGACACGAACTTCAGTGTGAATGTGTAGAATGGTAGGGTATTTGCTACGAATACCTTTGAGTTTATGAAGTGTTAACAGGGTGTCCTAAATAAGGTGCAAGAGTAGATCATTTTATTTGTCACCGGAAAAGGGTGTATCGGCACTTATATCGACATGGACTTTACTATAAATATGTAGAATGGTAGGGTCTTTGCTACAAATACCTTTGCGATTGGTAAATGTTAACATGGTGTCCTAAACGAGGTGCGAAATTAGATTATAATCGGCAGTCAATTTAGTATGAATGTGTTGAATGGTAGGGTATTTACTACGAATACCTTTATTGCCGATTATAATCTACTTTTGCACCTCGTTTAGGACACCCTGTTAACATTTACCAATCGCAAAGGTATTTGTAGCAAAGACCCTACCATTCTACATATTTACAGTGAAGTCCATGTCTACATATTTACAGTGAATTTCTTGTCGATATACGTGCCGATACACCCTTTTCCGATGACAAATAAAATAATCCAATTTTACACCTTGTTTAGGACACCCTGTTAACATTTCCTAATCTCAAACTTTTGTGAAGACAGAAGGAAAGGAATGGGGGGGATTAAATACAAGTCGTAGGTACGCCGCCCGAAAAAAAACTTTTGCCCGAGAGGAGCGAAGGATATAGAAATTTCGGCCGCGCCCGAAATTAGCCTCGTTTTTTGATTTTTTTTCTTGACAGCACCCTTTTTATTTTTTGACTTTTAACTTTTTGTTCTGTTCGTAACGATAATTTTTGATTTTCTTTTTGTTTTGTTGAAAAACAAGCGTCAGCATAAAAAAAATTTCTTTAATATGCACATAATCATTGCATTTACATTCCAACGACTAGCGCACATCAAGCAGAGCTGATGATGGTTTGTGCCATTGAACATAGCCGAAATGCATTCAAATAAATTATAAAAACAACGTATTCCACTAGTTTTTTGTCGATACGGAGTTTTATAAAAGACTTATCAAAATCAGAAAGAGTAGTTATAATGCCAAGTTGCTACAGAGTCTCCCCTCTTGACGCACTAATTTGAACGTCATGTTAATAGGGAACAGAGTGACGAAGTGGAGAAATTTTTGTTTTTCGCAAATATGTTCTTTGTAATGATATAACACTTAAACTTTTTCCTGATATAATTATACCCTTGGCTCAAAAGTACCTATTATGTGGGATTTACATTTTTTATATTAACATTTCGCACTGTATCTTTTAATTTAGTGCAGGTAGAGTAATAAGAGTTGGTGCTGATATTACCAATTAAATGTCTATTTATTTTATACCGAAATGAGCTTTCTCTTGCCAAGGACACTTCCCAGGCTTCTGTTCGCAATTCGCAAAAAGGCATGTCGGATCAAAACTATAACTACCTTCCCTGCAAAGTGACACCAAAATCTGCCGAACCTTCAGAAGCTATCTAACATTTTGTAACAGTATGTAACATTTGGGCACCAAAACTTTTTGGATATTTGGGTCTAGAGCTAATTGCACTATACTAATATTAAGATATACATGCTTGATTTTGTTTTTTAGCGGGCACTATCTGCGTTATCATCTACTTTCCCCTTTACGTTGACATTTGGGCCATCCAGTATATTATATCCAATTCGAAAAACTCTGGCGTCATAATGACATTTCAATGTCATATATTTAGAGCATCGGTTAACAATTCTAGTATGTTTTCAAATACATAGTACTCTATAGTTCCCTATAATCAGGAGTCATAATGTACTTGATTTGCAACTATAGCTCAGTGGAAAAGTGATTTCAATAAATTAACATTACAAAAAGAAACACAAAAACACTGCTGACCTGATAAGGGGTGTAAGTGGAGGCCGAAGTGGAAAATGACAATTTAAAAAAAATCAAAACTGTAGAAAAATATTCTAAAAAAGAAAAAATACCCTGCCGGTGATATATGTATATACATTAGTCGGCATATGTATTTTGACATCTGGTACTCTCGAGCCCAGACACTGATATTAGGTGTGTTTTTTTGATTATCACGTGTAGGTTTGGGTAACGAAACTCCATAGAAAAAAGTGCCAGCTGATCCACCTGTCATTTTTTTATATGAAGTTTCTTTACCCGAACCTACACGGGATAACCAAAAAAAACACACCTATTGTTTAACTAGGGCGAACAAGGGTAAATTATACCTAACTAGGGGGCTTCGCCCCCTGCTCGCTTTGCTCGCCAACCCCCGGGGCCGATGCTAATTTCGGGCGCGGCCGAAATTTGGATACCCTTCGCTTGGGCTAAAAGTTTTTTCGGGCGTACCTATGACTTATATTTAATCCCCCTCCTCATTCTTTTTCTTCCGTCTTGACAAAAGTTTTGGGCTTGGTTGAAATAAGTGGGCAAATAAAAATATTTACTCGGAAATTTTATTGGGGTTGCAGAGCATGACCCCACAGTACGATTCCATTCGTTTTTAACTTTTTGTTGCTTTCGTAAAGACACATTAATTCAAGGTTTTGTGAAAATGTTTCTTAGAAGAACCAAAATGGGGGTTGGGTTTGTATGGCCACCCCATGACCCCATGGTCAGATTTGATCAATTCTTAGATATGTTTTGTGTCATCAAGAGAAACACGTTTGTGTGTAATTTTTGTGGAAATTGGTGCACAAATAAAAAAGTTTTTCTTAGAAGAACCTAATTTGGGGGGGTTGGCTTTGTATGGCAGCCCCATGACCCCATCCTCCGATTTTATCCATTCTTACATATGTTTTGTGTCAACAATAGAAATACATCTGTGTGAAATTTGGTTCAAATTGGTGAACAAATAAAAAAGTTTTTCTTAGAAGAACCTAATTTGGGGTGTTAACTTTGTATGGCAGCCCCATGACCCCATGGTCCGATTTGATCCATTCTTGCATATATTTTGTGTTATCTATAGAAACACATTTGTGTGAAATTTGGTTGAAATTGGTACATAAATAAAAAAGTTTTTCTTAGAAGATCTCAAATTGGGGAGCTAGGTTTGTATGGCAGCCCCATGACCCAGTGATCCAATTTGGGTGAATCAAACATACAAACAGCCTGCAACAATAAGAAGCACGTGTGCAAAATTTCAGCTCCGGAGCTTTTATAGTGGCCGAGAAAAACGCACTGCAACAGACGGACAGACGGACAGACGGACAGACAGACAGACAGACAGACGGACATCGCCCAATCGATTCATCTCGTCATGCTGATCATATATGTATACTTTTTATATGGTCGGAGATGCTTCCTTCAATGCGTTACAAACTTCATGACAAAGTTAATATACCCTTTCACTCTATGAGCGAAGGGTATAAAAAGAAATCAAAGTACACATCAACAACAATAAAATGCTCAATATTATCAAACAACTCGAGCATTTAGCATTTGTCCAGCATCGGAGGCACTTATTTCCAAAACTCGCTTCTTGCATTTTGGAAAATTTCAAAGTAGTTTTGGTTTTTTGCAAGTAATTAAAGTCTGACTTTGATTTTTTCTTAAAAATTTTAAATAATAAACTTCTTACTGTTTGTGTAATATATTGAAAGATAAAACGATTTCAAACATTTTTTCTTGACTTAAAAGTCAGACTTGAAACTTGGACAATGATATTTTTTTTAGAAATGCAAGAAATGAGTTTTGGAACTCAGTGCCAGTGTTGTTAGTATTCTTTTTAGTGTTTTTTTTTTAGCTATGTATACACAAAGCTCCGATGGAATAAATGCTTCATTTACCAAATTATTGGAGTTGCAAACCTCACATTACCTTGCTTGTTTGTTTCTCTAACCATATTGATGTCGCGCTTCCTTAATATGTTATACGTCTTCTATGGTGCACAAAAATGTTACATAACTTCCCATGCAATTCGGCAGAATAAATAAATTTTATTTAAATCTTCAATTGAAGCTTAGAATTCTCTCTTTATGTATCTTTATTTTGCATCTTCCTTGGGTGACCATAGGTTGCCGGATACCCTCTATAGCACTGTTTCCCAACTGGTGGTCCGTGAGAACCCTAGAGGTGATCCGCGGAAGACACTAGTGGCTATTCTTGCAAAAACGATATATTCCTCTGTGACTAAAACATATTTTTGATTGTCATTAAGCATTACATTTACCACAAAAACATCACATTTTTAGTAGGTTTGAAAACAAACAACGAAATTTACTAACCTGAAGCTGCGATTAAAAAAAACGCCGTGTAGTAATACCTATAAATCAAAGCAGATAATCAAAGGAAAAAGTGATTGCCAAATTATTGTAGTACCGAATATTTTGGACGAGATAGAGAGGCAGCGAGCAAATGCCTTTACTAACTGAACGTGGACATGCAGGCGATGCACACATTTTTTTTGCAATAGAGTAGAACGATGACAGACAATACGAAAGTGATTTCTTGGGTAAATTCGGTGCGCTATAAAGTGATCCACGCTTATAATGGCAACAAAATACTCTCCAATACCGACAACACTTCAGTCTATTCATCCCAAAGAACTGGTCTCATTTGATTGAATGGTACCGAATCGTGAAGATCTTGTGCTACTGCTTTGTCCTCAAAATCGTATTATACGAACCCTAAAAAATTCTACTGGGGAAGGTGAATTGACCCTCAACGGCTGAAAAATAACATCAAAAATCTGACAACAACAACAACAGCAATGGGTAAGAAAACCAATCTGGAGACTTTTTAATCCATCCTCGGAACGGTGATCCGTAGCAATTCCCTTCGAGACTAAGTAGTCCGCAGACATCTGTGATTGGGGAAACACTGCTCTATAGGGAATAAATGGACGAAGCCGCATTCAGATGCCATTCAAAGGAACTCATAGTCTAACAAAATTGGACCAAAATATGGCCATCGAACGGCATAAATCCTACATCGGAATTTTTTTTATTATGGTTGGGGATGGTCCCGAGATGATGGCATAAAAGTCCTAACCGATTGGCGGTCCGCAACCTGAAAAAAAGGGGGGAAAGGGGGCATTTTTTTTCGGTTTTTTGCGATTATTTCAAAAACGGCAGAGATACACAAAAATGGTCTCAGGACGAAAAAAAACTACATAAAACTACCTTTCCCATGATATAAAACACATTAGAGTTAGAGTTTAATTAAATATTTCGGCGCTAGCCTAACAAAATAAATTAGAATATTTTCATTTTAGACCTTTGTTAAAAGCTCCATAACTTTTGAAAGAATGCTAGTTCAGCCGTAAAATTTTGTATAAATATTCACAATAAGTTTAAGATAGTTTTAACGTTAACATTGAGTCGCTCCGGTCAAGGACCCCCACTATCCCCCATTTAAATTTGTCAAAACGGCATGTCCATAACTCCCCCCCCCAAATTGGAGCAGACTGCTAAATTTTGGTTTGTTGCGATTGGAAGTCATAGTCACCCCACCCACCAAAAATCATCTCATTCGGATAAAAACTAAGGGTACCTCCCATACAAAGTGACCCAAGACAACTTTGTTCTACAGTTTATAAAATGAGTAGTACGTAGAACAAACTCCTGATGGGTCACTTTGTATGGGAGATACTCTTAGTTTTTATCCGAATGAGCTGATTTGTGGTGGGTGGGGTCACTATGACCTCCAATCCAATGATTTCGAACTTATTGTGGATACTTATACAAACTTTTACGGCTGAACTAGCATTTTATCGAAAGTTATAGATCTTTGCAAAGATAATTTTGTTGTTGGAATTTTTTTCTTCCTCAGAGCATTTTTCTGTATATCTCTTACCGTTTTTTAAATAATCACAAAAACCCGAAAAAAATACCCTCTTTCCCCTTTTTTTAAGGTTGCTGACCCCCGATCGGTTCGGACTTTTAATGCCATAATCTGGGAACCATTCCCAACCATAATCCAAAAAAATTCCGGATCTAGGAGTTTTGCCGACCAAATATGCCATTTTTCATAGACTATCATTCTCAGCACCATGCCTCTGCAAAACCAAATAATTGGGAATTTAAGTTATTTAATGTACTGAATATAAGTCTCCACCGGCTGAAGAAGCAGAAGGTTGTCATCATCAATGTTGCACGATAGCCCAACATCGTGCTTTAGGCGCATGAAGAAGGAGGTTGTCTAAAGCAGTGCTTCCCAAACGGGTGCCAACTGACCCACCTGTAATTTTTTTTATATGAAGTTTCGTTACCCAAACCTACACGGGATGTAGTAAAAAACGAACCTAGTATAAACCAGGCGATATAGTCTTTATGCATTGTGCCCTGTGGCATGGGTCGCGAATAATGCCACCGCCTTTCCCGGCGTGTCGTAGAAGGCGACTAAAAAGGGACCTAATCCAAGGTGGATCAGCATGCGCCGAGGGATGCATGGTCAAGAGGGTGCTTGGCCGCTAGTATGCGAAGGTCGCAGGCAACCATGACATCTGAAGCCTGAGGCACGTTTTAACATCAACAAGACCTCCCATAGGTTAGTGTGTGTGTGTGTGTATGGGTTGCCGCGTCTGGAGATAGCCGGCGGACGTAAAAGGAAAGTCCATAAATTTACTTATTTCCACACACTAGTGCCAAAAACACAACCTTTCTCCAAAAGGTGTAATAGAATGGAAGGCCTTATGGAAATTCACGCAAATACAAGCACTACCACGCCGAGCACTACTTCTGCTATGCGGTTGAGTGATCCAGGGGCGAACCTAGTTCGCGCCAGAGCTCGACGGTTTCCGGGGGCGAGCAATATAAGGCAGTCCAATTACATTGTGGAGAAGCTGAGGGTTTCAAGCTGGAATGTCGGTTCCATGACGTCAAAGAGCGAGGAGATTAAGGATATCATGAAGCGGAGAGGGATAGACATTATGTGCGTGCAAGAGACAAAGTGGCGAAATACCCATATCGACAGAGCCCGGTTTCTTACGAATTCCATGAAGTACAAATTGTACTACTATGGAATTACAAACCAAAGAAACGGAGTTGGCATTATTCTGGCGTCGTCTTTACTTGGCAGTATAATAAGTGTCGCGAAGAGAAGTGACCGCTTGATCAGCATCAAATTGGTTATCTGCGGAAGGGTGTGGAACGTAATAAGTGCCTACGCTCCCCAAGTGGGACTGCCACAGGAAGAAAAAGAGGCATTTTGGAACGACGTTGACACCCTAATTCAGACCATTCCAGATACTGAATTGGTGTTCTTGGGAGGAGATTTAAATGGCCATGTGGGTGAATCAAATTATGATTACGAGGATTGCCATGGTGGAAAGGGTAGCCCTTCAACGGTCAGAAATGACGAAGGTGAAGCTATTCTGACCATGTGCAGATCGCATGGTTTGGTCATCCTAAATACATGGTTTGTGAAAAACGAGAGACACCTAATCACCTACAGTAGTGGACACGGAGATAGGAAACACGAAACGCAGATCGATTACCACCTCTGTTTCGATTTTATGAGAAGGTGGGTAAGAGACTGCAAGGTGATCTTGGGTGAATCTGTCGTCAGCCAACATCGTTTGCTCCTGTCAGAATTTATTTTGAGAGCAGGAGGAGCAAGAAATAGAAGAACTCCCAAGCCTGTCGAAAAAATCAAGTGGCACAATCTCACAACCGACAACTTTGAACCTGTAGTAACTCCATTCATTGATAAAACGACGGAGTGGTTTCAAAACAACATAAACTGCACCGAGCACAGTCCAACACAAATGTGGAATAGTTTCGCTGAAATGTCAGTAGGTGAGGCGGAAAAGGCACTTGGAGTTTCGAAAGGTCCACTCCACACGAAGAAAGAAACATGGTGGTGGAACACCGAAACTAAGGAAGCAGTGCAAGCCAAATCGAACGCATTTAAGGCATGGACGAAATGTGAGTCAAGCAGTGAAGCCGAACGGGTTCAACTTCGCGAAAATTATATGCAATGCCGGAGGAAAGTAAAGCGCTTGGTAGCTCAAGCAAAGGCGAAGGCAGCTGAGAAATTCTACCAAGAATTAGAAACTCAGACTGCGACCGAAGGACCGTCTTTGCGCGAGAGACCTAAGCACGACGCCAGGATATTTAGAGTCGCAGCCCAAAGGAGAAGGAACACTCGGGAAATACAGGCGCCAAAGTACGTGGAGGACGCGCAAGGAATGTTGCTGATTGACGATACGGCAATTTGTAGCAGGATGCGAGAGTATTTTGACGAACTTCTAAATGAAGAGTTTCCTCGAGCAGCTTTTCAAGATGTTGAGCCGAATACCACAAATATTGAAGATATCTCAGAGGAAGAGGTGATGGAGGCAATGCATCAGATGAAACGCGGAAAGGCAGTCGGCCCGGACAAAATCCCCGCGGAATTTTGGTTGAAAATGGAAAATGTCGGGCTTAGTAGGCTCACAGTTCTCTTCAACAAAATCAAAGGTGGGCAACCGATGCCTGATGCTTTCAGGGAAAGTTTTCTTCTTCCTTTCTATAAGAACAAGGGAGACTCACGCAAACTCAACAACTATAGGGCTATAAAGTTAACACCTCATACACTAAAGATCTACGAGCGAGTTGTCTGCAACCGATTGAGAAAGATTGTGCGGTTGAATGACAATCAATGCGGCTTTGTTGAAGGTCGATCTACAGTCGATGCGATTCAGTGCATTCGTATTGCGATGGAAAAGTATAGAGCAGCACGAAAGGACTTGTACTTTGTGTTCATCGATTTGGAGAAGGCATTCGATAGAGTACCTCGTGATCTGATATGGTTGGCCTTGAGAGCACTTAATGTCCCCGAGGCATACGTCAGGATGATACGAGACATGTATGATGGAGCTACGACTAAGGTTAGATGCACAGTTGGTGAATCAGAAGAATTTCCGGTGAATGTCGGAGTACACCAGGGCAGTGTATTGAGTCCGTTGCTCTTCAACATCATCATGTGCTACTTATTAACACGTGTCTCCGACGGCCTAGAAATATCTCTTCTTTTTGCTGATGATATAGTCCTCAGTAGCCCAAACATCGTTGCCTTGCAAGCTGCGCTTACAAAATGGTGTGACATTCTGGAGGAGCATGGACTGAGGGTAAGTATAACAAAGACTGAGTTCTTATGCTGCCAATTCTCAGACCCAAATGCACCGATACCAGAAATGTACGTCAAAGGAGAGCAGCTTAAGTCTTGTACCAAGTTCAAGTACCTTGGCTCGATGGTGAACAGCGGAGCTACATGCGATGATGACATCAAACATCGCACAAAGGTTGGGTGGATGAGGTGGCGAGAAAACTCTGGAGTTTTCTGCGATAAGAAAATGCCACTGAAGCTAAAGGGCAAGTTGTACAAAACGGTTGTACGTCCCGCACTCATGTATGGATCAGAATGCTGGACCATGTATGAAGGTTACGCGAAAGAAATGACAGCGACTGAAATGAAAATGTTACGCATGTCAGTTGGTGTAACCAAAAGGGACCACATCAAGAGTAGCTACATCCGAGGCAGCTTGTCCATAGACCAACCAATCACCGAAAAGCTCGAAGACCGACGAATGGATTGGTATTGCCATGTTCAAAGGCGTCCGCCTGAGAACCCCGCAAAGAGAGCGATATCAATGGAAGTTCCGCTTGATGGACCCAAGGCCAGAGGCAGACCGAAGAACACCTGGATGTGTCAAATGAAAAAGCAACAACAACGCATTGGTCTCGGCGATGACACGATCCAAGATAGAGCTGCCTGTAGAAATATGCTGAGAAATTATCGCCAAAACGGGCGATGTGCCTACACCGCAGGTCGAGCAACGCGGAACCATGGAGCGGTATAAAGAACGAGGCAAGGAAGAAGATAGTCTTTATGCATTCTTCATAAAACACGAGGTATTTATTTTGACCCTCCTACAGTAGAGTATATTTTAACTCACTCACGAAAATACGATAGACTAGAGCTCGGTTCCTTAGTGCCCTCATTTCTTTGTTTTAAACGTGAGCTTCTTTACTTCAGGCTTTTGGTAAAATCAGAGGCAGAGGCCAGGCAATGTCAGAGTTTATTTTAGAAATCGGAAGGGGCTTAGTCCTAAAACTTAAATTTAAGTTTTCACCACTTGGAGAATTTTCTAACGGTACTTATCAGAGTTTTTGTCTTGTTTGGGTTCTTTGCGTATATCTTCGCTCCTGGTGGTCGGAGTATCAAAAGAAAGACACCAAATTGTTCGGTTCGAAATTGCCTTCATCTTTTGTTTACTGTCTGTGCATCTCAAAGCAGTAGATAAAATTCAAATAAGTCTATAATAGTGTAGTTACTACGTGTTTAATCTAGTACATCAGATTGCAAAATGTGGTGGAGACAAAATTCTTTTTGTTTCTTATGTTTTTTGGGGTGCTGAGCACGAATCCGGAGCTTCCCACCAAAATTTCGTTGCGGAACAGGGTCAAAATCACGAAAAACCCTAAAATTGTTGCTGTTTTTCCGTTATTTGGCCCCTAACTCTGAAATAATTTATTTCTACGAAAAACTCTCCATGAATATTTTAGAGAGCACATAATTGCACGCCCAAAGAGACATAAATATTATAAATCCGTTGAGCGGTATAACTACAATTGATAATTTAAATTTGCCATTTTTAACATAGTTGAATATTATGAATAAAATTTTGAGACTGAACCGTTTTTCATTTTTATTCGCAAAAGTTGAATTTTTCTTGTACATTATGAATTTTGGGGTGCATAACCTGAATATGTAACTTCCCACCAAAATTTCTGTGCAAAACAGGGTCAAAATTGCAAAAAACGCAAAAAAAAATACTATCAATTGTAGCGATACCGCTTAGCACATTTTAATGATTAATGGCGCGTTGGATCCGCAATTATGTTTTCTCTAATAGTTTCATGGACAGGTTTTCGGAGAAATGTATACTTTCGGAGTTATAAACTAAAAAAACGGAAAACTCCGAAAATTTAGGGTTTTTTTGTTGTTTTGACCCTGTTCCGCATCGAAATTTTGGTGGGAAGTTCCGGATTCGAGCTCAGCACACCAAAAAACATAAGAAACAAAAAAAAAATTTTCTCCACCACACTTTGCAATCTGAAATCACCTAGTAACTGCACTATAAGTGGGTGAAAATAGGGTGCTCTGAAAATTTCAATAATACTGTAAACACAAACAAATTCTGAAATTATTGCCATTATTAACTGTATTTGGCAGTTTTCAGGAATTTGTGTATAAATACGTGAGACGACACACTATATATAACCGTTGTACATAGTTTACTTGCTCGTTCTGTTAGAGAGTTTCATGGCATACCTTCAAGAAGAAAGTTGGCGCTGCATTTTGGCATATTTGGCAGACATTTTTGATTATTTCACGTCGGTGAATTCAAGGTAAGGACGAAAATATTATGACGTATATTGATAAAATAAGTGCCACAAAAGGCAAACTATTAGGTACTTTCGAAGAGTCATGTTGTAGAGGGAAACCTTGAAATGTTTCCATCCCTCAATACCGCAAGTGATAAAATCAAAAATCTAATAGTCGAGCTTTTGGAAACCTAAAACGGTTGGAAAATATTTCCTCTATTGTTAAACACATAGCAGTTTGATTGCGATAAGAAATCTCCTTGCGGCATGCAATATTTCAAATTTCACCTTGCCGGAAGAAGAAGAATTAACGTCGCTTTTCTCTGATTGAGGTTTAAGATTAAAATTTGCAGAATGTTCGCCTGAAGAATTTTTGATATCTGTCAAAATGTTGATATCCGAAAAATTCCCTGTTTTGTCAAAAAAAGCTGTAAATATCCTGCTATTGTTTTCAACTTCTTATTTACATATGTGAAATCGGATTTTCAACTATGCTCAATATAAACTTGTAGGAGGATATGCAAGTGGCTCTGTCATATATTCGGCCTAATATCACTGAAATATGTAAAAATCACCAGGCACATGTTTCTCATTAAATTGCTCCATTTTTTTTAATAACAGCATACTTAAACTGTATATTGATACTTTTTTCTAATAACACATTTTTCTTCTTGTATGGATACGATGAACGTTTTGTTTTGTCTATCAACGCTCGTCTTGTCTTAATGACCAATTTTTGGGGTTCCCCGAACGAATTCGACGATCTCAGGGTTCCACGTATTTAAAAAGTTTTGGAACGACTGGTCTAAGGTATTCCCAAATAGTATATATATATCTGCAAAATAGATCGCCTTAGGGATAAATGCATGAATTGTTAACCGCCGGAATTGAAAGTTTACATTCGTAATATTACAAAGAAACACGAAACTTCTATTAAGCTTCTTGATTACCACTCTCACCGATTACATTTTGATCATAATTTACATATTTATGTCTTGTTTTGTTTCCCATAACTCGATAAGATCTAAAACAAACGGAATACTTGTTACATATTACCTTTTCCGTAATAATTTATGCTCCATCAATTCTGCAAATGTGCTGCTGCAAAACGTGTAACATTCATCATTTCAACTGATCGACGCTTTTACAACCATTTCGCTAAACTGGATATCCGCCTTTTCATCTTGCGTTCACGGTAAAGGTTTTCATTAGTCTTTCCAGTTACGAGTATTACAGCATCAACATAGCCCGAACCTTTGCCCAAACTGAAAATCAATCTAATAACGCAGCCAGTATGTAAACGTATCGCGTCGATCGTAAATTACATGAATTAATGCTCTAAAGCTCTATAATTTTCGCATCGATTCGCCTAACTTATGATTTCTTCTATGCAATTTCTGGATATATGAGTACTCATAGAGGTGCTTTAAAATTCAAAGACGTATGACGTACAGATACAGACGAGTAGGTATACGGTATACCCAAAGTCAAGATCAATGAACGTGAACGCACGGCGATTATACCCAGCGTGCGTACTAAAATGTTTCCACCACGTGACGCTTATTACCAGAGTTAAGTTAAGAGTAAACTACTATTTTACTAGACCAGTCTAGCATTTACGTTTACAGCATTTATAATAGGATTCGTCGTAATAACGGCTAGTTGCGATCTGGTTGGTTCGTTATTTCAACTCTTGGTGCTATCGAACTGCAGGCATCACATGTAACCATAATTAAGAAATATCTGGTGATAATTAGATGCAAAAATCTTGCTAAGTGTGCACTTGATTTTAATGGTGAACAACGAAATTCATCAAAATGGGCGTTGTATGGCTTTGCCGGATGAAAGAGAAATTTTATGATATGCGTTATTTTTTACTCGTTTTTTTTATATTTATGCTTAACGACCCGACATTTTTGCGATTATTTTTTTCGTGTGTGGGCTTCCCTATTTGGGACTAATCATAATCAAAATAGATGATCATAACTTGAACTTTATTTAGTGATTTTTGAAAAGTCATTACTTTTTTTAACAATGGAAAATCTATTAAGGAAAAGCTATAAGTTTTGATGTTTTGCAATTTATTAGCTACGCTCGATTTCTCGGGGCAATAAATGTTTTTATTGTTCGCGGCTGTTATTTGATATTTGCATAGATAGTGTTGTAACCTAGAGTGGCTATAAAAGTGTGCACCACCACTGCATTCTGCGCTAAGTGCAATCAGTATTGAAGATATATATTAGTTCTTCTTCAAGCCTCTCTCTCCACAAGGATATTCTTGTCTCGGAAGTGTATAAATAAAGTGCATCTATTGATGGAAAATGAGGTTACCCGCTTAAGCTATTCGTTTTACGTGTTTATGTAATTATTTTGTAACTATAATTTTGTTGGGGTCACATAATTCATGAACAAGACAAATTGGTATGCATTGTCGTCGGTTTGTGTAACGGTAATTTTGAATAAGAGACCCTAAAGCGCTATGCTAAAGCAGTGCTTTCTAACCGGTACGGTTTTTAGCGAAATTGCCCAAACATAAATAATAAGTAATAAATATTTGTTCTGTGTTGTTCTATAGGGAAATAAACACACATAGAAAAACTACCGCGGCAATCCAACATTGGACTGGACCAAGGTGTCAGAGATGGGTTTAGGGACATTTAATCTTCAAAATGTTAACTAATTTTTTGTAGTGGTGTTGAGATAACAGGTACTCGTTTAACATCATGTGGGTGAGATCATAGTCCGTCACATGGGTCGAGTTTATTTATTTATTTATTTTATTCACGGACAGAGTCCATTTACAAATATTATACATTTTAGATTTTTGCAAAAGCCATGCTGGCGTGGTGTGATTATCGGTCTTAATAATGGCGTAATGAAGTCAGTTAGCAGCTTTGAGCAGGTATTAATATAAGGAGAGGGCGAAAGTTATGAATTCCATACAATGTGACAGCTCAAAAATGTGCCGAGAATCGAATACATGGGAGAGCAAGTATCTAACAATAAAGTAGTAATTGTGTCAAAAATTCGTGTGCGCTTGGTTGAATTCTTCTTCTTCTTCATTCTCTTTGTATTTAATAGTGGGTTGTCAAAGCATGGAACTTTGTTTGAATTGAGATGTACTGTTACTCTACTTGTGTCAAATCGCTTTGCTTCAACAGTGTTGTTATTGTATTTTTCTCTCCCATGAATTTGCGCTTTCGGCACACTTTTTAAGTGATGTTGCCCCTCCTTCTATTAATACCTGCTCGAAGGTTAGCAGACTCTCTAAAATTTTTGGAATCACAGAGAGTATACAGATGGGGCGGGGCGGTAATTTCTAATATCTGATTTACAACCAGATTTGAATATTGGAACTACAAAGCTTGATTTCCATATTGTTGGGAAACACCCACTATGCAAAGATTTGTTGAAAATGTGTAGAAGTGGGGATGCCAGAGTCATCGCACAATTGTTTACTAGGATCGGAGGGATACCGTCCGGGCCACCGCTCTTGCTTGAGTCAACAGTATTGAGTTTATGGATAACAGAGTCGTATGATATCGAAAATTGAGATAGGTTTAAATTACTAAAAGATTCTGGAGGCACATAATCGTTTTTAGAGGAATCATAAACGTTAGAAAAAAACGAGGCGAACATATTTGCAATTGAAAGTTTGTCTGAAGTATATGAATCATCTTGATGCATCGTGGAAGGAAGTGAATTATCAGCTTTAAAAGACTTAATGTAATTCCAATTTTTTTTGCAATTTTGAGGTATTGAAGCTTCTATTCGTAACAAATAATTTTTGTAGTCGACTTTTAACTGAGCCTTGCATTCAGATCTAAGTTTAGAGAATATGTTGTAATCACAAGCGGATCCAGATATTTTGTAGTATTTATGAGCACACTTCTTTTCTTGTATAAGATGTTTTAATTCACTTGAGTACCAGGTTGGATAATGTTTGTTATTAATGTAAGATTTGGGTACATGGTGATCAATTATACTATTTAATATTAAATAGAACCGATTGACTGCATCCTCCGTGGAGAGATCATTCAGTTCATTATACCAGTTAATAGCATCTAATTCAAAATTTAGTAGATTGTAGTTAGCTTTACGGAAGTTAAGTACTTGTATTGACACGGTATTATCGTGTACATGTTCATTTGATTTGATGATGACGTTCAATGGAGGATGAAAAGCATCAACGGAAACTAATGGAAAGTTATCTTTTGTTATTTGAATATTATTATCGCTGTTTGAAAATATTAAATCTAATTTTTTATCGTAAGTATTAACGACAGAATTGTGTTGAAAAAAGTTTAAAAAGGAAAATGATTCTACTATACTATGAGTTTTTTGACAATTTGAATTACTTATCCATTCTTGCTTATCCCACTTCACGGCAGGCAAATTGTAGTCACCAGTTACAACAAAAGTTGCATTAGGAAATGCATTATAACAGCTGGTAACATCGCAGGCATGATGATCGTAAATATCTGGAGACACATCGGGAGGCAAGTAGACAGTTGAGATAATGAACTGGCTTTTCGATGTTCTGACTGATACGAACAATTGTTCAACGTCAGTGTGTGTGGAGACTTTCTTCACGATGTTCGATTGTAGTCTGTTGTTGACAGCTATAAAAACCCCACCACCTTTCGTCTTATTTGACGTCTTACTGTCGCGATTTTGACGGTAGACAATATAGTTCTTAAATCCAAGCTCTGAAGATGTGTGATTACAAGTAAGCCATGTTTCTGTGAAAATTACAACGTCGAAGTGGTTGAGTAGTAAGTTTTGCCGTAAACTATTGATTTTTCCGGATAAGCCTCGCGTATTTTGATAGTAAATGTGTAAATTATTATTGATCAGATTTTTGTGGATGGACGTATGATTTTTGGTGTTCCATATACGTATTTAATCATGGCATGTGGCTCGGTTTTCTTAATCTCATCCAACTATTCGCGTAGCTTTTGCATGTAATTACGATGATAAACCGTTTGATCATCCATTATTCCGATTCCTTTGGTTTTTAGATATTCGGAGCAGTTCTTTTTGTTCCTCAAAAGTAGTAGCACTAATTCTGGACTCGGCAACATAACCTTCATATGACGAATAAAGTTAGGTTTTGGCTTACCTAGACGCGCGACTTTAATATCGGATGATACAAGGACTTTCGGATATATTATTTTGTTGACAATTTCCAAGGCTTCGGTGGAATCCGTTTCAGGTGATGTTTCGTTAAGTGTGCGGATAATAATGTTTGTTGATCTCTTCTTTCGCTCCTCAATTTCAGAGATAACATCCTCGATGGTCGGTGGTGCAGATTGAGATTTTAGGATTGAAATCTCACTTCTGTGGGCAATGATGTCATCCTTCAAACTATTGACTAAGGACATACTAATGTGATGGCTTTCATCAACTGAATCGCCTCACGGTGACGGTGGTACTCGAATCTACGACCCTGTGCTTCGGAAATGAGCGCACTAGCCACTACACGAACCATTCAAACCATCAGACCGATTTATATAAATGAAATTAGCCATTTTAAATAGCTAGCGAATGTTTATAGGATTGCCACTGGAACTGGGCACCTCAGTCCGCTATTTTTAATTGTTAATCAAACGCTCCAGGTTTATGGGTAAAGTACCGTTATATACAGGGTGTCTCGGAAACTGCCGCACAAACGCACTGGATTGTGATTCCTCATATGATTTCCAGCAAAAAAAGTTGTAGCGAACATACCCCCTTAGCTTAACCTTTTAGCTGCCACAGGCATTTGAAGATTTTTGATAAAATCATTTTCTTGCACGACTTAAAGCTCATATCTATCTTACATCATTTTATGCTAGCTCCATTATTTCTAACGGTTTTTATACAAAAAAAAATTCAAAAATTCAAAATTGTTTTGAGAATAATTTTCTCCCTTTTGAGGGAGTGCAAAAAAGTTGATTCGACCGGTTTCGACTGGCGGTGCACGGCTCTTCTCATCAGATGCCATCGTTATACGTTAAGTCTTGAAAACTAGGGTTACTTTTAGCTCGATTTCAATACAATTCAATTCACACTGCTCCTAAAGATCTGCAAATGGTAAAATCTATTCAAAGTACATATGTCGAAATCGAGCCAAAATTAACCCTAGTTTTTTGCACTTAAGGCATTCAATCAAACTGTTAGAAATAACGAAGCTAGAATAAAATTATGTAAGAAAGAAAAGATCGTTAGACTATGCGCCAATTTTTAAAAGAATCGCACGAGCACCTCACCTAGGCAGAAGTTGGAGAAAATTGAGATGGGAAAACATCTTCTTTTTGGGTCAAATCACAAAAATTTGACTTTGAAGTTCTGTAAAAATGAAACTTCTTATCCGATTATATTGCCGTTAATTTTATTTTTTAGGTAAATTTAGCTGTAATAATCATCTTATTTCGCTATTCTAGCTAGTCCAGCTTTTGAGATATGTATATTGCAGTTTTAGTCGTACAAGAAAATTATTTTTTCAAAAATCTTCAAATGCCTGTGGCAGTTAAAAAATTAAGCTAAAGGGGTATTTTCCGTACGACTGGAAATCACATGAGGAGTCATAATCCGGTGCGTTTATGCGGCAGTTTCCGGAAACCCTGTAGTTTGTAACGAACCGATTTCGATACATATGTATGTGTCTACTTTTGGATTTATGAAATTTTCAAAAGGAAAAGACCGCCGAATTCAAAAGTAGACATCTATGTGTCGAAAACATTATCAATGGGACAGTTGTGCCGAAAATGGTGTGATCAGCGGAACACACAGCCAACTTCAGGAAGGTGAAATGTCAACTGGGGGACACATTTGCTGGAGTTTTGCAAAAAGAAATAAATGACACGGTGGAAATAAAAATCCAATTTAAAGATAAGTTCTTAGTTCTTTCGGACTTATTTCGTTTGGTGTTGTGTTCATTGTAATGTCGGTGTATTTTTGGTGAAATGGGGCCAATATGAAGCAATCCCCCAAATAATATAACGCCGCGTAGTGCTTCGCACCATTCCACCTCTCCTTCCATTCCAGGGACGAATCATGTTTTGAAGTGCTGATCCTCACCCCCGGTTTTCGTGCAAAGAGAGGCGCCCTACAATTTTCTTTGTTCGGCCATGGGCGCCTCAGGTCGGGTTAGTTTTTTTTTTTAAATATAGTGGGTAAAGTTTGGCAGAAACCCGCCGCCATCCGGGTCCACGGAGCTAAATAAGATGGCACCTGTGCGTGTCGGTTACTTGAAGCTCTCTCCCCTTTTGTGTATCGTCTAGCCAGGCATGCGATATCCCTTTTATTTGTAAAAGGACAGGGGCAGCGAGTGGGACAAACCCCACCCGTATCTCCCGAACTGAGCTACAACAAGCGCATGCAGCTGCTTGCTCTTTGAGGAGCCCTATTTTCCTGCCTAATCTGTACGGTTGAAGAGGCATTAGCTCCGTCTCCTGGGCATCTTCGGATGGCCAAGTCCTTTCTTTTTGGCAGAAACATGTTGGTTTATCGCCCGCCAAAGAAAAAAAAACAAACGCGGATAAGTAAGATTACCGCGGACTGAACATGGCTTGGAAAATTGACAGCACTACAGGGCCTTCCTGGCAACTTCCCGAAATATTTGTGTTACCATAATATTCAGCACAAGGGCCTTAAGGGCCCTCTTGGATCAGGTCGAAAAATATAAGCTGAACATAGTTGCACTCCAGGAAACAAAATGGCTTAGCAGCGAGATTGATGACCGAAATTCGTACACAATTTTCACAAGTGAAAAACCTTCGGGCCACATTAC